>CM059794.1:25582655-26182655 GCA_030435695.1 Brachymystax lenok tsinlingensis
AGTGGTGGTGGTGACACAGGGTGAGTAGTGGTAGTGGTGGTGAGTGGTGAGTGGTGGTGGTGAAGAGACAGTGGTGGTGGTGGTGGTTTGTGGTATTGGTGGTGGTAGTGGTGGTAGGTAGTGGTGGCTTTGAGTGGTGAGTGGTAGAGACAGTGGTAGTGGTGGTGGTGGGTGGTAGACAGTGGTGGTGGTGGTGGTGAGTGGTGGTGGTGGTGGTGGTAGTGGTGAGTGGTGGTGGTAGTGGTGAGTGGTGGTGGTGGTGGTGGTGGTGGTGGTGAGTGGTGAGTGGTGGTTGTGGTGGTGGTGAGTGGTAGTGGACAGTGGTAGTGGTGAGTGGTGAGTAGTGGTGGTAGTGGTGAGTAGTGGTGGTGGTGGTGGTAGGGACAGTGGTGGTGGTGGTGGTAGTGGTAGAGACAGTGAGTGGTAGGTGGTAGTGAGACAGTGGTGGTAGTGAGTAGTAGTGGTAGAGGTGGTGGTGAGTGGAGACAGTGGTGAGTGGTGGTGGTGGTAGGTGAGAGTGGTGGTGGTGAGAGACAGTGAGTGGTGGTGGTAGTGGTAGAGACAGTGGTGGTGGTAGTGAAGTGGCAGTGAGTGGTGGTGGTGGTGGAGACAGTGGTAGTGGTGGTGTGGTAAGAGACAGTCGTAGTGGTGAGTGGTAGTGGTAGTGGTAGTGGTGAGTGGTAGTGGTAGTGGTGGTAGGTGGTGGTGGTGGTGGGTAGTGGACAGTGGTGAGGTGGTGGTGAGACAGTGTGGTAGAGTGGTGGTGGTGGTAGTGGTGGTGAGGTGTTGTGGTGAGTGGTGAGTGGTAGAGACAGTGGTGGTAGTGGTAGTGGTGGTGGTAGAGACAGTGGTGAGTGGTGAGAGACAGTGGTAGTGGTAGTGGTGGTAGTGGTGAGACAGTGGTGGTGAGTGAGTAGGTAGAGACAGTGGTGGTAGTGGTGGTGAGTGGTGGTGGTGGAGACAGTGGTGGTGACAGTGGTGGTGGTAGAGACAGTGGGTAGAGACAGTGGTGTGAGACAGGTGGTAGGTGGTGGTGGTGAGTGGTGGTAGTGGTGGGTAGTGACAGTGGTAGTGGTGAGTGGTAGTGGGTAGTAGAGACAGTGAGTGGTGAGTGGTGAGACAGTGGTGGTGGTAGTGGTAGTGGTTGTGGTGGTGGTGGTGGTAGTGGTAGTGGTGGTGGTAGAGACAGTGGTAGTGGTGGTGGTGAGTGGTAGAGACAGTGGTGGTGAGTGGTAGTGGTAGTGGTGGGTAGGTGAGTGGTAGTGGTAGGTGGTGGTGGTGGTAGTGGGTGGTGGTGGTGGTGGTGGTGAGTGGTAGAGACAGTTGGTAGTGGTGGTGGTAGTGGTAGAGACAGTGGTAGTGGTAGTGGTGGTGGTGGTGACAGTAGTGAGTGGTTGGTGGTGAGGTGGTGGTGGTTGTAGTAGTGGTAGTGGTGGTGAGTGGTAGAGACAGTGGTGGTGGTGGTGAGTGGAAGAGACAGTGGTAGTGGTAGTGGTTTGTGGTATTGGTAGTGGTGGTGGGTAGAGACAGGTGGTGGTGGTGGTGGTGAGTGGTGGGGACAGTGGTAGTGGTAGTGGCAGAGACAGTGGTAGTCGTAGTGGTAGTGGTGGAGACAGTGGTAGTGGTAGTGGTTGTGGTAGTGGTAGTGGTAGAGACAGTTGTAGTGATAGTGGTAGTGGTAGTGGTAGAGACAGTGGTAGTGGTAGTGGTAGTGGTAGAGACAGTAGTAGTGGTAGTGGTAGTGGTAGACACAGAGGTAGTGGTAGTGGTAGAGACAGTCGTAGTGGTAGTGGAAGAGACAGTGGTGAGTGGTAGTGGTTGTGGTATTGGTGAGTGGTGAGGACAGTGGTGGTGGTGGCTTTGGTGATAGTGGTGGAGACAGTGGTGGTGCTGGTGGTGAGTGGTGAGACAGTGGTGGTGGTGGTGGTGGTGGTGTGGTGGTGGTAGAGACAGTGGTAGTGGTGGTGGTGGTGGTGAGTGGTGGAGACAGTGGTAGTGGTGGTGGTTGTGGTGAGTGGTAGTGGTAGGTGGTAGAGTGAGTAGTGGTGATGGTAGTGGTGGTGGTGGTAGAGACAGTGGTGAGTGGTAGTGGTGAGTGGTAGACAGTGGTAGTGGTGGTGGTGGTGGTGAGACACAGGGGTGGTGGTGGTGGGTGGGGACAGTCGTGGTGGTGGTGGTAGGTGGTGAGTGGTGGTGGTTGTGGTATTGGTGAGTGGTAGGGACAGGTGGTGGTGGTGGCTTTGGTGATGAGTGGTAGAGACGGTGGTGGTGCTGGTGGTGGTGGTGGTAGAGACAGTGGTGGTAGTGGTAGTGGTAGTAGACAGGTGGTAGTGCTAGTGGTGAGTGGTTGAGGGTGGTAGTGGTGAGTGGTGGTGGTGAGTGGTGGTGGTGGTGACAGTGGTGGTGGTGGTGGTGGTAGAGACAGTGGTGGTGGTAGTGGTGGTGGTAGTGGTAGTAGTGGTGGTGGTGGTGGTAGAGACAGTGGTATTGGTGAGTGGTGAGTGGTGGTGGTAGACACAGGGTGAGTGGTGAGTGGTAGAGACAGTGGTAGTGGTAGTGGTTGTGGTATTGGTGAGTGGTGAGACAGTGGTGAGTGGTGGCTTTGAGTGGTGAGTGGTAGAGACAGTGGTGGTGGTGGTGAGTGGTAGACACAGTGGTGGTGGTGGTGGTGGTTGAGACAGTGGTGAGTGGTGGTGGTGAGTGGTAGTGGTGGTGGTGGTTGTGGTGAGTGGTGAGTGGTGGTGACAGTGGTGAGTGGTGGTGGTGGTGAGTGGTAGAGACAGTGGTAGTGGTGGTGGTGGTGGTGGTGGTAGAGACAGTGGTAGTGGTGAGTGGTAGTGGTGAGACACAGTGGTAGTGGTGAGTGGTGGTAGAGACAGTGGTGAGTGGTAGTGGTAGTGGTAGTGGTTGTGGTGAGTGGTAGAGACAGTGGTGGTGGTGGTAGTGGTAGAGACAGTGGTAGTGGTAGTGGTGAGTGGTAGTGGTTGTGGTAGTGGTGGGGACAGTGGTGGTGGTGAGTGGTGGTGGTGGTGGTAGTGGTGAGACAGTGGTGAGTGGTGGTGGTTGTGGTAGTGGTAGTGGTAGAGACAGTGGTGGTGGTGGTGGTAGTGGTGAGTGGTAGAGACAGTGGTGAGTGGTGGTGGTAGTGGTGGTGAGACAGTGGTGGTGGTAGTGGTGGTGGACAGTGGTGGTGGTGGTGAGTGGTGGTGGTGGTGGTGGTGGTGAGTGGTGGTGGTGGTGGTGTGTGTAGTGGTAGTGGACAGTGGTAGTGGTGGTGGTAGTGGTGAGGTGGTAGTGGTGGTAGTGGTAGTGGTGGTGGTGGTAGTGGTGAGTGGTGGTGGTGGTGAGTGGTGTGGGTGGTGGTGGTGGTAGTGGTAGTGGTGGTGGTGAGTAGTAGTGGTGGTAGGTAGTGGTGGTGGTAGTGTAGTGGAGTGGTGGTGAGTGGTAGAGACAGTGAGTGGTGGTGGTGGTAGTGAGACAGTGGTTAGTGGTAGTGTTAGTGTAGTGGTAGTGGTGAGGTGGTGAGTGGTAGTGGTGGTGGTGGTGGTGTGGTGAGTGGACAGTGGTGAGTGGTAGACAGTAGTGGTGGTGGTGGTAGTGGTAGAGACAGTGGTGGTCGTGGTGGTAGTGGTGGTGTAGTGGAGACAGTGGTGAGTGGTTGTGGTAGTGGTAGTGGTAGAGACGGTTGGTAGGTGATGGTGGTGAGTGGTAGAGACAGTGGTGGTGGTGGTGGTAGATGCAGTGGTAGTGGTGGTGGTAGTGGTAGACACAGAGGTGGTGGTAGTGGTGAGACAGTCGTAGTAGTAGTGGTAGTGGTTGTGGTATTGGTGGTGGTGGGGACAGTGGTGGTGGTGGCTTTGGTGATGAGTGGTGGTGAGACAGTGGTGGTGCTGGTGGTGGTGGTAGAGACAGTGGTGAGTGGTGAGTGGTAGAGACAGTGGTGGTGCTGGTGGTGGTGGTTGAGGTTGTGGTGAGTGGTGGTGGTGGTGAGTGGTAGTGGTGGTGGTGGTTGTGGTGGTGGTGGTGGTGGTGAGACAGTGGTAGTGGTGGTGGTGAGTGGTAGTGGTGGTAGTGGTGGTGAGTGGTGAGTGGTAGAGACAGTGGTGGTGGTGAGTGGTAGTGGTAGTGGGTAGACACAGAGGGTGAGTGGTGAGTGGTAGAGACAGTGGTGGTGGTGGTGGTTGTGGTGGTGGTGGTGGTAGAGACAGTGGTGGTGGTGGCTTTGAGTGATGAGTGGTGAGACAGTGGTAGTGCTGAGTGGTGAGTGGTAGAGACAGTGGTGGTGGTGGTGGTAGAGACAGTGGTGGTGGTGCTGAGTGGTGGTGGTTGTGGTTGTGGTTGTGGTGGTGGTGAGTGGTGGTGGTGGTGGTGGTGGTGAGTGGTTGTGGTGGTGGTGGTGGTGGGGACAGTGGGTAGTGGTTGTGGTGGTGGTGGTGGTGGTAGTAGTGGTGGTGGTGGGGACAGTGGTAGTGGTGGTGGTGGTGGTAGAGACAGTGGTGGTGGTAGTGGTATT
Organism: Brachymystax lenok tsinlingensis; assembly: GCA_030435695.1. Lineage (NCBI taxonomy): Eukaryota > Metazoa > Chordata > Actinopteri > Salmoniformes > Salmonidae > Brachymystax > Brachymystax lenok. The sequence goes on from CM059794.1 coordinate 25,587,169, forward strand.
GTTGGGGTGGTGGTAGACACAGAGTGGTGGTGGTGAGTGGTAGAGACAGTGGTGGTGGTGAGTGGTTGTGGTATTGGTGGTGGTGAGACAGTGGTGAGTGGTGGCTTTGAGTGGGTGAGACAGTGGTTGTGCTGGTGGTGAGTGGTAGAGACAGTGGTGAGTGGTGAGTGGTAGAGACAGTGGTGGTGGTGGTGGTGTAGTGGTGGTGGTGAGTGGTGGTGGTGGTGGTTGTGGTGAGTGGTGGGAGACAGTGGTGGTGGTGGTGGTGTGGTGGTGGTAGAGACAGTGGTGAGTGGTAGTGGTGAGTGGTAGTGGTTGTGGTTGTGGTGAGTGGTAGAGTGGTGGTAGTGGTAGTGGTGGTGGTGGTAGTGGTAGTGGTGGTGGTGGTGGTGGTAGTGGTAGTGGTTGTGGTGAGTGGTAGAGACAGTGGTGGTGGTGGTGTGGTAGTGGTAGAGACAGTGGTGAGTGGTAGTGGTTGTGGTGGTGGTGAGTGGTAGAGACAGTTGTAGTGATGGTGGTGGTGGTAGAGACAGTGGTAGTGGTAGTGGTGGATGCAGTGGTAGTGGTGGTGGTGGTGGTAGAAACAGAGGTGGTGGTGAGTGGTGGGAGACAGTCGTAGTGGTGAGTGGAAGAGACAGTGGTGGTGGTGAGTGGTGGTGGTTGTGGTATTGGTAGTGGTGGAGAGAGTGGTGGTGGTGGCTTTGGTGATGAGTGGTGAGACAGTGGTGGTGCTGGTGGTGAGTGGTGGGAGACAGTGGTGAGTGGTGAGTGGTGAGACAGTGGTGGTAGTGGTAGTGGTAGTGGTTGTGGTTGTGGTGGTGGTGGTGAGTGGTGGTAGGTGGTGGTGGTGGTGGTTGTGGTGGTGGTGAGTGGTGGGGACAGTGGTGGTGGTGGTGGTGGTGGTGGTAGTAGTGGTGGTAGTGGTGAGACAGTGGTGGTGGTGGTGGTGGTGGTAGTGGACAGTGGTATTGGTGAGTGGTAGTGGTGGTGGTGGTGGTGGACACAGGGTGGTGGTGAGTGGTGGTGAGACAGTGGTGAGTGGTAGTGGTTTGTGGTATTGGTGAGTGGTAGGGGACAGTGGTGAGTGGTGGCTTTGGTGATGAGTGGTGAGACAGTGGTGGTGCTGGTGGTGGTGGTGGGGACAGTGGTGAGTGGTGAGTGGTGGTGGTGGTGGTGAGTGGTGAGACAGTGGTGAGTGGTGGCTTTGGTGGTGAGTGGTAGAGACAGTGGTGGTGGTGGTGGTGGTGGTGAGTGGTGAGGACAGTGGTGGTGGTGGTGGTGGGGTGAGACAGTGGTGAGTCGTGGTGGTGGTGGTGGAGACAGTGGTGGTGGTGGTGGTGGGGTGGTGGTGAGTGGGTGGAGACAGTGGTGGTGGTGGTGGTGGTGGTGAGACATTGGTATTGGTAGTGGTGAGACAGGTAGTGGTGGTGGTGGTAGTGGGGACAGTGGTGGTGGTGGTGGTGGTGAGACAGTGGTGGTGGTGGTGGTGGTATTGGTGGTGGTGGGGACAGGTGGTGTGGTGGTGGTGGTGGAGACAGTGGCGGTGGTGAGTGGTGAGTGGTAGAGGCATTGGTGAGTGGTGGTGACAGAGTGGTGGTGGTTGTGGTAGAGACAGCGTTGGTGGTGGTAGTGGTGGAGACAGTGGTGAGTATTGGTGGCGGTGGTAGAGACAGTGGTGGTGTTAGTGGTAGAGACAGTGGTGGTGGTGGTGGTGGTGGTGGAGACAGTGGTAGTGGTGGTGGTAGAGGTAGAGACAGTGGTAGTCGTGGTGGTGGTGGTGGTGGAGACAGTGGTAGTGGTGGTGGTTGTGGTAGTGTGGTAGAGACAGTTGTGGTGATGGTGGTGGTGGTGAGTGGTAGAGACATTGGTGGTGGTGAGTGGTGAGTGGTAGAGACAGTGGTGGTGGTAGTGGTGAGTGGTAGACACAGAGGTGGTGGTGAGTGGTGAGACAGTCGTAGTGGTGGTGGAAGAGACAGTGGTAGTGGTGGTGGTTTGTGGTATTGGTGGTGGTAGAGACAGTGGTAGTGGTGGTGGTGGTGGTAGAGACAGTGGTGAGTGGTAGTGGTGAGTGGTAGAGACAGTGGTGAGTCGTGGTGGTGAGTGGTGGAGACAGTGGTGAGTGGTAGTGGTTGTGGTGGTGGTAGTGGTAGAGACAGTTGTGGTGATGGTGGTGGTGGTGGTGGTAGAGACAGTGGTGAGTGGTGAGTGGTGAGTGGTGAGACAGTGGTAGTGGTGGTGGTGAGACACAGAGGTGAGTGGTAGTGGTAGAGACAGTCGTGGTGGTGAGTGGAAGAGACAGTGGTAGTGGTGGTGGTTGTGGTATTGGTGAGTGGTAGAGACAGTGGTGAGTGGTGGCTTTGGTGATGAGTGGTAGAGACAGTGGTGGTGCTGGTGGTGAGTGGTAGAGACAGTGGTGGTGGTGGTAGTGGTGGAGGAAGAGACAGTGGTGAGTCGTGGTGGTAGTGGTGGAGACAGTGGTGGTGGTGGTAGTGGTTGTGGTGGTGGTAGTGGTGAGACAGTTGTGGTGATGGTGGTGAGTGGTGAGACAGTGGTGGTGGTGGTGGTAGATGCAGTGGTAGTGGTGGTGGTGGTGGTGGTAGACACAGAGGTGGTGGTGGTGGTAGAGACAGTCGTGGTGGTGGTGGAAGGAGACAGTGGTGAGTGGTGGTGGTTGTGGTATTGGTGGTAATGGTAGAGAGAGTGGTGGTGGTGGCTTTGGTGATGAGTGGTAGAGACAGGTGGTAGTGCTGGTGGTGGTGGTGAGACAGTGGTAGTGGTGAGTGGTGGGAGACAGTGGTGAGTGGTGAGTGGTGGTGGTTGTGGTTGTGGTGGTGGTGAGTGGTGGTGGTGGTGGTGGTGGTGGTGGTTGTGGTGAGTGGTGAGTGGTAGAGGACAGTGGTGAGTGGTGGTGGTGGTGGTAGTAGTAGTGGTGAGTGGTAGAGACAGTGGTAGTGGTGGTGGTGAGTGGTGAGACAGTGGTATTGGTGGTGGTGGTGGTGGTGGTGGTAGTGGTGAGACACAGGGGGTGGTGGTAGTGGTGAGGACAGTGGTGAGTGGTGAGTGGTTGTGGTATTGGTGGTGGTGGAGACAGTGGTGAGTGGTGGCTTTGGTGATGAGTGGTGGGAGACAGTGGTGGTGCTGGTGGTGAGTGGTGAGACAGTGGTGGTGGTAGTGGTGAGTGGTAGAGACAGTGGTGGTGCTAGTGGTGAGTGGTTGTGGTTGTGGTTGTGGTGGTGGTTGTGGTGGTGGTGGTGGTGGTGGGGACAGTGGTGGTGGTGGTGGTGAGTGGTGAGTGGTGGTAGTAGTGGTGGTGGTGGTGACAGTGGTAGTGGTGGTAGTGGTGGTGGAGACAGTGGTGAGTGGTGGTATTGTTGGGGTGAGTGGTGGAGACAGTGGTGAGTGGTGAGTGGTGAGTGGTAGAGACAGTGGTGGTGGTGATGGTGGTGGTGGTAGGAGACAGTGGTGGTGGTGAGTGGGTGGAGACAGTGGTAGTGGTGGTGGTGAGTGGTAGACACAGTGGTAGTGGTAGTGGTAGAGACAGTGGTGGTGGTGGTGGTGAGTGGAAGAGACAGTGGTGAGTGGTAGTGGTTGGTGGTATTGGTAGTGGTGAGACAGTGGTAGTGGTAGTGGTGGTGAGTGGTAGAGTGGTGGTGGTAGTGGTGGTGGTGAGTGGTAGTGGTGGTGGTAGTGGTGGTGGTGAGTGGTGGGACAGTGGTGGTGGTTGTGGTAGTGGTGAGTGGTGGTGGTAGTGGTGAGTGGTAGAGACAGTTGTAGTGATGAGTGGTGAGTGGTGAGTGGTAGAGACAGTGGTGAGTGGTGGTGGTGAGTGGTAGAGACAGTGGTAGGTGGTGGTGGTGGTAGACACAGAGGTGGTGGTAGTGGTAGTGGACAGTCGTGGTGGTGAGTGGAAGAGACAGTGGTGGTGGTGGTGGTTGTGGTATTGGTGGTGGTAGAGACAGTGGTGGTGGTGGCTTTGGTGATGAGTGGTAGAGACAGTGGTGGTGCTAGTGGTAGTGGTGGTGAGACAGTGGTGGTGGTGGTGGTAGTGGTGGTGGTAGAGACAGTGGTAGTCGTGGTGGTGAGTGGTGGGAGACAGTGGTAGTGGTTGTGGTGGTGGTGGTGGTGAGACAGTTGTGGTGATGGTGGTGAGTGGTAGAGACAGTGGTAGTGGTAGTGGTAGATACAGTAGTAGTGGTAGTGGTAGTGGTAGACACAGAGGTAGTGGTAGTGGTAGAGACAGTCGTAGTGGTAGTGGTAGTGGTTGTGGTATTGGTAGTGGTAGAGACAGTGGTAGTGGTAGCTTTAGTGATAGTGGTAGAGACAGTGGTAGTGCTAGTGGTAGTGGTAGAGACAGTGGTAGTGGTAGTGGTAGAGACAGTGGTAGTGCTAGTGGTAGTGGTTGAGGTTGTGGTAGTGGTAGTGGTAGTGGTAGTGGTAGAGACAGTGGTAGTGGTAGTGGTAGAGACAGTGGTAGTGGTAGTGGTAGTGGTAGTGGTAGTAGTAGTGGTGAGTGGTGAGTGGTGAGACAGTGGTATTGGTAGTGGTAGTGGTAGTGGTAGACACAGAGGTAGTGGTAGTGGTAGAGACAGTGGTAGTGGTAGTGGTTGTGGTATTGGTAGTGGTAGAGACAGTGGTAGTGGTAGCTTTAGTGGTAGTGGTAGAGACAGTGGTAGTGGTAGTGGTAGACACAGTGGTAGTGCTAGTTGTAGTGGTTGTGGTTGTGGTTGTGGTAGTGGTAGTGGTAGTGGTAGTGGTAGTGGTAGTGGTAGTGGTTGTGGTAGTGGTAGTGGTAGAGACAGTGGTAGTGGTTGTGGTAGTGGTAGTGGTAGTAGTAGTGGTAGTGGTAGAGACAGTAGTAGTGGTAGTGGTAGTGGTAGAGACAGTGGTAGTGGTATTGTTAGAGGTAGTGGTAGACACAGAGGTAGTGGTAGTGGTAGAGACAGTGGTAGTGGTAGTGGTAGTGGTAGTGGTTGTGGTAGTGGTAGAGACAGTGGTAGTGGTAGTGTAGTGGTAGTGGTGACAGTGGTAGTGGTAGTAGTAGTGGTAGTGGTTGTGGTTGTGGTGAGTGGTGGTAGAGACAGTGGTAGTGGTGAGTGGTGAGTGGTAGTGGTGAGTGGGTAGAGACAGTGGTAGTGGTAGTGGTTGTGGTGAGTGGTGAGACAGTGGTAGTGGTAGTGTGTAGTGGTAGAGACAGTGGTAGTGGTAGTGGTGAGTGGTAGTGGTTGTAGTTGTTGTAGTGGTAGAGACAGTGGTAGTGGCAGTGGTAGTGTGTAGTGGTAGAGACAGTGGTAGTGGTAGTGGTAGTGTGTAGTGGTAGAGACAGTGGTAGTGGTAGTGGTAGTGGTAGAGACAGTGGTAGTGGTAGTGGTGAGTGGTGGTAGAGACAGGGGGTAGTGGAATTGGTGAGTGGTAGAGACAGTGGTGAGTGGTAGTGGTAGTGGTAGAGACAGTAGTGGTGGTGAGTGGTGGTTGTAGAGACAGTGGTGAGACAGTGGTGGTTGTAGAGACAATGTTGGTGGTTGTGGTAGAGACAGTGGTAGTGGTAGTAGTAGTGGTAGAGACAGTGGTGAGTGGTGAGTGGTGGTAGTAGAGAGAGTGGTGAGTGGTAGAGACAGTGGCAGTGGCGGTGGTAGTGACAGAGACAGTGTTAGTGTTAGGTGTTGAGTGTGTTGAGTGGTGGTGGCAGTGGTGGAGAGACAGTGGTGGTGGTAGTGACCAGAGACAGTGGTGGTGGTAGAGACAGTGGTAGTGGTGAGTGGTAGAGGTGAGACAGTGGTGAGTCGTGGTGGTAGTGGTGGAGACAGTGGTGGTGGTAGTGGTTGTGGTAGTGGTAGTGGTAGAGACAGTTGTAGTGATAGTGGTAGTGGTAGAGACAGTGGTAGTGGTAGTGGTAGATACAGTAGTAGTGGTAGTGGTAGTGGTAGACACAGAGGTAGTGGTAGTGGTAGAGACAGTCGTAGTAGTAGTGGTAGTGGTTGTGGTATTGGTAGTGGTAGAGACAGTGGTAGTGGTAGCTTTAGTGATAGTGGTAGAGACAGTGGTAGTGCTAGTGGTAGTGGTAGAGACAGTGGTAGTGGTAGTGGTAGAGACAGTGGTAGTGCTAGTGGTAGTGGTTGAGGTTGTGGTAGTGGTAGTGGTAGTGGTAGTGGTAGTGGTAGTGGTTGTGGTAGTGGTGAGTGGTGAGGACAGTGGTGGTGGTGAGTGGTGGTGGTGGTGGTGGTAGTGGTAGTGGTGGTGGTGAGTGGTAGAGACAGTGGTATTGGTGGTGGTGAGTGGTGAGTGGTAGACACAGGGTGGTGGTAGTGGTAGAGACAGTGGTGGTGGTGGTGGTTGTGGTGTTGGTGGTGGTGGTAGAGACAGTGGTGAGTGGTGGCTTTGGTGATGGTGGTGAGACAGTGGTGGTGCTGGTGGTGAGTGGTAGAGACAGTGGTGAGTGGTGGTAGTGGTAGAGACAGTGGTAGTGCTAGTGGTAGTGGTTGTGGTTGTGGTTGTGGTAGTGGTAGTGGTAGTGGTAGTGGTAGTGGTTGTGGTAGTGGTAGTGGTAGAGACAGTGGTAGTGGTTGTGGTAGTGGTAGTGGTAGTAGTGGTGGTGAGTGGTGTAGACAGTGGTAGTGGTGGTGGTGGTGAGTGGTGAGACAGTGGTGGTGGTGGTTGGTGGGTGGTGGTAGACACAGAGGTGAGTGGTGAGTGGTAGAGACAGTGGTGAGTGGTAGTGGTTGTGGTATTGGTGAGTGGTAGAGACAGTGGTGAGTGGTGGCTTTGAGTGGTGAGAGACAGTGGTTGTGCTGGTGGTAGTGGTAGAGACAGTGGTGGTGGTGGTGGTAGGGACAGTGGTGAGTGGTAGTGGTGGTGGTAGTGGTGAGTGGTTGTGGTGAGTGGTAGAGACAGTGGTGGTGGTGGTGTGGTAGTGGTAGAGACAGTGGTGGTGGTGGTGGTAGTGGTGGTAGTGGTTGTGGTTGTGGTGAGTGGTGAGAGACAGTGGTGGTGGTGAGTGGTGAGTGGTGGTGGTGAGTGGTGGTGGTGAGACAGTGGTGAGTGGTAGTGGTTGTGGTAGTGGTAGAGACAGTGGTAGTGGTAGTGTGTAGTGGTAGAGACAGTGGTGGTGGTAGTGGTAGTGGTAGGGATAGTGGTTGTAGTTGTTGTAGTGGTAGAGACAGTGGTAGTGGCAGTGGTAGTGTGTAGTGGTAGAGACAGTGGTAGTGGTAGTGGTAGTGTGTAGTGGTAGAGACAGTGGTAGTGGTAGTGGTAGTGGTAGAGACAGTGGTAGTGGTAGTGGTAGTGGTAGAGACAGGGGTAGTGGAGTTGGTGGTGGTAGAGACAGTGGTAGTGGTGGTGGTGAGTGGTGAGACAGTGGTAGTGGTGGTGGTGGTTGTAGAGACAGTGGTAGTGGACAGTGGTGGTTGTGAGACAATGTTGGTGGTTGTGGTAGAGACAGTGGTAGTGGTAGTAGTAGTGGTAGAGACAGTGGTAGTGGTAGTGGTAGTAGTGAGAGAGGTGGTGAGTGGTAGAGACAGTGGCGGTGGCGGTGGTGGTGACAGAGACAGTGTTAGTGTTAGTGTTAGTGTTGGTGGTGGTGGCAGTGGTAGAGACAGTGGTAGTGGTGGTGACAGAGACAGTGGTAGTGGTGGTAGAGACAGTGGTAGTGGTGGTGGTGGTGGTGAGTGGTAGAGACAGTGGTGGTGGTGGTAGAGACAGTGGAGTTGTAGTGGTAGTAGTGGTGGACAGTGGTGGTGGTGGTAGTGGTAGAGACAGTGCTAGTGGTAGTGGTGGTGGTAGAGACAGTGGTAGAGGTAGTGGGTAGAGACAGTGGTGGTGGTAGTAACAGAGACAGTGTTAGTGTTAGTGGTAGAGACAGTGGTGAGTGGTAGAGACGGTGGTAGTGGTGAGTGGTGAGACAGTCGTAGTGGTGAGTGGAAGAGACAGTGGTAGTGGTAGTGGTTGTGGTATTGGTAGTGGTAGAGACAGTGGTGAGTGGTGGCTTTGGTGATGGTGGTAGAGACAGTGGTGGTGCTAGTGGTGGTAGTGGTAGAGACAGTGGTAGTGGTGAGTAGTGGTGGAGGAAGAGACAGTGGTGGTCGTGGTGGTGAGTGGTGGAGACAGTGGTGGTGGTGGTAGTGGTTGTGGTGGTGGTAGTGGTAGAGACGGTTGTAGTGATGGTGGTGAGTGGTAGAGACAGTGGTGAGTGGTGGTGGTAGATGCAGTGGTAGTGGTAGTGGTGAGTGGTAGACAGAGGTGGTGGTGGTGGTGGTGGTAGAGACAGTGGTAGTGGTGAGTGGAAGGAGACAGTGGTGGTGGTGGTGGTTGTGGTGTTGGTAATGGTGGGAGAGAGTGGTAGTGGTGGCTTTGGTGATGAGTGGTAGAGACAGTGGTGGTGCTGGTGGTGAGTGGTAGAGACAGTGGTAGGTGGTAGTGGGTAGAGACAGTGGTAGTGGTAGTGGTGGTGGTGGTTGTGGTTGTGGTGGTGGTGAGTGGTGAGTGGTGAGTGGTGAGTGGTGGTGGTTGTGGTGGTGGTGAGTGGTGGGACAGTGGTGGTGGTGGTGGTGGTGGTGGTGGTAGTGGTGAGTGGTGGGAGACAGTGGTAGTGGTGGTGGTGGTGGTGGTAGAGACAGTGGTGTTGGTGGTGGTGGTGGTGGTGGTGAGGTGGTAGAACTGGAGGTGGTGGTGAGTGGTGAGAGACAGTGGTGAGTGGTGGTAGTGGTTGTGGTGTTGGTGAGTGGTAGAGACAGTGGTGAGTGGTGGCTTTGGTGATGAGTGGTGGTGGGGACAGTGGTGAGTGCTGGTGGTGGTGGTAGGAGACAGTGGTGGTGGTGGTGGTGGTAGAGACAGTGGTGAGTGGTGCTGGTGGTGGTAGTGGTTGTGGTTGTGGTTGTGGTGGTGGTTGTGGTGAGTGGTGGTGGTGGTAGAGACAGTGGTAGTGGTGGTGGTGGTGGTGGTGGTAGTAGTGGTGGTGAGTGGTAGAGGACAGTGGTAGTGGTGGTGGTGAGTGGTAGAGACAGTGGTGAGTGGTGGTGGTTGGGGTGAGTGGTGGAGACAGTGGTGAGTGGTGAGTGGTAGTGGTAGAGACAGTTGTAGTGATGGTGGTGAGTGGTAGAGACAGTGGTGGTGGTGGTGGTAGAGACAGTAGTGGTGGTGAGTGGTGAGTGGTGAACACAGAGGTGGTGGTGAGTGGTAGAGACAGTCGTGGTGGTGAGTGGAAGAGACAGTGGTGGTGGTGGTGGTTGTGGTGTTGGTGGTGGTGGTAGAGACAGTGGTGGTGGTGGTGGTGGTGGTAGGGGACAGTGGTGAGTGGTGGTGGTAGTGGCAGAGACAGTGGTGAGTCGTAGTGGTGAGTGGTGGAGACAGTGGTGAGTGGTAGTGGTTGTGGTGGTGGTAGTGGTAGAGACAGTTGTAGTGATGAGTGGTGGTGGTGGTGGTGAGACAGTGGTGGTGGTGGTGGTGGTGAGTGGTGAGACAGTAGTGGTAGTGGTAGTGGTAGACACAGAGGTGAGTGGTGAGTGGTAGAGACAGTCGTAGTGGTAGTGGAAGAGACAGTGGTGAGTGGTGGTGGTTGTGGTATTGGTGAGTGGTAGAGACAGTGGTGAGTGGTGGCTTTGGTGATGAGTGGTAGAGACAGTGGTAGTGCTGGTGGTGAGTGGTAGAGACAGTGGTAGTGGTAGTGGTGGGGTGGTAGAGACAGTGGTAGTCGTGGTGGTGGTGGTGGAGACAGTGGTGAGTGGTTGTGGTGGTGGTGAGTGGTAGAGACAGTTGTAGTGGTGATGGTGGTAGTGGTAGAGACAGTGGTGGTGGTGGTGGTGAGATGCAGTGGTAGTGGTAGTGGTAGTGGTAGACACAGGGGGTGAGTGGTGAGTGGTAGGGAGACAGTCGTGAGTGGTGAGTGGTAGGTGGTTGTGGTGTTGGTGGTGGTAGAGACAGTGGTAGTGGTGGCTTTGGTGATGAGTGGTAGAGACAGTGGTGGTGGTGCTAGTGGTGAGTGGTAGAGACAGTGGTGGTGGTGAGTGGTGGAGACAGTGGTGGTGCTGGTGGTGGTGGTAGTGGTTGTGGTTGTGGTAGTGGTGGTGGTGAGTGGTGAGACAGTGGTGGTGGTGAGTGGTAGAGACAGTGGTGAGTGGTGGTGGTGGTGGTGAGTGGTGGTAGTGGTGGTGGTGGTGGTGAGTGGTGGGAGACAGTGGTATTGGTGGTGGTGGTGGTAGTGAGTGGTAGACACAGGGTGGTGGTGAGTGGTAGAGACAGTGGTGAGTGGTGGTGGTTGTGGTATTGGTAGTGGTGAGACAGTGGTAGTGGTAGCTTTAGTGGTGGTGGTAGAGACAGTGGTAGTGGTAGTGGTAGACACAGTGGTAGTGCTAGTTGTAGTGGTTGTGGTTGTGGTTGTGGTGAGTGGTGGTGGTGGTGGTGGTAGTAGTGGTGAGTGGTGAGTGGTGAGTGGTTGTGGTGGTGGTGGTGGTGGTGAGACAGTGGTGAGTGGTTGTGGTGAGTGGTGGTGGTGGTAGTGGTGGTGGTGGTAGAGACAGTGGTAGTGGTGAGTGGTGGTAGTGGTAGAGACAGTGGTAGTGGTGGTATTGTTGGGGTGGTGAGTGGTAGACACAGTGGGGTGGTGGTGAGTGGTGGTAGAGACAGTGGTGAGTGGTAGTGGTGAGTGGTGAGTGGTGGTGGTTGTGGTGAGTGGTGAGACAGTGGTGGTGGTGGTGTAGTGGTGGGAGACAGTGGTAGTGGTAGTAGTAGTGGTGGTGGTTGTGGTTGTGGTGAGTGGTAGGAGACAGTGGTGGTGGTGGTGGTAGTGGTGGTGGTGAGTGGTAGAGACAGTGGTGAGTGGTAGTGGTTGTGGTGAGTGGTAGAGACAGTGGTGGTGGTGGTGTGTGGTGGTGGTAGAGACAGTGGTGGTGGTGAGTGGTAGTGGTAGTGGTTGTAGTTGTTGTAGTGGTAGAGACAGTGGTGGTAGTGGCGGTGGTGGTGTGTGAGTGGTGGAGACAGTGGTGGTGGTGGTAGTGGTGGTGTGTAGTGGTAGAGACAGTGGTGAGTGGTGGTGGTGAGTGGTAGAGACAGTGGTGAGTGGTAGTGGTGAGTGGTAGAGACAGGGGTGAGTGGAGTGGTAGTGGTGGTAGAGACAGTGGTAGTGGTGAGTGGTGGTGGTAGAGACAGTAGTAGTGGTGGTGGTGGTTGTGGTAGAGACAGTGGTAGAGACAGTGGTGGTTGTAGAGACAATGTTGGTGGTTGTGGTAGAGACAGTGGTAGTGGTAGTAGTAGTGGTAGAGACAGTGGTAGTGGTAGTGGTAGTAGTAGAGAGAGTGGTAGTGGTAGAGACAGTGGCAGTGGCAGTGGTAGTGACAGAGACAGTGTTAGTGTTAGTGTTAGTGTTAGTGGTAGTGGCAGTGGTAGAGACAGTGGTGGTGTTAGTGGTAGTGACAGAGACAGTGGTAGTGGTAGAGACAGTGGTAGTGGTAGTGGTAGAGGTAGAGACAGTGGTAGTCGTAGTGGTAGTGGTGGAGACAGTGGTAGTGGTTGTGGTAGTGGTAGTGGTAGAGACAGTTGTAGTGATAGTGGTAGTGGTAGAGACAGTGGTAGTGGTAGTGGTAGATACAGTAGTAGTGGTAGTGGTAGTGGTAGACACAGAGGTAGTGGTAGTGGTAGAGACAGTCGTAGTAGTAGTGGTAGTGGTTGTGGTATTGGTAGTGGTAGAGACAGTGGTGGTGGTGGCTTTGGTGATGAGTGGTGAGAGACAGGTGGTGGTGCTGGTGGTGGTGGTAGAGACAGTGGTGGTGGTGGTGGTGAGGACAGTGGTGGTGCTGGTGGTGAGTGGTTGAGGTTGTGGTGAGTGGTGGTGGTGAGTGGTGGTGGTGAGTGGTGAGTGGTTTGTGGTGGTGGTGAGTGGTAGAGACAGTGGTGAGTGGTGAGTGGTGGTGGTGGTGGTAGTAGTAGTGGTAGTGGTGAGTGGGTAGAGACAGTGGGTATTGGTGGTGGTGAGTGGTAGTGGTAGACACAGAGGTAGTGGTAGTGGTAGAGACAGTGGTGAGTGGTGGTGGTTGTGGTATTGGTAGTGGTAGAGACAGTGGTAGTGGTAGCTTTAGTGATAGTGGTAGAGACAGTGGTAGTGCTAGTGGTAGTGGTAGAGACAGTGGTAGTGGTAGTGGTAGAGACAGTGGTAGTGCTAGTGGTAGTGGTTGTGGTTGTGGTTGTGGTAGTGGTAGTGGTAGTGGTAGTGGTAGTGGTAGTGGTTGTGGTAGTGGTAGTGGTAGAGACAGTGGTGGTGGTTGTGGTGAGTGGTGAGGTGGTGGTAGTGGTGGTGAGTGGTAGGGGACAGTGGTAGTGGTGGTGGTGAGTGGTAGAGACAGTGGTGGTGGTGGTATTGTTGGGGTAGTGGTAGACACAGAGGTGGTGGTGAGTGGTAGGGACAGTGGTGAGTGGTGGTGGTTGTGGTATTGGTGAGTGGTAGAGACAGTGGTGGTGGTGGTGGCTTTGAGTGGGTAGAGACAGTGGTTGTGCTAGTGGTGAGTGTGGTAGTGGACAGTGGTGAGTGGTGAGTGGTAGAGACAGTGGTGGTGGTGGTGGTGAGATGCAGTGGTAGTGGTAGTGGTAGTGGTGAGTAGTGAGCACACAGAGGTGAGTGGTGAGTGGTGAGACAGTCGTGGTAGTAGTGGTGAGTGGTTGTGGTGTGGTGGTGGTGGTGAGACAGTGGTGGTGGTAGCTTTAGTGATAGTGGTAGAGACAGTGGTAGTGCTAGTGGTAGTGGTAGAGACAGTGGTAGTGGTAGTGGTAGAGACAGTGGTAGTGCTAGTGGTAGTGGTTGAGGTTGTGGTAGTGGTAGTGGTAGTGGTAGTGGTAGTGGTAGTGGTTGTGGTAGTGGTAGTGGTAGAGACAGTGGTAGTGGTAGTGGTAGTGGTAGTGGTGGTAGTAGTGGTGGTGGTGGTGAGTGGTAGAGACAGTGGTGGTGGTGGTGGTAGTGGTGAGTGGTGGTAGACACAGAGGTGGTGGTAGTGGTAGAGACAGTGGTGGTGGTGAGTGGTTGTGGTGTTGGTGGTGGTAGAGACAGTGGTAGTGGTGGCTTTGGTGATGAGTGGTAGAGACAGTGGTGAGTGGTAGTGGTGAGTGGTAGAGACAGTGGTAGTGGTGAGTGGTAGAGGACGGTGGTGGTAGTGCTGAGTGGTAGTGGTTGTGGTTGTGGTTGTGGTAGTGGTAGTGGTAGTGGTGGTGGTAGTGGTAGTGGTAGTGGTTGTGGTAGTGGTAGTGGTAGAGACAGTGGTAGTGGTTGTGGTAGTGGTAGTGGTAGTAGTAGTGGTAGTGGTAGAGACAGTAGTAGTGGTAGTGGTAGTGGTAGAGACAGTGGTAGTGGTATTGTTAGAGGTAGTGGTAGACACAGAGGTAGTGGTAGTGGTAGAGACAGTGGTAGTGGTAGTGGTTGTGGTATTGGTGGTGGTAGTGGTAGAGACAGTGGTAGTGGTAGCTTTAGTGGTGGTAGAGACAGTGGTTGTGCTAGTGGTAGTGGTAGAGACAGTGGTAGTGGTAGTGGTAGAGACAGTGGTAGTGGTAGTGGTAGTGGTAGTGGTAGTGGTTGTGGTAGTGGTAGAGACAGTGGTAGTGGTAGTGTAGTGGTAGAGACAGTGGTAGTGGTAGTGGTAGTGGTAGTGGTTGTGGTTGTGGTTGTGGTAGTGGTAGAGACAGTGGTAGTGGTAGTGGTAGTGGTAGTGGTAGTGGTAGAGACAGTGGTAGTGGTAGTGGTTGTGGTAGTGGTAGAGACAGTGGTAGTGGTAGTGTGTAGTGGTAGAGACAGTGGTAAGTGGTAGTGGTAGGGATAGTGGTTGTAGTTGTTGTAGTGGTAGAGACAGTGGTAGTGGCAGTGGTAGTGTGTAGTGGTAGAGACAGTGGTAGTGGTAGTGGTAGTGTGTAGTGGTAGAGACAGTGGTAGTGGTAGTGGTAGTGGTAGAGACAGTGGTAGTGGTGGTGGTAGTGGTAGAGACAGGGGTAGTGGTAGTGGTAGTGGTAGAGACAGTGGTAGTGGTAGTGGTAGTGGTAGAGACAGTAGTAGTGGTAGTGGTAGTTGTAGAGACAGTGGTAGAGACAGTGGTAGTTGTAGAGACAATGTTGGTGGTTGTGGTAGAGACAGTGGTAGTGGTAGTAGTAGTGGTAGAGACAGTGGTAGTGGTAGTGGTAGTAGTAGAGAGAGTGGTAGTGGTAGAGACAGTGGCAGTGGCAGTGGTAGTGACAGAGACAGTGTTAGTGTTAGTGTTAGTGTTAGTGGTAGTGGCAGTGGTAGAGACAGTGGTAGTGGTAGTGACAGAGACAGTGGTAGTGGTAGAGACAGTGGTAGTGGTAGTGGTAGTGGTAGAGACAGTGGTATTGGTAGAGACAGTGGAAGTTGTAGTGGTAGTAGTAGAGACAGTGGTTGTGGTAGTGGTAGAGACAGTGCTGAGTGGTAGTGGTAGTGGTAGAGACAGTGGTAGAGGTAGTGGTAGAGACAGTGGTAGTGGTAGTAACAGAGACAGTGTTAGTGTTAGTGGTAGAGACAGTGGTAGTGGTAGAGACAGTGGTAGTGGTAGAGACAGTGGTAGTGGTAGTTGTAGTGTTAGTGGTAGAGACAGTGGTAGTGGTAGTGGTAGTGGTAGAGAGAGTGGTAGTGGTAGAGACAGTGGTGGTAGTGGTGAGTGGTAGAGACAGTGGTAGTGGTAGTGGTTAGAGGTAGAGACAGTGGTAGTGGTAGAGACAGTAGTAGTGGTAGTGGTAGTGGTAGAGACGGTGGTAGTGGTAGAGACAGTGGTAGAGACAGTGGTAGTGGTAGTGGTATATACAGTGGTAGTGGTAGTGGTAGAGACAGTGGCAGTGGTAGTGGTGGTGGAGACAGTGGTAGGGTGGTGGTGGTGGACAGTGGTGGTGGTGGTGGTGGTTGTGAGACAGTGGTGCTGGTGGTGGTAGTGGTAGAGACAGTGGTGAGTGGTGAGTGGTAGTGGTAGTGGTGGTGGTGAGTGGTGAGAGCGGTGGTAGTGGTAGTGGTAATGGTAGAGGCATTGGTAGTAGTAGTGACAGAGACAGTGGTAGTGGTAGAGACAGCGTTGGTGGTAGTGGTAGAGACAGTGGTAGTGGTAGTGGCAGTGGTAGAGACAGTGGTGGTGGTAGTGGTAGGAGGTGGTGGTAGTGGTGGGGTGGTAGTGGTGGTGGTAGGTGGTAGTGGTAGACAGTGGTGGTGGTGGTGAGTGGTGCAGTGGTAGTGGTAGTGGTAGTGGTGGTGGTGGTAGTGGTAGAGACAGAGAGTGGTAGTGGTAGTGGTGAGACAGTGGTGTGGTGGTGGTAGAGACAGTGGTGGTAGTGGTAGTGGTGGTGAGACAGTGGCAGTGGTAGTGGTGAGACAGAGAGTGGTAGTGGTAGAGACAGTGGTGGGTAGTGGTAGAGACAGTGGTAGTGGTGGTGGTGGTTGTGGAGACAGTGGTGCTGGTGGTGGTAGTGGGAGACAGTGGTGAGTAGAGACAGTGGTAGTGGTAGTGGTGGTGGTGGGCGATTGGTGGTGGTAGTGGTGGTGGTGGTGGTAGTGGTAGTGGTAGTGGTGACAGAGACAGGTGGTGGTGGTGAGACAACGGTTGGTGGTGGTGGTAGAGACAGTGGTGGTGGTGTGGTGGCAGTGGTAGAGACAGTGGTGAGTGGTGGTGGTTAGTGGTAGAGACAGTGGTAGTGGTAGTGGTTGTGGTAGTGGTAGTGGTAGGGATAGTGGTGGTGGTAGTAGTAGTGGTAGTGGTAGTGGTAGAGACAGTGGTAGTGGTGGTAGGACAGTGGTGAGTGGTAGTGGTGGTAGTGGTGAGACACAGAGGTGAGTGGTGGTGGTAGAGACAGTGGTAGTGGTAGAGACAGTGGTAGTGGTAGTGGTAGTGGTAGTGGTAGTGGTAGAGACAGTGGTATTGGTAGTGACATAGACAGTGGTAGTCGTAGTGGTAGAGACAGTGGTAGTGGTAGAGACAGTGGTAGTGGTAGTGGTAGTTGTAGAGACAGTGGTAGTGGTAGTGGTATAGGTAGAGACAGTGGTAGTGGTAGAGACAGTAGTAGTGGTAGTGGTAGTGGTAGAGACGGTGGTAGTGGTAGTGGTAGTGGTAAAGGCATTGGTAGTGGTAGAGACAACGTTGGTGGTAGTGGTAGAGACAGTGGTAGTATTACTGGTAGTGGTAGAGACAGTGGTAGTGGTAGTGGTAGAGGTAGAGACAGTAGTACAGGTAGTGGTAGTGGTAGACACAGAGGTAGTGGTAGTGGTAGTGGTAGTGTGTAGTGGTAGAGACAGTGGTAGTGGTAGTGGTAGTGGAAGTGGTAGTGGTAGAGACAGAGACAGCCACCATATATGAAAAAGGAGTAAACAGAAGAAAAAAAATCTCCACCTATGCTCCTTTAAGAAGCCCCTCCCACTCACGCCATCACAATATTATAGCAATAATTGCTGGCCAAAATTAAACAAGTAAAACAATGAGCTTGCCCGAGGGGCTGCCTTCCCTCCAAATCAGTCTATGCATTTAAAAGAAGGTCACCCCCCCCCGCATTGGATCAGTGACACGTGCGCGGCGCGAGCAGCTGACCTGAGTTTGAATTTAGAGTGTTCATTAATAGGATATTATGCCATATGCTCACTGCACTGTCTTACTCTAATGCTTGGCTCTGACTTGAGAATTTGTAATTAGTGACGGTATAATGAGGGTATTGGAGGGGCTAATACTGTGGAGCGCTGCAGGAGGAATAGATTTGCTCATTGTACTGCAGAAGCGCTAGACCATCAGGTCAGGAACCTGGCCACCGGTAAGCTACGTGCACCAACCAGACACCCGCTGAATTACAGTGGAGACCATACTGTCTCTGCCACTGTCTCTGTCACTGTCACAACCCACCTCCCCCCAGTACTGACAACAACACAGTCCTCCACACAAGGCGATGGCGATTTTCACACTAATGCAACTATGCCATGTTTCAGTGGTACTCATTCATTCTTATTCACAATGATCTTCATGGGAGGTTTTGAAGGACGGATGTTTTAGTTGTTTTTTACTCCTTTACTTTGCTGCTGTGTTGCTGACCCAGCCCTTTCCCTTGATATGATGTCATAATTATGCTGTCCGTGCTAAATGCCTATTGTGTGGCTGGGGCGGCTGCTTACAAAAGCAGCAAACACACAGATTTTCCAAGACGTGGCAGTAAATAAATACACACATTGTGGGCTACGCAGAGGAGCTATCAACACTGACGACATAAGTCAGGTGCATTGCGCCGAGCAGACAATGACAGTTATACACATCGGAATGGTAGGGAACTCATAACAGCCTGCACACACTCGCACCTCTACAGCACAGTGAATCACTGGAACTCAATAGCAACATGGCAGATCACACTAATTTATAGGCGAGGGGGGTGACATAGATGTGTGTGAGTACTTCCACTATGAGCCATTTGCTGACATGCACTCCTCACTGACAGACAGAAGACTGTGTGTGTGTGTGTGTGTGTGTGTGTGTGTGTGTGTGTGTGTGTGTGTGTGTGTGTGTGTGTGTGTGTGTGTGTGTGTGTGTGTGTGTGTGTGTATCCCAGGATCATTACACATATCTCATATTCTCTAAAAAACTAAAATACTAGTTAGAAAAAGTTCAGTGCAGAGCAGGCACAGTGTGAAATAAATTCCACCCTCGGCCCCTGCACATGACATTGCACATAAATATTCAATAAATTAGCCGGGGCCATTTTATAGATTGATCAGTCATCTCTGGCACTCTGTGACAGGCAATGCTGGGGCTGAAATATTAATGCTGACAAATTAGAGATTTCTGAGTAAATGATGTCACATCGCACGGCTTCACTCAAATTTACTCCCTGGCACGAGAGCACATTCACCGGCGCGGTGATGCAGTCGTTACCCACACCCCGCTGCACCATCCCTGCCTCCTCCTCGCTCCTGCCTCAAAATGACATTCATTATTTTATCGTTAAGCAGGAGTCCTTCTTTCCTGGTGGAAGAGAAAGAGGAAACAAGGAGGGGGAGAAAAATGAACCTCTAAAGGGCCAACTCTTGTCCCACATCTGTGTAGTTCATCTCTAAAGGGCCAACTCTTGTCCCACATCTGTGTAGTTCATCTCTAAAGGGCCAACTCTTGTCCCACATCTGTGTAGTTCATCTCTAAAGGGCCAACTCTTGTCCCACATCTGTGTAGTTAATCTCTAAAGGGCCAACTCTTGTCCCATATGTGTGTAGTTCATCGTGCCAATTAGAGTGGAGATTTGTGACCGGGTGGAAAGCTCCCACTTAAAAGCATTCAACTCCAATGTGTGTGTGTATGCATGTGTTAGCATGCATGAACGTGTGTGTGCAGACGTGTGTGTGTTTTGTGGAATGATGAGGGGTCGTGTGTGTGTAGGGTGGGGTTTATTAGTTGTACTCGGGACTTGGATTCTCTGGGGACTCAGATAGAAATGGCTGTGTGTGCAGGATAGGGCAGTATGTGACAGGGTCTCAGGGGAAATACACCTGAATGTCTGGGTGGTCCACACTTGGTCAGGAGGGCCCTGGGAAAGAGTCAAGAAGAGGATCTCTACAAGCTTCTATCACAGAAATGCATTATCATTTAGCAGAGCTCCGAGACAAACTTGAGAATATGTAGGGCTACAGATAAATACATGATAATAAACACAGAGTCTAGAAAACATTAGGAACACCTTCCTAAAATTGAGTTGCACCACGTTTTGCCCTCAGAACAGCCTTCATTTGTCGGGCGTGGACCCTGCAAAGCGTCGAAAGAATTCCAAGGGATGTTGGCCCATGATGACTCCAATGCTTCCCACAGTTGTGACATCAATAAGGGATCATAGCTTTCACCTTGATTCACGTGGTTAGTCTATGTCATGGAAAGAGCAAGTGTTCCTAATGTGCATTTGAACGGGTCATGGGTCATGGGTTTTTCACACTCACCAGTTTCCCGTGTGTATCAAGAATGGTCCACCACCCAAAGGACATCCAGCCAATGGCAGTTCAGTGATTGAAAACAGGTAATTGATGAAAGGAAGCTGACACAAATTGTGCAGAGCAACAGAAAGGAAACAGTTATTCAACTGACAGTCCAGTACAACATTGGTGCCCAAAGACCCATAAAAGCATGCACAACTCGTCATACCTTGACCTTACAGTTTCACTTCTTTCAGCAAAAAACAAGAAACTGCAGTGGGCTAAGGAAGGAAAACACTGGACACTGTTGAATTGGAAAAACATTGCCTGGTCTGATGAACCCAGGTTCCTGCTGTTTCACGCTGATGGGAGGATTGGGGTAGGGATAAAACCACATGACTACATGCATCCATCATGCGTGTCAACATTACAGGTGGTGGTGTGATGGTGTGGTGTGTGTTTTCATGGCACACATTGGGCATTTGATAAAAGTGGAACAACGTTTGAACACCTTGGCCAGTTATGTGCATCCCTTCATGGCAACAGTGTATCCATCTGCGTATTGATTTTTTCAGCTGGATAATTCCCCATGCCACAAGGCTAGGATTGTCCAGGAATGGTTCCATGAACATGACAGTGAATTCTGCTTACTGCAGTGGCCTGCCCAGTCACAAGATCTCAATCCAACAGATCCACTACCAGCCAACCTGACAACTGTGGGAAGCATTGGAGTCAACATGGGCCAGCATCCCTGTGGATCGCTTTCGACACCTTGTAGAGTCCCTACCCTGACAAATTGGGGCTGTTCTGAGGGCAAAAGGGTGTGAAACTCAATATTAGGAAGGTGTTCCTAATGTTTTGTGAACTCAGTGTATATCGGACCACTGAGAAATGCAGCAGAATATAAGATATCACTGAGAAATACTAAAGTATTCATCAGAGGACTGCAAATGGATGTATGAAATCATATGAATGCTAAGAAATGCATGAGAACACTTAAGAGCACTGCTCCATGAATTCTCAGTGAGCTGCCTTTGCCACTGCCTATGGCAATACATATAAGATTTATGAAAATCCTTACATTACGCAAATCATAAGCCAGCACGTTTTAAAACTCCTTTTCCCTCATTGAGAACATACAAATCCATCTCGACATTACTCAGCAATGTCAAGCCTTTTGGACATAAACCAGCACTGGAACTCTCATGGTCCTTGTTGTGTAATGGTGTGTTTGGTCTTTGTTGGGATCTTTGTTGTGTAATGGTGTGTTTGGTCTTTGTTGGGATCTTTGTTGTGTAATGGTGTGTTTGGTCTTTGTTGGGATCTTTGTTGTGTAATGATGTGTTTGGTCTTTGTTGGGATCTTTGTTGTGTAATGGTGTGTTTGGTGTTGAAATGCTGAGTAAGACATACTGTACAGCATGTCTCTTAGATATGCATAGGTCCTAGGATTGACCTGTGAGGTATTACAGGGGGGAGAGAGAAGGCCCTGCTCAGCAATAATGCCTGGTTAATCTGCTGTTTGTCAGCCTGTAATGAATGAGCCCCTAGTCTGAAATCAATAGTATCGCTGAGGAATCGTCCACCACCCGACAGCAAAAGATGAGCCGGGAGAAATTCTGTCGATAAACACCACTATAGATGCCCCTCAATACCCCCGCCACACCCGTTTCCTGGGTTTCCTGTGTTGGGTTACCACTACATGTTTTATCCCTGTGCCCAATGAAGGGAAGCAACATGGGACACACAGACAAACACGGGCACGCACACACGCAGGCAGACACACACCCCTTCCAAACTATAATGTGACTAGCAGCAGCCCCTCAGCCTGTCCTGCTGTATTGAGTATGTATCTCTGTCAGTATGGAGCGTTGAGCGATCCAGTTTGAAGCACTTCTATCTGACATGAATCGGGAGAGCAGCACCAAACACCAAGCAGTGGTGAGATCCTGCAGCCATGTCCGTTTGTGTATTGAGGCAAAGTGGCATGCTTTCTCCTGACATTTGTTGTGGGGAATGTGTGAGAGCTCAGGACTGGTTTGAGATTAAATAGTGAGAGCACAGAGGAGAACCCAGAGAAAACTTTCAAAGGTGTGTAACTGTGTGTGAGTATGAGTGGGTGAGTGTGTCTGCCATCTCCCTCAGACCCTACCGCCAAGAATGAAGCCGAGGCCTGGGCTCTGGAGATGACTCCTACCATCTCCCCCCAAAAAGTGAAATATCTCAACAAAAAAGAAAGACAGAAAAAAAGTAGGGAAAATATCTGTGGTTCGACTGTCAGCTGTGGTGATGAATGGAAATGGACCTCTCTTCTCTCGCTGCTCTAAATGCAATCACTTCGGCACGGCACAGCTGCCATCTTTGATGCCGGCCCGTTTTTGTAAATTCTGAGCAAATTACTCCGTCAGAACCCGTCGGCGCCTGTCCATCAGGCTGAAGGGCAGGGACATGTCGCAGGGACAGGTGACTGACAAGTAGAGGAGGAGCAGAGGAGGAGGGGGCAGAGAGAAGGAGGGAGAGGGATATTGAGACAAAGCGGGAAAGAGAGGGAGAGAGGGGGAGAGAGGGGGAGAGGCAAAGGGAGAAATCAAACGAGCAGAGGGAAAAATAGAAAAAAGGGGATATTTTTTACCCATCGTCCCTTGGGCACGGCAGTATCAAGTCAATCTGGGGGCTAATTGGTGTCAGGGCTTGAATCCTATCTCCTTGAGAGGCGAGCAGAAGGTTGATGAAGTTGGATGCACAGGATGATAGGGCACAGCAATGGCAGGCAGGAATAAAGGCTGCTACCACGAAGCTCTCTTTCCTCTACGAGAGCATACTTCTGACCTTGGCCTTGTCCTTGCCACTCACAACTTTCTCTCTCTCGCTCCCTCATTCAACTCCTTTTCACAATACATTCTCTCATTCTCTGGCTGCCAGTTAATCTGGACCGTCAGAGAATATTCTTTCCTTCCCAAAATACTGTAATCTTAAAAGGTGAGGTAAAGTGTATGAACACATAATATTGCAATGTGCTAAACACATTAGTTGGTGCGAATTAAGTTGTGAGGGAAGCATAGAGGTGGAGACAGCCCCTCTATAAATTATATCTAATGACGGGCATGCTGACCCCCTTTGTCTCTATCGCGGCCCTGCCCCTATTCATGATGCAACAGGCTCATCTCTGGGGCTCTGCTCTGCCTTGGCTGTCGACTGCACATGCTCAGAGCGAGTGAGACACTGGCGATATGTGTTCTCACGGAGGTGCCTGCAGCTGCCAACAGGTACACGGTGGCAGGTCTTACCACAGACTGGCAGGTGATACCTCAAAGCAGGCTGGTGGAAAGCTTAATGCACTGCTCTCCCCAATGCCTCCCCCCTAACCTCTTGCTTTCCGACACAACATTACGCATGGTGCTGCCTCAGATCGGCAGAAAATTAAGCACTTGAATTTAGAATCAGACACGCAGCAAACACAAAACACATGGAAAGGGAGTGAGGAGTATTTTTGTTCTCTCTCTGGGACTTGGTCTGAACGCACCATATCAAACCATGTCCAGTCAAAGAGTGAGAAAGTGAAAGAGCTAGAGATAAACAAATGAAAGGAGAGAAAACACAGATAGAAACAGAAGAGGATGGATAAAATTGAGAGAAAGAGAAAGAAAGGGAGAGAGGATAGAGGAAAGAGAGCCATGTTGGGAGCGCCCAGAGTGGTGGTGGTCGGTCAGAGAGACCCAGACACTTGCAACTCCTGACCTTTCACAGCAGCCCACCATGGATAAAGATAATTAGCCCAGTCAACTCAGACTACACCTCTCACTACCTCCTCTGCCACCAGCTAAACCCCAGCACCCAAATAGAGCTCAGTTCTAAAATAAACCCCTGCCACAGACACATACTGCAATTAAAACTGTCTCATCTCTGCTCTCAAAACATCAACACACATGGACCGATGGACAGCTGACACTCACACAGACCGACAAAGTTGCACACCCAGGCACAGGCCCAACAAAAACACCAGCATGGGAAGAGAAGGATGGAACTGGACTGGCATCGAGCTATCCAACTTCCATCATCTTCTCTGTCTTGCTTTTCCAATTGGTATCCTTCTCTTTCTCACTGTCTCTCTCTCTCTCCAATGCAGTTCAGATGCATTGCTAGTGCAGAGGCGGACGAGGACATGTGTGAAAACATCCAACGTTTTTGTGTTTTTCTTTTTAATTATGGCAGATTAAGAGATTTAGCATCCCATCTCAAGACCACAACTGTCAAAACAGTGGGCAGGAAAAGCTGGTTCTCACACCTCCCCCTTCCTCCCCCTACTCTCCCTTTGAGCCGGATGCCAGTCCACCCTTCCGAATTCATGAATACAGAGCTGTGTGAGTGGGCATATTTTAGAGTCAAATTTGTGTGTTTGTGCACATGCATGTTTGTGTGTGCAAGGTTGGAAGGGGGTTTGTGTGGGTGTCAGTCCAACATGGCAGGTGACAGCTGCTCTTCATATTTCTGTTTTTCCTCGATAACAAAGTTTAGATTTGGTAGTTAGGCATTTAGGTGAGCACTGTGTGAGGCACCTGAACTGTGTCTGCCCTCAGGTTCAGCCTTAAAGAAACAGCAGCTGTCTGCTGCTTGCCTTCCTTCCCTTTGTCTCTCCATCTACTGTGAGAATCACTCCCACAACCTGCATGTCCCTGTGTAACCTCTGACCTTAACCGCTGCACTAATACCTTCAGCTGCCAATGTCATGGCCTGACAGGTTGGCAGCGGGGCCTTTGTCTCTGACGTTCTCTCCCTCTCTCTCTCTCCCACCCCTCCATCCAACCTTCATCCAACCCCCATTGCACACAGACAGATAAATTATTTCTATTTGTCCTCTGCGGCGAGGAAAGAAGTTATCGATACAACCCGCCAAATGATGTCAAGGATTTGTCAGCAAAGCTTATGAATGTCAAAACCCCCCACCCCCTCCATCCCCCTCAAAAACACCTCTGCAGGCCAGGAAGATTGAGAGCCAGGACACTTTATTGATTCGACCCTCCCTCACCAACTCCCCCATCACCCTCACCTTCTTAAATGGAAGCTCAGTCTACAAAGGAGAGAGCGGCAGCTTTTGTGTGCTAAAATGTGGCTAAAAGCTGTCTGTCTGTGGTGTTCAGGAAGGTAGGGATTGAATTTGATATTAGGATCTAACACTGGCTTCCGGCAGATGGGGTTCTGTTCTCACTAAAGGAGTGGGGTGGGATGCTCTTTGGCTGGATGGGATCACATCTCCCCTTGCTTCCCCTTCCTTTGCCCTATTGTTTGGGATTAAGATCAGGCGGATGGATGGCTAGTAAATAGATCAACTTTGTGGAGTTGACAAAGGGAGGCGTGGGGTGGGACGGTAAGAGAGCAGAGCCGATGGCATTGAGGAACGTCCTGACGGTGGGTACAATGCCTTGGCCATGAAGGTTCTGTGGCTGACAGAGAAAAGGAGAGGACAAGGAGAGGGGGTAAGGCAAGATAAACTGACTGGCAGACACAGCAGTATGGAGAGCAAACAAAGCAGGGATGGAGGGAGGAGAAGAAGGGGGTTTGAGGATGACAATAGATGACAGGGAAATGTGTACAGAAAAAGGTGATGTGCAGTGTTCCATTAAATCAATACAATGAATGTATAGTTTGAATTCAAATTAAATACATAATGAAGTCCATAGCATAGTACAATGCTATACAATGGGTCCAAAATATAACCAAAGTATGGTCATTGCCACTCTATCAATTAATGTGATTTTTTTAACCCAGGTTATGAGGGAGTCTCAGGTGATACGTATCCTTCCCTCTGCCCTATCTTGTCCTGTTCTCTTCACGGTACAGGAGAACACACAAGGACTCCCTTCCGTCTCCTGAGGTAAAGCTCTTTGGCAAACACTGCTCTGATTAAAACAAACAGGCCAGTGAGCCTCTCTGTCGGGGGGCGACAGGGCAAACAGGCCCCACGCAGCAGGAGGGCCTGAGACAGAAGCAGAATCACACTACAGACAAACAGTACTGCACTGAGTCACAACGAGGTAGTACAGCTCTGAGGGGCTGAGACAGTGACAGGTCGAAGACAGAGGTGTGACACAGCATGGAGTCACAGACAGCACAGTGTGGAATGAGTCATAGCAGTCCATTACAGACAGTACAGAGATTGAGACAACCGTCTTGTGTAGCACAAACTGCCACTAAGCCACTAACAGTGACCCGTCACTAGCGGTTACAGACAATATAGAGCAAAACAACACAATAGGGGAGTCACAAACAAAACAGTCCCAGACTAAACAAAACAGTCACAGACTTAACAAAACAGTCACAGACTAAATAAAACATTCACAGACTAAACAAAAACATCACAGACTAAACAAAACAGTCACAGACTAAACAAAACAGTCACATACTAAAGAAAACAATCACTGACTAAACAAAACAGTCACAGACTAAAGAAAACATTCACAGACTAAACAAAACAGGCACAGACAAAGAGTCATTAGGTCATTGAGTCACAGAACTCTTTACACAATGGACATGGCCCTGGTCTTATGTTAATCTATGTTGTCTTCAGGCCCGTCTACTACCTCAGTGTCCTGAGCAGAAAGAGGATGAGTGGGGGCTACCATCACACGTACGATGGCTGTCATTTCTCAGTGCACCCAATGGTTTTAATGTCTTGGCTTAAAACAGCATGGGATCCTGCCAAGATTAAGTATCGGATCTCAAGGCATTAGGCGAGCATGTGAAATCACTCTCGATGGTCTCATTCTCCCCTAATTCAATTAGGCTCTTTCCCAGAGAAGAGCAGAGCAGGCTGGGACCAGACATTCTCTCTCTTTTTTTCCCCAAGGAGACTAGGAGTGCAGACCAAGGCTGTGTGCCCGAGGTGTTGGGGCTAAAACCCGTCTCCCTGTACCTAACACCACCCTCCCTTCCTTCCTCCATCCCTTTCTCTCCCTCTTGCCCACCGCCCTCTCTGCACACTAACACACCGATAAACATCTGATGCCGATGGGTCAGCCAGAATCCCATGACATCATCACAGCAGAGAACAGAGAAAGTGTCTCTCTGCCAATCAGAGCACAGCTGTGCGGAGGTCGGCTCTATCAGGCCATGATGTCATGTCTGGGGTTCATAGGATTAAAAAGGGCCAGGGTGCTACTCTGTGATTGGCTGAATGGGAATCAGCTGTCCTGTCTAGAATGGTGTCAATTTCATTAAGTAGTTACTATTTCAGCCTATCATGGTTTAATTACACAATTTGAATTGTATCCAGTCATAACGAACAAAGTTAGTTCATAAAAAAGAGACAACAATAAGAAATAATAAAATATAAAAATACTAACATGAAGTAAATGGCTTAGTGGAATAGAATAAACATTTTAACATAAGTATAGAGTGAAAGGGGCTCTAAACTTCATCGCTTGAAAGGTGACCTTGGACTGGACAGTGCTTTACTTTGACTAGGAATGTAGCCACTGTGGTGCTGAGTTTCAGTAGTAATGTTGACCTCATGAAGGCTGGCCTCACAGTGTCGAGACAACATCTGACCCTGCAGATACCTTCCATGCTCTGTTCCTCACCTCCGATTGACCTCTGGACTGGAAACACACACACACACACACACACACACACACACACACACACACACACACACACACACACACACACACACACAACACACAAACATTCTCTCTCCCTCTCTAGTCTCCCTGTCTGCTTTCCCCATTAAGTATCCCCCTTCATATTTACATAGGCTTACAAACAGGGCCACACCGTTTGGCTGCTTCTCCACACCGTTTGGCTACCCAATCCGTCTACCATTTATCTGAGGGCTTACTGCAGTGGAGCCAGCTACCGCAGATTAGAGACAAAGGCCAAAATTAAAACAGGGGCTATCAACAAACACAGGGACAAGACGACAGGGAGCTGATCCAATTACACTGATAACCCACAGAGCTTGGGAGCTTGAGGAGACACTATGAGCTGGGAAAAACAGAGGTAAACACATACAGATGCACAGGAAGAGACAAACACACAGCTACTCTAGCCAGGCAGCCACCTTTCCAAGTACAGGTCACAGGCGACAACAAATGTGCATAGACAAGAGCTCCATTGGCTTTCACCAAATACCTATTTTATATAAACTCAGCAAAAAAAGAAACTTCCCTTTTTCAGGACCCTGTCTTTTAAAGATAAAAAAATCCAAATAACTTCACAGATCTTCATTGTAAAGGGTTTAAACACGGTTTCCCACGCTTGTTCAATGAACCATAAACAATTAATGAACATGCACTTGTGGAACGGTTGTTAAGACACTAACAGCTTACACACGGTAGGCAATTAAGGTTACAGTTATAAAAACTTAGGGCACTAAAGAGGCCTTTCTACTGACTCTAAAAAACACCAAAAGAAAGATACCCAGGGTGTCACGTCCAGGCCTGAGTTATCAAGCTGGCGTGTTTAGTTTAGTTTTTGGTTTAGGAGGGTTTTGAGTTCTAGGTTGTTCATTTCTATGTTGGGGTCATGGTTCCCAATTAGAGGCAGCTGAGTGTCGTTAACTCTAATTGGGAACCATATATATGTTTGTGTTTTTCACTTGGGTTTTGTGGGTCATTGTTTACACTTTAGTATGTTCAGTCGTGTGAGCCTGTTTTAGCTACGCCGATGTTACGATCGCTGTTTGTTTATTGTTTTTCCCAGTTACGTTACGTGTGTAAATAAATATGTATACTGGAAGCATCGCTGCGTCTTGGTCCGTCACTACAGGAGTTCGTGACACAGGGTCCCTTCTCATCTGCGTGAATGTGCCTTAGGCATGCTGCAAGGAGGCATGAGGACTGCAGATGTGGCCAGGGCAATGAATTGCAATGTCCGTACTGTGAAAAGCCTAAGACACCGCTACAGAGAGACAGGATGGACAGCTGATCGTCCTCAGAGTGGCAGACCACATGTAACAACACCTGCACAGGATTGGTACATCCGAACATCACACCTGTGGGACAGGTACAGGATGGCAACAACAACTGCCCGAGTTACACCAGGAACGCACAGTCCCTCCATCAATGCTCAGACTGTCCGCAATAGGCTGAGAGAGGCTGGACTGAGGGCTTGTAGGACTGTTGTAAGGCAGGTCCTCACCAGACATCACCGGGCAACAACGTCGCCTATGGGCACAAACCCACCGTCGCTGGACCAGAC
This sequence comes from Brachymystax lenok tsinlingensis, assembly GCA_030435695.1. NCBI lineage: Eukaryota > Metazoa > Chordata > Actinopteri > Salmoniformes > Salmonidae > Brachymystax > Brachymystax lenok. The sequence continues at coordinate 25,615,246 of CM059794.1, forward strand.
AGGACTGTCAAAAAGTGCTCATCACTGACGAGTTGCAGTTTTGTCTCACCATGGGTGATGGTCGGATTCGCGTTTATCATCGAAGGAATGAGCATTACACCGAGGCCTGTACTCCGTCATGGTCTGGGGCGGTGTGTCACAGCATCATCGGACTGAGCTTGTTGTCATTGCAGGCAATCTCAACGCTATGCGTTACAGGGAAGACATCCTCTTCCCCCATGTGGTACCCTTCCTGCAGGCTCATCCTGACATGACCCTCCAGCATGACAATGCCACCAGCCATACTGCTCGTTCTGTGCGTGATTTCCTGCAAGACAGGAATGTCAGTGTTCTGCCATGGCCAGCGAAGAGCCTGGATCTCAATCCCATTGAGTATGTCTGGGACCTGTTGGATCGGAGGGTGAGGGATAGGGCCATTCCCCCCAGAAATGTCTGGGAACTTGCAGGTGCCTTGGTGGAAGAGTGGGGTAACATCTCACTGCAAGAACTGGCAAATCTGGTGCAGTCCATGAGAAGGAGATGCACTGCAGTACTTAATGCAGCTGGTGGCCACATCAAATACTGTTACTTTTGATTTTGACCACTTTTTGATTATTCCATTTCTGTTAGTCACATGTCTGTGGAACTTGTTCAGTTTGTCTCAGTTGTTGAATCTTGTTATGTTCATACAAATATTTACACATGTTAAGTTTGCTGAAAATAAACGCAGTTGACAGTGAGAGGACGTTTCTTTTTTTGCTGAGTTTATGTTTCAGCAATGGTTTATTTTATATCTGCTATATGCGCCCCGCTCAAAATAATACACTGACAACACACTAGGAAGATCCAACATTACTTTTTGTACTTGGAGAAATGTCGCAGGATGGATTGGCTGTCGTTTTCCATGCTCCTAACCAACTGTGCTATTATGTTTGTTTTTTCTTATTTTGTAACTTATTTTGTACATAATTTTGCTGCTACCGTCACTTATGACCGAAGATAACTTCTGGACATCAGAACAGCAATTACTCACCTCGAACTGGACGAAGATTCTTTGTGAAGGATATACTGCTTTCTCGGGAACTGGCCCAAATCCCCATCATTTGTGTGAAGAAAATATGAAGAAAAAGGGGGCGGTGGTCGGGATGCCATCTGAGAATTTGTAGGCGAATGAGTAATCCCCCTCTATCATCAGTCCTATTAGCCAATGTGCATTCATTGGATAGCAAAATGGATGAATGACGACATGGATAGCATAAAGCTGGCTGGGTTTCCGGTCCATCGGCAAAATAGACAGCTGCCTCCGACAAGGGGTCGCGGTCTGTGTCTATTTAGCATCACAAACTGATGCTGGCACTAAGACGGCACTCACCGAGCTGTATAGGGCCATAAGCAAACAGGAAAATGCTCATCCAGAGGAGGCGCACCTAGTGGCCATGCAGGGAAACTTAAATCAGTTTCACCTCATTTCTACCAGCATGTTAAATGTGCAACCAAAGGAAAAAAACTCTAGACCACCTTTACTCCACACACAGAGACGCATAAAAAGCTCTTCCTCGCCCTCATAACTCTATCCTCTAGATTCCTACTTGCAAGCAAAAACTAAAGCAGGAAGTACCAGTGACTCGCTTAATAAGGAAGTGGTCAGAGGATGCAGATGCTAAGCTACAGGACTGTTTTGCTAGCACAGACTGGAATATGTTCCAAGATTCTTCAGTTGGCATTGAGGAGTACACCACATCAGTCACTGGCTTCATCATAAAGTTCATCGATGACGTCCTCCCCACAATAACCGTACGTTTAAACCCCAACCAGAAGCCATGGATTACAGGCAACATCCACACTGAGCTAAAGGGTAGAGCTGCCACTTTCAAGGAGCGGGACTCTAACCTGGACACTTATAAGAAATTCTGCTATGCCCTCCAACAAACCATCAAACAGGCAAAGGGTCAATACAGGACTAAGATAGAATCGTACTACACCGGCTCCAACGCTTGTCAGATGTGGCAGGGCTTGCAAACTATTACGGACTACAAAGGGAAGCACAGCCACAAGCTGCCCAGTGACACGAGCCTAGGCAAGCAACACTGAAGCATACATGAGAGCATCAGCTGTTCCGGACGACTGTGTGATCACACTCTCCATAGCCGATGTGAGAAAGACCTTTAACCTGTTTGGGCTAGGGGGCAGTATTTTGAAGTTCGGATGAAAAACGTGCCCACGGTCAACTGCCTGTTACTCAGGCCCAGAAGCTAGGATATGCATATAACTAGCTTTGGATAGAAAACACTGAAGGTTCTAAAACTGTTAAAATAATGTCTGTGAGTATAACAGAACTGATATGGCAGGCGAAAACCCAAGCAACATTTTTTTTGAGGTGACCAGTTTTCAGTTGAAGGGCTATTGGTAATATAGGGGAATAGCTCCCAGAATGCAGTTCCTATGGCTTCCACTAGATGTCAAAAGTCTTTAGAAAAAGGTTTGAAGCTTTTATCATGAAAAACCAGGGAGAAAGACAAGTTCTTCCTGAGGTCACGTCATGTGTCCTATTGTGGATTTTTCGCGTAACAGGGAGTGCACGCTTAGCTCTTTTTCTCTTCTATTCAGCAGGTTATATTCCGTCTGAAATATTATAGTTTATATTCATATTAGGGTATCTGAGTATTGATTACAAACGCTGTTAGACTTTTTTCGACAAACTTTACCGGTACTTTTGGGATATTGTTTGTTTGCATGGATGAACGCCTTTGGGCAGGTGGATTACTGAACAAAATGCGTCAACCAAACGGAGCTTTATGGATAGCAAGAGGGAACAAAAGGATCTATTTTTTGTGTAAACGGGACGCTTGGGTATGCCATTAGATGAAGCTCTTCAAAGGTAAGCGATTTATTTATGCTATTTTTATGAGTTTTGTGACACCTCTGCTGGTTAAGTTATTATGCTAATTGAATATTTGAGCGGGGCGCTGTCCTCAGACAATCAAATGTTCTGCTTTAGCCGTAAAGTATTTTTGAAATCTGACAACGCTGTTAGATTAACTTCTTAGGGAGCGGCTCCCGAGGTGACGGTTTTGGAGAGTCTGGCGTGCCCAAAGTAAAATGCCTCCCACTCAGGCCCAGAAAATAGGATATGCATATAATTAGTACTATTGGATAGGAAACACTCTGAAGTTTCTAAAAGTGTTAACATAATGTCTGTGAGTATAACAGAACGGATATAGCAGGCGAAAACCCGAGGAAAATCCATCCGAAATTAAAAAAAATTGTGAACTTTTCTCTGTTTGAGAGTCTTCCTATTGATTTCAAAGGCAACCAGCTCCGAGATTTCAGTACCTATGGCTTCCACTAGATGTCAACAGTCTCTATACAAAGCCAGGAAATGGTAGCCCTGACCAGAACGGATAGGAAGAGAATATGGTCAAGGGAGCTCAGATGTCAACAAGATTTTGCGGGCGCGCAACCGAGTGCGCGCTCCACTTTATTTTCCTTTCTTATCGTTCAGGCTACAATCCGGTTTAAATATTATAGTACATATACATAAAAGAATACCTAAGGAAACATTAAAAATGATGTTTGATTTGTTTGGAGAAATATGATAGGTATAATTTGAACGCGTTCTCTTCACGGTTCTATGGGCGACTCAACGGTGGATTTTATGAACATAACGCGCCAACCAAACAGAGATTTATGGATATAATAAATTACTTTTTCTAACAAAAGAAGCCTGGATTGTCTTCGTTGGACACTTGGGAAGCCCTCAACAGAAGTTCATCAAAGGTAAGCGATTTTATATTAGCGATTTTATGAGTTTTGGGAGATCCGCGTTGGGTTATGGATTTATGCTAATGTGTAAATATTGGAGGGGCTATCCTCAAACAATCAAATGTTGTGCTTTCGCCGTAAAGCCTTTTTGAAATCTGACAAAGCTGTGATATTGCCAAGAGTCAGAGCTTTTGATGGCTATAAAACACTTGTATATTGATGAATTTTTTATAATTTGGCGCTTTACATTTCACCGGGTAGTGTCGGGGGTGGCCCGCTAGCGCCCTACTCCCGACACTACCCGGTGAAATGTAAAGCGCCAAATTCAAAATCCAAAATCCAAAAGTTGAATTATTAAAAATTCATCAATATACAAGTGTTTCATAGCCATCAAAAGCTCTGACATTTTCAACCTCTCCTTGTTTGAGTCTGTAATACCAACATGTTTTAAGCAGACCACCATAGTCCCTATGCCCAAGAACACCAAGGTAACCTGCCTAAGTGACTACCAACCCGAAGCACTCATGTCTGTAGCCATGAAGTGCTTTGAAAGGCTGGTCATGGCTCACATCAACACCATTATCCCAGACACCCTGGACCGTCCCAACAGATCCACAGATGATGCAATCTCTGTTGCACTCCACACTGCCCTTTCCCACCTGGACTAAAGGAACACCTACGTGAGAAGGCTATTCATTGACTACAGCTCAGTGTCCAACACCATAGTTCCCTCAAAGCTCATCACAAAGCTTAGGACCCTGGGACTAAACACCTCCCTCTGCAACTGGATCCTGGACTTCCTGACGGGCCGCCCCCAGGTGGTAAGGGTAGGTAACAACACATCTGCCATGCTGATCCTCAACATAGGTGCCCCTCAGGTGTGGGTGCTCAGTCCTCTCCTGTACTCCCTGTTCACTCATGACTGCACGGCCAGGCACGACTCCAACACCATCATTAAGATTGCCGACGACACAACAGCGGTAGACCTGATCACAGACAACAATGAGACAGCCTATAGGGAGGAGGTCAGAGACCTGGCAGTGTGGTTCCAGGGTAACAACCTCTCCCTCAATGTGATCAAGACAAAGGAGATGATTGTGGACTACAGAAAAAGGAGGACCGAGCATGCCCCCATTCTCATCGACGGGGCTGTAGTGGAACAGGTTGAGAGCTTCAAGTTCCTTGGTGTCCACATCACCAACAAACTATCATGGTCCAAACACACCAAGACAGTCATGAAGAGGGCACGACAAAGCCTATTCCCCCTCAGGAGACTGAAAAGATTTGGCATGTGTCCTCAAAAAGTTCTACAGCTGCACCATCGAGAGCATCCTGACAGGTTGCATTACCGCCTAGTATGGCAACTGCTCTGCCTCCGACCGCAAGGCACTACAGAGGGTAGTGCGTACGGCCCAGTACATCACTGGGGCCAAGCTTCCTGCCATCCAGGACCTCTAAACCAGGCGGTGTCAGAGGAAGGCCCAAACAATTGTCAAAGACACTAGCCACCCTAGTCATAGACGTTTCTCTCTGCTACCGCATGACAAGCGGTATCGGAGCACCAAGTCTAGGTCAAAAAAGCTTTTTAACAGCTTCTACCCCCAAGCCATAAGACTCTTAAACAGATAATCAAACGGTTACCCAGACTATTTGCATTGTCCTAACCCCCATTTTTACGCTGCTGCTACTCTCTGTTTGTTATCCATGCATAGTCACTTTACCTCTACCTACATGTACATATTACTTCAATTACCTCTACCAACCGGTGCCCCCGCACATTGACTCTGTCCCGGGAACCCCATGGAATATAGCCTCGCTACTGTTATTTTAGGGCTTGTAAGTAAGCAATTCACTGTAAGGTCTACACCTGTTGTATTCAGCGCATGTGACAAATAACATTGGATTTGTACTAATACCTTGCAACAACAGCTTGAGAGGGTGTCACGACTTTAGCCGAAGTCGGCTCCTCTCCTTGTTCGGGAGGCGTTCGGCGGTCGACGTCACCGGTTTTCTAATCATCACCAATCTACTTTTCATTATCCATTTGTCTTGTCTTGTTTTTCACACCCCTGGTTTGCATTCCCCATCATTATCTGTTGTGTATTTAACCCTCTGTTTTCCCCCATGTCCTTGTGTGTTTGTTTATTGTGAAGCCGTTTTTTTCCGGCTGGTGCATTTATATTATGCTTCTCCTGTGTTGCGTATGGCTTCTGATTTGTATTTACGCGTTTAGCGTGTTGCGTGTTATTTGTTTGAGTAAAGTTTTTGCTCACTCAGTACTGTTCTCCTGCGCCTGACTTTATGCACCAGCTACACACAAGCCTGACAGAGGGTTTTGTTGTACAGTACTGTACATTGAGTATACCAAACATTAGGAACAACTTCCTAATATTGAGTGGATTTAACAAGTGACATCAATAAGGGATCATAGCTTTCACCTGGATTCACCTGGTCAATGTATGTAATGAAAAGAGCAGGTGTCCTTAATGTTTTGTACACTCAGTGTATACCACTGATTTAATGGAAACTCTGCCTGGGAGCAGTGTGAACTAGGAAGTGAGTGACAGCGACAATGTGAGATCAGTGTGCCCCCATCGGCAGCAGACAGATAACCATACTAACCTCTATCTTTCCTCTTGGCCAATCCTGCACCAGCTCATTACCGCCACAGCCCCATTGTGTTAATTGAAGCCATGTTAACGATGCTCCTCTCCCGCTCTATAAAATCAGAAGGACTTGTCGCTCCCAGTAGCCTGGCTTTCCCTCCAGCTACACAGGTAATTGAATTGTGGCAGGGCTCTCGCTCTCTGTAAACTGGCTTGTTTTAATAACTTCACTAGATTATGTGTAATAAGTGTGCCTTAAATGCTCTTTTAGTCGGGCCGGGGTGGATGAGGAAGGGCAAATGTGATAATAGGAATGAGGAAAAGGGAGAAAAAAGCAGACCCGCTTTGGGGACAGATGTAATCGCAGACTTTGGCGTATTGGCTTGTCTGTCTGCGAACACAGTTCAATTGTGGGACATAGAGAAGACTGCAGTGCAGAGGGAGATACTGTACAGAGAAGACTTCACTGCAGGGACACTGACACTTTACAACTACAACAGTCTACAACAAGCTTTATCTGAATGACACTATTTCACCATACTAGCGTCACACTACACTATACAACCCCTCATCTGTGCCCATTTGCTGAAAATCACAACACCTCATATGTTTATAAAATAAGTAGTTAGTGGGCCATTGAACGGTAATTGATGTGATTGTTTTGTCTGGATACCAGTGCTTTGAGGTCAGCCTGGAGTTCAAAGGGTCAAAAGTGAGACTGGGGTCGTTTCTTATCAGTCTGGAGCCGATGGCCTGGTGTCAGTGAGAGGCAGGTGTCAGATTCAGTGGTATAGCCTGGCTTAGGGAAGGAGAAGGGTCAAAAGATAAAAAAAATAATAAACAAGCAGGGCAGAGAATGTGCCCCTGCCTCAAACGTATAGATAGATACAAAAGGCACGATGTAAGGTAGAGCTATTACTACATCATGAAGAAGGAAAATAGGGTAAGAAATAGTGGATAATGAGAACAAGACAATACAATGGACTGGTGAGGAGACAAATAAAGAGAGATACAACAAGAAAGAAAAAACAGAGAGAGAGAGAGCGTCAGGGAGAGAGAGTCCGTGAGAGAGAGAGAAGGGATATTGAGAGAGAGAGAGAGAGAGAGAGAGAGAGAGAGAGAGAGAGAGAGAGAGAGAGAGATATACATGGAAACTGATCTGCAGTCAGCAGGGCTGTGTGTTTGTGACACGAGGAGCAGTACTCCCTTCACACAGACAGCGATTAGCATAATATTGTGTGTTGTCAGAGGAGTGACTGCTGGCGCAGGTAGTTATTGGAGGGGACAGACACACTGTGTGTGTGTGTGTGCCTGTGTCCGGACTGCCTTTACCCATCACCCCACTGGACAGGTGGCATCCCTTAGCCCTGTGATTAGTGTGTCAACGTCTTTACATGTTAACGGGAACACGCCACACGTATCTACATCCACATATAAATGTAAATGAGGATCCCACCCATGCACCCGCCCTCCTATTCTTTCGTCCTACGTATTCTTCACACACCTGCGTCGTCAAGGGCAATGACAGCTCGGGATTGATTTGATGGCAGTCCACCTCCTTAGAGACGGCACAGAAATGAGAGCTGCTCTCTCCCTCTGACATCACCAGAATGATCATGGGATGTCTGTCCGTCTGCAGATGACAGCGGAGACAAAGCTGGAGACATACGAACAGGAAACTTTTTACAAATCCGTAAGAAACTTTTGACCCATTATTTTTTGTAATTTGTACTCTAATTCCTGTGGTGCATGCGAACAAGCTCTCATCAGAGAGAGCTCCCAGTGAAATGACAGCTAGTCAACTGATTCTAGGAGTGATCCCTATGTCAATCCTAAGTCTCGGTGGGGTGATTGATTGGGAATTGAGCTCAGAGACATTGTGGGAACACGCTCCATATTGACAAATCAGTAATGGATGTTTTGTCTGCAGTGAGCCTCTTAGTTAAAGAGTGCAGGGTCCTATACAGACTAGAGAAAACAGCATTTTTAATAAATTAAAGAATTTGATTTGTTTTTGGCACTCAATGCTTCACATAATGTCTCGGAATCTTTCTTTCAAAGAGAGCCTATCCAGTGCACTAAAACTGAGGAAAAAAGAGCAATGATCAATCTGAAGGTATTGCTTTTCTGACTCTGTGTGTGTGCAAGTCTGTACTTTGGTGCTCACACTTGTATGTGCGTCCGTCTTTTCATCTGTCCCTGCTTGTGTGTGTATGTGTGTGTGCATGCTTGTGTATGGGTGTGTACTCTGGAGCAGTAGATGTGGGTGGAGGTGAGTCCGCCAGAGTCAGGCCTGGTCAGCAGAGAGAGTGATTATGTCTGACCCTGTGTAGAAGAGGGGTCACTGTGGGTGTCAGATGGAGGTGTGAGACAGGGGCTGAACCCTGCTTGGCCCCACCTGCCACTGCAGGAGACGCACCTTTTAGCTTAGACGTGATTGCTTTTGGAATTGAAGGCAGGCTAACCACTGGCTACACTGGCACACCTGGTACTGACAGACAGCTGAGGATAGCAACCTGGCGGCCGAGAATGTTCTGAGGGCTATCCGCCACATAACACACTGGCTTCGGACTCCTGGTTTGAAGTGTGTGTAAAAGCATGAGTTGGAAAAAGAAGACGAAATTGATTTAATACAGTCACAACGTCGTTATCAATATAGACAAAACCTATATTAAAAACTATTGAGGATGACACCAAAAGTAATTTACTTTCCAATATGGTCCTCCACAACCAGTAGACCAACAGCCCGTGTCACTCAGAACGAGTGGAAGGGGGAGGAACTGTCAACCATTAATTTACTAGTTTCCATCATCAACACCTGGTATTCATTATTCCAGTGACATTAACATTGCTCTGACTAGAACCCCATTTTAACCTATAGGATTGTTTACACTGCGTGTATAGATAAGAAAGCAGTGAAATGAAATGTATTAATTAAATGCATGCCAATTCCCTTTAATAACATTCCATGGGTTCATCATCTGAGCGGAAGAAACCCCCTCGCTCCCAATATGCTCTCTTCCATGTTCTCTTCCTCTATCCCTCCTTTGTCTCCTCTCCCTCTCCCCCTTCTTCCCTTCTCTCTTCCTCTATCCTTCCTTTGTCTCCTTTCCCTCTCTCCCTCCCTCCTCCCCCTCTCCCTCCATGCATCTCTAAGCAGTGTGTCACCGTGTTACTACGGCCTCTGCAATTAAAAAACATGGGCAGGGAAGAGAGACGTGCAGGTTGTCCTCAGAGAGAAAAAAGCCAATACAATATACGCATTGGATGATTATATACATACACCTGCATGCTCGCACGCACCGCACACGCACACACACACACACACACACACACACACACACACACAAACTAACAAACAAATCCCTGTTTTATCAAATATAAAATCTGAATGGATATTTTTTTTTTCTCCATCTGAACAATTAATATATTGATGTCATACAGAAAATGCAATATTAACATCTTGATGAGAACTGAGATGAACAACAAACTATTACATTTTACCCTGAAGGCTACATTAGGCTACCACATAATACATACAGTATTCAGTAATGATGCATTTAATTCAAACTAGTTCAATAGTTTGTTTGAATGCGTTCTAACACATCAGGTCATGTGAAATTAATTCATCAAGTTGGAAAGGGACAATCCATGTAATCTATGTGAGTGTGTGTGGGTGTGTTTATGTACAGTATGTACTGCAAATGTGTGTTTATACATGTGTGTTTGTGTGATGTGTGAGCATACAAGTGTGAGAGTGTGTCTATATGCCTGTGTGTGTATTGAGTCTGTCTTGAGTCCATATTGATATGGTGTAGACTAGAGAAGGGGCAGATGGTGTCAGCAGGCTGCGTCCTCCCCAGGACTAATCTGCCTCCAGCCCAGGAGAAGAGAGGAGAGGGCGAACCCAGCCAGTCTAAATTCATACTCTCTCCCCACCTTTGATAGTCAAGAGGATTACACCTTGTTTTCAAATAGAGCCAGGCCAGAAAGGGGAAAGAAAGGGGGACACAACACCAAATGGAATTAGGGCCTGCATAAAGGCCTACTTCTTTTATTGTTAACTCCTTCCAGTTCATTAAGCTTAATCCTTATTAGGGTGTAAGTAACAGGGTCTTCAATGGGCCAGCCCTGGCGGCCTAGGGGACATGTGTGCCTATTGTGGCAGCTCAGGGGTTAATCTTGCCCCTGTGTGGGGGGGGGGTTATAAGTCCCCAGGTCCACTCCACTGCTCCTCGGGCCTCCCCACCCCTGAGGCCCTGTGACAAGCGTGGAGCCGCCCGCCTTTTGTGAATCAATTTGTCAGGGCTGTCCCCGAGCCGGACGCACGGCAGCAGGGTCACTGGCAGCCATGTTAATACAGATGTAGATGCCAATAAGGCCTCTTAATCAGGACACAAGAGGGAGCGATTGACTTTTAAAGAAGACATACAGCGGACCAGTTATTTAATTCTCTTCCATCTTCCTCCCCACCCTTTCTGAGCCAACTAATACACAAATACTTTGGCCCTCTTTGAATACTTTGAAATAGCAACATTGTTTCATATCTTAAAATACTGAAATGGACATGACTTTATTGGATAGGTTGGACCACTAATACTGCTGTACAGTGCTCTCAGGTGCTCTCAGGTGGCTCGTTTATAACAGGGTTTAGCACCTGACTAGGACCTGTGTGGTACCAACAAACACACACACGTGCCTATGCGTACACACACACAAAAAGCGAGCACACACAGCAATTTTGATGGAAAGAGCTTATACATAAAACACAAGGGCTCATAACTGTTGTAGGGAGAGAGAGAGAGAGAGAGAGAGAGAGAGAGAGAGAGAGAGAGAAAAGGAGTGATAGCGACAAACAAACAGACAGAGGTAAACCAACAGATAGCCCTCTGTAACACTCCAGTAGAGAATATTCAGATCCCCCAACACTGCTTTCCAACAGAGCACATGCGTAGGAGAAAAAGATTAAAGAGGACTTGGAAAGTGCAATCAGAAGTCTCAATTCTCAACTTCGTTAGACAGCACAGAACACAATTAGCTGCGGACACTAATAAATGATTTGGAGGCAAACCAATCAAGCCCAGAGCGGGCGACCTGGGTTACGGATGCCTTCAAATCCAAATGAATCAACACGGACAACAGGCACAATGGCCCTAGATTAGCGCCCGCGCCCATATTAACAGCCCTCGTTTAACACCATTCAAGCAGACAGAAATCCCCAAGTTTCTAAATTGGAAATTCATTCCCTCAGGTACTTCTCTCATATGAGAAAAGTTGAAATGCATTTGATCTGCCCTAATTTCAATTAATTAGCAGCAATGACTGTTGGGGGAGCCCCTGAGGGTGGGGAAAGTGGGCCGACGGGCCTGAGGAGGATCACATTGGGAAAGTATAGAAAAGTGGCATCAATAAACTGCTAGAGACTCATTACTTCGCTAAATGGCTCTCCCAAAGTCGCGACATTTTAACACAGGACTGGAGCCTAATTACTGGTCACAGCATCCATTACAAACCCCTCCGCCCTCCTACCCTCCCTCTCTCCCTCCTTTTCTCCATCCCTCCCTGTACACAGTGGAATCCGTTCCTTAATAATGACTGCTCTGCTGGCTACTGTTAGATTAGAGCCCACCATCTTGGCAGTGTGTGTGTATATGTATGTATGTATGTGTGTGTGTGTGTGTGTGTGTGTGTGTGTGTGTGTGTGTGTGTGTGTGTGTGTGTGTGTGTGTGTGTGTGTGTGTGTGTGTGTGTGTGTGTGTGTGTGTGTGTGTGTGTGTGTGTGTGTGTGTGTGTGTGTGTGAGGGTGTGTGAGGGTGTGTGGATGGAGGGGGGAATCGTCAACACACACACACATGCAGTTCAGTGTGGAACAAATTTGCATTAACCACAAACTTGCCATGAATTAAAGATTGGGGAACTTTGTCAGTGCAATAATAGTGTATTGATAGGAAAATCCTAAATTAGAGCAGAAATAGAGCAAGCGGTCCAAAGAGATCCTTCCAGAATTTTTGGTTCAGTCTTTGAGTGTCTGGATGCAAGTCCAAATCCAAGGACATATAATCCAAAGTAAAGAATACATTTAAAAAAGACAAAAAGGTTATATCAACTCAATCCCAGGTATAAATCAAATCAATCTCTGGGGAGGCAGGTAGCCTAGTGGTTAGAGCGTTGGGCCAGTAACTGAAAGGTTGCTGGATTGAATCCCCGAGCTGACAAGGTACAAATCTGTTGTTCTGCCCCTGAACAAGGCAGTTAACCCACTGTTCCTAGGCCGTCATTGTAAATAAGAATTTGTTCTTAACTGTCTTGCCTAGATAAATAAAGGTTAAATAAAAAAAATTATAAAGTTAATATTCCAACAGAAACCCAAAAGGTTCAATGAAAATAGATGGCTCTGAACTATTGAATGTCTATTTCCAACAAAACAGTGTGGAAAGAGGCCTGAAATCCCTCTTTATAGCAAACAATGCTAGCTATGCTCTCAAACAATGCTAGCTATGCTCTCAAACAATGCTAGTTAGGCTCTCAAACAATGCTAGCTATGCTCTCAAACAATGCTAGCTATGCTCTCAAACAATGCTAGCTATGCTCTCAAACAATGCTAGTTAGGCTCTCAAACAATACTAGCTAGGCTCTCACAAAACAATGGGCCTGCAGTTTATTCAAGATGGCATCTGTGGGTTGGACACACCTCCAACCACAACCATACCTACAAATCTACTGCCTAATTGGCAAGTATCATCACAATACAATGTGTTTACAGTCGTGTGAACACGTTATTTTCATAATTTCATTTTGTTTAGGAGCACTGTTTCATTTTATTTTCACTTTATGTTTTCATGGTAATGCATGTTACAAGTGTGTCCTCTGAGAATATGACAAAAGTGGTACAAACAGGCATCATGATGGAGATGAGCAACACCATTGGCTGTCAGTGTTCAGTGTTCACTAGAGAAAATATCATGAAGTCAGCAGGTGGCTAATGAGAGACAAGAAATTGTGTGTCCTGTCCTGTCCTGTCCTCTGCCAATTAAGCCCCATTCAGTGGGAACCAGTCAGAGGAGAGGAGAGGAGAGGACAGGAGAGATGTGTGAATAGGCAGCTGGCCAGGGAGTGGCTGTACAAAAGGCAACAGGAGTGAGAGGCTACTGGAGCTGGGGCTTTTCTATTCTCAACAGCCCCACTGAAAGGCATGGACAGATATACATAGGGAAAGGAGAGAGAGAGAGAGAGAGAGAGAGAGAGAGGGGGCTCAGATAAAAAATAAGTATCTAATCATGGCAGATGATGTGCTTCTAATGGGGGAGCCACCCTGAGTGGGTTGTGCTCTGCTACTCTGAGACCCATCGTGGAGGAGGAATCAAACCAGTCAATAAAGCCCATGTCTGTGGTCCAGGCAGGGGGGAGAGGGGATATGGACACAGTCTGGGCCCAGGCTTTACAGATGAATCCATGTGTTCCCGCTCCCACAGCCATGAATAAGAGAAGTGGCGCCAAAGAGAGTACCATGGGGAGTGTGTAAGTGTGTGAGTGAACAACACGAACATAAGGCAGGCAGAGATTTCTCTTAGGGGGTTTTGTTCTGTAGGCCTCACTTGGGGTAAAAGCAAGAGAAGGGCGCTAGACTTGCATGCAGGTTTGGGTGATTAGAAGAAAAATTAGCGTAATGACACACAAGAGCACTTAGAACACACACGTCTTGTCACTCATCCCTCTAATGTCAAACCTGGGGAAGTAGACTGTGTGTGTGTTGGGGCTAAGGAGCAGGCAGGACTGTACCTCCCGGGGTTTCCATTATCCCTGTAACCATTCTCTAAAATGGAGGTCATATCGGGCGCCATTTCCACAACCCACCTCTCCTCTTCCAAATGCACAATTTTCCCACAAATGACACACGCATGATCCGTTAGCAACAAAAACCCTGCTGAAATGCAGCGTTCGTCTTCCACAGTGGTTTAAACAGAAGAAAACAGACAAACAGACAATCAAAAACATAGACACCGCTTTAAAAATGTAGTTTAGTCTCTTGAGAAATGGCGAGTTGAGCAATTCTATTTTCCATTGCTTTGAATTTCCCTCAACGCATGACTGCTCAGTTGAGAAGCCGTCTAGGAGTCATTTTAAAGATGTTTACGTTGATGTTCCTGAAGGAAAAAAAAAGAGCTTTAAATGTAATTGTATTTCTCAGTTTGTTGATGTTCATGGATTTCTCAGTGGTTCATATATTGCCTTTCTTTTTAAGTGCAGTATCACTCGCACGCCTTACCTTACGACTTTAAAAGTGACATAATGACACTACTGTTGAAATGAGATAATTTTTTTTACCACAAATGACTCAAGAACATTTACATATAAACGCTGTCATATCTCTTTGTGAACCCGATATACTTTGTTAGTCTACAGCTTTTACACGTCGGATTCTCAGGTCAGTGACTCAAAACCCTTATCTGAGCAGGTATGCCCCATTGAGATATAAAATATCTTCGACCAAAGACACTAGACAGTATAAACAATTCACATACAGTATAAAAGAAAACGTAAGAACTTCTATCTCTCACACCAGAATCATGAAGATGAATCCAACTGATAGTGTTACAGCCCAACTCAATTTGGACTAGATGTTCTGTGATTCGACAATACTAATAAATCATATCGATAAATGAAACAAATCAAGCAAGTTAATAGTCTGCTTCTCTAAAATGTCAATTAAAAGAATCCTACGCTGTTTCCTGTCGTTGGATGCCATCAGACATCTGTAGGCCTCAGCTGTTCAATATCTGGCCAGGCTCAACACAACATGGGAAATTCCTGCATGTATGCAGACAAGAGGCAACAGCTGTTTATTACTATTATTGTGTATGTGTGTGTGTGTGTGTGCGTGCGTGCATATATGCGTGCAGGTGTTTATGTGTGCATGC
Source organism: Brachymystax lenok tsinlingensis (assembly GCA_030435695.1). Classification (NCBI taxonomy): domain Eukaryota; kingdom Metazoa; phylum Chordata; class Actinopteri; order Salmoniformes; family Salmonidae; genus Brachymystax; species Brachymystax lenok. The sequence continues at coordinate 25,630,511 of CM059794.1, forward strand.
ATGCAGCCCTTAGACGACCATAGCGTCAAACGCACCAGCAGCATCCCCACTGAAGGCTTCTCCTTCTCGCCATCTGGATAATGGATTATTCACCATCGTAAAAAAATAGGGGAAATGTGTCATAATGGACCACATCCTGAAAACGGGATGCCGTGCGCCTTCATCTGTTTACCATTCCCTTCTTATTTCTCATTATTTGTGGGTGTGGCAGGGACCTGTCAAGATGATTATGAAAGAGGCATTATAGGTGGGGAATATGCATCATTGTGCATTGGGAGATGATCAATATTCACATACACTAAAATACACTCACAGACACACACACACTCTATCACGGACACACACACACGTTTGTTTTACTATCCTTGTGGGACCCAAACAATAGACTCCCATTCAAAATCCAAATTTCCTTAAACCCTAACCCTAATTCTTACCCTAACCCTAATTCTAACCCTAAAAAGCCTAAAATAGCCCTTTTCCTTGTGGGGACCGGATAAATGTCCCCACTTGTCCAAATTGGTGAGGACTTCTGGGTCCCCACAAACCAAAAACTCACACAAGCATACACTGAGGCACCCTGCTGTCCTGACTGAGTGTTTTCCTTGGTATAACTGTGTATAACTGTGTTAGAACAAGGACAGAGATATAGAGGGACGACTGAGAAACCAGTTCAGACTTTACCTCAACAACACAGCAGGAGCAGAACTGACAGTAGCCTCTCTCTGGCCCTCCAGAAACAATTACATTCTCTCCCGTCATTTAGCCAGCACCATTGTCTTCTAGCTAATGGGACTGTGTATCTCTTCTCCCCTCCCTCTCCTTCCCTCCATCACTCCTTCCCGCTCTCTCTGTCTTTCACTCTCTGATGGCTTTCTCAACCTCTCACTGTGCATTATGTAGATAACCCAGGGACGATATATATCCCAAGCGGGTCAAACACAGGTCGCAGTCACACACTGCGACAGAGGTAGCCAATCCCCGTAAATCAGAGCTAGGAGAGTGGCAACGGGAGGGAGGGTGTCATCTAGGGGGGGGCACGGGGTGTCCACGGCGCGCCTGTAAGACAATCGCGTAGACCAGGGGGAGGCAGGGACGTGCCTGGGGGAGCGAGGCAGCCAAGGGGAAGGTGTTGATTCGATGACTATTCCCACAGTAGATTGAAATGTTGATAGTGTTAACTAAAGGGGAAAACTCTAGAAAGTTGAGTGAAGTTCAATCTCGTGCTCATATTTCTTCTGCGCGGCAGTCCGAGCACACACACACACGCACACACACACACTATATCGCTCAGGCACATCTCTAATGCTACTGACTAATGAGTGACTGATGTTCTTTAATACAGCAGATTAATACTAAGCCTCCACTGTGCTGTGACAATACTCAGAGTGGATGTGACAGGTGTGCACAGCCTGTTTACTCACCAGGAGGTGTGTGTGTGTGCGTGTATCAAAGGTCCCTAAGCAGCACTATGCTAAAATAAATAAATCCACCTGTTAAATTGTAGATGGATGCGATGTACTCTGCTGCCCCTTGTGGGTGCTCGCTATTTAACATTTCAAGCATTGGATAATGGTATTTTGAGAAGGGGAACACTGACATTTCTCATAGCAGGTGCAAAAGCAGAGCGAGGCTGCTTTTCTCATGGACAAGTAACTGTGTATTCATAAGCAAAATATATCCAGACAATGAGACTGGGTTCCTTAGTAGTGGGCGTTGGGGGTATGTGGCTGAACATTGAAAGCAGCCTAGGGCATGCTGAAGAGCTGAGGATAGATGAGAGGAAGGGGTGATTGGAGGAAGGGAGGGGGAGTAAGGAGGTGAGAGAAGGACATTTTGAAAGAGATGGAGCAGTGTGTTTGTGTGCTTCCTGGTCTGATGAAACAAAAATAGAACTGTTTGGCCATAATGACCATCGTTATGTTTGGAGGAAAAAGGGAGAGGCTTGCAAGCCGAAGAACACCATCCCAAACGTGAAGCACGGGGGTGGAAGCATCATGTTGTGGGGTTGCTTTGCTGCAGGAGGGACTGGTGCACTTCACAAAATAGATAGGCACCATGAGGAAGGAAAATTATGTGGATATATTGAAGCAACATCTCAAGACATCAGTCAGGAAGTTAAAGCTTGGTCGCAAATGGGTCTTCCAAATGGACAATGACCCCAAGCATACTTCCAAAGTTGTGGCAAAATGGCTTAAGGCCAACAAAGTCAAGGTATTTGAGTGGCCATCACAAAGCCCTGACCTCAATCCTATAGAACATTTGTGGGCAGAACTGAAAAAGAGTGTGTGCGAGCAAGGAGGCCTAAAAATCTGACTCAGTTACACCAGCTCTGTCAGGAGGAATGGGCCAAAATTCACCCAACTTATTGTGGGAAGCTTGTGGAAAAGTTTGACCCAAGCTAAACAATTTAAGACAATGCTACCAAATACTAATTGAGTGTATGTGAACTTCTGACCCACTGGGAATGTGATGAAAGAAAAATCCAAACAGACTCCCATCTTCTCTTCCTTCCTTCCACGATGAGCCAGAGGGATGGAAGTGAGGAAGGAGGCAGAAGATAGGGGAGGCCCTAATCCTGAGTGGAAGAGGGGAGCGGGAGAGAGAGAGAGAGAGAGAGAGAGAGAGAGAGAGAGAGAGAGAGAGAGAGAGAGAGCATGGGGTTGGTTCCTCCACTGCTGGAGGTAAAAGCACACAGAGCAGCTCTGGTAATTAGGGGAGGAATTTGTCATGCTCTCCAGCCAGCCTGGGTGCACCAAACAGAGAGCCAATAGCAATCTCCCCCTGTTTACCTAGAGAGGGGCGCCCACACAGGCTTGACGCCGTGCCGCGCAACCCCAGCCACACACAGATTAATATTTTATGGCAAAGAGGAGTGAGAAAGAAAGAGAGAGAGAGAGAGAGAGAGAGAGAGAGAGAGAGAGAGAGAGAGAGAGAGAGAGAGAGAGAGAGAGAGAGAGAGTGAGAGTGAGTGAAAGTGAGAGTGAGAGTGTGAGTGAGTGAGAGTGAGAGTGAGAGTGAGAGAGAGAGAGAGAGAGAGAGAGAGAGAGAGAGAGAGAGAGAGGGGGAGAATGTGTGCTTGCTGCTTGTTTATTTAAGATGTTGTGAAAATATGGGGGAAAATTTGCAATTTGATTGGTTTCCAGGTGTGGCGTCAGGTGTCCATGTGTGCGTGCGTGTATGCCACCCTGGGTTCTCTCCAAATACTACCGCTGCACCATCGAGAGCATCCTGATCGGTTGCATTACGGCCTGGTACAGGAATGGACCATCCACGACCACAAGGCCCTCCAGCGGTTGGTGAAGGCCAAGTACATCCAGCCAGGTCACCCGTCTGTATTTGACATCCATCCATGTCTGAGGACGTCGGGAGATGATGTGAAAACCGGTCACTAGGGGCAACAGTGAGCGCTATTACCTTCAAGTAGGTTTTGAGTCAATACCTACATTTAACCTTAAACACTTTGAAATTTGATGTTTGGAACATCTGCCTCTGGTGCCAAAGGTTGCATGTTCGAGTTCAGCAATAGAAAGTTGTTTTTGATAGGGTTGCCATTCAGAGTTAATACCTTAACTTAAGATTTCAGAGTTAATGCCTAAACTTAATCTTAAACACTTTGAAATGTTATGTTTGGAACAACTTCAAAATTTGACGTTTGAGAAACATCGATGAACATCTAATTCTGAGGTGAGACTGTGAGAGTTAGTTGAGTACATCACTGGGACCGTGTTTCAATCAAATCAATCAAATGTATTTATAAAGCCCTTTTTACATCAGCAGATGTCACAAAGTGCTATACAGAAACCCAGCATAAAACCTCAAACAGCAAGCAATGCAGATGTAGAAGCTCCCTAGAAAGGCAGGAACCTAGGAAGAAACCTAGAGAGGAACCAGGCTCTGAGGGGTGGCCAGTCCTTTTCTGGCTGTGCCAGTTGAAACTTCCACCCATCCAGGACATCTACTCAAAACAGTGCCTGAAGAAGGCACACAACATCATCAAGGACCCCGCACACCCCAGCCACGAGTTGCTCACTCTCTTACTGTCAGGCAGACGGTATCGAAGCATGAGGTCTGATACCAACAGGCTCAGAGACAGCTTCTACACACATGCCATCAGACTGCTGAACACTTGAACTGGACTGACCACCTGCTCTGATTCTCCGCACCTTAGCACACATCACAACTGCTGCTACCAGACTCTTGCTACACTGCTCAATTCATACACTTGCCCCCCAACCCCCCCTACCTCAATACACATTTAAATATTGTAGTATAAATTGTGCCTTCCTGTATTTGTCAGAATGCGTGGTGTAGTTGGTGCAAAAAGAGTCAGGCGCAGGACAGCAGAGATGAGCAACACAACGTAGTTTACTCAAAAGTCGAAACAAAATTCCAAGCCCACCAAGTGGACTGACATCAATCGAAACAATTACGCACATAAACATGGGGGAAACAGAGGGTTAAATAATGAACATGTAATTGGGGAATTGAAACCAGGTGTGTAAAAAACAAAGACAAAACAAATGGAAATTGAAAAGTGGATCAGCGATAGCTAGAAGGCCGGTGACGTCGACCGCTGAACGCCGCCCGAACAAGGAGAGGGACCGACTTCGGCAGAAGTCGTGACAGTATTATACTTATGCTAAAGTGTTTATTTTATTCTACTGAGCCATTTGTGATTGACCGGCACAAATCTGTCTTATGTAGCAAAATTTGAAATTGTGTTTTTTACATTGGATAAAAGTAGAGACTCAGAGATAGGAAATTGTATATCATACACTACAGTTGAGGAACAATGGGAAAGTAATTCTGCTTTGAAAGTTGATAAACTTGTAAACTCACTTTTAAGAAAATGGCTTTTGAATATTTTGGTACTACTATTGGAGATCCCTTCTTTGTCTACACCCATTCAGCATCGTTCACACCCACTTAAGCTTTAGCCCCACCCATCTCTTGAAGAGTTGATCCGAGCGTCCTGTACTAACAGCAGCAGTCAAGCACCAAAGCTAACTTGCTAGCTACTTCGACACAAATGAGAGAACAGCTCACTGAACATTACTCTCCCTAGCAGAGCTGGTTAGGTTTTTATGTTATCCAGAGCATTGGTGACTGCAACTGTGCTGTCAGATTGTCTGTTCGTAAATTCAGAGCACTTCGCTCTCGGAGCGTTCAGAGCGCACACTGAACGCTCTGGCCTATAGGTAGAGTTGATCCAAACGTTCTGACCTCACAACGGCAGTCAAGCACCCAATCTAACTGGCTAACATTGGCTAGCTGGCTGGCTAATTCCAGACACAAACAAGAGAACACCTGACCATTTGAGTCGCCCTTGCCGAGCTGGTTAGGCTGTTTACATGTTATCCAGAGTGTTGGTGACTGTAATTGTGCTGCTGGCAACAATTTAATTATGCTTTGTGTCCAATGTTTACTAACACCGGTCATATTCAACGCGTGTTGAGTATCCGTAAATTCATCAGTTATTCTGCGCTCTGGCACACTCAGACGAGAGTAGATGCCCAGACTGAATTTATGAACACTGTCTCTTTCCACTACCCCCAGATCCCCCCATATCTCTAACAGAGAACAGATCCCCACATCTCCCTAACAGAGAACAGATCTCCACTAAGAGAACAGATCTCCAAGTACACCTGCCATCAGATATCCATCAACATCTGTTGAGGACGTAACATCAGTAAAACTTCATCTTAATACAAGGACCCGGCCAAATGACAACTAAAAAATATAATATGGAAGGTACGACCAATTCTTAAATTACGCAGTGTTTCCTGAATTAATTCACAGGTGAAGTGAATGAAAGGCTCCATGAGGGGAATCATTGCTTCTGATTCAGCAGTCATCTGTAAGTTTTACACTAGATGTACTAGGGGGAAAAGCTAGAGGAATTCGGTTGAATATTTTTAGGGGTCATTCAGTATAGATAGATAATGTATGATGTCCTCTTAGGTAACATGAGATAAGCTAAGATTTTTTTTATATACACATATCCACATATCCAGAGGTTTTAATACACTAGATTTCTCCTTAATCCTAAACACTGAATCATGCATATATGTTCACAAATGCTACATATAGCCTATTGTGTGTTCACAAATACATGTATGAATCCAAGTATTTTATATCCAGGGACTCTGTCCAGATAACAGTGGGAGCATGTGAAGCCTGTATCACAGAGCTAGACTACTGCTGCAGGAGATAATCAGCCAGTGAACCATTGGTCTTTGCTGGTCACTGATGTTTCCAACCAGAGACCAAAAATCTCTCACTCCTGAGAGAGGGAAAGAGAGGGAAAGAGAGAGAGAGAGAGAGAGAGAGAGAGAGAGAGAGAGAGAGAGAGAGAGAGAGAGAGAGAGGGAAAGAGAGAGAGACAAGAGGGAGAGACAAGAGGGAGGAGAGAAAGGAAATTGGGGAGGCACGCAATTCTTATCTGCAAAAACCATCTTCCCCAAAAATTACGGCTAAATGGAAAAATAATGGAAGAAGCATCAGCGGACTCCTGCCGCGTTGTTATTAGTATTCCAGCAACACAGAGAGAGACCGACAGCAGTTATGTATTTTTTCAAGTATGCATATAATTTATTGTGGGGAACACAATTTACATGGGTAGTCAATGCCTGTTTTATAGCCTCACAAATAGATGTATGAACTGAAGCATATAATGGCTGAGAGCAGCAGGCGCAAATACGTTCTAAATCTTCCAAATGTGTTCCACAAAAAATGTAACCAAAGAATATAAAACAGATTAATTCTTGCATGTTATATATTGTTTTTTGATTTACAAATCTAATCTGGGTAAATTTGACAGGGGGACGTGGATGGGGTGTATAAAACGAACAGCACCGACCGAGCCCAGGGGCTGATGGTCAACGCAGGGGCTCCTAAGTCTACAGCAATCGTCACTGTCTCATCATGTGGAAGCTGTGTGTGTGTGTGTGTGTGTTGTGTGTGTGTGTGTGTGTGTGTGTGTGTGTGTGTGTGTGTGTGTGTGTGTGTGTGTGTGTGTGTGTGTGTGTGTGTGTGTGTGTGTGTGTGTGTGTGTGTGTGTGTGTGTGTGTGTGTGTGTGTGTGTGTGTGTTGGTAATTTAGAGGCAGCATTAGGGAGAGGGGACTGGGGATAGATAAACGGGCAATGAAAGCCTCTGAAATTATGCCTTTTATCCTGCGGTGCCACTATGGCCAGTTCTCCTCTGAGCGTTTCTCTGCAAACCACATTCCTGTATTGTGCACTCCAGAGAGCTGTGTGATGTGAGGTTGCCCCACCCCCTTTAAACACACACATACACACACAATGACCCTGGAGGACAGTCTCAGTGGATGGGGGACGTTTGCCTGCTTTTTAAAATTTTATCTCCACACCACAATAAGAGGCGCCCACAAAGGGTTATGGCTGTCTAACAATGACACAGGACCAATTCAAACCTGATGAATTTGAGATAAGACAGGCAGCCTTAAAACGGCTGGCCTTAACTACCATGGAGAAAGGAATGAGAGTAGGGGGGAGTGGTAGGTGGGGGTAGGGGGGTAGTTTTCAAGTGCATGGAAATGCTGTAAGAGACGAAAAGACGAGAGTGATAGAGTGAGGGTCACAATTACTTTAGGAAACGATGTCGCTGGGAGGAAGAGGAAGCGGAGGGCTACTTAGGGTGTTTGCGGGGGGAATTTATAAAATAGGATATTTTTAATGCATTAGCCTGTTAAAGGTTTACAACACGCACATAAAAACAGGTGAAAATGACCACATGACATAAATCCCAGGTGGAGTTCTCCATTACGGGAATGGAGAACGGGAAAAGGAGAGGGAACATGTCAATTGAGAGCTTAAGGGTCAATAATTGTAGTTCTGGCGGTTGGGGAAGTAGGGACTGGGGGAACAACCTTCCGGGTGAGAGGGAGAGACAGAGTATACAAATACTTCATTGGACAGCTACGAGTACGAGTCAATCACAGGCAAATAAGTCCAAGAGACAAAACACCCAAGGCCAGTCGCACACCGATCCAGCAGATTTGTAGAGGTGCAGAGTATATAAAATACATGTCCAGGTCTGGGACAGAGGTTTAGATATTTGTCCAGGTCTGGGACAGAGGTTTAGATATTTGGCCAGGTCTGGGACAGAGGTTTAGATATTTGGCCAGGTCTGGGACAGAGGTTTAGGTGTTTGTCCAAGTCTGGGACAGAGGTTTAGATATTTGTCCAGGTCTGGGACAGGGGTTTAGGTGTTTTTCCAGGTCTGGGACAGGGGTTTAGGTCTTTGTCCAGGTCTGGGACAGGGGTTTGGGTTTTTGTCCAGGTCTGGGACAGGGGTTTAGGTGTTTGTCCAGGGTTTAGGTGTTTGTCCAGGTCTGGGACAGGGGTTTAGGTGTTTGTCCAGGGTTTAGGTGTTTGTCCAGGCCTGGGACAGGGGTTTAGGTTTTTGTCCAGGCCTGGGACAGGGGTTTAGGTTTTTGTCCAGGGTTTAGGTGTTTGTCCATGTCTGGGACAGGGGTTTAGGTGTTTGTCCAGGCCTGGGACAGGGGTTTAGGTGTTTGTCCAGGCCTGGGACAGGGGTTTAGGTGTTTGTCCAGGCCTGGGACATGGGTTTAGGTGTTTGGTTTCCTGGGGTGTCTAGGGATGGCTGCTTCTTCTTCTTACAGGTCATGGGATTTTGACAAGAATCTCATCTTTCTCCACCCCTCTTACCTCCTCTCCTCTCCCCACCCCCTGCCTTCCATTCTCTAGGGTCAGCCCAGCTGGCCATGTCCTCCCTCTCTCTCTCTCGCGCTCTCTGCATGGCTGCATCCCGTTCCCTTTTTCAGGGCAGACACCTGCACCGGCCAGACAATCGATACCAGGCCTGGGCCTTTAGGAGAGCCCTGTCACCAAACAGACCGGATCCATACCACTTGCCACCGCCAGACAATCACTCAAACTCTTACACACACACACGCACTCACACACAGAGATACTCAAACTGACACACACGCAAACACACATGCACTCGAAAGACACTCAAACTCACACACACATACTCATACACACACACACAACCAGACACAAAGTATGCATGCACAGGCACCCGGGTCTTATCAATCTTTAAGCAGGCAATTTATCCCACAGATGTAGGATCTTAATTTGATCACTTTTTTGTTGCTGTACAGTAGGAATTGCAAACTTGATCATTTCCACTTTGAAGTGTCAGACTTAATTTTCTCTAACAAAAAATGTATCAACCCCTACAAAAATGTCCATTCATTATAATCCATATAATAATTCACCTTTCCTGTTGCTGTAGGATTATTTTCCTGCTGTAGCAAAGTGGCTCAAAGTAAGATCTTACATCTGTAATGCCACACCAGGTGGAACAAAACATAATAATTAATGAAAGGCCCAGGGATAAATAATACATTGGAGCTTGACGTTGAGGCCAGCACTGTTTCAGCTTTAGCTATTGGTTTGCTGATTGACCTCTGGGCTTTCCCTGGAGTGAGTTTTGAGGAATCCATTTGTTAGCACTTTCATATCGCAACCCGTTCCCTACTCTTCCACTTTCAAGCCTTTTTAATTAAATTGTCTCCAATTTTGAGAGTCTTCAAATCTTATCCCTAATAGACATCAAAACATTCTTTAAAGGATGGTTAGGGGGACTGTTCCTGCTCTGTCATTGTTATCCTGTCTAAATGGCTTTTTCTGGGAATTCCAGCTCTTTGAATTTTTTCCTGTGAAAGTGAATGCAGGGCCCTTGACATCGCTTCAGTCCATTCTCGAATGCATCACAAAGGACTGAACTTAAAAATGTCACCACTGTGTTGACCTGCCTAATCATAACATACTCCCTTTCCTAGAGGACATGGGAAACAGCCAGGAACCAGGAGCACACCATAGGTTAGACAGTGAATAGAGGATGTTAGCTTGGCAATGAATAGGGAGGGTTTGTTGATTTGACGAATCTCTATTGAGGTGAGCTTTGAGGGGGATGCAGAAAGACAAACATTTAACCCCCTGCTATTAAAGAAAGACACATTTAACATCAACGTCTTGACAACTCATAAAAACCAAACCTCAAAAATCCACATTCCAGAATTTTGCAACCCTACACTGAACCCTACAATATTCAAATGACATGTAACATATCACATCCAATTTTCCTGATATGTATTTCAAATAATACATTTCATTTATAAAAATGTGCATTTGACCAAGATCTGTCCAACACCAAAAGTAGAACTCAAGATCATTCCTCCTACAGAATATAATCTGCAGTGAAACTCAGAAATAACAGAGAAAGCAGTGGCTTTGTCTGGCTGCCTGTACGATGGGAGAGGGTATGAGACGGGGTAAATAGATAAATCACAGGTGAATTCACTGTCTGCTCTTTAGTAGGTCATTGTTTTTGTCCCCGATCCATTAAGGAATAATAGGAGGAGCATTAGGGTGGGGTGGGAGAGGGGGGTAAGACGTCTGCCCCGAGGGGAGAGAGAGAGCGTGTAATCTGGGGGATGACGACCATCTGCAAAATGAAAACAAATGGGGTGTCATCCCCAGGAGGAAATCTATCCCCTTCTATATTTAGTCATCAATTCATTGAGCTGTGTGTGTGTGTGTGTGTGTGTGTGTGTGTGTGTGTGTGTGTGTGTGTGTGTGTGTGTGTGTGTGTGTGTGTGTACACAACAAAGCAAAGATCTCCAACTCTCTGCGAGACACACCCATGCAGGTAAAGTTGTACAAACAAACAAAAAACACTCTGCAAATACAGATTGCTAGACACAAAATCACAACAGTGACACAAAGGAATCATATTCAACTATGGAACCAAACTGAAATGTTGTTGAACTGTTCACAGAAAGCAAAAGTAGAGAGTTTAAAGAGACTGTATTCAACAGTTCAACTACACCTAACTGGAGCTGCTCAGGGAGGAAAATATAACTTCCTCTAAGAAGTACTTTGGCTACGGAGCAGAACTCCCCTCCGAAAGATAGTCAGATCCCCGTGGTGAGAAATCTCACATCGAAATCTGACAAAATAATGAGATCCACAACTGAGAGACAAGTAAGAGACTGTGGAGTGGGTGTTAGATGGAGGGGGGGCAAAGACTTCATTTACATTTATGATAGCCCTATAATTCCAGGGGAATTCCAGAATAATGCCACAATTCTGTAGCATGCCATGAAGGATGTAATGACCCCTCAGTCAAATGATCAGAGACAGGGGGGATGAGATGACATGTCCCAGCCTATTATTTATTTATTTCCCAGGGAGGGAGAGGAGGGAGGGAGGGAGGCAAGAGAAAACTCATCACATAGCTGGGTAATTAATGAATGGTTTAAATGTCATGATGATGGGAGGTACTTGACAGGGGACCAAAGCCCAGCACCGTGATTTAGAGTTCTCTCTCGTTCTCTCTCCCTCTTTCTATCCCTCTCTCTCTTTCCCTCCCTCTCTCCATCCCTCTCTCTCTCAACCCCCTCACTCCCTCTCCACAAAGCCCAGACACCCCAGGGTTCAAACTTAATTCAGAACGTAAGGCACTCAATCGTCCCCTCATAACAACCTTTCTGCCAGCTAGTCCCATCTGGAGCCACTGTGGGAAGCTCTTCCAGGGCTGTGGAGCCCCCCTACCCATCCACCCTCTACAACCCCACCCCCTCTACAACCGCCCCATCACCACCCTCCACAGCCCCTCCAAGCCCCCAAATATTAAATGAAAAATGACTTGCCCATTGTGGTCTAGTTAGGGCCTGTGTGAGGGATGGTAATTGGTCCTTTAACATGCTGGGCGGCTCAGAGAGTGAGCTGAATGGAGGGGGTGAGATGAGGGGATGGGGGGTGGGGGCTACGATGCATACGTTGAATATGGGCACTGCCTCAGACTATGGAGACTACCGACGCTATGGAGCAAGCACTCTGCTACTCACATAGTGAGAGTTGCCACAACTCACACAAGGCAATATTCAGCACTCACACAGAGGCAATATTCAGTTCTCACACAGAGGCAATACTCAGTACTTACACAGAGGCTACAGAGTAGAACTGCATCATAGGAAGGGTAGTGTGTGGGCACTATCATACAGGCCACTGTATCAAGTGGGCTCTACTCAAAAAACATATACATTGGGCATTACATATTTAGATTAAGTAGGCACTATTTCTAGTGGTTATTGAGTAGGCACTCCTCATTTAGAAGGTCTACAGTGGGTAACACTGAGTGTGCAGTACTCACAGTAGATTTAGAGTGGGGACTTTATCATTGGTGCTGGATTAATAAATAATAAAAAAAACTAATCCTGTCCACATTTGTGCTGGAATAATAAATAATTTAAAAAACTAATCCTGTCCACATTGGTGCTGGAATAATAAATCATTCAAAAAACTAATCCTGTCCACATTTGTGCTGGAATAATACATTTAAAAAAAACTAATCCTGTCCACATTGGAGCTGGATTAATAAATTATACAAAAACCTAATCCGGTCCACATTTGTGCTGGAATAATACATAATTTAAAAAACTAATCCTGTCCACATTGGAGTGGGATTAATAAATTAAACAAAAACCTAATCCGGTCCACATTTGTGCTGGAATAATAAATAATTTAAAAAACTAATCCTGTCAAAATTGGAGTGGGATTAATAAATTATACAAAAAACGAATCCTGTCCACATTGGTGCTGGAATAATAAGTAAAAAAAACGAATCCTGTCCACATTGGTGCTGGAATAATAAATAACACAAAAACTAATCCTGTCCACATAGGTGCTGGAATAATAAAGAATACATAAAAACTAATCCTGTCCACATTGGTGCTGGAATAATAAAAAATAAAAAAAACCTGATCCTGTCGACATAGGTGCCTGAATAATAAATAATACAAAAACTAATCCTGTCCACTTTGGTAATGGAATAAAAAATAACACAAACAAATTATCCTGTCCACATAGGTGCTGGAATAATAAATAATACAAAACACTGATTCTTTCCACATTGGTGCTGGAATAATAATTAATACAAAAAACAAAACCTGTCCATATTGAAGCTGGAAAACCAAATAGTACAAAAAACCAATCCTGTCCACATTGGTGCTGGAATAATAAATAATACAAAAAACTAATCCTGTCCACATTGGTGCTGGAAAAACTAAAATAAAATGACCCTGTACACATTGGTGCTGGAATAATAAATTATACAAAAACATAATCCTGTCCACATTGGTGCTGGAATAATAAAAATTACAAAAAACTAATCCTGTACACTTTGGTGCTGGAATAATAAATAATACAAAAAACGAATCCTGTCCACATTGGTGCTGGAATAAAAAATTATACAAAAACCTAATCCTGTCCACATTGGTGCTGGAATAATAAAAATTACAAAAAACAAATCCTGTCCAAATTGGTGCTGGAATAATAAATAACACAAAAAACTAATCCAGTCCACATTGGTGCTGGAAAATAAATAATAAAAAAAACTAATCCTGTCCACAATGGTACTGGAGAAATAAAAATTCAAAAAACTAATCCTGTCGACATTGGTGCTGGAGAAATAAAAAAAACTGATCCTGTCCACATTGGTGCTGGAATAATAAATAATACAAAAAATAATCTTGTCCACATAGGTGCTGGAATAATATAATAAACAAAAACTAATCATATCCACATTGGTTCTGTAATAATAAAAATTACAAAAAACTAATCCTGTCCACATTGGTGCTGGAATAATAAATATTACAGAAAAAGAATCCTGTCCACATTTGTGCTGGAATAATAAATAATACAAAAACCTAATCCTGTCCACATTTGTGCTGGAATACTAAATAATACAAAAACCTAATCCTGTCCACATTGGTGCTGTAATAATGAAAATTACAAAAAACTAATCCTGTCCACATTGTTGCTGGAAGAGTAAATAATACAAAGAACTGATCCTTTCCACATAGGTGCATTAATATTTAATACTACAAAAAACTAATCCTGTCCACATTGGTGCTGGAATAATAAATAATATAAAAAAAGAATCCTGTCCACATTGGTGCTGGAATAATAAATAATACCAAAACCTAATCCTGTCCACATTGGTGCTGTAATAATGAAAATTACAAAAAACTAATCCTGTCCATATTGTTGCCTGAAGAGTAAATAATACAAAAAACTGATCCTGTCCACATAGGTGCATTAATATTTAATACTACAAAAAAATAATCCTGTCCACATTGGTGCTGGAATTATAAATCATGCAAAAAGCTAATCCTGACCACATTGGTGCTGCAATAATAAATAATACATAAAACTAATGCTGTCCAGATTGGTGCAGGAATAATAAATACAAAACACTAATCCTGTCCACATTGGTGATGTAATAATACAAATTACACAAAACAAATCCTGTCCACATTGGTGCTGGAATAATAAATAATATAAAAAAAGAATCCTGTCCACATTGGTGCTGGAATAATAAATAATACCAAAACCTAATCCTGTCCACATTGGTGCTGTAATAATGAAAATTACAAAAAACTAATCCTGTCCATATTGTTGCCTGAAGAGTAAATAATACAAAAAACTGATCCTGTCCACATAGGTGCATTAATATTTAATATTACAAAAAAATAATCCTGTCCACATTGGTGCTGGAATAATAAATCATGCAAAAAGCTCATCCTGACCACATTGGTGCTGCAATAATAAATAATACATAAAACTAATGCTGTCCAGATTGGTGCAGGAATAATAAATACAAAACACTAATCCTGTCCACATTGGTGATGTAATAATACAAATTACACAAAACAAATCCTGTCAACATTGGTGCTGGAATAATAAATAATATAAAAAAAGAATCCTGTCCACATTGGTGCTGGAATAATAAATAATACCAAAACCTAATCCTGTCCACATTGGTGCTGTAATAATGAAAATTACAAAAAACTAATCCTGTCCATATTGTTGCCTGAAGAGTAAATAATACAAAAAACTGATCCTGTCCACATAGGTGCATTAATATTTAATACTACAAAAAAATAATCCTGTCCACATTGGTGCTGGAATAATAAATCATGCAAAAAGCTAATCCTGACCACATTGGTGCTGCAATAAT
This sequence comes from Brachymystax lenok tsinlingensis, assembly GCA_030435695.1. Taxonomy (NCBI): domain Eukaryota; kingdom Metazoa; phylum Chordata; class Actinopteri; order Salmoniformes; family Salmonidae; genus Brachymystax; species Brachymystax lenok. The sequence goes on from CM059794.1 coordinate 25,645,588, forward strand.
AAATAATACATAAAACTAATGCTGTCCAGATTGGTGCAGGAATAATAAATACAAAACACTAATCCTGTCCACATTGGTGATGTAATAATACAAATTACACAAAACAAATCCTGTCAACATTGGTGCTGGAATATTAAATAATACAAAAACTAATCCTGTCCACATTGATGCTGGAATAATTAATAATACAAAAAACTGATCCTGTCCACATAGGTGCTGGAGTAATAATTAACACAAAAAACGAATCCTGTACACATAGGTGCTGGAATAAAAAATACATAAAAACACGAATCCTGTCCATATAGGTGCTGGATTAATAAATAATTCAAAAAACGAATCCTGTCCACATAGGTGCATTAATAATTAATAATACAAAAAACTAATCCTGTCCACATTGGTGCTTGAATAATAAATCATGCAAAAAGCTAATCCTGTCCACATTTGTGCGGGAATAATAAATAATACAAAAAACTAATCCTGTCCACATTGGTAATGTGATAATAAAAATTACACAAAACAAATCCTGTCCACATTGGTGCTGGAATATTAAATAATACAAAAACTAATCCTGTCCACATTGGTGCTAGAATAATAAATCATTTAAAAAAAGAATCCTTTCCACATTATTGCTGGAAGAGTAAATAACACAAAAAATGAATCCTGTCCACATTTGTGCTGGAAAAATAAATAATACATAAAACGAATCCTGTCCACATTGGTGCTGGAATATTAAATAATACAAAAAACTGATCCTGTCCACATAGGTGCAGGAATAATATTATAAACAAAAACTAATCCTGTCCACATTGGTGCTGGAATAATAAATAGTACAAAAACCTAATCCTGTCCACATTGGTGCTGTAATAATGAAAATGACAAAAAACTAATCCTGTCCACATAGGTTCTGGAATAATAAATAATACAAAAACCTAATCCTGCCCACATTGGTGCTGTAATAATAAAAATGACAAAAAACTAATCCTGTCCACATTGCTGCTGGAATAATAAATAATACAATAACCTAATCCTGTCCACATTGTTGCTGTAATAATGAAAATTACAAAAAACTAATCCTGTCCACATAGGTGCTGGAATAATAAATAATACAAAAAATGAATCCTGTCCACATTGGTGCTGGAAAAATAAATAACACAAAAAACTGATCCTGTCCACATTGGTGCTGGAATAATAAACAATACAAAAAACGGATCCTGTCCACATAGGTGCTGGAATAATATAATAAACAAAAAACTAATCCTGTCCACATTGGTGCTGAAATAATAAAAATTACAAAAAACTAATCCTGTCCACATAGGTGCATTAATATTTAATACTACAAAAAAATAATCCTGTCCACATTGGTGCTGGAATAATAAATCATGCAAAAAGCTAATCCTGACCACATTGGTGCTGCAATAATAAATAATACATAAAACTAATGCTGTCCAGATTGGTGCAGGAATAATAAATACAAAACACTAATCCTGTCCACATTGGTGATGTAATAATACAAATTACACAAAACAAATCCTGTCAACATTGGTGCTGGAATATTAAATAATACAAAAACTAATCCTGTCCACATTGGTGCTGGAATAATTAATAATACAAAAAACTGATCCTGTCCACATAGGTGCTGGAGTAATAATTAACACAAAAAACGAATCCTGTACACATAGGTGCTGGAATAAAAAATACATAAAAACACGAATCCTGTCCATATAGGTGCTGGATTAATAAATAATTCAAAAAACGAATCCTGTCCACATAGGTGCATTAATAATTAATAATACAAAAAACTAATCCTGTCCACATTGGTGCTTGAATAATAAATCATGCAAAAAGCTAATCCTGTCCACATTTGTGCGGGAATAATAAATAATACAAAAAACTAATCCTGTCCACATTGGTAATGTAATAATAAAAATGACACAAAACAAATCCTGTCCACATTGGTGCTGGAATATTAAATAATACAAAAACTAATCCTGTCCACATTGGTGCTAGAATAATAAATCATTTTAAAAAAGAATCCTTTCCACATTATTGCTGGAAGAGTAAATAACACAAAAAATGAATCCTGTCCACATTTGTGCTGGAAAAATAAATAATACATAAAACGAATCCTGTCCACATTGGTGCTGGAATAATAAATAATACAAAAAACTGATCCTGTCCACATAGGTGCAGGAATAATATTATAAACAAAAACTAATCCTGTCCACATTGGTGCTGGAATAATAAATAGTACAAAAACCTAATCCTGTCCACATTGGTGCTGTAATAATGAAAATGACAAAAAACTAATCCTGTCCACATAGGTTCTGGAATAATAAATAATACAAAAACCTAATCCTGCCCACATTGGTGCTGTAATAACAAAAATGACAAAAAACTAATCCTGTCCACATTGCTGCTGGAATAATAAATAATACAATAACCTAATCCTGTCCACATTGTTGCTGTAATAATGAAAATTACAAAAAACTAATCCTGTCCACATAGGTGCTGGAATAATAAATAATACAAAAAATGAATCCTGTCCACATTGGTGCTGGAATAATAAACAATACAAAAAACGGATCCTGTCCACATTGGTGCTGAAATAATAAAAATTACAAAAAACTAATCCTGTCCACATAGGTGAATTAATATTTAATACTACAAAAAAATAATCCTGTCCACATTGGTGCTGGAATAATAAATCATGCAAAAAGCTAATCCTGTACACATTGGTGCTGCAATAATAAATAATACATAAAACTAATGCTGTCCAGATTGGTGCGGGAATAATAAATAATATAAAAAACTAATCCTGTACAAATTGGTGATGTAATAATAAAAATTACACAAAACTAATCCTGTCCACATTGGTGCTGGAATATTAAATAATACAAAAACTAATCCTGTCCACATTGGTGATAGAATAATAAATCATTTAAAAAAAGAATCCTTTCCACATTGATGCTGGAATAGAAAATAACACAAAAAACGAATCCTGTCCACATTGGTGCTGGAATAATATAATAAACAAAAACTAATCATATCCACATTGGTGCTGTAATAATACAAATTACAAAAAACTAATCCTGTCCACATTGGTGCTGGAATAATAAATAATACAAAAAAAGAATCCTGTCCACATTGGTGCTGGAATAATAAATAATACCAAAACCTAATCCTGTCCACATTGGTGCTGTAATAATGAAAATTACAAAAAACTAATCCTGTCCACATTGTTGCTGGAAGAGTAAATAATACAAAAAACTGATCCTGTCCACATAGGTGCATTAATATTTATTACTACAAAAAATAATCCTGTCCACATTGGTGCTGGAATAATAAATCATGGAAAAAGCTAATCCTGTCCACATTGGTGCTGCAATAATAAATAATACATAAAACTAATGCTGTCCAGATTGGTGCGAATAATAAATACAAAACACTAATCCTGTCCACATTGGTGATGTAATAATACAAATTACACAAAACAAATCCTGTCAACATTGGTGCTGGAATATTAAATAATACAAAAACTAATCCTGTCCACGTTGGTGCTGGAATAATTAATAATACAAAAAACTGATCCTGTCCACGTTGGTGCTGGAATAATTAATAATACAAAAAACTGATCCTGTCCACATAGGTGCTGGAATAATAATTAACACAAAAAACGAATCCTGTCCATATAGGTGCTGGAATAATAAATAATTCAAAAAACGAATCCTGTCCACATAGGTGCATTAATAATTAATAATACAAAAAACGAATCCTGTCCACATTGGTGCTTGAATAATAAATCATTCAAAAAGCTAATCCTGTCCACATTGGTGCGGGAATAATAAATAATACAAAAAACTAATCCTGTCCACATTGGTAATGTAATAATAAAAATTACACAAAACAAATCCTGTCCACATTGGTGCTGGAATATTAAATAATACAAAAAATAATCCTGTCCACATTGGTGCTGTAATAATGAAAATTACAAAAACTAATCCTGTCCACATAGGTTCTGGAATAATAAATAATACAAAAACGAATCCTGTCCACATAGGTGCATTAATATTTAATACTACAAAAATAATCCTGTCCACATTGGTGCTGGAATAATAAATCATGCAAAAGCTAATCCTGACCACATTGGTGCTGGAATAATGAATAAAATAAAAAGCTGATCCTGTCCACATTGGTGCTGGAGTAAACATTTATACAAAAACCTAATCCTGCCCACATTGGTGCTGTAATAATAAAAATGACAAAAAACTAATCCTGTCCACATTGCTGCTGGAATAATAAATAATACAAAAACCTTATCCTGTCCACATTGTTGCTGTAATAATGAAAATTACAAAAAACTAATCCTGTCCACATAGGTGCTGGAATAATAAATAATACAAAAAACGAATCCTGTCCACATAGCTGCTGGAATAATAAATAAAATAAAAAGCTGATCCTGTCAACTTTGGTGCTGGAATAATAAATAACACAAAAAACTGATCCTGTCCACATTGGTGCTGGAATAATAAATTTTACAAAAACTAATCCTGTCCACATTGGTGCTAGAATAATAAAACATTTAAAAAAATAATCCTTTCCACATTATTGCTGGAAGAGTAAACAACACAAAAAACGAATCCTGTTCACATTTGTGCAGGAAAAATAAATAATACATAAAACGAATCCTGTCCACATAGGTTCTGGAATAATAAATAATACAACAAACGAATCCTGTCCACATAGGTGCTGGAATAATGAATCAAATAAAAAGCTGATCCTGTCCACATTGGTGCTGGAGTAAACATTTATACAAAAACCTAATCCTGCCCACATTGGTGCTGTAATAATAAAAATGACAAAAAACTAATCCTGTCCACATTGCTGCTGGAATAATAAATAATACAAAAACCTAATCCTGTCCACATTGTTGCTGTAATAATGAAAATTACAAAAATCTAATCCTGTCCACATAGGTGCTGGAATAATAAATAATACAACAAACGAATCCTGTCCACATAGGTTCTGGAATAATAAATAATACAACAAACGAATCCTGTCCACATAGGTGCTGGAATAATGAATCAAATAAAAAGCTGATCCTGTCCACATTGGTGCTGGAGTAAACATTTATACAAAAACCTAATCCTGCCCACATTGGTGCTGTAATAATAAAAATGACAAAAAACTAATCCTGTCCACATTGCTGCTGGAATAATAAATAATACAAAAACCTAATCCTGTCCACATTGTTGCTGTAATAATGAAAATTACAAAAATCTAATCCTGTCCACATAGGTGCTGGAATAATAAATAATACAAAAAATAAATCCTGTCCACATTGGTGCTGGAATAATAAACAATACAAAAATCGGATCCTGTCCACATAGGTGCTGGAATAATATAATAAACAAAAACTAATCATATCCACATTGGTGCTTAAATAATAAAAATTACAAAAACTAATCCTGTCCACATTGGTGCTGGAATAATAAATAATACAGAAAAAGAATCCTGTCCAAATTTGTGCTGGAATAATAAATAATACAAAAACCTTATCCTGTCCACATTGGTGCTGTAATAATATAATAAACAAAAACTAATCATATCCACATTGGTGCTTAAATAATAAAAATTACAAAAAACTAATCCTGTCCACATTGGTGCTGGAATAATAAATAATACAGAAAAAGAATCCTGTCCAAATTTGTGCTGGAATAATAAATAATACAAAAACCTTATCCTGTCCACATTGGTGCTGTAATAATGAAAATTACAAAAAACTAATCCTTTCCACATAGGTGCATTAATATTTAATACTACAAAATACTAATCCTGTCCACATTGGTGCTGTAATAATGAAAATTACAAAAACTAATCCTGTCCACATTGGTGCTGGAATATTAAATAATACAAAAACGAATCCTGTCCACATTGGTGCTGGAATAATTAATAATACAAAAAACTGATCCTGTCCACATAGGTGCTGGAATAATAATTAACACAAAAAACGAATCCTGTCCACATAGGTGCTGGAATAAAAATACATAAAAACACGAATCCTGTCCATATTGGTGCTGGAATAATAAATAATTCAAAAACAAATCCTGTCCACATAGGTGCATTAATAATTAATAATACAAAAACTAATCCTGTCCACATTGGTGCTTGAATAATAAATCATGCAAAAGCTAATCCTGTCCACATTGGTGCTTGAATAATAAATCATTCAAAAGCTAATCCTGTCCACATTGATGCGGGAATAATAAATAATACAAAAACTAATCCTGTCCACATTGGTGATGTAATAATACAAATTACTCAAAACAAATCCTGTCCACATTGGTGCAGGAATATTAAATAATACAAAAACTAATCCTGTCCACATTGGTGCTAGAATAATAAATCATTTGAAAAAAGAATCCTTTCCACATTATTGCTGGAAGAGTAAATAACACAAAAACGAATCCTGTCCACATTTGTGCTGGAAAAATAAATAATACATAAAACGAATCCTGTCCACAATGGTGCTGGAATAATAAATAATACAAAAATCTGATCCTGTCCACATAGGTGCTGGAATAATATTATAAACAAAAACGAATCCTATCCACATTGGTGCTGTAATAATAAAAATTACAAAAACGAATCCTGTCGACATTGGTGCTGGAATAATATATAATACAAAAAAAGAATCCTGTCCACATTGGTGCTGGAATAATAAATAATACAAAAACCTAATCCTGTCCACATTGTTGCTGTAATAATGAAAATTACAAAAATCTAATCCTGTCCACATAGGTGCTGGAATAATAAATAATACAAAAAATAAATCCTGTCCACATTGGTGCTGGAATAATAAACAATACAAAAATCGGATCCTGTCCACATAGGTGCTGGAATAATATAATAAACAAAAACTAATCATATCCACATTGGTGCTTAAATAATAAAAATTACAAAAAACTAATCCTGTCCACATTGGTGCTGGAATAATAAATAATACAGAAAAAGAATCCTGTCCAAATTTGTGCTGGAATAATAAATAATACAAAAACCTTATCCTGTCCACATTGGTGCTGTAATAATGAAAATTACAAAAAACTAATCCTTTCCACATAGGTGCATTAATATTTAATACTACAAAATACTAATCCTGTCCACATTGGTGCTGTAATAATGAAAATTACAAAAAACTAATCCTGTCCACATTGGTGCTGGAATATTAAATAATACAAAAACGAATCCTGTCCACATTGGTGCTGGAATAATTAATAATACAAAAAACTGATCCTGTCCACATAGGTGCTGGAATAATAATTAACACAAAAAACGAATCCTGTCCACATAGGTGCTGGAATAAAAAATACATAAAAACACGAATCCTGTCCATATTGGTGCTGGAATAATAAATAATTCAAAAAACAAATCCTGTCCACATAGGTGCATTAATAATTAATAATACAAAAAACTAATCCTGTCCACATTGGTGCTTGAATAATAAATCATGCAAAAAGCTAATCCTGTCCACATTGGTGCTTGAATAATAAATCATGCAAAAAGCTAATCCTGTCCACATTGATGCGGGAATAATAAATAATACAAAAAACTAATCCTGTCCACATTGGTGATGTAATAATACAAATTACTCAAAACAAATCCTGTCCACATTGGTGCAGGAATATTAAATAATACAAAAACTAATCCTGTCCACATTGGTGCTAGAATAATAAATCATTTGAAAAAAGAATCCTTTCCACATTATTGCTGGAAGAGTAAATAACACAAAAAACGAATCCTGTCCACATTTGTGCTGGAAAAATAAATAATACATAAAACGAATCCTGTCCACAATGGTGCTGGAATAATAAATAATACAAAAATCTGATCCTGTCCACATAGGTGCTGGAATAATATTATAAACAAAAACGAATCCTATCCACATTGGTGCTGTAATAATAAAAATTACAAAAACGAATCCTGTCGACATTGGTGCTGGAATAATATATAATACAAAAAAAGAATCCTGTCCACATTGGTGCTGGAATAATAAATAATACAAAAACCTAATCCTGTCCACATTGGTGCTGTAATAATGAAAATTACAAAAACGAATCCTGTCCACATAGGTAATGGATTAATAAATAAATCAAAAACTAATCCTGTCCACATAGGTATTGGAATAATAAATAAATCAGAAAGCTAATCCTGTCCACATTGGTGCTGGAATAAAAAATAATACAAAAACTAATCCTGTCCACATTGGTGTTAGAATAATAAATCATTTAAAAAAAGAATCCTTTCCACATTATTGCTGGAAGAGTAAATAACACAAAAAACGAATCCTGTCCACAATTGTGCTGGAAAAATAAATAATACATAAATCGAATCCTGTCCACATAGGTTCTGGAATAATAAATAATACAACAAACGAATCCTGTCCACATAGGTGCTGGAATAATGAATCAAATAAAAAGCTGATCCTGTCCACATTGGTGCTGGAGTAAACATTTATACAAAAACCTAATCCTGCCCACATTGGTGCTGTAATAATAAAAATTACAAAAAACTAATCCTGTCCACATTTGTGCTGGAAAAATAAATAATACATAAAACGAATCCTGTCCACATTTGTGCTGGAATAATAAATAATACAAAAACCTAATCCTGTCCACATTGCTGCTGTAATAATGAAAATTACAAAAAACTAATCCTTTCCACATAGGTGCATTAATATTTAAAACTACAAAATACTAATCCTGTCCACATAGGTGCTGGAATAATGAAAATTACAAAAAACTAATCCTGTCCACATTGGTGCTGGAATATTAAATAATACAAAAACTAATCCTGTCCACATTGGTGCTGGAATAACTAATAATACAAAAAACTAATCCTGTCCACATTGGTGCTGGAATAATAAATAATACAGAAAAAGAATCCTGTCCACATTGGTGCTGGAATAATATATAATACAAAAAAAGAATCCTGTCCACATTGGTGCTGGAATAATAAATAATACAAAAAACGAATCCTGTCCACATAGGTGCTGGAATAATAAATAAATCAGAAAGCTAATCCTGTCCACATTGGTGCTGGAATAATAAATAATACAAAAACTAATCCTGTCCACATTGGTGCTAGAATAATAAATCATTTAAAAAAAGAATCCTTTCCACATTATTGCTGGAAGAGTAAATAACACAAAAAACAAATCCTGTCCACATTTGTGCTGGAAAAATAAATAATACATAAAACGAATCCTGTCCACATTGGTGCTGGAATAATAAATAATACAAAAAACGAATCCTGTCCACATTGGTGATGTAATAATACAAATTACAAAAACTAATCCTGTCCACATTGGTGCTGGAATATTAAATAATACAAAAACTAATCCTGTCTACATTGGTGCTGGAATAACTAATAATACAAAAAACTGATCCTGTCCACATAGGTGCTGGAATAATAATTAACACAAAAAACGAATCCTGTCCACATAGGTGCTGGAATAAAAATACATAAAAACGAATCCTGTCCATATAGGTGCTGGAATAATAAATAATTCAAAAACGAATCCTGTCCACATAGGTGCATTAATAATTAATAATACAAAAAACTAATCCTGTCCACATTGGTGCTTGAATAATAAGTCATGCAAAAAGCTAATCATGTCCACATTGATGCAGGAATAATGAATAATACAAAAACTAATCCTGTCCACATTGGTAATGTAATAATAAAAATTACACAAAACAAATCCTGTCCACATTGGTGCAGGAATATTAAATAATACAAAAACTAATCCTGTCCACATTGGTGTTAGAATAAGAAATCATTTTAAAAAAGAATCCTTTCCACATTATTGCTGGAAGAGTAAATAACACAAAAAACGAATCCTGTCCACATTTGTGCTGGAAAAATAAATAATACATAAAACGAATCCTGTCCACATAGGTGCTGGAATAATGAATCAAATAAAAAGCTGATCCTGTCCACATTGGTGCTGGAGTAAACATTTATACAAAAACCTAATCCTGCCCACATTGGTGCTATAATAATAAAAATGACAAAAAACTAATCCTGTCCACATTGCTGCTGGAATAATAAATAATACAAAAACCTAATCCTGTCCACATTGGTGCTGGAATAATAAATCATGCAAAAAGCTAATCCTGTACACATTGGTGCTGCAATAATAAATAATACATAAAACTAATGCTGTCCAGATTGGTGCGGGAATAATAAATAATATAAAAAACTAATCCTGTACAAATTGGTGATGTAATAATAAAAATTACACAAAACTAATCCTGTCCACATTGGTGCTGGAATATTAAATAATACAAAAACTAATCCTGTCCACATTGGTGATAGAATAATAAATCATTTAAAAAAAGAATCCTTTCCACATTGATGCTGGAATAGAAAATAACACAAAAAACGAATCCTGTCCACATTGGTGCTGGAATAATATAATAAACAAAAACTAATCATATCCACATTGGTGCTGTAATAATACAAATTACAAAAAACGAATCCTGTCCACATTGGTGCTGGAATAATAAATAATACAAAAAAAGAATCCTGTCCACATTGGTGCTGGAATAATAAATAATACCAAAACCTAATCCTGTCCACATTGGTGCTGTAATAATGAAAATTACAAAAAACTAATCCTGTCCACATTGTTGCTGGAAGAGTAAATAATACAAAAAACTGATCCTGTCCACATAGGTGCATTAATATTTATTACTACAAAAAAATAATCCTGTCCACATTGGTGCTGGAATAATAAATCATGGAAAAAGCTAATCCTGTCCACATTGGTGCTGCAATAATAAATAATACATAAAACTAATGCTGTCCAGATTGGTGCGGGAATAATAAATACAAAACACTAATCCTGTCCACATTGGTGATGTAATAATACAAATTACACAAAACAAATCCTGTCAACATTGGTGCTGGAATATTAAATAATACAAAAACTAATCCTGTCCACGTTGGTGCTGGAATAATTAATAATACAAAAAACTGATCCTGTCCACGTTGGTGCTGGAATAATTAATAATACAAAAAACTGATCCTGTCCACATAGGTGCTGGAATAATAATTAACACAAAAAACGAATCCTGTCCATATAGGTGCTGGAATAATAAATAATTCAAAAAACGAATCCTGTCCACATTGGTGCTTGAATAATAAATCATTCAAAAAGCTAATCCTGTCCACATTGGTGCGGGAATAATAAATAATACAAAAAACTAATCCTGTCCACATTGGTAATGTAATAATAAAAATTACACAAAACAAATCCTGTCCACATTGGTGCTGGAATATTAAATAATACAAAAAATAATCCTGTCCACATTGGTGCTGTAATAATGAAAATTACAAAAAACTAATCCTGTCCACATAGGTTCTGGAATAATAAATAATACAAAAAACGAATCCTGTCCACATAGGTGCTGGAATAATGAATAAAATAAAAAGCTGATCCTGTCCACATTGGTGCTGGAGTAAACATTTATACAAAAACCTAATCCTGCCCACATTGGTGCTGTAATAATAAAAATGACAAAAAACTAATCCTGTCCACATTGCTGCTGGAATAATAAATAATACAAAAACCTTATCCTGTCCACATTGTTGCTGTAATAATGAAAATTACAAAAAACTAATCCTGTCCACATAGGTGCTGGAATAATAAATAATACAAAAAACGAATCCTGTCCACATAGCTGCTGGAATAATAAATAAAATAAAAAGCTGATCCTGTCAACTTTGGTGCTGGAATAATAAATAACACAAAAAACTGATCCTGTCCACATTGGTGCTGGAATAATAAATTTTACAAAAACTAATCCTGTCCACATTGGTGCTAGAATAATAAAACATTTAAAAAAATAATCCTTTCCACATTATTGCTGGAAGAGTAAACAACACAAAAAACGAATCCTGTTCACATTTGTGCAGGAAAAATAAATAATACATAAAACGAATCCTGTCCACATAGGTTCTGGAATAATAAATAATACAACAAACGAATCCTGTCCACATAGGTGCTGGAATAATGAATCAAATAAAAAGCTGATCCTGTCCACATTGGTGCTGGAGTAAACATTTATACAAAAACCTAATCCTGCCCACATTGGTGCTGTAATAATAAAAATGACAAAAAACTAATCCTGTCCACATTTGTGCTGGAAAAATAAATAATACATAAAACGAATCCTGTCCACATTGGTGCTAGAATAATAAATAATTTAAAAAAAGAATCCTTTCCACATTATTGCTGGAAAAATAAATAATACAAAAAACGAATCCTGTCCACATAGGTTCTGGAATAATAAATAATACAAAAAACGAATCCTGTCCACATAGGTGCTGGAATAATGAATAAAATAAAAAGCTGATCCTGTCCACATTGGTGCTGGAGTAAACATTTATACAAAAACCTAATCCTGCCCACATTGGTGCTGTAATAATAAAAATGACAAAAAACTAATCCTGTCCACATAGGTGCTGGAATAATAAATAATACAAAAAATAAATCCTGTCCACATAGGTGCTGGAATAATAAATAAAATAAAAAGCTGATCCTGTCCACATTGGTGCTGGAATAATAAATAACACAAAAAACTGATCCTGTCCACATTGGTGCTGGAATAATAAACAATACAAAAATCGGATCCTGTCCACATAGGTGCTGGAATAATATAATAAACAAAAACTAATCATATCCACATTGGTGCTTAAATAATAAAAATTACAAAAAACTAATCCTGTCCACATTGGTGCTGGAATAATAAATAATACAGAAAAAGAATCCTGTCCAAATTTGTGCTGGAATAATAAATAATACAAAAACCTTATCCTGTCCACATTGGTGCTGTAATAATGAAAATTACAAAAAACTAATCCTTTCCACATAGGTGCATTAATATTTAATACTACAAAATACTAATCCTGTCCACATTGGTGCTGTAATAATGAAAATTACAAAAACTAATCCTGTCCACATTGGTGCTGGAATATTAAATAATACAAAACGAATCCTGTCCACATTGGTGCTGGAATAATTAATAATACAAAAAACTGATCCTGTCCACATAGGTGCTGGAATAATAATTAACACAAAAAACGAATCCTGTCCACATAGGTGCTGGAATAAAAAATACATAAAAACACGAATCCTGTCCATATTGGTGCTGGAATAATAAATAATTCAAAAAACAAATCCTGTCCACATAGGTGCATTAATAATTAATAATACAAAAAACTAATCCTGTCCACATTGGTGCTTGAATAATAAATCATGCAAAAAGCTAATCCTGTCCACATTGGTGCTTGAATAATAAATCATTCAAAAAGCTAATCCTGTCCACATTGATGCGGGAATAATAAATAATACAAAAAACTAATCCTGTCCACATTGGTGATGTAATAATACAAATTACTCAAAACAAATCCTGTCCACATTGGTGCAGGAATATTAAATAATACAAAAACTAATCCTGTCCACATTGGTGCTAGAATAATAAATCATTTGAAAAAAGAATCCTTTCCACATTATTGCTGGAAGAGTAAATAACACAAAAAACGAATCCTGTCCACATTTGTGCTGGAAAAATAAATAATACATAAAACGAATCCTGTCCACAATGGTGCTGGAATAATAAATAATACAAAAATCTGATCCTGTCCACATAGGTGCTGGAATAATATTATAAACAAAAACGAATCCTATCCACATTGGTGCTGTAATAATAAAAATTACAAAAACGAATCCTGTCGACATTGGTGCTGGAATAATATATAATACAAAAAAAGAATCCTGTCCACATTGGTGCTGGAATAATAAATAATACAAAAACCTAATCCTGTCCACATTGGTGCTGTAATAATGAAAATTACAAAAAACGAATCCTGTCCACATAGGTAATGGATTAATAAATAAATCAAAAAACTAATCCTGTCCACATAGGTATTGGAATAATAAATAAATCAGAAAGCTAATCCTGTCCACATTGGTGCTGGAATAAAAAATAATACAAAAACTAATCCTGTCCACATTGGTGTTAGAATAATAAATCATTTAAAAAAAGAATCCTTTCCACATTATTGCTGGAAGAGTAAATAACACAAAAAACGAATCCTGTCCACAATTGTGCTGGAAAAATAAATAATACATAAATCGAATCCTGTCCACATAGGTTCTGGAATAATAAATAATACAACAAACGAATCCTGTCCACATAGGTGCTGGAATAATGAATCAAATAAAAAGCTGATCCTGTCCACATTGGTGCTGGAGTAAACATTTATACAAAAACCTAATCCTGCCCACATTGGTGCTGTAATAATAAAAATGACAAAAAACTAATCCTGTCCACATTTGTGCTGGAAAAATAAATAATACATAAAACGAATCCTGTCCACATTTGTGCTGGAATAATAAATAATACAAAAACCTAATCCTGTCCACATTGCTGCTGTAATAATGAAAATTACAAAAAACTAATCCTTTCCACATAGGTGCATTAATATTTAAAACTACAAAATACTAATCCTGTCCACATTGGTGCTGTAATAATGAAAATTACAAAAAACTAATCCTGTCCACATTGGTGCTGGAATATTAAATAATACAAAAACTAATCCTGTCCACATTGGTGCTGGAATAACTAATAATACAAAAAACTAATCCTGTCCACATTGGTGCTGGAATAATAAATAATACAGAAAAAGAATCCTGTCCACATTGGTGCTGGAATAATATATAATACAAAAAAAGAATCCTGTCCACATTGGTGCTGGAATAATAAATAATACAAAAACCTAATCCTGTCCACATTGGTGCTGTAATAATGAAAATTACAAAAAACGAATCCTGTCCACATAGGTGCTGGATTAATAAATAAATCAAAAAACGAATCCTGTCCACATAGGTGCTGGAATAATAAATAAATCAGAATGCTAATCCTGTCCACATTGGTGCTGGAATAATAAATAATACAAAAACTAATCCTGTCCACATTGGTGCTAGAATAATAAATCATTTAAAAAAAGAATCCTTTCCACATTATTGCTGGAAGAGTAAATAACACAAAAAACGAATCCTGTCCACATTTGTGCTGGAAAAATAAATAATACATAAAACGAATCCTGTCCACATTGGTGCTGGAATAATAAATAATACAAAAAACGAATCCTGTCCACATTGGTGATGTAATAATACAAATTACAAAAAACTAATCCTGTCCACATTGGTGCTGGAATATTAAATAATACAAAAACTAATCCTGTCTACATTGGTGCTGGAATAACTAATAATACAAAAAACTGATCCTGTCCACATAGGTGCTGGAATAATAATTAACACAAAAAACGAATCCTGTCCACATAGGTGCTGGAATAAAAAATACATAAAAAAACGAATCCTGTCCATATAGGTGCTGGAATAATAAATAATTCAAAAAACGAATCCTGTCCACATAGGTGCATTAATAATTAATAATACAAAAAACTAATCCTGTCCACATTGGTGCTTGAATAATAAGTCATGCAAAAAGCTAATCATGTCCACATTGATGCGGGAATAATGAATAATACAAAAAACTAATCCTGTCCACATTGGTAATGTAATAATAAAAATTACACAAAACAAATCCTGTCCACATTGGTGCAGGAATATTAAATAATACAAAAACTAATCCTGTCCACATTGGTGTTAGAATAAGAAATCATTTAAAAAAAGAATCCTTTCCACATTATTGCTGGAAGAGTAAATAACACAAAAAACGAATCCTGTCCACATTTGTGCTGGAAAAATAAATAATACATAAAACGAATCCTGTCCACATAGGTGCTGGAATAATGAATCAAATAAAAAGCTGATCCTGTCCACATTGGTGCTGGAGTAAACATTTATACAAAAACCTAATCCTGCCCACATTGGTGCTATAATAATAAAAATGACAAAAAACTAATCCTGTCCACATTGCTGCTGGAATAATAAATAATACAAAAACCTAATCCTGTCCACATTGTTGCTGTAATAATGAAAATTACAAAAAACTAATCCTGTCCACATAGGTGCAGGAATAATAAATAATACAAAAAATAAATCCTGTCCACATAGGTGCTGGAATAATAAATAAAATAAAAAGCTGATCCTGTCCACATTGGTGCTGGAATAATAAATAACACAAAAAACTGATCCTGTCCACATTGGTGCTGGAATAATAAACAATACAAAAAACGGATCCTGTCCACATAGGTGCTGGAATAATATTATAAACAAAAACTAATCATATCCACATTGGTGCTGAAATAATAAAAATGACAAAAAACTAATCCTGTCCACATTGGTGCTGGAATAATAAATAATACAGAAATAGAATCCTGTCCACATTTGTGCTGGAATAATAAATAATACAAAAACCTAATCCTGTCCACATTGGTGCTGTAATAATGAAAATTACAAAAAACTAATCCTTTCCACATAGGTGCATTAATATTTAAAACTACAAAATACTAATCCTGTCCACATTGGTGCTGTAATAATGAAAATTACAAAAAACGAATCCTGTCCACATTTGTGCTGGAATATTAAATAATATAAAAACTAATCCTGTCCACATTTGGTGCTGGAATAACTAATAATACAAAAAACTGATCCTGTCCACAAAGGTGCTGGAATAATAATTAACACAAAAAACGAATCCTGTCCACATAGGTGCTGGAATAAAAAATACATAAAAAAACGAATCCTGTCCATATAGGTGCTGGAATAATAAATAATTCAAAAAACGAATCCTGTCCACATAGGTGCATTAATAATTAATAATACAAAAAACTAATCCTGTCCACATTGGTGCTTGAATAATAAGTCATGCAAAAAGCTAATCCTGTCCACATTGATGCGGGAATGTAACGCCCAGGCCCGAGATTACAGGCTGGAGCGTTTTGGTTTTGTCTTGGTGTAGGGTTTTGTTTGTTCTAGGTGTCATAGATCTATGTTGGGTAATGGTTCCCAATTAGAGGCAGCTGTGTGTCGTCTCTAATTGGGAACCATATTTAGGTAGGTAGGTTTCACTCTGGGTTCGTGGGTTATTGTATGTTCATAGCTGGTTTTGTATTGTCAGTTATGTTCGTCGTTACGTTCTCCGTTTATTGTTTTGTTCCGTCTCGTTCCCTTGTTATCATTAAATATGTATTCTGGCTACATCGCTGCGTCTTGGTCTGTTCCCTCAGAAGAGAAACGTGACAGAATAACCCACCAGCAAAAGACCAAGCAGCGAGAGACCCGGGAGCTAAGGTCTTGGGAGAAGGAACTCTTCTATGGAAGTGCTTGGGACCAGCCTGGGGAGTATCGTCGGCCCAGAGAGGAACTGGAAGCAGCGGCGGCGGAGCGGCGCAGGTGTGAGGATCTGATGGGAGCATGGGATCCTGTGAGAGGCAGGTTTCTCAAACCTCGCCGGGCTAGGAAGCCCGTAAGGCAGCCCCAAGAAACTTTTGGGGGGGCACCACGAGGAGGTTGGCCGGTTCAGGAGGGACTCTGAGCCAACTCCTCGTGCCTTGTGGAGAGAGCGTTGGGGAGAGCGTCGCAGCGAAGGGAGGCCGTGCTATGCAGTGTTGCGCACGGTTTCCCAAATAGGGATTCAGAGGCCGGTGCGAGAGATTCCCGCTCCGCTCATCAGTCGGGCGAAACTAAGGGTTCAGCCAATAAGAGTGGTGCCATCTCTGCGCGCTAAGTCTCCAGTGCGCCTCCTGGGACCCGGATATCCTGCTCCAGTTCTGCGTGCGGTGTCTCCGGTACGTGTCCACAGCCCAGTGGGGGAGATCCCAGCGCCACTCATTGGTCGGGCCGAGGTCAGTGTGCTACCGGGTAGAGTGGTGCCAGCTCTGCGTGCAAGGTCTCCAGTGCGCCTTTTGGGACCAAGTTATCCTGTGGTCCTACGGGCAGAATCTCCGGTGCAAATCCACAGCCCAGTCCGAGAGATTCCAGCTCCACTCACCCGTGAGGCCAGGGTTAGTGAGCTAGCTGGAGGTATGGTGTCGGCTCTCCATATCAGGTCTCCGGTCCGGGTGGAGGTTTCTACATGTCCAGTCCGTGTTCCACGCTCCGAGATCCCTGTTCCACGCTCCGAGATCCCTGTTCCACGCTCCGAGATCCCTGTTCCACGCTCCGAGATCCCTGTTCCACGCTCCGAGATCCCAGTCCGTGTTGAGGTTTCAACACGTCCAGTCCCTGTTCCACGCTCCAAGATCCCTGTTCCACGCTCCAAGATCCCTGTTCCACGCTCCAAGATCCCTGTTCCGTGTTCCAAGATCCCAGTCCGTGTAGTGGTTTCTACACGTCCAGTCCCTGTTCCACGCTCCGAGACCCCTGTTCCACGCTCCGAGACCCCTGTTCCACGCTCCGAGACCCCTGTTCCACGCTCCGAGACCCCTGTTCCACGCTCCGAGACCCCTGTTCCACGCTCCGAGATCCCAGTCCGTGTTGAGGTTCCAACACGTCCTGTTCCAGTTCCGTGTTCCAAGATCCCAGTCCGTGTAGTGGTTCCTACACGTCCAGTCCCTGTTCCACGTGCCAGGGTCCCCGTGCGCTCAGAGAGTCCAGCACGTCCTGTTCCGGCTCCGCGCACCCAGCTCCCGTGCGCCCAGAGAGTCCCGCACGTCCTGTTCCGGCTCCGCGCACCCAGCTCCCCGTGCGCTCAGTTCTTGCTCCACGCACCAGAGTTCCAGTGAGCATCACGAGTCCAGTACTGCCAGTTCCTGCTCCACGCACCAGAGTTCCAGTGAGCATCACGAGTCCAGTACTGCCAGTTCCTGCTCCACGCACCAGAGTTCCAGTGAGCATCACGAGTCCAGTACTGCCAGTTCCTGCTCCACGCACCAGAGTTCCAGTGAGCATCACGAGTCCAGTACTGCCAGTTCCTGCTCCACGCACCAGAGTTCCAGTGAGCATCACGAGTCCAGTACTGCCAGTTCCTGCTCCACGCACCAGAGTTCCAGTGAGCATCACGAGTCCAATACTGCCAGTTCCTGCTCCACGCACCAGAGTTCCAGTGAGCATCACGAGTCCAGTACTGCCAGTTCCTGCTCCACGCACCAGAGTTCCAGTGAGCATCACGAGTCCAGTACTGCCAGTTCCAACTCCACGCACCAGAGTTCCAGGAGATGGTCCAGGGCCTCCGGTTCAGGATGTCAGACCAGCACGGCCAGCACCGGAGCCCCCACCTGGGACAAAGTGACCCACCCGAAGACCCCCCACAGATTTTTCGGCGCGTCCGAGTCCGCGCTTTGGGGTACTGTAACGCCCAGGCCCGAGATTACAGGCTGGAGCGTTTTGGTTTTGTCTTGGTGTAGGGTTTTGTTTGTTCTATGTGTCATAGATCTATGTTGGGTAATGGTTCCCAATTAGAGGCAGCTGTGTGTCGTCTCTAATTGGGAACCATATTTAGGTAGGTAGGTTTCACTCTGGGTTGGTGGGTTATTGTATGTTCATAGCTGGTTTTGTATTGTCAGTTATGTTCGTTGTTACGTTCTCCGTTTATTGTTTTGTTCCGTCTCGTTCCCTTGTTATCATTAAATATGTATTCTGGCTACATCGCTGCGTCTTGGTCTGTTCCCTCAGAAGAGAAACGTGACAGGGAATAATGAATAATACACAAAACTAATCCTGTCCACATTGGTGCTAGAATAATAAATCATTTAAAAAAAGAATCCTTTCCACATTATTGCTGGAAGAGTAAATAACACAAAAAACGAATCCTGTCCACATTTGTGCTGGAAAAATAAATAATACATAAAACGAATCCTGTCCACATTGGTGCTGGAATAATAAATAATACAAATATCTGATCCTGCCCACATAGGTGCTGGATTAATATTATAAACAAAAACTAATCCTATCCACATTGGTGCTGTAATAATAAAAATTACAAAAACGAATCCTGTCCACATTGGTGCTGGAATAATATATAATACAAAAAAAGAATCCTGTCCACATTGGTGCTGGAATAATAAATAATACAAAAACCTAATCCTGTCCACATTGGTGCTGTAATAATGAAAATTACAAAAAACGAATCCTGTCCACATAGGTAATGGATTAATAAATAAATCAAAAAACTAATCCTGTCCACATAGGTATTGGAATAATAAATAAATCAGAAAGCTAATCCTGTCCACATTGGTGCTGTAATAAAAAATAATACAAAAACTAATCCTGTCCACATTGGTGCTAGAATAATAAATAATTTAAAAAAAGAATCCTTTCCACATTATTGCTGGAAAAATAAATAATACAAAAAACGAATCCTGTCCACATAGGTTCTGGAATAATAAATAATACAAAAAACGAATCCTGTCCACATAGGTGCTGGAATAATGAATCAAATAAAAAGCTGATCCTGTCCACATTGGTGCTGGAGTAAACATTTATACAAAAACCTAATCCTGCCCACATTGGTGCTGTAATAATAAAAATGACAAAAAACTAATCCTGTCCACATTGCTGCTGGAATAATAAATAATACAAAAACCTAATCCTGTCCACATTGGTGCTGTAATAATGAAAATTACAAAAAACTAATCCTGTCCACATTGTTGCTGGAATAATAATTAATACAAAAAATGAAACCTGTCCACATAGGTGCTGGAATAATAAATAAAATAAAAAGCTGATCCTGTCCACATTGGTGCTGGAATAATAAACAATACAAAAAACGGATCCTGTCCACATAGGTGCTGGAATAATATAATAAACAAAAACTAATCATATCCACATTGGTGCTGAAATAATAAAAATTACAAAAAACGAATCCTGTCCACATTGGTGCTGGAATAATAAATAATACAGAAAAAGAATCCTGTCCACATTTGTGCTGGAATAATAAATAATACAAAAACGTAATCCTGTCCATATAGGTGCTGGAATAATAAATAATACAAAAACGAATCCTGTCCATATAGGTGCTGGAATAATAAATAATTCAAAAAACGAATCCTGTCCACATAGGTGCATTAATAATTTATAATACAAAAAACTAATCCTGTCCACATTGGTGTTTGAATAATAAATCATGCAAAAAGCTAATCCTGTCCACATTGGTAATGTAATAATAAAAATTACACAAAACAAATCCTGTCCACATTGGTGCTGGAATATTCAATTATACAAAAAACTGATCCTGTCCACATAGGTGCTGGAATAATATTATAAACAAAAACTAATCCTATCCACATTGGTGCTGTAATAATAAAAATTACAAAAACGAATCCTGTCCACATTGGTGCTGGATTAATATATAATACAAATAAAGAATCCTGTCCACATTGGTGCTGGAATAATAAATAATACAAAAACCTAATCCTGTCCACATTGGTGCTGTAATAATGAAAATGACAAAAAACGAATCCTGTCCACATAGGTGCTGGATTAATAAATAAATCAAACAACAAATCCTGTCCACATAGGTGCTGGAATAATAAATAAATCAAAAAGCTAATCCTGTCCATATAGGTGCTGGAATAATAAATAATTTAAAAAACTAATCCTGTCCACATAGGTGCTGGAATAATAAATAAAATAAAAACCTGATCCTGTCCACATTGGTGCTGGAATAATAAATAACACAAAAAGCTGATCCTGTCCACATAGGTATTGGAATAATAAATAAATCAGAAAGCTAATCCTGTCCACATTGGTGCTGGAATAAAAAATAATACAAAAACTAATCCTGTCCACATTGGTGCTAGAATAATAAATCATTTAAAAAAAGAATCCTTTCCACATTATTGCTGGAAAAATAAATAATACAAAAAACGAATCCTGTCCACATAGGTTCTGGAATAATAAATAATACAAAAAACGAATCCTGTCCACATAGGTGCTGGAATAATGAATCAAATAAAAAGCTGATCCTGTCCACATTGGTGCTGGAGTAAACATTTATACAAAAACCTAATCCTGCCCACATTGGTGCTGTAATAATAAAAATGACAAAAAACTAATCCTGTCCACATTGTTGCTGGAATAATAAATAATACAAAAACCTAATCCTGTCCACATTGGTGCTGTAATAATGAAAATGACAAAAAACGAATCCTGTCCACATAGGTGCTGGATTAATAAATAAATCAAACAACAAATCCTGTCCACATAGGTGCTGGAATAATAAATAAATCAAAAAGCTAATCCTGTCCATATAGGTGCTGGAATAATAATTAATACAAAAAATGAAACCTGTCCACATAGGTGCTGGAATAATAAATAAAATAAAAAGCTGATCCTGTCCACATTGGTGCTGGAATAATAAACAATACAAAAAACGGATCCTGTCCACATAGGTGCTGGAATAATATAATAAACAAAAACTAATCATATCCACATTGGTGCTGAAATAATAAAAATTACAAAAAACGAATCCTGTCCACATTGGTGCTGGAATAATAAATAATACAGAAAAAGAATCCTGTCCACATTTGTGCTGGAATAATAAATAATACAAAAACGTAATCCTGTCCATATAGGTGCTGGAATAATAAATAATTCAAAAAACGAATCCTGTCCACATAGGTGCATTAATAATTAATAATACAAAAAACTAATACTGTCCACATTGGTGTTTGAATAATAAATCATGCAAAAAGCTAATCCTGTCCACATGTGTGCGGGAATAATAAATAATACAAAAAACTAATCCTGTCCACATTGGTAATGTAATAATAAAAATTACACAAAACAAATCCTGTCCACATTGGTGCTGGAATATTCAATAATACAAAAACTAATCCTATCCACATTGGTGATGTAATAATAACAAATTACACAAAACAAATCCTGTCCACATTGGTGCTGGAATATTAAATAATACAAAAACGAATCCTGTCCTTATTGGTGCTAGAATAATAAATCATTAAAAAAAAGAATGCTTTCCACATTATTGCTGGAAGTGTAAATAATACAAAAAACGAATCCTGTCCACATTTGTGCTGGAAAAATAAATAATACATAGAACGAATCCTGTCCACATTGGTGCTGGAATAATAAATAATACAAAAAACTGATCCTGTCCACATAGGTGCTGGAATAATATTATAAACAAAAACTAATCCTATCCACATTGGTGCTGTAATAATAAAAATTACAAAAACGAATCCTGTCCACATTGGTGCTGGATTAATATATAATACAAATAAAGAATCCTGTCCACATTGGTGCTGGAATAATAAATAATACAAAAACCTAATCCTGTCCACATTGGTGCTGTAATAATGAAAATGACAAAAAACGAATCCTGTCCACATAGGTGCTGGATTAATAAATAAATCAAACAACAAATCCTGTCCACATAGGTGCTGGAATAATAAATAAATCAAAAAGCTAATCCTGTCCATATAGGTGCTGGAATAATAAATAATTTAAAAAACTAATCCTGTCCACATAGGTGCTGGAATAATAAATAAAATAAAAACCTGATCCTGTCCACATTGGTGCTGGAATAATAAATAACACAAAAAGCTGATCCTGTCCACATAGGTATTGGAATAATAAATAAATCAGAAAGCTAATCCTGTCCACATTGGTGCTGGAATAAAAAATAATACAAAAACTAATCCTGTCCACATTGGTGCTGGAATAATAAATAATACAAAAACGAATCCTGTCCACATAGGTGCTGGAATAATGAATAATACAAAAAGCTGATCCTGTCCACATTGGTGCTGGAGTAAACATTTATACAAAAACCTAATCCTGCCCACATTGGTGCTGTAATAATAAAAATGACAAAAAACTAATCCTGTCCACATTGCTGCTGGAATAATAAATAATACAAAAACCTAATCCTGTCCACATTGGTGCTGTAATAATGAAAATTACAAAAAACTAATCCTGTCCACATTGTTGCTGGAATAATAATTAATACAAAAAATGAAACCTGTCCACATAGGTGCTGGAATAATAAATAAAATAAAAAGCTGATCCTGTCCACATTGGTGCTGGAATAATAAACAATACAAAAAACGGATCCTGTCCACATAGGTGCATTAATAATTAATAATACAAAAAACTAATCCTGTCCACATTGGTGTTTGAATAATAAATCATGCAAAAAGCTAATCCTGTCCACATGTGTGCGGGAATAATAAATAATACAAAAAACTAATCCTGTCCACATTGGTAATGTAATAATAAAAATTACACAAAACAAATCCTGTCCACATTGGTGCTGGAATATTCAATAATACAAAAACTAATCCTGTCCACATTGGTGCTAGAATAATAAATCATTTAAAAAAAGAATCCTTTCCACATTATTGCTGGAAGAGTAAATAACACAAAAAACGAATCCTGTCCTAATTTGTGCTGGAAAAATAAATAATACATAAAACGAATCCTGTCCACATTGGTGCTGGAATAATAAATAATACAAAAAACTAATCCTGTCCACATAGGTGCTGGAATAATATTATAAACAAAAACCTAATCCTATCCACATTGGTGCTGTAATAATAAAATTACAAAAACTAATCCTGTCCACATTGGTGCTGGAATAATAAATAATACAAAAACCTAATCCTGTCCACATTGGTGCTGTAATAATGAAAATGATAAAAAACGAATCCTGTCCACATAGGTGCTAGATTAATAAATAAATCAAAAAACAAATCCTTTCCACATAGGTGCTGGAATAATAAATAAATCAAAAAGCTAATCCTGTCCATATAGGTGCTGGAATAATAAATAATTTAAAAAACTAATCCTGTCCACATAGGTGCTGGAATAATAAATAAAATAAAAACCTGATCCTGTCCACATTGGTGCTGGAATAATAAATAATACAAAAAACAAATTCTGTTCACATTGGTGCTGGAATAATAAATAATACAAAAACCTAATCCTGTCCACATTGGTGCTGTAATAATGAAAATTACTAAAAACTAATCCTGTCCACATAGGTGCTGGAATAATAAATAATACAAAATACGAATCCTGTCCACATAGGTGCTGGAATAATAATACATAACACAAAAAACTGATCCTGTCCACATTAGTGCTGGAATAATAAATAATACAAAAACTAATCCTGTCCACATTGGTGCTGGAATAATAAATAATACCAAAACCTAATCCTGTCCACATTGGTGCTGTAATAATGAAAATTACAAAAAACTAATCCTGTCCACATAGGTGCTGGAATAATAAATAATACAAAATACGAATCCTGTCCAAAAAGGTGCTGGAATAATAATACATAACACAAAAAACTGATCCTGTCCACATTGGTGCTGGAATAATAAATAACACAAAAAACTGATCCTGTCCACATTGGTGCTGGAATAATAAATAATACAAAAAACTAGTCCTGTCCACATTGGTGATGTAATAATAAAAATTACACAAAACAAATCCTGTCCACATTGGTGCTGGAATATTACATAATACAAAAACGAATCCTATCCACATTGGTGCTAGAATAATAAATCATAAAAAAAAAGAATCCTTTCCACATTATTGCTGGAAGTGTAAATAATACAAAAAACGAATCCTGTCCACATTTGTGCTTTAAAAATAAATAATACATAAAACGAATCCTGTCCACATTGGTGCTGGAATAATAAATAATACAAAAATTATCCTGTCCACATAGGTGCTGGAATAATAAATAAAATAAAAAGCTGATCCTGTCCACATTGGTGCTGGAATAATAAATAACACAAAAAACTGATCCTGTCCACATTGGTGCTGGAATAATAAACAATACAAAAAACTAATCCTGTCCACATTGGTGATGTAATAATAAAAATTACACAAAACCTAATCCTGTCCACATTGGTGCTGTAATAATGAAAATTTCAAAAAACTAATCCTGTCCACATTGGTGCTGGAATATTAAATAATACAAAAACTAATCCTGTCCACATTGGTGCTGAAATAATTAATAATACAAAAAACTAATCCTGTCCATATAGGTGCTGGAATAATAAATAATTCAAAAAACGAATCCTGTCCACATAGGTGCATTAATAATTAATAATACAAAAAACTAATCCTGTCCACATTGGTGTTTGAATAATAAGTCATGAAAAAAGCTAATCCTGTCCACATGTGTGCGGGAATAATAAATAATACAAAAAACTAATCCTGTCCACATTGGTAATGTAATAATAAAAAATACACAAAACAAATCCTGTCCACATTGGTGCTGGAATATTCAATACTACAAAAACTAATCCTGTCCACATTGGTGCTAGAATAATAAATCATTTAAAAAAAGAATCCTTTCCAAATTATTGCTGGAAGAGTAAATAACACAAAAAACGAATCCTGTCCACATTTGTGCTGGAAAAATAAATAATACATAAAACGAATCCTGTCCACATTGGTGCTGGAATAATAAATAATACAAAAAACTAATCCTGTCCACATAGGTGCTGGAATAATATTATAAACAAAAACTAATCCTATCCACATTGGTGCTGTAATAATAAAATTACAAAAACGAATCCTGTCCACATTGGTGCTGGAATAATAAATAATACAAAAACCTAATCCTGTCCACATTGGTGCTGTAATAATGAAAATGACAAAAAACGAATCCTGTCCACATAGGTGCTAGATTAATAAATAAATCAAAAAACAAATCCTTTCCACATAGGTGCTGGAATAATAAATAAATCAAAAAGCTAATCCTGTCCATATAGGTGCTGGAATAATAAATAATTTAAAAAACTAATCCTGTCCACATAGGTGCTGGAATAATGAATAAAATAAAAACCTGATCCTGTCCACATTGGTGCTGGAATAATAAATAATACAAAAAACAAATTCTGTCCACATTGGTGCTGGATTAATAAATCAATCAAAAAGCTAATCCTGTCCATATAGGTGCTGGAATAATAAATAATTTAAAAAACTAATCCTGTCCACATAGGTGCTGGAATAATAAATAAAATAAAAACCTGATCCTGTCCACATTGGTGCTGGAATAATAAATAACACAAAAAGCTGATCCTGTCCACATAGGTGCATTAATAATAAATAATACAAAAAACAAATTCTGTCCACATTGGTGCTGGATTAATAAATCAATCAAAAAGCTAATCCTGTCCACATTGGTGCTGCAATAATAAATAATACAAATAACTAATCCTGTCCAGATTGGTGCGAGAATAATAAATAATACAAAAAACGAATCCTGTCCACATTGGTGCTGAAATATTAAATAATACAAAAACTAATCCTGTCCACATTGGTGCTGGAATAATAAATAATACAAAAACCTAATCCTGTCCACATTGATGCTGTAATAATGAAAATTACAAAAAACTAATCTTGTCCACAAAGGTGCAGGAATAATAAATAATACAAAATACGAATCCTGTCCACATAGGTGCTGGAATAATAATACATAACACAAAAAACTGATCCTGTCCACATTGGTGCTGCTATAATAAATAATTCAAAAAACTAGTCCTGTCCACATTGGTGCTGGAATATTAAATAATACAAAAACGAATCCTGTCCACATTGGTGCTAGAATAATAAATCATTAAAAAAAAGAATCCTTTCCACATTATTGCTGGAAGTGTAAATAATACAAAAAACGATTCCTGTCCACATTTGTGCTGTAAAAATAAATAATACATAAAACGAATCCTGTCCACATTGGTGCTGGAATAATAAATAATACAAAAACCTAATCCTGTCCACATTGGTGCTGTAATAATGAAAATTACAAAAATGAATTCTGTCCACATAGGTGCTGGATTAATAAATAAATCAAAAAACGAATCCTGTCCACATAGGTGCTGGAATAATAAATAATACATAAAGCTAATCCTGTCCACATTGGTGCTGCAATAATAAATAATACAAAAAACTAATCATGTCCACATTGGTGATGTAATAATAAAAATGACACAAAACAAATCCTGTCCACATTGGTCCTGGATTATTAAATAATACAAAAACTAATCCTGTCCACATTGGTGATAGAATAATAAATCATTTAAAAAACAAATCCTTTCCACATTGGTGCTGGAATAGTAAGTAACACAAAAAAACGAATCCTGTCAACATTGGTGCTGGAATAATAAATAACACAAAAAATAATCCTGTCCACATTGGTGCTGGAATAATATTATAAACAAAAACCTATCCTATCCACATTGGTGCTGTAATAATGAAAATTACAAAAAACGAATCCTGTCCACATTGGTGCAGGAATAATACATAATACAAAAAAAGAATCCTGTCCACATTGGTGCTGGAATAATAAATAATACAAAAACCTAATCCTGTCCACATTGATGCTGTAATAATGAAAATTAGAAAAACCTAATCCTGTCCACATTGAAGCTGTAATAATGAAAATTACAAAAAACTAATCCTGTCCACATTGTTGCTGGAAGAGTAAATAACACAAAAAACGAATCCTATCCACATTTGTGCTGGAAAAATAAATAATACAAAAAACTGATCCTGTCCACATTGGTGCTGGAGTAAAAATTTATACAAAACCCTAATCCTGCCCACATTGGTGCTGTAATAATAAAAATGACAAAAAACGAATCCTGTCCACATTGGTGCTGGAATAATAAATCATTAAAAAACGAATCCTTTCCACATTGGGTCTGCAATAGTAAGTAACACAAAAAAACGAATCCTGTACACATTGGTGCTGGAATAATAAATAATACAAAAAATAATCCTGTCCACATTGGTGCTGGAATAATAAACAATACAAAAAACGGATCCTGTCCACATTGTTGCTGGAAGAGTAAATAACACAAAAAACGAATCCTGTCCACATTTGTGCTGTAATAATGAAAATTACAAAAAACTAATCCTGTCCACATAGGTGCTGGAATAATAAATAATACAAAAAACGATTCCTGTCCACATAGGTGCTGGAATTATAAATAAAATAAAAAGCTGATCCTGTCCACATTGGTGCTGGAATAATAAATAACACAAAAAACTGATCCTCTCCACATTGGTGCATTAATAATTAATAATACAAAAAACTAATCCTGTCCACATTGTTGCTGGAATAATAAATCATGCAAAAAGCTAATCCTGTCCACATTGGTAATGCAATAGCAAATAATACATACAACTAATGCTGTCCAGATTGGTGGGGGAATAATAAATAATACAAAAAACTAATCCTGTCCACATTGGTGATGTAATAATACAAATTACACAAAACAAATCCTGTCCACATTGGTGCTGGAATATTCAATAATACAAAAACTAATCCTGTCCACACTGGTGAAAGAATAATAAATCATTTAAAAAAAGAATCCTTTCCACATTGATGCTGGAATAGTAAATAACACAAAAAACGAATCCTGTCCTCATTGGTGCTGGAATAATAAATAATACAAAAAATAATCCTGTCCACATTGGTGCTGGAATAATAAACAATACAAAATACGGATCCTGTCCACATTAGTGCTGGAATAATATAATTAACAAAAACTAATCCTATCCACATTGGTGCTGCAATAATAAATAATACAAAAAACTAATCCTGTCCACATTGGTGATGTAATAATAAAACTACACAAAACAAATCCTGTCCACATTGGTGCTGGAGTAATATTATAAACAAAAACTAATCCTATCCACATTGGTGCTGGAATAATAAATAATACAAAAAACTAATACTGTCCACATTGGTGATGTAATAATGAAAATTACAAAAAACTAATCCTGTCCACATTGGTGCTGGAATAATAAATATTACATAAACCTATTCCTGTCCACATTGATGCTGTAATAATGAAAATTACAAAAAACTAATCCTGTCCACATTGGTGCTGGAGTAATAATTTATACAAAAACCTAATCCTGCCCACATTGGTGCTGGAATAATAAATAATACAAAAACCTAATCCTGTCCACATTGGTGCTGTAATAATGAAAATTACAAAAATCTAATCCTGTCCACATAGGTGCTGGAATAATAAATAATACAAAATATGAATCCTGTCCACATAGGTGCTGGAATAATAAATAAAATAAAAAGCTGATCCTGTCCACATTGGTGCTGGAATTATAAATAACACAAAAAACTGATCCTGTCCACATTGGTGCATTAATAATTAATAATACAAAAAACTAATCTTGTCCACATTGGTGCTGGAATAATAAATCATGCAAAAAGCTAATCCTGTCCACATTAGTGCTGCAATAATAAATAATACATAAAACTAATGCTGTCCAGATTGGTGCGGGAAAAATAAATAATATAAAAAACTAATCCTGTCCACATTGGTCCTGGAATATTAAATAATACAAAAACTAATCCTGTCCACATTGGTGATAGAATAATAAATCATTTAAAAAAAGAATCCTGTCCACATGGGTGCTGGAATAATAAATTTAAAAAAACTAATCCTGTCCACATAGGTGCTGGAATAATAAATAATACAATAACTAATCCTGTCCACATTGGTGCTGGATTAATGAATAATACAAAATACAAATCCTGTCCACATTGGTGCTGTAATAATAAATAATTAAAAAAACTAATCCTGTCCACATAGGTGATGGAATAATAAATAAAATAATAAACTGATCCTGTCCACTTACGTGCTGGAATAATAAATAATACAGAAAACTAATCCTGTCCACATTGGTGCTGGAATATACAGTGGGGAAAAAAAGT
This sequence comes from Brachymystax lenok tsinlingensis, assembly GCA_030435695.1. NCBI lineage: Eukaryota > Metazoa > Chordata > Actinopteri > Salmoniformes > Salmonidae > Brachymystax > Brachymystax lenok. The sequence continues at coordinate 25,676,283 of CM059794.1, forward strand.
ATTTAGTCAGCCACCAATTGTGCAAGTTCTCTCACTTAAAAAGAAGAGAGAGGCCTGTAATTGTCATCATAGGTACACTTTAACTATGACACAGACAAAATGAGGAAAACAAAATCCAGAAAATCACATTGTAGGATTTTTTATGAATTTATTTGCAAATTATGGTGGAAAATAAGTATTTGGTCAATAACAAAAGTTTATCTCAATACTTTGTTATATACCCTTTGTTGGCAATGACAGAGGTCAAATGTTTTCTGTAAGTCTTCACAAGGTTTTCACACACTGTTGCTGGTATTTTGGCCCATTCCTCCATGCAGATCTCCTCTAGAGCAGTGATGTTTTGGGGCTGTCGCTGGGCAACATGGACTTTCAACTCCCTCCAAAGATTTTCTATGGGGTTGAGATCTGGAGACTGGCTAGGCCACTCCAGGACCTTGAAATGCTTCTTACGAAGCCACTCCTTCGTTGCCGGGAGGTGTGTTTGGGATCATTGTCATGCTGAAAGACCCAGCCACGTTTCATCTTCAATGCCCTTGCTGATGGAAGGAGGTTTTCACTCAAAATCTCACGATACATGGCCCCATTCATTCTTTCCTTTACACGGATCAGTCGTCCTGGTCCCTTTGCAGAAAAACAGCCCCAAAGCATGATGTTTCCACCCCCATGCTTCACAGTAGGTATGGTGTTCTTTGGATGCAACTCAGCATTCTTTGTCCTCCAAACACGACGAGTTGAGTTTTTACCAAAATGTTCTATTTTGGTTTCATCTGACCATATGACATTCTCCCAATCCTCATCTGGATCATCCAAATGCTCTCTAGCAAACTTCAGACGGGCCTGAACATGTACTGGCTTAAGCAGGGGGACACGTCTGGCACTGCAGGATTTGAGTCCCTGGCGGCGTAGTGTGTTACTGATGGTAGGCTTTGTTACTTTGGTCCCAGCTCTCTGCAGGTCATTCACTAGGTCCCCGTGTGGTTCTGGGATTTTTGCTCACCGTTCTTGTGATCATTTTGACCCCACGGGTGAGATCTTGCGTGGAGCCCCAGATCGAGGAAGATTATCAGTGGTCTTGTATGTCTTCCATTTCCTAATAATTGCTCCCACAGTTGATTTCTTCAAACCAAGCTGCTTACCTATTGCAGATTCAGTCTTCCCAACCTGGTGCAGGTCTACAATTTTGTTTCTGGTGTCCTTTGACAGCTCTTTGGTCTTGGCCATAGTGGAGTTTGGAGTGTGACTGTTTGAGGTTGTGGACAGGTGTCTTTATACTGATAACAAGTTCAAACAGATGCCATTAATACAGGTAACGAGTGGAGGACAGAGGAGCCTCTTAAAGAAGAAGTTATAGGTCTGTGAGAGCCAGAAATCTTGCTTGTTTGTATGTGACCAAATACTTATTTTCCACCATAATTTGCAAATAAATTCATTAAAAATCCTACAATGTGATTTTCTGGATTTTTTTTCCTCATTTTGTCTGTCATAGTTGAAGTGTACCTATGATGAAAATTACAGGCCTCATCTTTTTAAGTGAGAGAACTTGCACAATTGGTGGCTGACTAAATACTTTTTTGCCCCACTGTGTATATTTTTTTAAATGATCCTGTCCACATAAGTGCTGGAATAATAAATAAATAAAAACTAATCCTGTCCACATAGGTGCTGAAATAATAAATTATACAAATACTAATCCTGTCCACATTGGTGCTGGAATAATGAATAATACAAAAAACGAATTCTGTCCATATTGGTGCTGCTCCTAGCAGTGGTTTTATTGCCTATACTGTGACAAACATCATTGTAACTTGATCAAATAGATTCAAGAAATTAACTCATTCGAATCTCTGGACCGCAGCATATTTGATGCCGTGCCTGGGGTCAGTTCGATACACACAGAACTCAAATCCTATACAATAGTTGGGTTGTTCTACCAATGAGGTGCCTTGTGAGCATTGAAACTTGGTGAATATTTGTTTTTTTCACCTAATTTTGACATTCTGTCATAAAGAGCACATTTTCAACTTAATAAAAACGAATTTCCCCAACATATTAGGTTAAATACATTGTTTTACTATAGTAAGTGCCTAAGTTTCAAATAAAGTAAGTTGGTTGAACGTAACAGGGTTTATGACTTCATCTTAAATCAGCTATGAATCCCCTTGTGACAGGGGGAATGGAAGATTGTGTGCAACATGGAAGGGCAATTGAATGCAACCTTACAATAAAAAAAAATCATTTTTATGTCTAGCCTGTCAATCTATAGGTAACAAGGTTGATGTGTTATGCTCGACCCACTCAGTTTTCCACAACAAAACACCAGAAAATGTCCAAAAAGAGTAAAAGCTTCTCACCTGCTTTTACACTATGATTTGACTATTAGATGTTCAATATCTCTTTTGAATTTTTTTATTTAATAGAATAGTTTCAACATATTAAAACTAGAGTTCACTTAAAATGAGGTACGGGGACAGGGATGGCGGGGGGACAGGGATGGGTGACCTTAAAATGAATCACTAATAACATGAAATATACAATAATCTTCAGAAATTACTTTGTCAAAGCAACAAAATAACTAAGGCTTTATAATTATGGTGAAAACTTGGAGAAATGCTGGGGTTAAGTGGGTTAAAACCAGAATAAAAAGAGGAGTGGGAGGCCCTGGTGCACAACTGAGCAAGAGGTCATGTTTGTTTGAGATCTTCAGTTTATTGGCAATTTCTGGCATGGAATAGCCTTCATCTCCCAGAACAAGAATAGACTGACGAGTTTTAGAAGAAAGTTATTTGTTTCTGGCTATTTTGAGCCTGTAATCGAAACCACAAATGCTGATGCTCCAGATACTCAACTAGCCTAAAAAAGGCCAGGTGTATTGCTTCTTTAATCAGACCAACAGTTTTCAGCTCTGCTAACATAATTGCAAAAGGGTTTTCTAATAATCAATTATCCTTTTAAAATACTAAACTTGGATTAGCTAACACAACGTGCCATTGATAATGGGTCTCTGTACGCCTATGTAGATATTGCACAAAAAATCTGCTGTTTCAAGCTACAATAGTAATTTACAACATTAACAATGTCTACACTGTATTTCTGATCAATTTGATGTTAAAACAAGGACATTTCTAAGTGACCACAAACTTTTTAACAGTAGTGTATCTGAATCAACCTGTGTGTGTATGAACATGACAGCTCAGCCCTTTGCATCACGTCACACTGGCCCTTTAACGCTGTATCCCTTTATTCAGAGCAGCCCTGATTTCTCTTGCCCGCCTGCACGATAAGAGGCCGGAAAAACAGGAACCCAATTCCCATTATCTGGCTCCCTTATTGTCTATATTAACCTTCCCCATGGTAACTTGTTCCCTCATAATGCTACACTTGTCTAGTCACAACACATCAGCACGGAGAGCCAATTGTGTAATGCAAATGAAGCCCAGGCTCCATTGTGAGGGATGGGAGGGGAGGAAGAGCTAGGGGTTAATCTGGAGCATGTCTGTCTGTCTGTCTGTCTGTTTGACTGTCTGTCTGAATGCCAGGGTGAAGAGTTCAGGATTGTCCCCCTCAGATACACAGAGAGAGAGACACACTCACACGCACACACACACAGCTTGACAGAACCATACACACATACACTTAGATAACCCCTGAAAAATAACCAGCAAATAAACCAGGGACTGTCACTGTGTCCTTTGCGTCTTTAATTGTTATTGGTCTAAGTGCCTGCATGCGTGCGTGCCTACGTGTGTGTGGCAGTGTGGGGAGGAATGGAGGGAGGGAGGGAAATGTGGAGAGAAGGGAGGGACTGTTGTTTTGTTTAGCTCTTTTCAAGGTTGGGTGGGTTTTTTCCTCTGTTGACGATGCTGCTGAATGGCATGAAGAGAGAAAGAGCGATACGGAGAGGAGAAAGAGAAAGAGAAAGAGGAAGAGAGAGAAAGAGGACCGAGTCTGTGTAGCTGTAAAATTAGTCTGAAAATCAAATCAAATCAAAGTGTATTTGTCACGTGCGCCGAATACAGCAGGTGTAGACCTTACAGTGAAATGCTTATTTACAGGCTCTAACCAATAGTGCAGAAAAATGTATGTGTGTAGGTAAGTAAAGAGATATAACAACAGTAAAAAGACATTTGAAAATAACAGTAGCGAGGCTATATACAGACACGGTTAGTCAGGCTTATTGAGGTAGTATGTACATGAAGGTATGGTTAAAGTAACTATGCATATATGATGAACAGAGAGTAGCAGTAGGGTAAAAAGAGGGGTTGGCAGGTGGTGGGACACAATGCAGATAGCCCGGTTAGCCAATGTGCGGGAGCACTGGTTGGTCGGGCCAATTGAGGTAGTATGTACATGAATGTACAGTTAAAGTGACTATGCATATATGATAAACAGAGAGTAGCAGCAGTGTAAAAGAGGGGTTGGGGGGGCACACAATGCAAGTAGGTTACCTGTTCAGGAGTCTTATGTGTTGGGGGTAAAAACTGTTGAGAAGCCTTTTTGTCCTAGACTTGGCACTCCGGTACCGCTTGCCATGCGGTAGTAGAGAGAACAGTCTATGACTGGGGTGGCTGGGGTCTTTGACAATTTTTAGGGCCTTCCTCTGACACCGCCTGGTGTAGAGGTCCTTGATGGCAGGCAGCTTAGCCCCAGTGATGTACTGGGCCGTACGCATTACCTTCTGAAGTGACTTGCGGTCGGAGGCCGAACAATTGCCTTACCAGGCAGTGATGCAACCGGTCAGGATGCTCTCGATGTTGCAGCTGTAGAATCTTTTGAGGATCTCAGGACCCATGCCAAATCTTTTTAGTTTCCTGAGGAGGAATAGGCTTTGTCGTACCCTCTTCACGACTGTCTTGGTGTGTTTGGACCATTCTAGTTTGTTGTTGATGTGGACACCATGGAACTTGAAGCTCTCAACCTATTCCATTACAGCCCCGTCGATGAGAATGGGGGCGTGCTCGGTGCTCCTTTTCCTGTAGTCCACAATCATCTCCTTAGTCTTGGTTACGTTGAGGGATAGGTTGTTATTCTGGCACCACCCGGACAGTTCTCTGACCTCCTCCCCTATAGGCTGTCTCGTCGTTGTCGGTGATCAGGCCTACCACTGTTGTGTCGTCTGCAAACTTAATGATGTTTGGGCGTGCCTGGCCATGCAGTCATGGGTGAACAGGGAGTACAGGAGGGGACTGAGCACGCACCTCTGGGGAGCTCCAGTGTTGAGGATCAGCATGGCAGATGTGTTGCTACCTACCCTCACCACCTGGGGGCAGCCCGTCAGGAAGTCCAGGATCTAGTTGCAGAGGGAGGTGTTTAGTCCCAGGTTCCTTAGCTTAGTGATGAGCTTTGAGGGTACTAATGCTGAGCTGTAGTCAGTGAATAGCATTCTCAGATAAGTGTTCCTTTTGTCCAGGTGGGAAAGGGCAGTGTGGAGGCAATAGAGATTGCATAATCTGTGGATCTGTTTTGGCGGAATGCAAATTGGAGTGGGTCTAGAGTTTCTGGGATGATGGTGTTAATGTGAGACATTACCAGCCTTTCAAAGCACTTCATGGCTATGGACGTGAGTGCTACGGGTCTGTAGTAATTTAGGCAGGTTGCCTTTGTGTTTTTGGGCACAGGGACTATGGTGGTCTGCTTGAAACATGTTGGTATTACAGACTCAATCAGGGACATGTTGAAAATGTCAGTGAAGACACATGCCAGTTGGTCAGCTCATGCCCGGAGCCCACGTCCTGGTAATCCGTCTGGTCCCGCAGCCTTGTGTATGTTGACCTGTTTAAAGGTTTTACTCACGTCGAGAGTGTGATCACACAGTCGTCTAGAACAGCTGATGCTCTCTTGCATGCCTCAGTGTTGCTTGCCTCGAAGCGAGCATAGAAGTGATTTAGCTCGTCTGGTAGGCTTGTGTCACTAGGCAGCTCGCAGCTGTGCTTCCCTTTGTAGTCTGTAATAGTTTGCAAGCCCTGCCACATCCGACGTGCATCGGAGCCTGTGTAGTATGATGCAATCTTAGCCCTGTATTGACGCTTTGCCTGTTTGATGGTTCATTGCAGGGCCTAGCGGGATTTCTTGTAAGCTTCCAGGTTAGAGTCCCGCACCTTGAAAGTGGCAGCTCTACCCTTTAGCTCAGTGCGAATGTTGCCTGTAATCCATGGCTTCTGGTTGGGGTATGTACGTACAGTCACTGTGGGGACGACGTCCTCGATGCACTTATTCATAAAGCCAGTGACTGATGTGGTGTATTCCTCAATGTCATTGGAAGAATCCCGGAACATGTTCCAGTCTGTGATAGCAAAACAGTCCTGTAGTTAGCATCTGCTTCATCTGACCACTTTTTTATAGACTGAGTCACTGGTGCTTCCTGCTTTAATTTTTACTTGTAAGCAGGAATCAGGAGGATAGAGTTGTGGTCGGATTTACCAAATGGAGGGCGAGGGAGAGCTTTGTACGCGTCTCTGTGTGTGGAGTACAGGTGATCTAGACTTTTTTCCCTCTAGTTGCACATTTAACATGCTGATAGAGATTTGGTAGAACTGATTTAAGTTTCCCTGCATTATAGTCTCCGGCCACTAGGAGCGCTGCCTCTGGGTGAGTGGTTTCCTGTATGCTTATTTCCTTATACAGCTGAATGAGTGCGGTCTTAGTGTCAGCATCTGATTGTGGTGGTAAATAAACAACCATGAAAAGTATAGCTGAGAACTCTCTAGGCAAGTAGTGTGGCCTGCAATTTTATCACAATATACTCTACTTCAGGCGAGCAAAATCTAGAGACTTCCTTAGATTTCGTGCACCAGCTGTTGTTTACAAATATGCACAGACCGCCCCCCCTCGTCTTACCGGAGTGTGCTGTTTTATCCTGCCGGTGCAGCGTATATCCCACTAGCTGAATATCCATGTCTTCATTCAGGCACGATTCCGTGAAACATAGGATATTACAGTTTTTGATGTCCCGTTGGTAGGATATTCGTGATCGTACCTCGTCTAATGTATTGTCCAATGATTGCACGTTTGCAAGTAATATTGACGATAACAGCAGCTTTCCTACTCGCCTGCTGCGTGTCCTTCTGAGGCATCCGGCTCTTCGTCCTCTGTACCTGTGTCGCTTCCTCTTGCGAATAACTGGGATGTCGGCCCTGCCGTGTGTTTTGAGAATATCATGTGCATCTTGCTTGTTGTTGAAAAAATCTTTGTCTAATCCGAGGTGAGTGATCACTGTCCTGATATCCAGAAGCTCTTTTCTGCCGTAAGATACGTTTGCAGAAACATTATGTACAAAATAATTTACAAATAAAGTGAAAAAAAAAACACATAATAGCACAATTGGTTGGGCGCCCGTAAAACTGCTGCCATTTCTTCCAGTGTTGCAGTGACATTATATATGCATACAGAGCAGAGAGAGCCCGTTAGGCTGAACACAATACTTGAGGGAGATTGAACTCACTCTTACCCTTTACTGCTTTTGGTGGAAATAACCTGTTTGCTATGTAACCATGTCACAAACACAAATACACTGCTTGGTTCTCAGCTGAAGCAGGCAACTTATGTCAACCTCTACCAAAAGACCTCAGTAGGAATCAGACATAGACCACAATGATATAATCATTATGTATTCTCAATGAATTGACCTAATTACAGTTCCTCTACCTACATATTGTATATACAGTTGAAGTCGGAAGTTTACATACACTTAGGTTGGAGTCATTAAAACTTGTTTTTCAACCACTCCACAAATTTCTTGTATAACAAACTTTAGTTTTGGCAAGTCGGTTAGGACATCTACTTTATGCATGACACAAGTAACTTTTCCCACAATTGTTTACAGAGACTATTTCAATTATAATTCACTGTATCACAATTCCAGTGGGTCTGAAGTTTAAATACACTAAGTTGACTGTGCCTTTAAACAGCTTGGAAAATTACAGAAAATGATTTCATGGCTTTAGAAGCTTCTGATAGGCTAATTGACATCTTTTGAGTCAATTGGAGGTGTACCTGTGGATGTATTTCAAGACTTACCTTCAAACGCAGTGCCTCTTTGCTTGACATCATGGGAAAATCAAAAGGAATCAGCCAAGACCTCAAAAAGAAAATTGTAAACCTCCACAAGTCTGGTTCATCCTTGGGAGCAATTTCCAAACGCCTGAAGGTACCACGTTCATCTGTACAAACAATAATACGCATGTATAAACACCATGGGACCACGCAGCCGTCATCAGGAAGGAGACGCATTCTGTCTCCTAGAGTTGAACGTACTTTGGTGCGAAAAGTGCAAATCAATCCCAGAACAACAGCAAAATACCTTGTGAAGAAGCTGGAGGAAACAGGTACAAAAGTATCTATAGCCACAGTAAAACAAGTCCTATATCGACATAACCTGAATGTCCGCTCAGTAAGGAAGAAGCCACTGCTCCAAAACCGCCATAAAAAAGCCAGACTACGCTTAGCAACTGCACATGGGGACAATGATTGTACTTTTTGGAGAAATGTCCTCTGGTCTGATGAAACAAAAAAAGAACTGTTTGGCCATAATGACCATCGTTATGTTTGAAGGAAAAAGTGGGAGGCTTGCAAACCGAAGAACACCATCCCAAACGTGAAGCACGGGGGTGGCAGCATCATGTTGTGGGGGTGCTTTGCTGCAGGAGGGACTGGTGCACTTCACAAAATAGATGGCATCATGAGGAACGAAAATTATGTGGACATATTGATGCAACATCTCAAGACATTAGTCAGGAAGTTAAAGCTTGGTCGCAAATGGGTCTTCCAAATGGATAATGACCCCAAGCATACGTCCAAAGTTGTGGCAAAATGGATTAAGGACAACAAAGTCAAGGTATTTGAGTGGCCATCACAAAGCCCTTGTCACGACTTCCATCAAGTCGCCTCCTCTCCTTGTTCGGGCGGCGTTCGGCGGTCGACGTCACTGGCTTTCTAGCCATCGCCGCTCAGCTGTTATTTTGTTTCCTTTGCTTTTGTCTTGTTCACCTCGCACCTGGTTTGTATTCCAGTGATTGCGGCATGTATTTATTTCCGGTGAATATGTCTTGTCATTGTGTGGAATTAATCATTGTTGCATGTGTGTGTAGTACAGGCTCATTTTCTCCGGGTAACGGTTGTTAACCCGTATTTGTATTTTGTGCTTAACTTGGACTGTGTTTATGTCGTAGCGCTAGACACTTTTATATTAGTGGCCTAGAATATTTCACCCCAGTAGCGCACCGTGACAGCCCTGACCTCAATCCTATAGAAAATATGTGGGCAGAACTGAAAAAGCGTGTGCGAGTAAGGAGGCCTACAGGAGGAATGGGCCAAAATTCACCCACTTTATTGTGGGAAACTTGTGAAAGGCTACCCGAAACGTTTGACCCAAGTTAAACAATTTAAAGGCAATGCTACCAAATACTTATTGAGTGTACGTAAACTTCTGACCCACAAGGAATGTGATGAAAGAAGTAAAAGCTGAATTAAATCATTCTCTCAACTATTATTCTGACATTTAACATTCTTAAAATAAAGTGGTGATCCTAACTGACCTAAAACAAGGGATTGTTACTAGGATTAAATGTCAGGAATTGTGAAAAACTGAGTTTAAATGTATTTGGCTAAGGTGTATGTAAACTTCCGACTTCAACTCTAAGTGAAGCACCCAGGTGTGTACAACTTGCTTATGTAATGTGACTCTGTCATCATGAAGTGCTTTGAGAGACTAGTCAAGGATCAGATCACCTCTACCTTGCCTGCCACCCGAGACGCACTTCAATTTGCTTACCATCCCAATAAATCTACTGACAATGCAATCGCCATCACTCTGCCCTATCCCATCTTGGCAAGAGGAATATCTGTAAGAATGCTGTTTATTGACTATTGCTCAGCATTCAACACCATAGTACCCTCCAATCTCATCATTAAGCTTGAGGCCCTGGGTCTGAACCCCGCCCTGTGCAACTGGGCCCTGGACTTCCTGACGGGCCGCCCCAGGTGGTGAAGGTAGGAAAGATCACCTCCACTCCGCTGATCCTCAACACTGGGGCACCACAAGGGTGCATGCTCAGCCCCCTCATGTACCCCCTGTTCACCCATAACTGCGTGGCCAAGCACGCCTCCAACTCAATCATCAAGTTTGCAGACGATACAACTGTAGTCGGCTTGATTACCAACGATGACGAGGCAGCCTACCGGGAGAAGGTGAGGGCTCTCGGAGTGTGGTGCCTGGAAAACAACCACTCACTCAACGTCAACAAAACAAAGGAGATGATCGTGGACTTCAGGAAACAGCAGAGGGTCATCTGCATCGACGGGACCACAGCGGAGAAAGTGTAAAGCTTCAAGTTCCTTGGCATACACATCACTGACAAACTGAAATGGACCACCCACACAGACAGTGTGGTGAAGAAAGCGCAACAGAGCCTCTTCAACCTCAGGAGGCTAAAGAAATTTGGCTTGTCATCTAAAACCCTCGCAAACTTGCAAACCGAAGAACACCATCCCAAACGTGAAGCACGGGGGTGGCAGCATCATGTTGTGGGGGTGCTTTGCTGCAGGAGGGACTGGTGCACTTCACAAAATAGATGGCATCATGAGGAACGAAAATTATGTGGACATATTGATGCAACATCTCAAGACATTAGTCAGGAAGTTAAAGCTTGGTCGCAAATGGGTCTTCCAAATGGATAATGACCCCAAGCATACGTCCAAAGTTGTGGCAAAATGGATTAAGGACAACAAAGTCAAGGTATTTGAGTGGCCATCACAAAGCCCTTGTCACGACTTCCACCGAAGTCGCCTCCTCTCCTTGTTCGGGCGGCGTTCGGCGGTCGACGTCACTGGCTTTCTAGCCATCGCCGCTCAGCTGTTATTTTGTTTCCTTTGCTTTTGTCTTGTTCACCTCGCACCTGGTTTGTATTCCAGTGATTGCGGCATGTATTTATTTCCGGTGAATATGTCTTGTCATTGTGTGGAATTAATCATTGTTGCATGTGTGTGTAGTACAGGCTCATTTTCTCCGGGTAACGGTTGTTAACCCGTATTTGTATTTTGTGCTTAACTTGGACTGTGTTTATGTCGTAGCGCTAGACACTTTTATATTAGTGGCCTAGAATATTTCACCCCAGTAGCGCACACCGTGACAGCCCTGACCTCAATCCTATAGAAAATATGTGGGCAGAACTGAAAAAGCGTGTGCGAGTAAGGAGGCCTACAGGAGGAATGGGCCAAAATTCACCCACTTTATTGTGGGAAACTTGTGAAAGGCTACCCGAAACGTTTGACCCAAGTTAAACAATTTAAAGGCAATGCTACCAAATACTTATTGAGTGTACGTAAACTTCTGACCCACAAGGAATGTGATGAAAGAAGTAAAAGCTGAATTAAATCATTCTCTCAACTATTATTCTGACATTTAACATTCTTAAAATAAAGTGGTGATCCTAACTGACCTAAAACAAGGGATTGTTACTAGGATTAAATGTCAGGAATTGTGAAAAACTGAGTTTAAATGTATTTGGCTAAGGTGTATGCAAACTTCCGACTTCAACTCTAAGTGAAGCACCCAGGTGTGTACAACTTGCTTATGTAATGTGACTCTGTCATCATGAAGTGCTTTGAGAGACTAGTCAAGGATCAGATCACCTCTACCTTGCCTGCCACCCGAGACGCACTTCAATTTGCTTACCATCCCAATAAATCTACTGACAATGCAATCGCCATCACTCTGCCCTATCCCATCTTGGCAAGAGGAATATCTGTAAGAATGCTGTTTATTGACTATTGCTCAGCATTCAACACCATAGTACCCTCCAATCTCATCATTAAGCTTGAGGCCCTGGGTCTGAACCCCGCCCTGTGCAACTGGGCCCTGGACTTCCTGACGGGCCGCCCCCAGGTGGTGAAGGTAGGAAAGATCACCTCCACTCCGCTGATCCTCAACACTGGGGCACCACAAGGGTGCATGCTCAGCCCCCCTCATGTACCCCCTGTTCACCCATAACTGCGTGGCCAAGCACGCCTCCAACTCAATCATCAAGTTTGCAGATGATACAACTGTAGTCGGCTTGATTACCAACGATGACGAGGCAGCCTACCGGGAGAAGGTGAGGGCTCTCGGAGTGTGGTGCCTGGAAAACAACCACTCACTCAATCAACAAAACAAAGGAGATGATCGTGGACTTCAGGAAACAGCAGAGGGTCATCTGCATCGACGGGACCACAGCGGAGAAAGTGTAAAGCTTCAAGTTCCTTGGCATACACATCACTGACAAACTGAAATGGACCACCCACACAGACAGTGTGGTGAAGAAAGCGCAACAGAGCCTCTTCAACCTCAGGAGGCTAAAGAAATTTGGCTTGTCATCTAAAACCCTCGCAAACTTTTACAGGTGCACAATTGAAAGCATCCTGTCGGGCTGTATTACCGCCTGGTACGGCAATTGCACCGCCTGCAAACTCAAGGCTCCACAGAGGGTGGTGCGGTCTGCCCAATGCATTACTGGGGGGCAAACTACCCGCCCTCCAGGACACCTACAGTACCCGATGTCACAGGAAGGCCAAAAAGATCATCAAGGACATCAACCACCCAAGCCACTGCCTGTTCACCCTGCTATCATCCAGAAGGTGAGGTCAGTATTAGGTGCATCAAAGCTGGGACCGAGAGGCTGCTGCTGCCTATAGGCATAGACTGGAAATCACTGGCCACTTTCCTCTACAGGATTGATGGGTCTTCCGCGGGACGGTTGAGCTAACGTAGGCTAATGCAATTAGCATGAGGTTGTAAGTAACAACAAAATTTCCCAGGACAAAGACATATCTGATTTTGGCAGAAAGCTTAAATTCTTGTTAAACTGCACTTTCCAATTTACAGTAGCTATTACAGTGAAATAATACCATGCTATTGTTTGAGGAGAGTGCACAGTTATGAACTTGAAATGTTATTAATAAACCAATTAGGCACATTTGGGCAGTCTTGATAAAACATTTTTAACAGAAATGCAATGGTTCATCGGATCAGTCAAGAACTTTGCACATACACTGCTGTCATCTAGTGGCCAGAATCTAAATTGGGCCTGGGCTGGAATAATACATTATGGCCTTTATCTTGCATTTAAAAGTTGATGGCCCAAATCTAACTGCCTGTAGCTCAGGACCTGAAGGAAGGATACGCATATTCTTGATACCATTTGAAAGAAACTTTGAAGTTTCGGAAAATGTGAAATGAATGTAAGAGAATATAACACATTAGATCTGGTAAAGGAAAAAAACATGCGTTTTTTTGGATGGTGTTTGTACCATGTCATTTTAGGTGAAAATTGAAAAAAAGGGTTGGATCCTTATGACGAATGGAACACTAGTCACTTTATTAATGTTAACATTTCTGGCATTACTCATCTCATATGTATATACTGAATTGTATGCTATTCTACTGTATCTTAGTCCATTCCGCTCTGACATCGCTCGTCCATATGTATATAGTCTTAATTCATTCCTACTTAGATTTGTGTGTATTGGGTATATACTGTGTAATTTGTTAGATCATACTGCATTGTCAGAGCTAGAAAGACAAGCATTTCGCTACACCCGCAATAACATCTGCTAATCATGTGTATGTGACCAATAGAATTCGATTTGAGTTGAGTTCCTTTGCAGTCTCTCAGGTCTCCTCTTAACTCATCAGTTGGCTGAGTAAGCCCTGCTTTGAAAGAGAAAGAAAGGGAGAAGGAGAGAGAGGGAGAGAGAGACGGGTGACTACACCATGCTCCCTCCTTGCCACCAACCCTCCCCCTCATTTGATTTCCTCCTCCCTCCCCTCCTTTTCTTGCATGGGTGTTTTTAATTTATGCCCGGCATACTAACCACTCAATACTAGCAGTGTCTGCAGTGCTGGAGATAGCTGATAATGAGAAGAGGTCCCCCTTTATCTCTTTTCTTCTGCCCCCCATTATCTGCTCGCAGTCTATAAGCGCGCAGTTACCTTACCAGCCGATAACACCCAAAAGGCAACCAGCACTGATGAGCTTTCTATATAGTGCAGCGGGCACAATGCCCCTATCGGGAGAGCAGACCTCTGGAAAAAAATAGAGAGAAAAGCGAGAGAGTGAAAGAGAGAAGGAGGAAGTGAGAGAGAGAGAGAGAGAGAGAGAGAGAGAGAGAGAGAGAGAGAGAGAGAGAGAGAGAGAGAGAGAGAGCGAGACAGACAAGCAGGGCCGGCTTGCTCTGAATATCCTGTGAATTTACAACGGCGGCCCCCTCGAAACACGACTTCCCGCACGCTTGGTTCTCTCCCAGCTGCTGCAGTTTCTTATCTCCCCGCTTCCCTCTTCTGCCTGGAAGATAACAATAATTCTTCTCCATGCTGTACCCCCCCTGCCCCCACCCACACACTCACACCAACTCACACCAATCTCCACACCCCTTCTATCCTCCAGCCCCCTAACCCCCATATACATACATGCACCCCTATGACCGCCTCCACACACACACACACACACACACACACACACACACTACACTGACACCACACAAACGCACAAACACACACACACTACCCCCACCACCACCAGAGAAGCCTCAGCGAAGGAAATGCTGGAAAATGTCTTTCTGTTAAGTCAAGATGAATGGTTAATACTACAATCGGCCAGCCCTCTTTGTGAGAAGAGGGGAGAAAGGGAAGAGAGCAAGAAAGAAGGGGAAGGGAGGCAAAAAGGGGGGGAAAGGGGAAAAAATAAATCAAGTATTCAAGTCGAGATTTTTTTATCATTTGTTCAACATTTAAAACTGTACATTTTGCCTCTTTCACTTAGGTTTTTTTCTCTCCTTCTGAATGTGGCTGCTGCCCGGAGTGTTGAAGCCAGATAAAAGAATTAGTGGCTGCACAGAGGGACCGGGCCGCTAAGTACAGCTGCGAATTAGAATGTCTATCTCTGTCGCTCTTGGCTCATCCGTTCCAGCCAGCCAGGCTCCGAGCTCGTAAACAATTTAATCTTTTCACTACGGTGTGGGGGAAGGGGAATGAGAGCTAGAGAAGTAGAGAAGTGAAAAAAAGAAGAGCTGTGGACATTGCTTCTCCTCACCTCTCTTCCTCTCTGTAGCTTCTCCTTTAAATAAATAACCTGATGCCAACATTTGTAAGGTGCTCCAAGATTGAATCTGCTTTCTTTTGTCTCTGACGTCCTCAGCCTCTCGCTCTTTTTCTTCGTCAATACTCTTTTTTTCTCTTCTCTTTCCAGGATCTTGCAATTGAAGATGTGCCACAGCTTCAGCTTTGGGGCCAGGGCCTATTTTGAAGATGTAATATAATTCATAGCCTGCCAGAGCGTGCACACACACACACTTAACACACACACACATAACACACAATATATTTCTCACTCTCTCTCCCTTTCTCTGTTTCCATCTCTCACATACACAGACAAGTGTGTGCACACACAAACACTGGTCAAAAGAGACATACTATATCCACGGCCATCCAGTTTGTGTGAACTTCAACCAATCCTTAATTAATAATGCCAATGTATCTTCATTTACATGAAAGGGAAAGAAGTTACTCTGAAGATTTATTTATGTTTGACACTACGTTTGCATTAAATTGGCATTTTAATTTAAGAGAAAACGGAGAGAGAACGGAATAAAGCGAGAGAGAGAGAGAGAGAGAGTGAGGGAGAGATAGAGAGAGATGGTGTTTGAATTGAAGAGAAAAAGGGAGAGTGAAGGGCATGATAGGGATCAGAGGGTTGAGGGGCAGGCCCCCAAGCACACTGAATAGGGAGATAACACCCTGCTTTTGAATGCCTGGAGTTATGACTAAAACATAAATGTTATTCACACACACACACACACACTAAAACACATGCAGGCACACACAGAGACAGGAAGTCAGAGTCTCCAAGTCACAGAGCTTCTACAGACACACTTGGGTTCAAACCCCATACAGAGGTGTGTGTGTGTTTCAAATTTCAAGTTTTAATGTCACATTCACAAGTACAGTGAAATGAACACAAGAAGTAAGCATACTATATACAGGGTGAGTTCCAGTGCCATATTTACAATATGCAGGGATACTGGAGCGATGGAGGTAGATATTTAGGTAAGGTGACTAGGCATTAGGATATAAGATGAACAGAGCAGCTTGTATGTGAGTGTGCGTGTGTGTATGTGTGTGTGTGCGTGTTTGTTTGTTTGGTTTTACTATCCTTGTGGGGACCAGAAGTCTTCACAAGGATAGTAAAACAAGGAAAATTCAGACAAGTGGGGACATTTCACAGGTCCCCATAAGAAAAAAGGCTATTTTAGGCTTAGGGGTAAGGGTTACAATAAGTTTAGAATTAGGGTTAGGAGTTAAGGTTAGGGTTAAGCTTAGGTTAAGGGTTCGGGTTTAGGGAAATTAGGATTTTGAATGGGAATTAATTGTGCCAATGTATCTTAATTTACATGAAAGGGAAAAAAGTTATCCTGAAGTTTTATTTACAGTATGTTTGACGTTACGTTTGCATTAAATTGGCATTTTAATTTGATAGAAAACGGGGAGGGGGAGTGTTTGATTTAAAGAGAGAAGGAAAAAGAGAGAAGGAAAGAAAGAGAAAGAGAGAGGGTGTTTGAATTTAAGAGAAAAATTGAGAGAAAGGGGCTTGATAGGGATCAGAGGGTTGAAGGGCAAGCCCCCGAGCACCATGAGTAGGGAGATAACACCCTGCTTTTGAATGCATGGAGTTACTCACACACACACAACAACAAAGCACACACACACACAGACAGGAAGTCAGAGTCTCCAAGTTGCAGAACATCTACAGACACGCAGCTGTTTTGTACAGTAAACATATAAAAAAAAGTTAAGATATAAAAGACTGTATATAAAGACATAAAACACTTTCACCAACTACTTCTCAGAGTTCAGTGTGTCAAATCGGAGGGCCTGTTGTCCGGACCTCTGGCAGTCTTTATGGGGGTGCCACAGGGTTAAATTCTCGGGCTGACTCTTTTCTCTGTATACAGGGAGGGAAAAAAGTATTTGATTCCCTGCTGATTTTGTAGGTTTGCCCACTGACAAAGAAATAATCAGTCTATAATTGTAATGGTAGGTTTATTTGAACAGTGAGAGACAGAATAACAACAAAAAAATCCAGAAAAACGCATGTGAAAAATGTTATAAATTGATTTGCATTTTAATGAGGGAAAAAAAGTATTTGACCCCTCTGCAAAACATGACTTAGTACTTGGTGGCAAAACCCTTGTTGGCAATCACAGAGGTCAGACGTTTCTTGTAGTTGGCCACCAGGTTTGCACACAGCTCAGGAGGGACTAGGCCACTCCAGGACCTTAATGTGCTTCTTCTTGAGCCACTCCTTTGTTGCCTTGGCCGTGTGTTTTGGGTCATTGCCATGCTGGAATACTCATCCACGACCCATTTTCAATGCCCTGGCTGAGGGAAGGAGGTTCTCACCCAAGATTTGACGGTCCATCGTCCCTTTGATGTGATGAAGTTGTCCTGTCCCCTTAGCAGAAAAACACCCCCAAAGCATAATGTTTCCACCTCCATGTTTGACAGTGGGGATGGTGTTCTTGGGGTCATAGGCAGCATTCTTCCTCTTCCAAACACATAGCGAGTTGAGTTGATGCCAAAGAGCTCCATTTTGGTCTCATCTGACCACAACACTTTCACCCAGTTGTCCTCTGAATCATTCAGATGTTCATTGGCAAACTTCAGACGGGCATGTATATGTGCTTTCTTGAGCAGGGGGACCTTGCGGGCGCTGCAGGATTTCAGTCCTTCACGGCATAGTGTGTTACCAATTGTTTTCTTGGTGACTATGGTCCCAGCTGCCTTGAGATCATTGACAAGATCCTCCCGTGTAGTTCTGGGCTGATTCCTCACCGTTCTCATGATCATTGCAACTCCACGAGGTAACAAGCTATAAAAGACACCTGTCCACAGAAGCAATCAATCAATCAGATTCCAAACTCTCCACCATGGCCAAGACCAAAGAGCTCTCCAAGGATGTCAAGGACAAGATTGTAGACCTACACAAGGCTGGAATTGGCTACAAGACCATCGCCAAGCATCTTGGTGAGAAGGTGACAACAGTTGGTACGATTATTCGCAAATGGAAGAAACACAAAAGAACTGTCAATCTCCCTCGGCCTGGGGCTCCATGCAAGATCTCACCTCGTGGAGTTGCAATGATCATGAGAACGGTGAGGAATTAGCCCAGAACTACACGGGAGGATCTTGTCAATGATCTCAAGGCAGCTGGGACCATAGTCACCAAGAAAACAATTGGTAACACACTACGCCGTAAAGGACTGAAATCCTGCAGCGCCCGCAAGGTCCCCCTGCTCAAGAAAGCACATATACATGCACGTCTGAAGTTTGCCAATGAACATCTGAATGATTCAGAGGACATCTGGGTGAAAGTGTTGTGGTCAGATGAGACCAAAATGGAGCTCTTTGGTATCAACTCAACTCGCCATGATTGGAGGAGGAGGAATGCTGCCTATGACCCCAAGAACACCATCCAAGATCTCACCTCGTGGAGTTGCAATGATCATGAGAACGGTGAGGAATTAGCCCAGAACTACACGGGAGGATCTTGTCAATGATCTCAAGGCAGCTGGGACCATAGTCACCAAGAAAACAATTGGTAACACACTACGCCGTAAAGGACTGAAATCCTGCAGCGCCCGCAAGGTCCCCCTGCTCAAGAAAGCACATATACATGCACGTCTGAAGTTTGCCAATGAACATCTGAATGATTCAGAGGACATCTGGGTGAAAGTGTTGTGGTCAGATGAGACCAAAATGGAGCTCTTTGGTATCAACTCAACTCGCCATGTTTGGAGGAGGAGGAATGCTGCCTATGACCCCAAGAACACCATCCCCACTGTCAAACATGGAGGTGGAACATTATGCTTTGGGGGTGTTTTTCTGCTAAGGGACAGGACAACTTCACTGCATCAAAGGGACGATGGACGGGGCCATGTACCGTCAAATCTTGGGTGAGATCCTCCTTCCCTCAGCCCGGGCATTAAAAATGGGTCGTGGATGGGTATTCCAGCATGACAATGACCCAAAACACACGGCCAAGGCAACAAAGGAGTGGCTCAAGAAGAAGCACATTAAGGTCCTTGAGTGGCCTAGCCAGTCTCCAGACCTTAATCCCATAGAAAATATGAGGAGGGAGCTGAAGGTTTGAGTTGCCAAACGTCAGCCTCGAAACCTTAATGACTTGGAGAAGATCTGCAAAGAGGAGTGGGACAAAATCCCCCTGTTGTCAATACACATGCGCAGGGTTTTGTCCTTCTTCTCCACAAAGAAGAACCGTGCACCGGCGGGAGAGGCCGATGGACGAATACTCCCTACAGTGAGCAAGTACTCCTCCATAGCCTTGGTCTCCAGACCCGACAGGGAGTAAAGCCGCCCCCGAGGGGGTGTTGTACCTAGGAGAAGGTCAACGGCACAGTCGTAGTGTCGATCCGGAGGGAGAGACGTAGCGCGGGCCTTGTTGAAGACTTCCCGGAGGTCCGAATGGGAATGGCGGAGAGATCCGAGGCTTCTCTCAAGCCTGCAGGAAGATGTCCCGGGCAGGCTGGGCCGACTTAAGGCAATGAGCATGGCAGAACGGGCTCCAACCCACGATAGAACCAGTAGCACTTTCAATCAGGGGATTGTGCTTCTGGAGCCATGAATATCCCAAAACCACGGTTACATGGGGAGATTCTATACACAGGAACTGCATACACTCACTGTGATTTCCTGATAGGTCGATCGGAATCGTAGTGCGGGTGACTCTGCCAATAGAGCGCCCATCCAACACTCTGACGTCCATGGGAATGGAGAGGGGGGGTTGAGGGGAGATGCCCAGCTCCGACACAAAGGTAGCATTGATAAAGCTTTCATCAGCCCCAGAGTCAATGAGCACCCAAAGTGATTTGGCCTGGTCACCCCACAAAAGGGTGGCATGGAGAGGGGTGCAAGTAACCTGAGATTGGAAAAATCCCTGTACGGCTCACCAGAGTACTCATACCCACTGATGAGCCTGGTCTTTTCAATGGACACGTGGAAATATAATGTCCTGTTGTCCCGCATTGCAGACAGCTCCTGGTGTTCAGTCTGCGTAGACGTTAATCTGGAGACAATCGAGCCCTTCCCAGTAGTTTGGGCTCTAGACGAGGCAAGTTGACCACCCTCTGCAATTCCCGTGAGCACTCGGGTGACATTGGATTATCTCGGAAATTACTTTGGGGGTTTCCGGGATTCCTCTGAGGCGAGTTGGGAATCGAGGGCGAGCAAGGGCGACAGGGAACAGATTCCCTCTCCCATCGATCTTGATGGTCAAGGCTATGAGGGAGTCGAGGTCCATGGGCAGCTCCCGGGCTGCGAGCTCATCTTTGATCACCTCCGATCATCCGTGAAGGAATATTTCGAACAATGCTTCCCGGTTCTAGGCACTCTCCGCCGGCAATGTGCAAAAATTCACTGCGTATTCTGCCCACTACTGGAGTCTTGACGTAGCTGGAGCAGTTTATGAGCAGCCTCTCTCCCGGACAACAGAGAATCGAACACCTTCCATACTTCCGCCACAAACTCCTCTAGACTGAGGCAGATGGTGAACTGTTGCTCCCACACCGCCGTAGCCCAGACAAGTGCCCTCCCGGACATCAGCGTTATGAGGTACGCTATCCTCGAGCGGTCCGCGGGGAACGACGAAGGCTGCAGCTCGCAGATGAGGGAGCACTGGGCCCGGCAGATTCCAGAATCTCCAGCGTAGCACTCTGGAGAAGGAAAGCGGGATTCTCAGGACACTGGGGTAGGCTGGGAAGAAGCGCCGCTGGTGGCAGGGTTGCTGAGAGTCTGGGGAATTACTGGTGTGGCTTGCTGCCTTGCAGGGAATCTGCGGAATTGCTCCAGAAATGTTTCGAACACGTGGTCATGGCATTCTGCCAAGGTTTGGAGTCCCTCCATAAGACATTGCAGTAACTCCTCATGTCTTCCAATTGTGGCTCCTTGCTGGGAGACAGCATTGTGGAGCTGGTCTGAGTCTGCTGGGTCAGTCATGGCCAGTTTGTACTATCACGACTCAGGATATGACCCAGATGCAGACACAGGAGGCGGATAGTACAGTTCTCAATAATTTATTATAAATACGGGGCAAAGGGCAGGTTGAGGACAGGCAGAGGTTCATAATCAGGTCAGAGTCAGGCAGGTACAGGACAGCAGGCAGGCTCAGGGTTTCAGGGCAGGCAGAATGGTCAGAGGTTCCTAGGCCGTCATTAAAAATAAGAATTTGTTCTTAACTGACTTGCCTAGTTAAATAAAGATTTTTAAAAAAGAACCGGAAAAACTATGAAACAAACACTTGAAAAACAGGAAAACGGGGAGAGCACGCTGGTAAGACCTGACAAGACAAGATGAACTGGCAACAGACAAACAGAGAACACAGGTATAAATGCTCAGAGGATAATGGGGAAGATGGGCAACACCTGGAGGGGGGGTGGAGACAAGCACAAAGACAGGTGAAACAGATCAGTGTGTGACAGGGACTGGGAGACTAGTCAGGATCGAGGGAAAGATGAACGGAGCAAAGTACAGAGAGATCCTTGATGAAAACCTGCTCCAGAGCGCTCAGGACCTCAGACTGGGGCGAAGGTTCACCTTCAAATCAGACAACAACCCTAAGCACACAGCCAAGACAACACAGAAGTGACTTTGGGACAAGTCTCTGAATGTCCTTGAGTGGTCAACCAGAGCCCGGACTTGAACCAGAGCTAACATCTCTGGAGAGACCTGAAAATAACTGTGCAGTGACATTCCTCATCTATCCTGACAAAGCTTAAGAGAATCTGCAGAGAAGAATGGGAGAAACTCCCCAAATACAGGTGTGCCAAGCTTCATACCTAAGATGATTCGAGGCTGTAATCGCTGCCAAGGGTTTTCATTAAAAAAAAATTATTTAACCTTTGCTTAACTAGGCAAGTCAGTTAAGAACACATTTTTACTTACAATGATGGCCTACCAGGGAACAGTGGGTTAACTACCTTGTTCAGGGGCAGAACAACATATTTTTACCTTGTCAGCTCTGGGATTCAATCGCTCTAACCACTAGGCTACCTGCCGCCCAGGTGCTTCAACAAGTATTTTATTTGCTAAAATGTAAAAAAAAACGGATTTTGCTTTATCATTATGGAGCATTGTGTGTAGATTGATGATGTAAAAATACATAATACATTTTAGAATAAGGCTGTAACGTCAATGGGCCTGGATACTTTCTGAATGCAGTGTATATACCAGGTGGATGCATTTCACTTAAAGATCCTGCTTTCTGAGTCTCACAGTAGTAGAGTAGACAGGAGGTTGTTTATCTCTAACCTGAGTTGGCTGCCCTCTGTGCATCATTTCTCCCACTTGGGCTCAAACCCCATACAGAGGGGTGTGTGTGTGTGTGTGTGTGTGTGTGTGTGTGTGTGTGTGTGTGTGTGTGTGTGTGTGTGTGTGTGTGTGTGTGTGTGTGTGTGTGTGTGTGTGTGTGTGTGTGTGTGTGTGTGTGTGTGTGTGTGTGTGTGATTAACAAGCTCCAGTCTACTCTACTACTGTGCGACTCTGCTTTAGAAGAGTCTAGACACATACAGACACATACAGGTTCTCTCTCCTGTGTGGCCCTCCACTCCAACACTTCCTTGCCTCAGACGGGAGTTAAACTAATCAGGGACTCCACAGAGCAGCTATGACACCATGGGGCAGGAAAGGTTGGGAGGGAGGGAGGGAGGAGGGAGGGAAGAAAAGAGAGATGAAAGAGATGTGGAAGAGTAGACGGCTGCTGGGGCTAAAATAAGAGGTCAGGGAGTCCAAAAACCAGTGGCGTGCTGTGGGAGTGTGATAGCAGGGGTGTGGTGAGGTGGGCTGGGAGGTTGGGGATGTTGGGGGACGTGAGGTGGGAAGACACGAGCGCTGTACCTCTTCACATGCCCTCCATCAACACCAGCACAATCCAATCCCCCCTCTCACCCCAGCCTTTCTCCCTCACTTTTTCTTGTTCTCTTCCCATCCCATAGCAACACTATCCTTCCCAGCCCCCTGCCCCTTGCCTCCTAGACCTGTCACCTCCTGTTTCCCCACCTACTGCGGGGACATTGGAGATTCTTTTGTGTTAAAAACATTTGCTATTTCCCCTTCTCTCTCTCTCTCTCTCTCTCTCTCTCTCTCTCTCTCTCTCTCTCTCTCTCTCTCTCTCTCTCTCTCTCTGCCCCTCCCTCCCTCTCTGTCCCTCCCTCTCTGTCCCTCTCTCTCTGTCCCTTCTTGTCTCTAGTCTTGGAGCTGTTATTGCGGGCCGTTGTCTGATTTAGGTCAGCAACGGGAGGTGCAGAGAATGCGATTTCAGCTCCCCCACTGCCTGGACATGTAGAGGGTGAGAGATTTGAGGAGAAGGAGGGGGAGGAGGGCAGTAGAAGAGGAGGGGTGTGGGTGCCTACTGAACCCACCCAGTCCCCAATGCACAAAGTCTGTGTGTGTATCTGACTCAGATAATGGAAGTACTTTTGGAAGACACACACACAGTCAGTGTCTAAGTCATAATACAGTGGTTTTCAGTAAACTGGCCATCCTGTTACTGTAAGTGATGGGCAACTGTCAAAATAGCTATTCATCTATTCAATTACAGTGGAGAATTCCTCCTTTCACAACTTACTTAACACCTTACCTTAACACCTTAAAAGAACATCTAATGTGATAGACCATATGACTGGACAGGAAATAGAAAGAACATCTAATGTGACTGACCATATGACTGGACAGGAAATAGAAAGAACATCTCATGTGACTGACCATATGACTGGACAGGAAATAGAAAGAACATCTAATGTGATAGACCATGTGACTGGACAGGAAATAGAAAGAACATCTAATGTGACTGACCATATGACTGGACAGGAAATAGAAAGAACATCTAATGTGATAGACCATATGACTGGACAGGAAATAGAAAGTATCAACTGAATGTTAAATGTGTTTCCTGTCAGGTATTTTAATTGTGAAGTCTTGATTGTGGATTTTTGTAATGTCTTGTTAATTGGTGTTGGACTCCAGGAAGATTAGCTAGCGTTATGGCGCTAGCTAATGGGGATCCTAATAAAAATTACAAAATAACAAATTACCTGACTCACAGTCTCAGCTGACCCAGATATGGCTTAACCTCCAATCCTGAAGTAACAGACTGCCCCTCCCCTCCTTATGAGGGCACCTTCAAATGTGATGTGCCTCTTAACCAACACAACTCTCCATTACATTCCCTCAAAGCCCCCATCCACACATAAGCAGCCCTCAGAGCTAAAGTAGCTCAGGAGGTGAGAGGTTAAACGTGGCCCATGCTGCCAGACGCCCATCATGTCCGTCGCCACGTAATGACTCGTCTGTAGGCAGACTGACTGGAGGACAGGTGTCATCAGATCCCCCATCACATCACCAGGGTCAGCCCTTTTCCCCATAATCCCCCCTGCTGCTGATGACAGCACGATTGAAGGAAAAGAGAGGTGGAGGAAGGGTGGAGGAGGGGAAGAGCGGAAGGGTTGGCGCCCACAGGAAAGAGAGAGAGAAAAAACCTTGACGGAGGCAGTGGATAAGACTCAATTTGAGAAAACCTGTAGTGGGAAATGTTTTTAGCCCCCATCATGTTATACAGCAAGGCACCTTTACTGGGGCCCGTAGGCAATTTTATAGGCTGTTTCTGCTGTGGGTTTTACTGGATGTGCAGTTAATAGTTTATATAGTTTAGTGGGAGCAGCAGGGATTAAAGATGGAGTGTTGTTCATCAGAGAGAGAGCAAGGGGGTATTTATCTGTAGACAGCCAGGGGTTTGGATGTGGTACAGACTGCCCAATCTGACCCGTGCTGGGTCTATCATAGCATATGCTTCCTCACAGTCCAATGGTCATGCTTTAAAATGGATGAACAACCGTGTATTTTTGCCTGTGCATTCCCCCTTCATCTGTCTCTGTCCACTTCTCCCTCTCTCTCTCTGTTTCTCCACTTCTCTGTCGGGTTTCTCTGTCCTTCTCCCTGTTGTTTCCTTCTCTCTCCATCCCCTCATCATCCATCTCTCTAGGCTTCCCTCTTTCATTTAATCTTTCTCTCTTGTTCCCTCTATCACGCTGCACTTTCCCCCTCTCCCCTCACACCCTCTTTCATGCCACCTCCCTCCCTGCATCTCCTCCTCTTTCCTCTCTCCATCCTCCTCCTCTCAGACCGTTCGGTCAATGTGGGCAGACTGCTGACTTGGGCCGTATAGTTCCTATTGTTCAGCTGTAGCTGAGATCTGAGGTAGAGACAGTAAACACTGCACACTGCTAGTCCTCTGAAGTGGGGATACAGTACCTGTGTGTCATTGACTCTGGCACCCACAGCAAACTTCACAGGGAGGCTGAAAATTAAACAGGGCCTCCCTCCCCACCTTTGGCCTAGATATGTGTGAGCTTCAAAACAGCCTCCTAGTGTGTGTGTGTGTGTGTGTGTGTGTGTGTGTGTGTGTGTGTGTGTGTGTGTGTGTGTGTGTGTGTGTGTGTGTGTGTGTCTTTGAGCGCCGTATGCCTGCCTCTTTGCATCAAAGTGCCAGGCCCTTCAAACACAACTCTAGCCAGCTGGGTCAAACAATAGTCTGGGCCCATGTATTCTCACTCCTCTCTGACATCCCTCTCTCACTTCTTTCTGACCTCCCTCTCCCCTCCCTCTCGGGCTGAACAGGAGCACTTCCATGCTGACCGTGAAATCTCAACAGAACATATAGTGTAAACACAAACAGATACGTAGACTCAGACAGTTATTAGCTACACACCCAGACTAACACACACTCACACAAGTAGACACACACACAGATGAAGGCAAACACAACATACTAACACAAATAAACACACACACAGGGGAGCTAAGGGGCCCGGCTTCAAGCGGGCAAGACATCAAGCCACACTTCACACCTCGGCTCGATAGCCTTTATTGGGTTAGATCCCACCTGGTCAGAGGGGAGGGAAGAGAAACACCTTGGCTACACTAAAACAACATCATAGATCCATGGCCTGGGACATGAAAGGCTCCGGAGCAAAAAAAATGGCAACCGTTTACGAAACTGCTGTTTGTACGAGTCTGACTGAAATTGAACAAAAATACCCCATACACTACAAGACGGGCATTGATGCAAATAATCAAAAATACCCTATAATCAATTATGAGAATAAGATGTCCTGGAAACGTTTTCAAAAGGAAATGGGTTATTTTGCCAATTGAGGCAACATGTTTGTCTATTATTTTAAGATCAAATGAATTAATTTCCTTGACCTAAGGGTATTTCTGTTTCTCGCCTTATGGTAGCTGTTGACTGAAGAAAACTCTTCTCTCAGCCACAGCGACCAGTTACACGATGGTAGCCCAGAGAGTGAAGACATAGCACCTTGTGCACCACCAAAATGTTTCCAATTTGAACTCAGATCTTTATTTTTTATGTCCAGCTCTTCTGAAGACAATTGTAAGACGTATTAGAGGTTTTATGCTCAAGTAGTGCGATCCCGACTGCTTGGCGGGAGTTAGTTGTCAAAAACCCTTATAAAACACTTGTTCTGATGGGGAATTAGCCAATAACCATGGCAAGTGGCTTTGAAGGTGACCCGTATTTAATATTTTTTTCTGTTTTACTGCTGGCCTGGCGTATTGAAAATGAAATATGGCCGTGAGGGAGCGAGGGGCGTGTGAAGGGCAGGGTTGTAAAGGCCTAGTGGAGCGAGGATGGGGGGGAGTCTAAACAAACGATCTGGATGGCGGGGGTGGAGGTGAGGTGAGGTGTAGAAAAGGTTGGGGGGGAGGAGGGAGGGCACTCCCTGTTTGGTCACAGAGCCTGACTACGTGGTTATAGTCCACCGGTGGTTTAGGTCAGGGTGTTTTCATTAGGTTGTCATGTGGTTACCACCATCCTCACTTAAAAAAAAAAGAGAGAAATAAATCAAATAATATTGTATTTGTCACATGCACCGAATACAACTGGTGTAGACTTTACCGTG
This sequence comes from Brachymystax lenok tsinlingensis, assembly GCA_030435695.1. Lineage (NCBI taxonomy): Eukaryota > Metazoa > Chordata > Actinopteri > Salmoniformes > Salmonidae > Brachymystax > Brachymystax lenok. The sequence goes on from CM059794.1 coordinate 25,703,298, forward strand.
AAGTGCTTGCTTACGAGGCCTTCCCAACAATGCAGTTTATAAATAAAAATAAAATAGTAACACAAAAGGAATAAAATAAAACACAGAAGAATGGAGTTATATACAGGGAGTACCAATACCAGATCAATGTGCCAGGGTATGAGGTATGAGGTAGATACAGTGGGCTCCTGTCACGATCTCCGTGAGGGACAGACCAAGGCGCAGCGAGGTATCCAGTATACATTCTTTATTAAGTAACATAACTGGGACAAAAACAACAAAACGAACGAAGACCGTAACGTTGTACATAACAAGTCACACAAAACAAAGCTAATGAACAAACAATAACCCACAAACCCCTAGTGCAAACTACAAACATATATATGGTTCCCAATTAGAGGTAACGACACTCAGCTGCCTCTAATTGGGAACCATTACCCCAACATAGAAATAGATAACCTAGAACAGAAAAAACCCTACACCAAAACTAAACACGCCAGCCTGTCTTTCTTAGGCCTGGACGTGACAGTACCCCCCCCCAAAGGCGCGGACTCCGACCGCGCCAAAAGTCCATTGGGGGGGTCTTCGGGTGGACCTTCCTGTCCCAGGTGGCGGCTCCGGTGCCGGCCTTGCTGGCTCGGGGTCCCACATCGGAGGCCCTGGGCTATTTGCCGGAACAGTTAGTATTGAACTGGGGACCTTCTCTGGAGGCTCCGGACTGGGAACCTTCTCTGGAGGCTCCGGACTGGCGACGCGCACAGGGATCCTGGAGCGTGGAACAGAGACAGGACGTGCTGGACTCTCTAAGCACACGGGGGGCCTGGTGAGCGGAGCCGGAACAGGACGTGCTGGATTCTCTAAGCGCACGGGCACTCTGGTGCGGGGAGCAGGAACGGGCCGTGATGGGCTCACTAAGCGCACTGGCACTCTGGTGCGGGGAGCAGGAACGGGCTCACTATGCGCACTGGACCTCTGGTGCGGGGAGCAGGAACGGGCCGTGCTGGATCCACAACCCGAACAGGAATCCTGGAGCGTGGAACAGGAACTGGTCGAGCTGGATCCACAACACAAACAGGAATCCTGGAGCGTGGAACAGGGACAGAACGTGCTGGATCCACAACACGCATAGGAGACTTGATGCGTATAGCCGACACCCCTCTCCCAGGTTGTTCACTCATCCTGGCTTCACCGATGAGGGGAGCTGGAATGTCGTGCACCGGGCTGTGCGCGTGAACAGGAGACACCGCACGCAGAGCCGACGCAGGATATTTCAGTCCCAACAGGCACACTGGAGACCTGGCGCGCAGAGCCTGCACCACTCTTCCAGGCAGCACACTCACCGTAGCCTGACTAATGAGTGGCGCTGGAATCTCTCGCACCGGGCTGTGAACGCGCACTGGAGACACCGTGCGCAAAACTGCATAGCACGGCGTCTTACCAGTGCGACGCTCCCTCCGACGCTCCCTCCAAACTCCCCGTGTGCCCCCCAAAAAAAGTTTTTTGGGGCTGCCTTTCGGACTTCCTAGCCAGGCGAGTTCCAACAAACTTTTCCTTCTCCGGGTTCCATACTCCATATAGTTCCTCATAATATCGCCGCTCCGCTATCGCTGCTTCCAGCTCCTCTCTTGGACGGCGATATTCTCCAGGCTGAGCCCAGGGTCCCCCTCTAAGCAATTCCTCCTCCAAAGTCCTGAACTCCCGGTTCTCTCGCTGCTTGGCCCTTTTGTGGTGGGTTATTCTGTCACGATCTCCGTGAGGGACAGACCAAGGCGCAGCGAGGTATCCAGTATACATTCTTTATTAAGTAACGTAACTGGGACAAAAACAACAAAACGAACGAAGACCGTAACGTTGTACATAACCAGTCACACAAAACAAAGCTAATGAACAAACAATAACCCACAAACCCCTAGTGCAAACTACAAACATATATATGGTTCCCAATTAGAGGTAACGACACTCAGCTGCCTCTAATTGGGAACCATTACCCCAACATAGAAATAGATAACCTAGAAAAGAAAAAACCCTACACCAAAACAAAAACTAAACATGCCAGCCTGTCTTCTCAGGCCTGGACGTGACAGCTCCAAAATTACTGGCACCCCTGACTGGCAATGCACAAATAATTATTAAACAAATATAAACAATATAATTATAGAGATAAACTCAAAATTCCAACATGTGAGAAATACTGTACTTTATTAATGTTTCAATGGAACCAACCAAAATAATTTAATGATTTAATTAAAAATCAATGTCCTCCAAATCAAGGTTTCACAATTAACGGCACCCTTAAAGATTATTGTAAATAACATCTACCAAAATTAAACCACAAATTAAATTCCACTTATTTAAGTTTATCTAAGTCTTAAGGAACTATATTGAGCCATTACATCACTTCCTGTTTCACTAGGGTATAAAAATGAGGTAACACGCATGCAATATCCCTTTGTCATCCAACACCATGAAGAAAACAAAAGAACTGGCAGTTCAAAAGAGACAGATGGTCGTAGACCTTCATAAATCTGGTAATGGCTACAAGAAGATCCACAAATGATTGAATATACCACTGAGCACTGTCAGGGCAATTATAAAAAAATTGAAAACCTCAAAAACAGTTGAAAACCTCATGGGTAGAGGACGCATATGCATTTTGCCCCCCAGGATAGGGAGGAGGATGGTGAGAGAAGCAACAAAATCCCCAAGAATCACTGTGAAAGGCCTTGATGGCGTCTTGTTTCAAAAAGCACCATCAGACGCCACCTCCACAACCACAGGCTCTTTGGAAGGGTTGCCAGAAGAAAGCCCTTTCTGACCCCAGGACACAGACGCAAGCGCTTGGAGTTTGCCAAATGTCATTTAAATTAAGGTGCTCTGGTCAGATGAGACCAAAATTTTACGTTTTGGTCAGATACAGCATCGCCATGTTTGGCGTCAAAACAGAGATGCATACAAGGAGAGGCACCTCATACCCACGGTGAAATATGGTGGTGGGTCAGTGATGTTTTGGGGCTGTTTTAAATCCAGAGGTCCAGGGGCACTGGTTAAGACTGATGGCATAATGAATTCCACCAAGTATCAGGCAATTTTGTCTGACAATCTGGTTGCCTCTGCCAGAAGGCTGGGACTTGGCCATAGGTGGACTTTCCAACAAGACAATGACCCGAAACATACCTCAAGATCCACACAGAAATGGTTCTGTGACAACAAAATCAATGTTCTGCCATTGCCATCTCAGTCGCCGGACCTCAATCCAATCGAAAACATGTGGGCTGAGTGGAAGAGGGCAGTTGATAAGCGCAAACCCAAGAATGTGAAGGATCTTGAAAAGATCTGCATAGAGGAATGGTCCAAAATCCCTCCAAATGTGTTCCTTAACCTTGTCAAACATTACAGGAAAAGACTCCATGCTGTTATCCTTGCCAGAGGTGGTTGCACTAAGTACTAAATGAGGAGTGCCAATAATTATGAAACCTTGATTTTGGTTAAATTTATTTTGTATTAAATAATTGTATGATTTTGGTTGATTCCATTGAAACATTAATAAAGTACAGTATCTGTTATTATTTTGAGTTTATCTCTAGAATTATACTGTCTGTGAAGACACTTGCCACCTGGTCTGCGCATGCTTTGGGAATGCGACCTGATATTCCGTGATTGTTAACCTGTTTAAACGCTTTGATCACATCGGCCACAGAGAGAAAGATCCCACAGCATCTAGAAAAACAGGCGCTTTCACACAAGGCACAGTGTTTTATTCCTCGAAGTGAGCATAAAATGAATTTAGCTTGTTTGGGAGTTCTGCAAGAAAGAGAGACAAAGTCCACTTTGTCATGGCAAAGATGATTTGGATAACTTTAAGAATTATGGTAGACAGTTTAAAACTGCTCCCCAATCATCACAAATTGGCCAGACTCCTCTGTCGCTGCAATCAGAAACAAACAAGGGGAGTACAGCTCTGAAAATAACAGAGAAATTGACCCACTTAAACACAGTCCACCAAAAACTATCTTCTCTATCTCTATGTTGCTTCTGCATCTGTCTCTCTGTCTGCCTCCCGTTTTCTAAAGCGGCGAGGGGAAGAAAAGGTCTTAAGGCTGAAATTGCTGTTGTGTGATGTCTGCTGTGCCCAAATCGAGGGACAAATTATGCTGTCAGGAACACATCCAGTCAAGATGAAGAGGAGAGTAGTGGAGAGCGGTTCAAATGTTTACTGTTCAACACCTTTAATGACTGGTAATGAAAGGGGTGTGGCCGTTCCAATTAAATGTGTGACTGAATCCATCAGAGGGATACTTGGAGTTGTTAGAGAAAATTATAAACTGGCTATTACGTGGTAGTACAATGTTGCTCTGTAAACTGTTATTACATCTGGGAGATGCTTTGTGTATGTGTGCATGTGTGTGTTCACAAGGGTTAGAGCAGAGTAGTTCGCTGAGAAGGGAGTATTACATGCAATAGCTGCAAGGCAACCTCCAAAGCAAACCACTTCATCTATAGTCACCACTTGTCTCTCTATCTTTTGTGGAGTCTATAATTTCCTACACTTTACAATTCATATACAGACTGTGTTTTACTTCTTACCTTCAGCTGCCAGTAGCTGTGGTTACCCTGATCTCTCATATGCAGTTGTTTTTCGGCAGGGACATTATTTGGCAGCTATTGTTTGTGTTTACATGTTGGAGTGTGTGTGTGTGTGTGTGTGTGTGTGTGTGTGTGTGTGTGTGTGTGTGTGTGTGTGTGTGTGTGTGTGTGTGTGTGTGTGTGTGATTTGAATTGAGTGGCTCGAGGCAACAGATAGACGTCTCCTCTTTTGTCCGTCTCCTGCCCTCACTAACACACCATTTTGTTTCTGTGGCCCTGATGTGAATCAAGGTTAGCACTTGGCAACCCAGTGAAAAGGTAGAACGCCCTGTCCTGACCTTGTCCACTTGTTGTCTAAGTCTACTGTTGATGACCTCACATACGCCACTCTTGGAAATACAGACTCAATTGGGAGTTGGGTGGAGAAAAATAATAAAATAAAGGTTACTAAGTCAGATTGACAAACACACTCACACAGCAGTAATGACAATTTCTGAAGATTCATCAACAACTAATCTAGAGATTAGTCTTGACCCAAATATGATGAAAGATGAAGTGTACTGTACAGTACAAACTGTACTCACTAAAATCAATCAATTAGAGTCAGGCGAACAGCGAGAGCCCTTCAACCAAGAGCATCTTCAGGGGCGGTAGGTAGCCTAGTGGTTAGAGTGTTGGACTTGTAACTGGAGGGTTGCAAGTTCAAATCCCCGAGCTGACAAGGTAAAAATCTGTAGTTCTGGGTGCTGAAGATGTGGATGTTGATTAAGGCAGCCCCCCGCACCTCTCTGATTCAGAGGGGTTGGGTTAAATGCGGAAGACACATTTCAGTTGAAGGCATTTGGTTGTACAACTGACTAATAATGGTGATTTTGACTTTGATCTCATTGACTAGGGTATAGTTCTGTCTGAGAAGGCCCAAAGTTGGAACAATTATGGAAATCACATGTGTGATGTGATCATCATTGAGTGGCTTGTTAAAGTGACAGGGAGAGCTGGGCTGAAGTGAGTGGTCCTCTTCACTGTGGTAGCTGGCTGTGTTGGCAAAGAGTGCCACAGTATATAGGGGTGTACAGTAGGATGTCACACTGGCCAACAGAGGGGAGAGGGATGACAATGGGGCTGGGTTTTTACGGAAACAAAGGATGTTTGTAGATATTCAGTTGCTTTCCTGTCGAGTTTTCCTTATTATTTTCCTTATTGTAGATAGGTCAACATCCAACAAAATACTGTACATACTGGCAACTAATGTCAGATGCAAGGTGATTATACAGTCTGTTGAAATAATGAGAAAACTAGCTATGTTAACTCAACCAATTTTAACCCTAAGGTAAGCACCATATTAGACAAACAACGCCCCTGTCAAAGCCATCAGTTGGCAGCGTCCTCAATCGATTCCCCACACACTTCCTGGATTAGCTAAGGATGACTTAATTGATTCAACACAGTCAAGTGATCTTCCAACAAACATAATTTTTTAACTTTGAAGGGACTGGCAGTCAACCAAACCTGAACTGCTCTAGATGACAAGAACTTCCTCCAGGCGACAGTGGCTATTCTTACAGTGAGAGGCTGCTGGTGGATAGATAACTCCTGCCAGTCCTGAATTTCAGAAGGGCCCCAAAACATACAGAGTGAAACAGTCCTATAGCCATGGGTCACTGCCTTGCTTCACTAATCAAGAAGTCTTGAGATACATTTGGTTGATAACTGATAGGCGTTGTAGTAGCATGTGCCTTTCGGCAGTGCACGGAGTGAGAGAGTCTTTTTAGGTTTTTCCTGACTTTGCTGAAGTACAGCATTAATCCTGCCTGGAAGCACTGGGATGACAGAACAGTTAGCATGGGCGCTATCCAAATCCAGTTCCGTAGCAGTGCTTTCATAGGCGTCTTCATTGTGTAATGATAGCCTGACAGAGGCTGTGTTTTCATCAGTTGTTCAGCATAACCAATGTTCACAAAGTAACAGCAACATTAGCGTATTGTACTTGAACTTATTGTTCATTTTGAATTTATTGTGAACGTACACTGAGTATACAAAACATTAAGAACACCTGTTCTTTCCATGACATTGACTGAGCAGGTGAATCTAGGTGAAAACTGTGATCCCTAATTGATGTTACTTGTTAAATACAGACAATTGAGACATGGATTGTGTGTGTGTGCCACTCAGAGGGTGAATGGGCAAGACAAAAGTTTTAAGTGCCTTTAAATGGGGTATGGTAGTAGCTGCCAGGCGTATCAGTTTGTGTCAACAACTGCTTCGCTGCTGGGTTTTTCACGATCAACAGTTTCCCGTGTGCATCAAGAATGGTCCACCATCCAAAGGACATCCAGCCAACTTGACACAACTGTGGGAAGCATTGGAGTCAACATGGGCCAGCATCCCTGGGGAACGCTTTCGACACCTTGTTGAGTTGCCCCAGCGAATTGAGGCTGTTCTGAGGGCAAAAGGGGGGAGGGTGCAACTCAACTTTAGGAAGGTATTCCTAATGTTTGGTATACTCACTGTATTGTTCATACATCAATGTCACCTTACCATCCCATGATGTGTCCATGGCCCTACATTGTTAATGAATCATTCTCTTGTTTCTTTCCAAGCTCTTGAAAACTTCTCTACCTTTTCAGATTGACTCCGGTCTACAGCAGCACAGGGAGTGAGAGAACAGCACATTTACCTTTCCCTAGAGCGCTGATAGCAGACAGGAATAGCGGAGAAGGATTTACTTATTTGCCAGGAAGATGTGTTTGTCCAAGTTTCTCAGACAACAGTTTGCTTCGGGGAGAGGGGGTGAGACAAAGACAAACCGGGGGAGGCAGAGAGAGACGGGGAGAGACTGAGGGAGACAGAGAGAGACTTGGTTGACAGGGAAGACAGAGAGAGTGTGCTGTGCAGGGTTTATCATCACAGACCTGTCCTCTCCCTAGAGCTAGGATGATACTGCTACAGACCTGTCCTGTCCCTAGAGCTTGGAGGATACTGCTACAGACCTGTCCTCTCCCTAGAGCTAGGAGGATACTGCTACAGACCTGTCCTCTCCCTAGAGCTAGGAGGATACTGCTACAGACCTGTCCTCTCCCTAGAGCTAGGTGTCACGTCCTGGCTATAGATAGCTCTTGTTATAGATAGCTATAGATAGCTCATAGATATTGTTTATGTTCAGTGTGTTAGTTGCTGTTGTGGCTACACGTTGAGTTACGATCGTTGTGTTCTTCCTTTTGTTTTGGTGAGTTTAACTAAATAAATATGTTTTACTTAACCCGGCACGCTGCGCCTTGGTCCGTCTTTGAAGATCGTGACACTAGGAGGATACTGCTACAGACCTGTCCTCTCCCCAGAGCTAGAATGATACTGCTGCAGACCTGTCCTCTCCCTAGAGCTAGGAGGATACTGCTACAGACCTGTCCTCTCCCTATAGATGGGATGATACTGCTACAGACCTGTCCACTCCCTAAAGCTAGGAGGATACTGCTACATACCTGTCCTCTCCCTATAGATGGGATGATACTGCTACAGACCTGTCCTCTCCCTAAAGCAAGGAGGATACTGCTACATACCTGTCCTCTCCCTATAGATGGGATGATACTGCTACAGACCTGTCCACTCCCTAAAGCTAGGAGGATACTGCTACATACCTGTCCTCTCCCTATAGATGGGATGATACTGCTACAGACCTGTCCACTCCCTAAAGCTAGGAGGATACTGCTACATACCTGTCCTCTCTATAGATGGGATGATACTGCTACAGACCTGTCCTCTCCCTAAAGCTAGGAGGATACTGCTACATACCTGTCCTCTCCCTATAGATGGGATGATACTGCTACAGACCTGTCCTCTCCCTAAAGCAAGGAGGATACTGCTACATACCTGTCCTCTCCCTATAGATGGGATGATACTGCTACAGACCCGTCCTCTCCCTAGAGCTAGGAGGATACTGCTACATACCTGTCCTCTCCCTATAGATGGTATGATACTGCTACAGACCTGTCCTCTCCCTAGAGCTAGAATGATACTGCTGCAGATCTGTCCTCTCCCTAGAGCTAGGATGATACTACTGCCGAGACACAGATGTGAGGGAGAGGACCATGGCAATGCACTGCATATACTGTAGGGGAGAAAGACACACAGAACGGGAGAAAGAGAGAGAAAGTGAAGAGGGTTCTAGGTTGGAAAGAGGGAGAGGAAGGCGTAGAGAGAAGAAAGTGTGCCGAGAGAGAGAGAGGACAGGACAGAATTGGAGAGTGAAAGGGAGGTGCAGAGAGAGGGAAAGACTGGGATAGGAGGGGGAGCAGAGAGCTAGGTGTGTGTGTGGAGGGGGGCTGAGTATGAGAGGGGTTAATAGCACAGTGGAGGCGCAGGGCTGATAGAGAGGGGTTAATAGCACAGTGGAGGCACAGGGCTGATAGAGAGGGGTTAATAGCACAGTGGAGGCGCAGGGCTGATAGAGAGGGGTTAATAGCACAGTGGAGGCTCAGGGCTGATAGAGAGGGGTTAATAGCACAGTGGAGGCACAGGGCTGATAGAGAGGGGTTAATAGCTCAGTGGAGGCGCAGGGCTGATAGAGAGGGGTTAATAGCACAGTGGAGGCGCAGGGCTGATAGAAAGGGGTTAATAACACAGTGGAGGCTCAGGGCTGATAGAAATGCAGAGCGCGTCTCACAGCCTGCTGCTCAGTGATGGGCTGGAGGTGAGATCTGGCGCCTGCTATAAAGGAGCTCATTGAAAATAATTCAGAGTGACGGCTGTGCAGGAAGGGAAACGGGAGGATAGGGGGAGGTGGAGAGAAAGGGGAAATGGAGAGAGGGGGAATGGAGAAGGAATGGAGAGAGAGGTAGAGGTAGAGTGAGCGAGAGATTGAGAAACAGAGAGAGTGGAAAAAATAGGCAGAATGGGTAAGAAAGCTAAAAGGAGTCTTTGGAGAAAAAACTGAGGGAATGGGAGACGTGTGAGGCTTCTTGAGGGTATTATTTGTGGGAGGTGTTGGAAATAAAAAATAAGAGTAAGTAAGACCAAGTCAAGATACATTTTTATATTCAGAGAGAGACAGAAGAGTAAGTAAGACTATATCAAGATACATTACTATATTCAGAGAGAGACAGAAGAGTAAGTTAGACTATACCAAGATACATTACTATATTCAGAGAGAGACAGAAGAGTAAGTAAGACTATATCAAGATACATTACTATATTCAGAGAGAGACAGAAGAGTAAGTTAGACTATATCAAGATACATTACTATATTCAGAGAGAGACAGAAGAGTAAATTAGACTATACCAAGATACATTTCTATATTCAGAGAGAGACAGAAGAGTAAATTAGACTATACCAAGATACATTACTACATTCAGAGAGACAGAAGAGTAAATTAGACTATACCAAGATACATTACTATATTCAGAGAGAGACAGAAGAGTAAATTAGACTATACCAAGATACATTATTATATTCAGAGAGAGACAGAAGAGTAAATTAGACTATACCAAGATACATTACTATATTCAGAGAGAGACAGAAGAGTAAATTAGACTATACCAAGATACATTACTACATTCAGAGAGACAGAAGAGTAAATTAGACTATACCAAGATACATTACTATATTCAGAGAGAGACAGAAGAGTAAATTAGACTATACCAAGATACATTATTATATTCAGAGAGAGACAGAAGCAGTCATTATGACACCTGCGCTACTTTTGTTCCAATGATATAAGACTCCGTTCGATTATTGGAAGGCTAACACACACTGACTTCCAGGATTTACGTGTCCTAACCAAACACTAATCCAAAACATCTTAGCTACCTTGCCTCATGGGTTGAAAGCATTTTCCAGTCCCCTGGTTGACACCCTAGCATGACTGTTTGGCTGTTTGGCTAGGGCTGTCTGTCGCCACACAGAGATGAGAGCTGGGGGCAGCTGGGGGCTGAGGTCCATCTGTGAGGTCAGAGTTCACAGTGTACTGGCAGCACTGGGCCGGACGTGTCACCACACAGCCAAATGTGCTTGGCCCTGCCACTTTAAAGGGATGGAGGTATAGAGAGAGGGGTGGATGGAGGGAGGACCGGTGAAGGGATGGGGGATGAGGGAAGGAGTGGTGAAAGGAGGGATGGAAGAGCGGTGGAGGGAGTAATGGAGGAAGGAGTGGTAATGGAATGGAGGGGAGGGTGGAGAGGAGAAGCATGAGTACCTCTCATGGCCTTACTATAATAATGTGGACCCCTTTAGACCTCTATTAAACCTGTGTAAAGCGCATCTCAGACACAGGACATATTTTATGGTAACGCCAGCACGTTAAGCACACAGGGAACCCAGGGAGTGGCATGCAGGGGTTAATAAGGCTTGGTGCTCACCAGGTGGGGGTGGAGGGGGGAGATGGATTGATGGAGAGGGGAGAGGGATGGGTGGAGGGAGGAGAGTGGGGGATATGGGGTGACTGTGCGTTGGTGCAGGGAAAGACCCCACTGGGAGTTGGACCCCTGTACCATCTTTAGACACTCTCCTATCTGAACTGTTCAAGCTTATATCTGGATGATACATACTATGTAGGTAGGCCTACTGTATGTGTGATTAATGAATGTGTTCATAGAAAATATGAATTCATGAGTATCGGTGCTCAAAAGTGAGTCGGCCTATGGTCCATTTAATTGTCAATATCAAAACTCGAAAAGCGATGGAGGGGTTGGAAGCACTACCCCATCCCCCCATACAGGCTCATGGTGCTGGCCCCACAATTCAGAACACTATGTCTATGATGAGATATTGAGCTGGCACTGCACATCGCACACTGATTTACAGTATATCAAAGACCATCTCAGAGCTTCCAGGAGGAACCCAGGCCTTGTATTTCACTGGCACAGAGCCTTTTAACTCTGTGAAGAGAGAAGTCCGTTGAGGGAGGGAGGGGATAGAAAGTGCTTGAAGTTTAGAGGCAACTTTTAAGCCAGCGAAAATCTAATTAATTCCAGAATCACCCTAACAAATCAAATCAAACACACTTTCCTGTGAATACACTAAACAACAGAAAAACACAATTGTTTGTAGAAGAAGACAGTTTCTGAATGCTCCCCCCATCATCTCAAACTGGAATCAAATCACGGCTGCCTCTCAATAGCTGATCAGTTTAGCGTGGCTGGGAACGTTGCGGTAAACATCGACAGAGTCATTTTCTGGCATATTAATGTTTACATCCAATCAGCAGTATGGGGGGGTGGCCTAATTAACTCAATCAGCTGGTGGAATGCAGCGTGAATGAGAACCCCACCTAGAGACCACACAACATTGATCACTCCAATCCGCTCTCCACTCAATTGTTTCTTGACAGCACTTCAGAGCTGCTGAATAACCACACAGGCTACATATGGTGATTAGAAAAATAGTGGGGTTGTTCTTTCTTTCTTTGCCGTATTCTTCACATTAAGAAGAAACACCAGGCATCAAAATGCTTGTATGGTGACGGGTTTAAATTGTAATAGCTACATGATATGCTTGATCATTTTAGTTCAGCCGACTGTTGTAATTTCGTTCTCCGACGCAGAGCAAAAGAATTATCAAACTAGTAAAAAAATTCTTCGTTTTAGAGAAATAATGTATTTTTCCGTGGCATGAAATTTATCAAGAAATTGATTGGTGATGGGACATGGTGGAATGCAGACAATTTCTAGTCAGTCAATCAGTGAATTACACAAAATAATGCTTTTACTCTGAGCAGCTCACCTCCCATTTTCTCTCCAACCAGACTCATTCTGCTGTGGAAGGTTGGAGATGGTTGGGTAGAAATATCAAACTGAGACAGAAAAAACACAGTCCCAACCAAAACACAATAATAAAAACCTACATCACCCTGGTGTTATCTTCCCTGGTCCCAAACACACCCCACCTCTCTCTCTCTCTATCCATCTTTCTCCCCATCTCCTTCAGTCCCCCTCTCTCACACTCATTCTCTCTCTCTTTTTCAAACTAGCCTTGCTTTCTTACCTCCCTCCCCATCTATGAAAAAGCAGCAAATAAAAAGTTACATTAACCCTGCACTGACCTTTCCCACGCAATACACTGCAGCCTGATGGGCTGGACCGGGAGCTTCATCGAAAAGCTGTCACTCTGCGCCACCCCAAGCACTGCCTGGGGAACATTTACCGGATAATTAATATATTAAATGCATGAAAAATAGTTACACAGGGGCCCCTTCGTCAGCTCTTCCATGGCGCAGGTGGAAGAGGGATACAGCCTGTGAACCATCAATATACAAGCATCTCCCTTCAATGGACCATCATAAAAGCTGCTCATAATTTTATGGCTTCATTCACGGCCCCGCTGTAAAGGAAGGCCATATTTCCTCGTAATTCACCCCGGCTTTTTTATGATTTGGCGGTTTTAAGCCGCCGCCCGCCGCAATTATAGAGGTGCTCCTGGCCCTGGCGTGAAGGACGTGCAGGGGTCAGCAGTGGCGAGCTGCGAGCACCATGACTGAGCGGGACAGAGGGCTCAAAACAGGCTAAAAATACACTGCCTGCTTCGCTCACCGGCCCACGTTCACACTCCCTGCCACAATGACTTACCCATCACCACCATCTCTGTTTCCACACACACATACAGTACAATAGCATGTGTTTATAACCACTAGACCCCTACCATACACTGTGCTCCAGATAAAAAAAAAATCAGAAAAGCATAACTGAAAAGAAAAGTTGTATGCCCCATGCCACCCCCAACCCTCACCTTTCCTTATGTATAAAAAGGGACTGAGAGTGAGTTTTCCTAGTAGCACAGATGGTAAAGGATATTAAAAGAGGGAAAAGTATTGGAAAGACACAGTAGATTTGGTAATTCATCAGACATTCCTCCCATGCTCTTCAGATTGACACAATTTGGATTCAGCAGCTGGATTCTCTTTGTCTGAGGTAAACATTGCATTTGGTTTAGGAAATGAGAAATTCATTATTTTGAATATTGAAATAACTGGCTGCTCTCTTCCTAGCTGACTCCATTTCCCCCTACATAGTTCATAATTAAACTGCTGCCTGCAATTTTCATGGAACATTAACTTGAACCACGTGACGATTTTGATCGCCACGGAGACTGACTGACATGCGCATGTGAACACAGGCAAATACAGAGGCATGTGAACACAGGCAAATACAGAGGTATGTGAACACAGGCAAAAATACAAAGGCATGTGAACACAGGCAAATACAGAGGCATGTGAACACAGGCAAATACAGAGGTATGTGAACACAGGCAAATACAGAGGCATGTGAACACAGGCAAATACAGAGGTATGTGAACAACGGCAAATATAGTTGTATGTGAACACAGGAAAGGTATGCTCACACGCCACAGTGCATGCTCACACGCCACAGACGTACAAACATACAGACACACACTGCTATGGTCACACTCACAGCATATATTTGCACACACTCAATCACAAAATACACGCAGACACACCCAGCTTCATACCAAAACAAATTCAGACATAAACAAAGAAATGTATTAAACAGGCAAACATCTACAACCCACTTAAACATACAGACGCCTGCTCACGCAAACAAAACCACACAAAACACACTGCACATACAGAACGGTATATGGTTTGGATTGCCAAGGATAGACAACGGTATATTATAATTATCTTGTTATTCAACCTACCACATAAATGTACAAAAATAAAAAACTGAGGACATAGTATTCTCACTCAGTTGTATGTGCCTACAGTACATCAGTTGTATGTGCCTACAGTACATCAGTTGTATGCGCCTACAGTACATCAGTTGTATGCGCCTACAATACATCAGTTGTATGCGCCCACAGTACATCAGTTGTATGCGCCTACAGTACATCAGTTGTATGCGCCTACAGTACATCAGTTGTATGTGTCTACAGTACATCAGTTGTATGCGCCTACAGTACATCAGTTGTATGCGCCTACAGTACATCAGTTGTATGCGCCTACAGTACATCAGTTGTATGTGTCTACAGTACATCAGTTGTATGCGCCTACAGTACATCAGTTGTATTCACCTACAGTACATCAGTTGTATTCACCTACAGTACATCAGTTGTATTCACCTACAGTACATCGGTTGTATTCACCTACAGTACATTGAGACACAGAATCCCAGTAACTGCTTCAGACTGCACAATGGGCCCAAACGCTCTCATCCTCCTTTTCCTTGGCTTTGGAATCAGCTAAACTGCATTTCACACAATACCCTCCCACATACGTAATCGTGTATGTGTGCCTATCCGTTACCAAGAAACATCCTCCGAGACCCAGCCTATATTAATAGTCCTATTCATTATATATTACTCTTGTCAAAGGGGTGGTGGTGGGGGTGAGGGGTGGGGTGTGGGGAGGGTAGCATAATACTGGCCCGAAGACACAAACTGAGATCCAGGAGTAAGCCAAATTAATTTTCTGGAGCAAACGCCTCGATTCCACCAAATTACATTCTGTACCGTTAGCATTTTATAATGTGACACAAATGGCTCTCCGGCACAATTTAAAATCCACATAGTGAATGGGGGAGTTCTGACAAGGCCTCGATCACAGCTTTATTCAATGCTAGCAGAAAACAAACTAAACAAATCACTGGGACTAGAAGGTCAGTTTAACACTACAACAGTGCTCAGTGGTAAGCTCTAGTCTATGGCATGATACAAAGGACAGTTGGCTACATCAATAGTCAATACTGCTGAGCAAGTACGTGAGCTATACATTTTGTGCATAGTTTAAGGTTAGTGTTGTACTTCAGGTTGGTAAGGTAATTGTGACATTCTAGGAGAGAAAATGTGATATATGTCTGTCTTTTACAAAATGAACAGACATAAACAACCATGTACAGTTCTTCAAGGCTAGCTTCCACAGTGACTGAGGCAGTAGCCTAATTAGCTCCTACCAATTTAGCCATTCAGCAGACGCTCCCATCCAGAGCGACCCACAGCTAGTGCATTCATCTTAAGATAGTCAGGCGAGACAACCACATAACACAGTCGTATCCCAACCCCGTATCACATACATAATACAATGCAAAATGCATAAAAATGTCTGTGTCTCTTCAAAGTCCCTGTCGTGCCATAAGGTTTTCATTTATCAGGTTTTTTTATATGGTTTAATTGCTAGCTTGAGTTACCTGGGGTGGCATAGAGTTCCATGTAGTCATGGCTCTATTTAATACTGTGCATTTCCCAGCCTCTGTTCTGCACCTGGGGACTGTTTGATACCGATGAGTGTCCGAACTGTGTGACAAATGCTTGAACAGACAGTTCGGTACCTCCCACAAAGACCAATAGTGATGCAGTCAATCTCTCCTCAACTTAGACATGTGTACCACTGACATTCACACACCATGTATATCTTCAAGGAATACATACTGCTCTGTTCTGGACCAACTGCAATGTTCCTATATCCTTCTTTACCGCACATGACCACACAACTGGGCAGTATTCCAGGTGGTCTCTGCTCCAACTGTGAAGGAGCTAAACTAATAGCAGTGGATACCAGTGGAGGCTGCTGAGTGGAGGACGGCTCATAATAATGGCTGGAAAGGAGCGAATGGAACGGCATCAAATGCATGGAACCCATGTGTTTGATGTATTAAAACCATTCCACTCATTCTGCTCCAGCTATTACCACTAACTAGCCTGTCCTCCCCAATTAAGGTGCCACCAACCTCCTGTGGTGGATACAACAGCCAGAGAGTATGATTACTAGATCTAGGTTAGGTGCCATTGTGAATGGAATAAATAAAGAGAGTAACAGTGAGACCAGGAACCATTCCATAATCTGATTTCAATTACACAAGTGAACCCTGATACAAAACAGTTTTTATAATATCATCCCGTGTCTAAAAAACATGACATATACATCATGTAAAGCCACCAATGTAATCGAATGGCCACAGTGTTTAAAATTGAAGCGTGTAATGAGCGATACATAAAAGTGCTGTATTGTAACAGTCAGGTCTGCCGGGTCGAGTAAGACAGTGTATTCCAGAGATATGGAGGGAGGAACCAGTAAGATAGTCATTACATAGAGCCTGCTTCAATCTAAACCTAATCAAATCTTTCCCCAAAAACATTTACTGTTCTACAAATGTCCTTATTTGACCGTCACAAACATTATTTTACAACTGATGATGCTTGATACGCCACCAAAATGTTAAGGGAATTGAGCAATGATTACTCCATCAAACTAATCAAAACATTTATTTTTGTAGAGCAAGAACAATGTTTTCTATTTAGATTCTAGGTTTTCTGTAATGCAGGTATGTTTGAGTAGCACCATGGGTATTCTCTATTGGAACCAAGCATCAGCAGAAGGCCCAAAAACAGCAACACAAACCGTGTTCGTTTTTATATCCTAATTAGCCACGGTTTATAAATAGCATGGCAAATGAAGGCAAATCTCTAGTTTTGGCCCGGTTGTGATTGCCCTACGACAACATCTCTCCATCCTCCTCCCTGTGCAAGAGGAAAACAAACTCATACCCTGCTGCTATATGAAAGAAAAAAAGGGACTGGAAAAAAATATGTGGTTGTAGCCAAAGTGGCGAGCCAAGCATTGTGAGGGTACAATACGGAATATAGGTGATCCCTGAGAGCTGGCGCTAAGCAAGCCTAATCCTGTTGACAGAGAATGGGCACAGGGAGCCATGCCAGGGCCGCATTGAGCTGTGGCTGTATGGAGCACCAGGGGGAATTACTCACCATGGCAAGGGTGGTCCTCCACCACCACAAGCCTGCCTGAGCCCGCCCACGACTGGGCTGCCAGCAGGTACCAGCAGCACTGGGGTGGGCATGCCAGCCAGCCACACAGGGTTCTCCCTTAGCTCCCCCACCCTCCATCCTCCTCACACACTCTGAGCCCTGCTGCAGGCCAAGCCTCCTATATTGATCATACTTGAAAACTGGCTTGGGACTTCCTATAGGATTTAGTGGTGGTGACATGTTGGTGTCCCCGCCACGGTGGCCCCAATTAGGAGGGCACTGAGGGCTTAGCCAAAGATTAGCCAACGGTGTAGGGGAGGGGGGTGAGGAGGGGAGAAAGCCTCCGTCAACACGTGTCATCACTGTTACTCCATGTCAGGTAGCAGTGACAATGGAGACAAGGAAACCTGCTGGAATCTCATCTCTCTTCTTTAGCTTTGATTGATATTATAGGCAGGAACACTAAAGACTGACTACTAGAGGGTGAGTCTAAGACGTCTAAGAGTCAGTCTGGCATTGTTCCTCAAAGTGCACGTGTTACTCCTAATTCCTTTAGCTCTGACTAGCAGCACGTCAGTCTTAACGCTGCTGCAGTGAGGTTGACTGGATCTCAGCTCAGATTCAGGCATTACAAGAAGTGTTATCGTTTTAATGCGATGATCTAGATTAGAGGCGATCTAGAGTAGAAATGCACAAAGGGAGACAATATTAACTCTCTTCAGTACTTTAGCTTTCTGAGTTTCCCTCCTCCCCTCCCCCATCTCTCCACCTCTTTTTCCCTTAAACGATAGAATATTTGGCGGTTAATCAGGTTGTGTGCAGGGCTATGTAGTGGAACGCCTCTTGTTGAGACCACCAGGCTCCTCTCTGTGTCCATTAGGACGGAGTGATATGGACAAAGAGGGAGGGACTCCTCTGGGCGGCGTTAATCATCCCTCCATCCCTCCCTCTATCCCTCCTTTATGAAATGTGTCCTGATGACCTAATAGATGGGAAGGTAAAGGCCAGCCGTCCCACTCCACTGCAGGTAACGTTACTACACACACAAACACACAAATACATACACTGATATACTCACATAGATATGGAAATACACACACACACACACACAGGCGCACACACACACAAGTGTACTACAGTGTAGGCCTCTTGCACTGTGGGCATCTTGCCCTGTCATAGGAATCACATTGGAGCATTTCCCACCATGGCCTATTACGGTATGGTGCAGATGTCAGTGGAGCTTCCCCAAAACTGTTCCACATCACAGGCTTCATGTCACAGCCCCAGCCAGCCATCAAGGCAATGGGGGTAGAGGTCTCTGGCAAGACCCAGAGAGAGATGGACAAATCCCATTTTCAGTGTGTTGTCTAATGCTAACAGGTTTATCTCTACCCCAGAAAAAGGCAGGACATTTCAGGTTGCGTTTCTTCATGCGATCTGCATGGCTGATGCTATGGCCCTGTAGGAAACTCACTACAGAAGAGAATAAGGCTGAAGGCATGGCTTTAGACCAGCAATGATGTCCATACACTTTGCATGGGAGGATTCAGTCAGGGGATGTATACACTGTGTTGGGGCTTACATGGGATGATTACAGTGCGATAATAAGGGTATGGGTCAGTCCATTATGTAATAGCCAAGGTACAATATCAATAGGAATCCCACATCACATTGGTAATTACTAACACCAAGCAGTGAGCTATGATTCTGAGCCAAGGGTCTATGCTCATACAGGCTCACTGTGTATTCTGATGTCAGTTCTCTGATCACAATAAATATGATAGACATAAATCAAACTATAGTGTAAGTGTTGTGAATAGAGTACATGTGTTGTTTGTGTTTGTGTGTGCGCGCGCACACTCACGTGTGCAGCCCCAGGCCCAGCAGCTGTGAGCAGATGTCACTGTAACTGAGCAGGGAGTTGGGAGAGAGAGAAATGTGCTAGGCCAACCCTCTAATTTACGCATGAGTGGAGCTGCACCACCGATATTTACATTTAAATTGATGTTTCAGATACTTAATTAAAGACAAGGACTGGGCTCTTCTGGTCGACGGCAGCTTCTTCCTCATCCTCCTCGCTGGAGCTCACAGACCGCTCACTGGAACCCAAACCCGCCAGAATATTCCACCGGCACCCAGGCCAGCTAATGACAATAGCTCCTGTTCCTGTCTGTTCCGTTCTCTCTATGGTAATTCCAGAGTACATTACTGAACACACAATGCCCCCTGGTGGTTTGCTATACTCCACCAGAACTCACCACAACATCATAACTCTTCCTGTCCTCCAGTCAGTACTCATGAAGTCACACAACATCAGAACTCTTCCTGTACTCCAACCAGTACTCATAAATCAAATCAAATCAAATCAAATCAGATAAAGATAAAGTCACACAACATCAGAACTCTTCCTGTATGTATAGTCTCACTGTGACAGCCAGTTGCCCTGATAACACTGTCAGCTCACTTTACTCAGCTAACCCACTCTGAAGACCCTGTGTAGCCCTGGAGGGTGTAGTCTAAAACTGGGTGTGTTCTGGCAGGCTGTTTTGGAGATATCATCATCAGACATATATGAATACACCGCTGTTTCTCCTGTACTTTCTGTCTTGGGCCTCTGAAGCAACATGTATTTATATTTAAAATATTATATTTCAACTTCTGGCTGTTAAAAAAACCAACACACCCAATGAGGGAAGGGGTTTAGGCTTTGTCTAAGAAATGGTGGGGGAGACTAGTCTAGGATAGCACTACACCACTATACAGTATTATCAGGGGCTCTAAAGGGGCCAGGGCCGTACTGCAGAGTCACTCCACTCCTGATGAACCACCCTCCCAGCATGCTCCTCTCCTCTCTCCCCTGCCCCTGGACCCTCAGAGGGGCCGCCTAGCCGCCTGTAGGACACACCCCTCCATCACCACCACTTCCTCCCAAACAGCCTTCTAATAGATTTTAAAAGAGGGTTATTAACATTACCTGCTAATTATGTTAAGGACAGAATTAGGGAAAGAGAAAAAAAATCATTTTTTTGTCTAATTAGGTTTGGTCTCTAAGTACGGCCTGATAACCAAGGGAATGCTGCCTGCATGGAGATCTCCATAGAAATGAGAGTGCAATGAGCCAGGGAGAGAGAGGGTCCTCTCCTTCGGAAAATAAGTTAACCCTTTAAGTCGGAGACTTGACTCTATTAACAGAGGAGCTGGCAGAGGGCAATTACCAGCCAAATGGTTTATTTAGGATGTGTTTATCTGGGAGTGGGAGCTGCATCATTCAGCGCGTTAATAACTCAATACAGGGCTTCATTACCGATTACAGTCACTGGATGGTAACACCTTCCTGATAGCCAACTGAAGCCTGATGCTATCAGCCCCGCCGCTGAATTATAAGGAATGAGACCTAATTTTTCAGCCGCTCGGCTCGTTCCCCTGCTGTTTCCTCCACTCTAGTGCTACCCAGTGGGTGTGCTGCCACAGTCATGGGCATGGGAATGGGCATGGGAAGAGACAACTACTCAGCCACAGTAAAAAAAAGGGAGAGAACAGTTCCACATTACAGAAACATCATTACAGAAAAGAGAGAATAAAGATTTCCGCTGAGGCATTCAACTACACCTACAGAAATATCCAATGAAATACCACAGAAATACTGAATCAGATTCTGGTAGAGGTAGAGCACTGCAGTGGAATTTACAGTCATGAAGATACCGACCTGTTTAACACCAGACTGATGCTACTTAACAGGGCGTTGTCAGGGCTCTCAGCATCATCACAGTGAAATGGGAGAGTGTACACTCTTAGAAAAAGGGGTTCAAAAGGGTTCTTTGGCTGTCCCCATAGGAGAACCATTTTTGGTTCCAAGAAGAACCCTTTTGGTTTCCATGTACAGTTAATTCGGGAAAGTATTCAGAACCCTTCACTTTTTCCATTTTGTTACGTCACAGCCTTATTCTAAAATTTATTAAATTGTTTTTTCCCCTCATCAATCTACACACAATACCTCATAATGACAAAGAAAAACCCTGTTTTTTTTGGTGGCAAATTTATAAAATAAAATAAACTGAAATATCACACTTACATAAGTATTCAGACCATTTACTCAGTACTTTGTTGAAGCACCTTTGGCAGCAATTACAACCTTGAGTCTTCTTGGGTATGACGCTACAAGCTTGGCACACCTGTATTTGGGGAGTTTCTACCATTCTTCTCTGCAGATCCTCTCAAGCTCTGTCAGGTTGGATGGGGAGTGTCGCAAGTCCGGGCTCTGGCTGGGCCACTCAAGGACATTCAGAGACTTGTCCCGAAGCCACTCCTGCGTTGTCTTGGCTTTGTGCTTAGCGTCATTGGGTCCTGTTGGAAGGTGAACCTTCACCCCAGTCTGAGGTCCTGAACGCTCTGAAGCAGGTTTGCTCCGTTCATTTTCTCCCTCGATCCGGACTAGCCTCCCAGTCCCTGCTGCTGAAAAACATCCCCACAGCATGATGTTGCCACCACCATGCTTCACAGTAGAGATGGTATTGGCCAGGTGATGAGCGGTGCCTGGTTTCCTCCAGACGTTACGCTTGGCATTCAAGCCAAAGAGTTCAATCTTGGTCTCATCAGACTAGAGTCCTTTAGGTTCCTTTGGCAAACTCCAAGCGTGCTGTCATGTGCCATTTACAAGGGAGTGGCTTCCGTCTGGCCACTCTACCATAAAGGCCTGACTGGTGGAGTGCTGCAGAGACGGTTGTCCTTCTGGAAGGTTCTCCCATCTCCACAGCGGAACTCTGGATCTGTGTTGGTACCCTTCCCCAGATCTGTGCCTCAACACAATCCTCCCTCATGGCTTGTTTTTTTCTATGACATGCACTGTCAACTGTGGGACCTTTGTTTGACAGGTGTCCAATCAATTACATTTACCACAGGTGGACTCCAATCAAGTTATAGAAATATCTCAAGGATAATCAATGTAAACAGGAAGTACCTGAGCTCAATTTCAAGTCTCATAGCAAAGGGTCTGAATACTTACGTAAATAAGGTATTTCTGTTTGACATTTTTTTTATACATTTTCAGAAATGTAAAAAAAACAGTTTTCACTTTGTCATTATGGGGTATTGTGTGTGGACTGATGAGGGGGGGAAATTATTTGATCCATTTTAGAATAAGTCTGTAACGTAATAAAATGTGGGGGGGTCTGAATACTTTCAGAATGCACTGTATGTACAACCCTCTGTGGTAGAACCCAAAAAGGGTTCTTCAAAGGGTTCTACCTGGAACCCAAAAGGGTTCTACCTGGAACCAAAAAGGGTTCTTCAAAGGGTTCTCCTATGGGGACAGCCAAAGAACCATTTAGGTTCTAGATAGCACCTTTTTTTCTGAGAGTGTAGGGGGAGCAGTGCAGAGTCCAATGCCACATCCTGGCACTAGGTCTGAGGTCAAAGGTCAATAGATGAGGTTTGCCCTCGTTGTATAGGCAGGCACATGAAGAGCTAA
Organism: Brachymystax lenok tsinlingensis; assembly: GCA_030435695.1. NCBI lineage: Eukaryota > Metazoa > Chordata > Actinopteri > Salmoniformes > Salmonidae > Brachymystax > Brachymystax lenok. Next base: position 25,726,034 of record CM059794.1, read on the forward strand.
AAGATGCCCAATAGTGATGGAGAAATGGCAGTGCAAAGAGGGGGCAGAAAACAGGGTTTGCATGTCATCTCTGGTTACCACCAAGCTAAAGGTAGCCTAGTGAAGGGACCTGGCAACACCCCACTTCCTGTGTGATTACATGTTTAATTTACTTCACATCTAAAAAAAAAAATGGTCTACTATGACAGAGCCAATTTGTAGTGATCTCCGTATGAGTGTCAGACAGGCAAAGTAAAGGGGGTTGCTGCAGTGAAACCTCTCTCCCTACAAGCCCTAATGGAATCTCAATGAACCCCCAAGCCGCTGGGTCTGCCAGAGGCAGACAGCCCCGCCATTACAGCCAAGGACCCTCCTTCACCCGCTGCACGCCTCTCACAACTCTCACTCACTCCTGTTATTATCACTTCAACCATCCTGGGTAAAGAGCCAGGAGGTCTGAGGGGAGAGAAACAGCACCAAAGGGAGGGAGGTTACCATCATTTACAGCCATGTACCTTGACATTCTCCAGATCCAGTTGGGTAGGGAAGGGGGGCCAAATAGCAGCCTTCTAAATTGAAGAAGCCGGACACTGTGTTTAAAGTCATAGCTGATCGTAGAGGAGCGCTGATGTCCAATTTTATTTTGAAACCTTGATTCATAAATAGACAGAGAAGGCATGGATATATTTAACATAGGTGTCTATCTGGCTGTCAATTTAAAGTGTCTCATTTTCACCTTACTGGGAAGAGAGAAAAAAACTTGGTCCTTGAGTTGAAATTATTCAAATTATATTAATGTTCCATATCTTGGGAAATTGCAAATGAAATTGGCGTGCAGCAATTGAAGGTTGTGCTGTTATCTCTTGTTCATAAACATTGGGTCATTAAGTGTTCTGCCGTTTTGAAAGCCGTGAGCATATGTCCAAACAAATCAAACATAAAAGATCCAAATGAATGACTATCAGCAAAATAGAAGCAATAGATGATAAATTCAATGCAATATAAGCAAATGTTTAACATTCAAATGGAACCTGACCTTGTAAAGTTGATGGGACCGTATGCTTCTCTGCATTAAAATGTTATTCAATAACATCCAATAACAATCATTTGTTTACGGTCACCTTCAATGTAAAAAAGAATAAAAAATAACATGTATGCAAAGTATGTCTGCATTTGCAGAGGTTCTTATTTTTCTCCATGTCCTTGGTTTAATCGAATGGCAAACTCCAACACTATGAAGTGAAAATAATCAAACCCACAACCCTGGTCTTGTAAGCCAGAGTAGATGCTTTCTTTCCTGAACTTGCTACCTAGACAGGTGTCCTCTCCTCCACTCTCTTCCCTGCAGTAAGGTTAACATGACACATCCCTGCGGGAGTGTAGTCTAGGGTCTAGCCTACGGTGAGAATGTTTACTGTTTTGCCGAGCCCAGCCTGACCCCGGACGGGGGAGAGACAAGATACATTTGACAGCTAATGTAAAAATAACAGCCAATCATAAATCAGGGAAGCAGGCGTGAGTCGATGATGAGAGTTAATCAATACGGGCTTGACTTTGTCATTGTGTGAAATGGCACTCCATTTATTAACAGGGGACTCTGAGGCGAAACATTACTCACATTAGGGTATGCACAGGGAAGAGAGGTGAGGGGGAGGGTGGGGCTGAGGGTGCTTAGTCACTGCTACAGCCAGCAGCCAAGCGAGGCCTGCCTGCCCTGCAGACTGGCCCAATACAGGGCCAGCCAATACAATACAATAATCAAAATACAGTATGTTCCTCAGTCTCTTACCAATCTTTTTTTTTGTGATAGTCAAATTGGTAGTTACAGTCTTGTCCCATTGCTGCAACTCCCCTACGGACTCAGGAGAGGCGAAGGTCAAGAGACATGCGTCCTCCGAAACACAACCCTGCCAAGCCACACTGCTTCTTGACACACAGCTCACTTAACCCTGAAGCCAGCCACACCAATGTGTCGGAAGAGGAAATGTCGTCCAGCTGGCAGGTGCACGACCTGTCACAAGGAGTCACTGGAGCGCGATGAGACAAAGAAATCCCGGCCGGCCAAACCCTCCCCTAACCCGGACAACAGGCATATTGTACACCGCCTCATGAGTCTCCTGGTCACGGCCGGCATTGACACAGCCTGGGATCGAACCCAGGCTGTAGTGATGCCTCAAGCACTACAATGCAGTACCAGCCCAGTCTCTTACTAATCTTGATGAGAAATGACTATGTTGATTGTGGTGAACATTCCCTATCCAAAGGAAATACTTTGGTCACTTCACTCTACTAATGTCATGCAGCAAATTATTTGAAGATCTTTCATGATTGTTGTGCACTTAATCAGGCTGTATCAGTTATGCTGTGATGCCTCCAGGGTTTCAGTACACGTGGCATCTAAGAAGGCGAACAACAACACTGAGTAGGTTCCACATCTAAAGTGTCTTAAGTTGAATTTTGGAGTGGAGAGGCTAAGACAAAGGCTCAGGCAGAGACAGAAGCAGAGGCTGAGACAAAGAAATCCCGGCCGGCCAAACCCTCCCCTAACCCGGACAACAGGCATATTGTACACCGCCTCATGAGTCTCCTGGTCACGGCCGGCATTGACACAGCCTGGGATCGAACCCAGGCTGTAGTGATGCCTCAAGCACTACAATGCAGTACCAGCCCAGTCTCTTACTAATCTTGATGAGAAATGACTATGTTGATTGTGGTGAACATTCCCTATCCAAAGGAAATACTTTGGTCACTTCACTCTACTAATGTCATGCAGCAAATTATTTGAAGATCTTTCATGATTGTTGTGCACTTAATCAGGCTGTATCAGTTATGCTGTGATGCCTCCAGGGTTTCAGTACACGTGGCATCTAAGAAGGCGAACAACAACACTGAGTAGGTTCCACATCTAAAGTGTCTTAAGTTGAATTTTGGAGTGGAGAGGCTAAGACAAAGGCTCAGGCAGAGACAGAAGCAGAGGCTGAGACAGAAGCAGAGACAGAGGCTGAGACAAAGGCTCAGGCAGAGACAGAGGCTGAGACAGAGGCTGAGACAGAGGCTCAGGCAGAGGCTCAGGCAGAGACAGAGGCTGAGACAGAGGCAGACTGAGGCAGAGGCAGAGGGACAGCGGCAGAGGCAGAGGCAGAGGCTGAGAGTATGAGAGGCTGAGACAGAGGCTGAGACAGAGGCTCAGGCAGAGACAGAGACAGACTGAGGCTGAGAGTATGAGAGAGGCTGAGGCTGAGAGTATGAGAGAGGCTGAGACAGAGGCTCAGGCAGAGGCTCAGGCAGAGACAGAGACATACTGACACTGAGGCAGAGGCAGAGGCTGAGAGTTTGAGAGAGGCTGAGACAGAGGTTGAGACAGAGGCTGAGACAGAGACTGAGACAAAGTCTCAGGCAGAGACTGAGAGTATGAGAGAGGCTGAGACAGAGGTATAGGGGTTGGAGTAGAGACAGCTCTTCAGTGCGAGTGTGTGAACGAGCGGACAGACTGGCGGGTGAGAGAGGTGGCTGATTTGAGTGGGTCTGGCTGGTCTACTCTGGGGAAATTGGGCCCTGAGAGTGGAGTTGTGATTTACTCTGGGCCCCTGGCTGGTTTGTCGGTCTGGCTGATGAGCTCCAGGCTCCTAGCTGCTGGGGCCCACGCCACCAAGGGATTGGCTCTGACCAATATGTTCCCTTCCAGTCTAAAGGACAAGGCTAATATGCTACAGGAACCCTGGCCACGTGCTCGCTCTTCTCCTTCATTTAAAGTCCCTCTCTATCTCTACCTCCTTCGCTCGCTATCGATCTCACTCTCTCTCCCATTGCTTTTCTTCCTCTTCATATCAGACCTTCTCTATCCTGCGCTCACTCCCTCTCTCTCTTTACCATTCTACTCCTGATATCAGGACCTCTTTTTCCATTTTGTCTCCTCTCCCATCGTCTTGCGCCCCCCTCCCTCTCTCTCTCTCTCTCTCTCTCTCCCGCTCTCCTGCTACTTCCCAGTGCTGCAGTCATTTTTCCTCACCCAATGCTCATTGCCAGGTCCGGGGGAATGTATGGCTTTATTTGTACGGTGCTGGAGTCTTATTGGATTCCTATTGCTCTGGAACAGGAGAAACACATTCCAGATTCATCAAGGGACAATTTAATTCAGAATTCATGAAGTGTGCATCCGTCAAGGTGCCGGCTCCAAGATGCCCTGTGTGTTCTCTCTGTGCTTCTTCTCTACGGTGCATCCCACTCCATCAGTACCTCCAGGCCCATTTCCCTCCTTGATCAGAAAATACCCAGTGGTTTCCTGATGTGGCTCTAAAAAGATCTCACCCATCTCATAAGGTCTGACTCCTGCTTTAGATCCAGACACCAATCTACTGGGGACTTACCATACATTCTTGAGACTATAGAATTACCCAGGTTCTACCACTGCCCTCCAAGGTGAGAAAACTCATTTCAGCCATTCATCAGCTCTCTAATGGGTGCTCTGTGCAGATTTATCTGGCTAATATTTGGACATACATACACTGAACAAAGATATAAACGCAAATTGTTGGTCCCATGTTTCATGAGCTGAAATAAAAGATCCCAGTCATTTTCCATACACACAAAAAGCTTATTTCTGTCTATAATAAGGCCCTTTTGTGGGGAAAAACTAATTCTGTCTTTGCCTGGCTCCCTATTGGGTGGGTCTGGCTCCCAAGTGGCCCACCCATGGCTGTGAAATCCATAGATTAGACCCTAATGAATTTATTTCAATTGACGGATTTCATTATGAACTGTAACTCTTTGAAATTGTTGCATTTTGTACTTATATTTTTGTCCAGTATAGTTTGTTGGAACCAGTTGTCTCATCTTGAGTTACAGTATACATGTGCCTTTTGTGTCACTTTGATATTTTAAGTAGATATTGTGCACAAATATTTAATTTTAAATGCCTGTTATATTAAATAAAGTGACCTTTAATATAGACGACAAAGAAAATCTATTAATTTTGATCTTTTATATGAATAAACACTTGCTAAAATTCTGCATTTTGACATGTCCCTCTGTGCACCCTCTGTGACATTAAAAACTGTAATATTTTAGATAGTAAAATATTACAATACATCTGCCTAATTTCACTTAGATTAACAGCTATACAAGACAAATAAAATGGCAGACCCTTCCCCCGCCCCACATCCCTCCCCCACACACATACTACTTAGTTGAACTATAACCAACTTGTCAAACCCTCTAAATAGCATGAACAATATGATTAAAAGGAATGGAACAGAATGATAACCTGAGTAATGTAACACACCAATTCTCCCACAGTGAAGTTTTCCTTCTCTTTAACCCCAATGCAGACCAGTTTCCCAACCCTGAGGTGGAAGAGGAGGGGCTGAGTAAAGCTACCCAAACCGCTGTTGGAGAAAATATGATCCTGATGGATTTCCCTGATGATGGTAAGAATGTCGTTCAGCATCAAGGTCAGCAGGATGATCTGGACAGTACAGGAGGGTCTCTTCTTCATCAGATTCCCTCCCTTCACCCTTTCACTCCTTTCCTCCATCCCCTGGACCCGACCTGATCCGCATCCTCAGTATGAAGACACTGCAGAACACGTCGATGAACAGGACCACAGCAAAGATACCAGCGTTGAATTGTATGGAGTCCGGGAAACTCCCATTGACAAAGGATGCATAGTGTTTCCAACCATGCCACGATCATACATGCCACCCTGTAACTCAGGGGTCTGTACTTGAGGAAGACCAAAGGGTGGACCACCGCCAGACGTTTGGCTCCTTAATTGCTGCACGTCCTCTGTTACTAGTCTCTGAATAATAGGAAGAGCTGCCTTCTAAGATAGAGGTAGAGATAAAAACAAGAGGAGAGGTAATTAGTGGATCTGGAGAGGTGAAGGACTTACTGGAAAACAAGTTTTATCATCACAGGAATTAAACTTAAATACACAGAGATTGACAACGTTATTATTAGAAATTGATTTAATGACAGTGTTTTTTCAAGACAAGAGTTTTCACTGTACCTTCCGTGGCTTGTTCTTACCGAAGAAGAATGAGCTTTAATACCTCTGTCCAGGGATTAGGATTTAGCACGTACAGTATGCTTTAAAGAGTTCTCAAAACAAGATGACACTCATCTAGAAGAGCCTATATCTGACTCATGTATTAATATTTGAATTAAAGTGCAACTGCCATTCAAATAGCCAACGTTTAAGCCCGTGGTGTCCATGTTGTTTTTTCCAGTGTTTATGGAGCCTAATGGTTTTCTAGGAGTGTTCACTATGAGGGCTAGAATGTTGCGTAACGATGACAACATTAGCAAAGTCTCATGTACAGTGTCACGACTTCCACCGACGGTGGCTCCTCTGCCTGTTCGGGCGGCGTTCGGCGGTCGTCGTCACCGGCCTATTAGCTGCCATCGATACTCCTTTTCTTTCTGTTGATTATTCTTATTGTTTGCATCTGTTTTCGTGTTTGTGTTGACTAGGGCTATTTAAGCCGGTCAAGCCCGCCTCCTTTCGTGCGGGCTTGTTTCTCTGTTTGTTGGTGGACGTTCGGTTGTTGTATTTACTGGCTTGTTCGGTGTCCTGTTTGGGCCGCCTTTTGTTTGTGTGCGCCTGCTTTGTTTGGCCGTTATATTTACGCGCCGCATTAAAGGAGTATTTTCCTTACACCCTGCTCTCTGCGCCTGACTCCACACCCACCACTCCTAGCTGTCGTGACACACAGTCAGTCCACATATATTTGAATAACATTACGGAATCTTAGTGACAGACAATAACCCTAAATTCAAATTACAATATAATATGAAGAAAACAATCCATTACTTAATACTGATGCTAAATTAAATCCTCCTACCCCCATATCTAGCAACCCCATCCTAATGCATATTGTATAATTAATAAAACAAACCTATATTCACAATACATGCTAAACAAGGGATGCAGCTTTAGTAAAATAATGTCAAAGCGCTTGGTGTAGTTGGTGCAAAAGAGTCAGGCGCAGGACAGCAGAGATGAGCAACACAATGTAGTTTACTCAATATAATTACAAAGTAGATAATATACCAAGCCCACCAAATAGGACTGACATAACTCAGAAATAATAACACACAACAAACATGGGTAAAACAGAGGGTTAAATAATGAACATGTAATTGGGGAATTGAAACCAGGTGTATATAAAACAAAGACAAAACAAATGGAAAATGAAAAGTGGATTGGCGATGGCTAGAAGGCCGGAGACGCCGCCCGAACAAGGAGAGGGACCGACTTCGTCGGAAGTCGTGACATAGAAGCAATCTGTGATTGCTACATTAGTTATTGGACTTTTAAATTAATGATATATACCCACTGATTCTTAAAAATATAACTTATAAATGCCTCATCAGCTTAGTTAAACTGTCGTAAACTATCAGAACCAAAAATAAGATCTTGTTTAACTCCTTTGTTGGTAAACAACATAAATGTAAACAAACAATGTATAGCCTCAACATTTAAAAGTTTCTCCAGCATCATTGCTAAGCTTTATTCCAAACAGTGGTGAGGAATCCGCACTGTTATTGTTTGAACTGCAGATTGCCCTTTTCACCACAACTCTAATGCTAATGAGCTATGTCTCATAAAATGCTATTGCTACATGCCAACAAACTAAAATAAAACAAATTATTTGCCATATAAAAAATTACGCTAAATCTTCTACGTCTTTGCAGTGTCTATGTATGTTGAAACTACAGTTGCACTAAGAAGTTAGGCTGCGCCGCAGGATTGACAGAACATTTTTAATTCAATGGGTATTTAACAACGCTCTATCGTCTCCTAGCCATAGATTGTCACAAAAACCTGTACTTTTAGTGCCCGCAACGGTAAGTCTAACATGTCTCTGGCCCTCTTCGGCATGGCATCGTTCCCTCTCTGTAGAAGTGCAGCAGGGGTGAGACCAGGACACTGAAGATGTTCATGATCATTAACATAGGGAAGACATTGCAGGTGATTTCAAGACTGGATGACAGAGTGGCCCAACCAACAACCACCGGGATGGAGCTTGCCAAGATGATCACCAGGTTGGTTAAGACAATCCCAAAAGCTCTCATCTTATGTGGGTCTGTCGTCCCCTGTTTCTTCTCTCCCCCTCTGCCCCCCTCTACCTCTCCTGGACCAGGCTGCTTCAGCACACACAGGATGAAGAAGCAGCAGAGAGAAATGACGGCCACCCCAAGGCAATATACACTAATGAGCACATAAGCATCAGTTTCTTTATTACCCATTAAAATTATAACAAAACATGCATAAGTGAGGGACAACACCCAGACCATGGCTGAACACGCCACCCTGTACCTCCGGAGTCTGTACTTGAAGAAGGCCACAGGTTGGGCCACCGCCAGGTAGCGCTTCATACAGAAGCAGCTCTGGAACAGGGGCCTGCAGGTCCAGGAGAGGTTGTAGAAGACAAACACAGCCTGCCATAACATTATAGCTTTCCGGATGAATAGGTAGCTGATCACCTCAAGGAGAACCTGGACACAGAACACCAGCTCCACTGCAAACAGGTTAATAGGGAAGACCTGGGTGGGTTTGAGACCTCCAGAGAGACTTCCACTCAGAGAGAGCCAGAGGCACCAGACCAGAGATGGCGTCCCCAGGAGGAAGCACAGGGCCTGAGTAGGAAAGCTTAGCACTGTCACAACATGGAACTGCAAGCATCCCAGTTGTCAAGGTAAGTGTGGTTTACTGAAGAGTCATTCATCCTTGTGGAACAATATCCAAGCCCACTGAGACATGAGAAAGGGGAGATTACATGATTCTTGACTTCATGTTTTAATATATTGGAAATATATGTAATTTATACCTAATTTAACATATTCCAATCCCAGTTGATGCTGACGCGAACACATAAAAATACTTAGGTCTATACGTAGGTCTACCGTTACGTCAGTCAAAGCATTGTACATTCTCTCAGAAAGTCTGAATGGAAACATGAAGAGGAGAAGTAAAATGTTTAGAGGAACATAACATGTTAAAATGTAAAATAATCTACCCTAGTTGTTTTAGTAACTCAGACCTTGCCTCATGATATTTGAGGTGTTCTCTCCTGCAGAAGGCTGGGTCCAACCCGATGGTACAACACCTACATGTATGAGTGATTTTAGCCAAAGCTCTCTGTCCTGTGTTCTTCCTAAGTCACTTGTTGTTATTTACATACACACACCTCTGGGCAGTGACACACACACGCACACAAACGCACACACACACAGAATTTCAACTTGCTCAGGGATTTTGTATTTTGCGTTTTGGCCTGAGCATAAATGGAAGCATCATCACCCAGCCACCTGCAATGGCTCTTTCACCTTACATAATCAAATCACACAGGCTTCAGTCATACACAGTAGGGAGAAAGGGGAAAGGGGGATACTTAGTCAGTTGTACAACTGAAACAAAGTTACACTACCCACTGAAGTCCAGGAAAGCGAGTAAAATGCTGTTTGGCTCTCAGAAGTGAGGAGTCCCAACAGTGTTCCATGGACAACTACCCTGCGTCCATCACTACTATACATCTGGCATACATTTTTTCTTTCACTCATTTTAATCTACAACTGTAACCTTATTTCCCAAATAAAGATGGCTAACTATAACATCAACTACCCTTTGAATGACGCTCTACTCTTTTTCTCGATCTAGTCTTGGGTATGAACTCCTGTGTTTTTTGAGGAGCTGTCAGAACTATTAACAGTTGCAGGTGTCAATATAGAGTACAGGAGAAACAGCCAGGAGAGTAATGGCAGAGAGAGGATGCCAATTATAGCTGAGGGAACCTTAAATCTACAGGACACAACACAGGCGATCAATATTCATTACACAACCTGACTGTGGTGTCCACTAGAACAGGACAGTCTACACAGGAGCTTTTATCACGAGGACAGCTATGGGATCATTGGTGCTTCCACTCCCACAATGGTCCGTGTCACTTCCAACTGACAAGATTCTCGGTACCACAGCCAGAATGTCTTTATTTCATTGTTTGTGGCCAAAGCAACATTTAACCTTGCCTGGCGCCTTCAATCCCCTACAACCACAACAACTAGAGTACGAGTCTACAACAACACAAAGAACAGAGTGATTGACATATGCACAAAATGCACCACAGACATCTACACCAGCACAGGGGGGGGAAACCTATGTGACCCCCTTCCACACACCCCTTTTCCCCAACCCAGCCCCTTATCCCAGCCTCCCGTGTCCTGACCTCTGAAACTGGTTTGAAAATTTCACACAATCTCCCTGCACAGCAGTGGCTGCAGCAGTGCTGGGAGCCAATATGTTTCCATAATTGGGCCTGTAACGGGGGCAGAGTCCAAGGCAATTAATACTTTCCTCCTCTGTTGTTTAGGCCTGGATGGCAGTGACATGGTGTTGAGTAATTGGACGGTGCTGAGTAAAAGTCCCCTCTGCTTTACATTAATATCCCTTCACCTCGACTCTAATCCCGTCCGGTTCTAGATTCCCATTGCCACCCACATCCAACCGCTCCCTCTGACCAGCAACCAGCTCCATCCGACCATGCAAACCACCTCCCTCTCACACACACTCCCACCCAGAGACGTCATGCCCATAGGGGGGATGTGCCCCCTCATATTTGTCCAGTTATCAATCAAGTTAAAATATAGCTAGCTTGTCTAACTATCTGCCTGCTGGTAAGATTGGTAGACTTTAGAAAAGCAAGCAATAACTAAATGTACTGAATAAGACACAGATTTTAGCAAAGAATATGCAAAGAAGCATATTTAGTTTCTTTAAAAAAAAAACTATCAGTCTGGAGGATACAGACAGCTCAAGAGGTATGCATAGATTGGCAGAATAATAAAGCATAAAGATTATGGCTCTAGATGGCAGAAAAAATCTGTTTCAGGTGTTTGAAAAATGCTAAATTCTCCAAATTACGGACCGGGGGGCCTTGCTCTGGCTCACCCCCAGCCATCCTCACATACTTTGTGCCCCCTTAGATTTTTGGGGAGCATGACGCCCCAGCTCCCACCTGTCAACTCCCCACTCCGGCCACACACAGCTAATGTACGGCCAGGTGAAAGGAATAATTAGTCAGGGTTGAAATTTATAGGTGGAAAAGGGGAGGTGTTGAAAACAAGAGGAATAACAAACATGTTGAGGTTGTTTTTTCCCTTTATAACTATCAAGGGAGTTTTAAAGGAGATTTCTGAGACTTTCAGTGCACAACGGACCATTTGCTGACAAAGGACAATAAGATCATGAAACAAAACTAATAACATATATTTTGCAAATGAAAGGTTTTTGCAAGAACAAAAAAGCACATTATAACACAATAAAATTATATATACATATATATACATACATTACCGGTCATAAGTTTGGACACCTATTCATTCTAGGGTTTTTCTTTATTTTTTACTATTTTCTACATTGTAGAATAACAGTGAAGACCTCAACACTATGAAATATCACATGTAGTAACCAAAAAAGATTCTTCAAAGTAGCCACCCTTTACCTTGATGACAGCTTTGCACACTTTTGGCATTCTCTCAACCAGCTTCATGAGGTAGTCACCCGGAATGGATTTCAATGAACAGGTGTGCCTTGTTAAAAGTTAATTTGTGGAATTTCTTTCCTTCTTAATGCGCTTGAGCCAATCAGTTGTGTTGTGACAAGGTAGGGTTGGTATACAGAAGATGGCCCTATTTGGTAAAAGACCAAGTGCATATTATGACAAGAACAGCTCAAATAAGCAAAGATAAATGACAGTACATCCTTACTTTAAGACATGAAGGTCAGTCAATACCAAAAATGTCAACAACTTTGAACGTTACTTCAAGTGCAGTCGCAAAAACCATCAAGTACTATGATGAAACTGGCTCTAATGAGGATCGCCTCAGGAAAGGAAGACCCAGAGTTACCTCTGCTGCAGAGGACAAGTTCATTAGAGTAACCATCCTCACAAATCGTCAATTAACTGCACCTCAGATTGCAGACCAATAAATGCTTCACAGAGTTCAAGACACATCTCAACTGTTCAGAGGAGACTGCGTGAATCAGGCCTTCGTGGTTGAATTGCTGCAAAGAAACAACTACTAAAGGACACCAATAAAAAAAAGAGACTTGCTTGGGCCAAGAAACATGAGCAATGGACATTAGACCGGTGGAAATCTGTCCTTTGGTCTGATGAGTCCAAATTGGAGAGTTTTGGTTCCAACCGCCGTGTTTTTGTGAGACGCAGAGTAGGTGAACGGATGATCTCTGCATGTGTGGTTCCCACCGTGAAGCATGGAAGAGGAGGTGTGATGGTGTGGAGGTGCTTTGCTGGGGACACTGTCAGTGATTTATTTAGAATTCAAGGCACACTAACCAGCATGGCTACCACAGCATTCTGCAGCGATACGCTATCCCATCTGATTTACGCTTAGTGGGACTATCATCTGTTTTTCAACAGGACAATGACCCAAAACACACCTCCAGGCTGTGTAAGGGCTTTTTGACCAAGAAGGAGAGTGACGGAGTGCTGCATCAGATGATCTGGCCTTCACAATCACACAACCTCAACCCAATTGAGATGGTTTGGGATGAGTTGGAGCGCCGAGTGAAGGAAAAGCAGCCAACAAGTGCTCAGCATTATGTGGAAACTCCTTCAAGACTGTTGGAAAAGCATTCTAGGTGACTACCTCATGATGCCGGTTGAGAGAATGCCAAGAGTGTGCAAAGGGTGTCTACTTTGAAGAATCGTTTAACACTTTTTTAACTACTCCATGATTTCATATGTGTTATTTCATAGTTTTGATGTCTTCACTATTATTCTACAATGTCAAAAATATAAAAAATTAAGAAAAACCCTGTAATGAGTAGTGTGTCCAAACTTTTGACTGGTACTGTGTGTATATCAGCACAAAAGTGGTTTTGACTACATTATTACTTTTTAAAATTGTTTAAAAAAAAATGTACCCCCTTTTTCACAACTACCTCATTGCTGCAACTCCCCAACGGGCTCGGGAAAGGCAAAGGTCAAGTCATGCTACCTCTGAAACATGACCCGTCAAACAACGCTTCTTAACAACCGCTCGCTTAACCCGGAAACCAGATGTACCAATGTGTCAGAGGAAACACTATTTAACTGACGACCAAAGTCAGCCTGCAGGCGCAAGGCCCACCACAAGGAGTCACTAGACCGCAATGAACCAAGTGAAGCCCCCAACGGCTAAACCCTCCCCTAACCCGGACAACGTTCGGCCAATTGTGCTTCGCTCTATGGGACTCCCGGTCACAGCCGGTAATGAAACAGCCTGGGATTGAACCCCAGGCTGTAGTGATGCCACAACACCGCTTAGACCGCTGCGCCACTCAGGAGGCCCTATTGGCTGCATTATTTAAAATAATGTTTTAAAAGAAGACCTTCTGTCTATCCATTAGTGAATGGAGTAGGGGGCCATTTGAGGCGATTGGGAATCCTTAGAGCTAAATCCAATATGCTTTAGCAAGAAGGAAGGGTCACAGAGAGGTGTGAGTTCAAAGGTCATTGAGACCACATCCAGTCTGAAGGCTGTGAGACTGACAGCAGTGTAGTGACGTGGTCCTGTCTGAGATAGACTCACAATTGCACTGAAACAGACACACCTTTAAGGACATAGCAACAAGAGATAGTTGACCATTTTTTCTGTTACCTTTTCTGTTACCTTTTCTGTCCTCTTTATTCTCTCTGTCCCATTTCTCCCAATTCTCTTATTCTCTTTCTCAAAATCTCCCTATCCTTTTGCTCAACCTCTCCATGGTGCCCTTGTTTTCTCCCGCTCTCCCTGTTGCCCACTTCTCTCCAGCTCCTTTTCTGGTCCATTTCTAATCTCCTCCAGTGACTGTTCTAAAACAAATCAATAGAGCTATAATAGCACTGCGCTTTGTCATTTTTATATCATTAGTTTTCTTTTTCTATGCGCTTACTTCTCATGCATCAAGAGAGGGGAAGGCAGGGGGCAGGGGGAAGGAGTGAATACAGTAGAGCGCCCTCGTAAACTTTATTCAGTATTCTATGAATTTCAGATCAGTTATGTTTCATAATGACACAGCAGTGCGGATGGCAGTGAGGGGGGAGGCGGTAGGGGGAGGGTTATGGGGGGCAGGGGTGGCGAAGGAGAAGGAGAAGGAAGAGGGAGAAAAGGGAAAAATCGATAGGAGCAGCACACTTTTCCCCGGCATGGTGGAGAAGGGATCTATTGTGGAGGAATTATGATTTATGTCAGGGGTGGAAGGGCCGTCAGGGTGCGTCAGGGACGGAGGTGTGCGCCAATAATGATTAATGCCCCCCCCTCGGTTCCGGAGACAAGCCAGCCTGCACTGCTCTCCCTCTCCTTCCTTCCTTCCTTCCCTCCCTCACTCCCTCTCTCTTTCTCCCTCTCTCTCTCACCCCCTTTTTCATTATTTTCCCCTTTCTCTCAGGTCTCCTATACCTCTCCTTTCATTTACAAAGAAGGCCTGCCCCCTTTTCTCTCCTGTCTGTTGGCTGTGCATGGTGTGGGTGATGGATTCTTCGCTCCCCAGCTGTGGGGCTGCAGGACAGGAGCGGTCACTTTTAAGCTGGACGTCAGCACTTTGTCTCTGCCAGGCCTGTCAGCACTCACCACACTGCATGGCAGAGAGGAAGCAAGAAGGAGAAAAGAGAGAGAGAGAGAGAGAGAGAGAGAGAGAGAGAGATGGGATGGACAGAGCTATAGAGAGCCACTGATGAAGGGAATGAATAGATGGAAGAGGCCTGGATGACGGGACGGAAAGAGAAATGAAGCAAAAGGAGAGAGAGCTTGTCTCTTCTGTCATGCCCTGGCTGTGGCAGGCCGCTGATGTGAGTCTGTCTGTGAGCCTGAAGCAAGAACCATACCATGACACAACACAGACGTCTGCCATAACATAGGACCTGTAACTGTAGAGCGAGCATAGCTCAACCTTAATATTACTTTCGACTGAATGCTAAGAACAACCCATTCATTAATGTCCTACAGTACAGTATAATATCCAAATAATGGTACATTGAGATAATAATAGTACATTGAGATAATAATGGTACATTGAGATAATAATGGTACATTGAGATAATAATAGTACATTGAGATAATAATAGTACATTGAGATAATAATGGTACATTGAGATAATAATAGTACATTGAGATAATAATAGTACATTGAGATAATAATAGTACATATTGAGAGGTCTGCTGAGAGTCTCTCGCCTCTTTTGAATACAGTCAACATTGTCCTATTGTTCTTTGCAGAACCAAGGATACCTGAAACACCACTGAATGGGGGTCAAGTCTTCTCAGCGTCCATTTCTATGTCCCTGTGCTTGGTTTCAATTTACCGATTGGTCAACATTAAAAAACTAAAACCAGTAGGGAGCTCATTGAATTGAATACGGAGACAGAAAGGAAAGAAACGTTAATTCAATGGCAATCTTTTCAATATCACCTTTGGTCCACAAAAAAAAGAACATTAAAAGCAGGGGAGATTGAATTTCAATGAGCGATACAGCACACCCAGACATACATAGTCCACGTTGCTCCACTTCATGTGGGCTGTTCAAGAAGGAACCTTGGTGTGGAAGGCAGCCTTTGGAACGGAGTCTCATTACTACCTGCGAGGCAGGGTGAACCTGGTGAACTATTCTAATGTGTGGCCATGTGAATGAGACTGGGGGTAAGGAAGGTGGGGAGGGGTGAGGGGGGTGTTACAGTCTATTGTGTCCCCCACTACTTGAGTCTATATCTCAGCAACATTTGAGGATGAGCATCGCTAGCTTTGCAGTTATCCGTTTCAGCCCTTTGAGGGTAAGAGGTCACCACTCAAACACACACTCTAAAATAAATCTACTTCTTTACCAGAGAAAAAAGACAAAAGAAAAGCAGGGTAAGAAAATTATCTCAGGCGTCTATTTTCTCGCTGGATGTGAGAGAGCGGGAGGCAGCGACACAGATAGGTAGGACTGAATGAACAGAGGGAGAGAGAAAGAGAGAGGTAGAAGAATAGATGTGGAGCGCACAAGGGGCACTGGGTACAAAAGCGAGGCTGTGGGGGGAAGGCAGGAACGACAAGGGAGGGAGCGGGGCTGAAAACCTCATTTCCACCCTCCACTGCCTCTCTCTGCCTTCTGTAAGAGATTACCCCACAGCGCACGAGTCGAGGGGTGTGCTGCACCCTTACTGGGGGAGAAGCGGGGGGGTCACAAGAGTACACACACACAAAAATGACATCATAAGTTCATACAGAAAATATACAAAATATACTGACACATATTTACGAAATGACAAACAGAAAATCTACTTTGCAAAACCCAACACACCTTTACCTGGCCTTCTGTTATCACTGGGTTAATTAAGAGATAAATAAGAGAGGAAGAGAGGTGTGTGTGTGTGTGTGTGTGTGTGTGTGTGTGTGTGTGTGTGTGTGTGTGTGTGTGTGTGTGTGTGTGTGTGTGTGTGCGCCAGCCTTGAACGTCTGGCGTGAGATGCGGCACCAGGGCCAGTCCTACCTCACCAAACAATAACAAATCAGGCAGCTCCAGAGAGAGTAGGAAGAATAGAGAGGAATGGAAGGGACAAAATCACTTTTCCTACGCCCTGTCTAAAGCATGTGGACATCTGTCTGTCTATCCCTCACACCTACACCCATCCATCCCACGTGTGTGTGTGTTTGTGTGCATGTGACTTTTTCTAAAAGCGTCTAGTATGAATGGCTACAGGTAAACACAGGCAGCCGCCAGCCTTTCCTGGCCCTCCAAAGTCTCTCTACCTCCATGTTGTCCTTCAACTCCACATCATCCTCTGCTGCCTCTTCTCTCCTCCTGTTTATTCTGTCTATCACGCCACTGGCTTTCAGATCACAGAACTGAAGTTATTGGAGGGATACTGAGGAATAGACGGTTATTTCAATCTTGGCTAGGCATATTGTCTGGTATAAGAGTTGCATTTACGATGGAAGCTAGCTGTTCTGCTGCTCAAAACATGCGTCCACAGTGTCAGCTATCAACTGTAAATATAGAACGATGCGTGCCGATGATACACATCACCTCAAAGGGTGGACAGTTGAAAAAGGTTTTTGCTAGCACTTTGTTCAAGAATAGTATACTTTACAGTCAGTGGAGGCTCCTCAGAGGAGGAAGGGGAGGACCATCCTCCTCAGTGAATTTCATAACAATAAAAATACTGAAACATTAAAAAAGTTAGTTAGAATAGTATACGTTAAAGTATGTGTTTGTGAAAGGACAGAGTTGAGTCACCAGGCTCCAGATAGAACTTTACGTAACAACAATATCATTGTAAAAGGAAGGCATGATGTTTAGTGATAAGTCATGTTATAGTCTCCAGCTGAAGAAGAGATTCTCACATACAATAGCTAGCGTTATTTGTTTGTTTGAGCCCAATGGGAGGTGAAATACTGAAAGGAACACTATAGACTGGTGGGTTGACAACGTCCTTATAATGATGCTCGCCCATCTCGGAGGCTAAAGGCTTTGTGTTGTTATGATAGTGAACAGTCAGATAGCTAGCAACAATGACAAGAAGCTGGAATGTGGGGAATCGTATGATTCTTGATACCTTGTCTTCAGGTCTTTTGACTTATGTCATGTCTATGCTAATTTGGCAAACGTTTGCTAGCTAGCTAACCACCAACAACTGTAACGATGCATTTGAGAGACAACAAGGGCTTGTTGTGATAATGTATTTATATTTTCAATAAGAAATATGATTTATGATCAGTAATTCTTTGATTGTTTTGTTGACACCCGTCTATATGGCTCAGCGGTGTCTATGGTACAACAGAGCTATACTGTCTATCCAAACCCCAAGGTGCTTTTAAAAATGTTGACTCAATGTAAAGTAGTGGCGGAGCCCTTTAGTACATGGATAATCATGAGCTCATCTATGTGTGGCTAAATATACGGCTGTGACACTCAGAGTCAGAGGTCCGTGCCTCTCGGGCTGGCCGCCGGGAGGCTGCTATTCCACAGTTTGATATAATTTATTACTGGCTATTAACAGTGAGGGTTGGTTGGTGATGCTACAGGCTGGTGCAGTCAGAGAGAGGGGGGGAATGGGTGGCGAGGAGGAAGGATGGGATAGGGAAGAAGAGAAGAGGTGGTGTCACATCGGCGGTGAAAATGGAGCAGATCCCAGAGGTGAAACTATTACAGCCTGTCAATTATAAAACTATTAACCAGAATGTAACTTCCAATTAAAAGATGATTCAACACTGAGATCTGATGGATGAATTTTGATTAAGTGAGGACCACATTAGGAGCGTAGGGAGATGGACGCCGGTCGACAGCACCGCTACTTAAGAGGCAACGGTCTAATAAAGATTTCTCTCTTTTTTGGGAAAATTAAGGTTAATTACTTTAAATAACATGGCTAGGAGCACACAAAAAAATACATGTTTTATTGTCAGGACATTTAAGCTGCGGATGGATAGAGTAGGGGACATGCTCGTATGGCTGAGAATACCATGGGCGGGTAAGTATCGGTTAAGCATGCATACATTACACAAACAAAGACGCACACACACTGTTGTGATTACTAATGATGCCTGCCATTGCCCATTGATTGGTCAAACAGAAGAGGGGGGAGTGGATGGTTATAAAGGGACACAGCTGGGACCAGCTGCTACAGGCTTCTGTGAGTTTACACACGCTCACAGACCACACGGTATGCCACTACACTCACACACAAGATGGGTCAACAGTCCACCTCTTCTTGTCAGTACACCAATACACCAAGACTACAGAGGCTTTCGCACACTTCAAATTCACACAGTCATGCCATTTCATACACTATAGTAACTATATTTCCAGACTTATTTTGATACCAAGACACCTCAAAAAAGAATTTCAGCCATATCAACACACAGCCTTAGCGGCCATACTGTCATGTAATAAATATACATTTCCCACTCCCTCGGTTTGTTTGTAAGGTCTATGACAGGCGAGCGCAAGCTTTGACCACTGAGGCGAATCTAAGGGGGGCTACTCTCATCGAGTGTTGGGTGGATCCCATTCTGTTCCCCATTTCACACGTTACTTTTACCTTCATAACCGGGGAGTCGAGTCGGTACCAGCCCTTTCTGAAGGGAGAGGGGAAAAAAGGGAGGAGGAGAGGAGAAGAGAGGAGAGGAGAGGAGAGGGAAAGCTTGTCTGCTGTGTAATTGACAGTGACAGAGAGCAGTCAGCCCTGATTAGTTCAGGCTTGGTAAGCAGTTCATTACCGGCTGGGGTTGAAGGGGAGCGATAGAAAAGGGAAGAAGAGAGGAGAGGGAGAGGAAGGAGGAGATGTGAGGAGATGTTGGCTGAGCCTGGCCACTGTATGTCGTATAATTAGAGAATACAGACAGGGGCTTTACAACATGGTTGAGTACTCCTCTGGCTTTGGTGCATTCTTTACGCCGTGCATCACTGTTCTCCTCTGGGTTCCTTGTAGTTAGTGTGGAATAGAATGTGGAACTGGACTGATCTGGTTCTTCAGTTTTTGTGGATGACAGTGGGGGGGTGTGCTGCAGTGTGATGTGGGTAGCTTGCAGCAGACAGACTTGTCATTGGGCCTATACCCACACTACAAGTTCTATAGGCTAAAACCATAGCAGGAGATAGGGGGTAGAAGGGTTGGGTTGGGTTGGGAGGGGGTGAAGAGATGCTCACAGCAGCTGCTAGGCAAATAACTTAAGTTTTAAATTAAAAAACGCACACGTCCGTACAGGGCAAACAGGCGGGTGGTGAGCCAACCATGTGCTCTAATGTTCTACTTACCATACGGCACACAGAACCCTCCCCAGCGCTAAGCTCTTGGTAAAGCACTGGGGGGTGGGGAGGGGGGTGAGATGTGGACCGAGCCTCACGGTGGTGAGTAAACACTACAGGGTCTCTCCCCCCTCTTCCTCCCACTTCCTTCCTACCTTTCCTCTCCAACAGCCTCAATCTCCTAACCTTGTATTATGCATTGTCTCCCCCCAGCCGGCTGAAATCTCCCAGAGCTAGACAATGCTCTGTCTACAGGGAGAACAGACTGCTCAAAGAGTGGGTGTCAAATCAAATCAAATCGTATTTGTCACATACACATGGTTAGCAGATGTTAATGTGAGTGTAGCGAAATGCTTGTGCTTCTAGTTCCGACCATGCAGTAGTATCTAACAAGTAATCTAACAATTTCACAACAACTACCTTATACACACAAGTGTAAAGGATTGGATACGAGTATGTACATATAAATATATGGATGAGCGATGGCTGACCTGCATAGGCAAGATGCAGTAGATGGTATATAGTACAGTATATACATGTGAGATGAGTAGTGAAGGATATGTAAACATTATATAAATGGCATCGTTTAAAGTGGCTAGTGATATGTGTGTGTGTGTGTGTGTGTGTGTGTGTGTGTGTGTGTGTGTGTGTGTGTGTGTGTGTGTGTGTGTGTGTGTGTGTGTGTGTGTGTGTGTGTGTGTGTGTGCGCAAGTGAGCAAGAGAAAGCAAAAGGAGAAAAATATAATATTTGTGTATTGCCAGGGAAAGGCAGCCTGATGTAGAATTGCAGAAGCCAAGGCCTGTCCCGAACGGTTCCATCATCTAAATTCTAATCAAACATCATTTACAGCTTGTTTTATTTGGGCCTCTTGAGAGACTGTCCCTCCTGCCTCTTTGCCATGGTAACCAGTGTCTCATTTCAGAAGTGTCATGCCACATTATCATCTCTGCCTGACAACTTCTCCCAGCCCCTGGTGAAAAAATACAGAGCTGTGGGGTCTCTCTCTCTCGCTCCCTCCCTCGCTCGCTCTCTCTCTTCTAATATTGTTCTATTATTCTCTGTTCCTGTGGAAATTCAATGTGTGACATACCTTACCTAATTCGATACAGGACCTCAGACCTGCATCTGTAACACAACAGAAAATATGGATTTAATAAAAGATAGAGTACCAATTCTCATCAAAGTCATATAATCATACAAATACTAGATGCATTACAATGATAGACTATAATTTCAGAATGTGGTAAATGAGTGAATATATGCCTGTATTTATATTCATATTCTTTCGTAGTATTGGTCCAATGACAAATGTACTGTAAAATCAAGCAAGGTGCCTACTCCGTGGGCCACAATAAAGATGGCAAACTACATAGAGATGCAGACGCCCCAATAAAACATATCATTTCAGCCCAAATAAACCACAGGTTCCATTGATTGGAATCCCACTGTTTTAATATCAAGCAAATAAAAAATTATGACAAACCCCTACCCCAGCCCATCGCAAAACATACAATCTAAATACTGGTGAAGACCTCCACTTAACAGACCCGGTTCATGTATTTCGGCACGCAATGCAAATTAGATGCCGCGGAGGAAAAAACGTGTGTCCTCCGCCATCTTAAATAACCAGCATCATTTCAGGGCTTGAGCGATTTGTCGTCCCCACTTCTTCCCGCTGTGTGAGCGGTGGCGTGCGGAGCGGGTACACATCAGCATGGTGGGCTGTGGGCCGGCTGCTGAGGCTGCCCCACTTTCTTCCCCCTCCTTTTCCCCCTCCTCTCTCTACAGGGAATGAGATTCCCATCATCAGAGGCTGCAATTTTCACAAAACAATGTGAGATCACATGGCACGGTGGCGAGGCTCGGCAGCCCCTGGCCCCTGAGGTGCCCAGCGTCTATGCAGATTGGGGGATTAATGTCCCGTGTGTGTGTGTGTTTCAGGGGGGAGAGTGTAGATTGTGTGTGTGGTGGTAGATGTACCACGGTGTACCTTTAACAAGACAGAGGGTTCAAGCAGGGTAAATGGAAAAAGTAGTCTTCTTCCCTCTCTCTGCATCCATCCCTTTAATATCAGTGTATTCAAAAGGAAGCCACTAAGCTGCAAGGCCCCTCTTAAACATGTGAGACAAAGATAAGCAGTGGGCTGTGGTAGAGAGTCGCAGAATGAGGGAGCATGACTTTGCCAGGGGAAAGTTTTCTGGCTGACAAACAAAAGGCTCTCGAAGGTGTCACGCAGTTTGGGAGGCAGTGTTCCATAAGCATGGAATAAACAGTGCATCAAGACTGTGCATTGAGGCTGTGTGTGTAGAGACTGTGCATTGAGGCTGTGTGTGTAGAGACTGCGCATTGAGGCTGTGTGTGTAGAGACTGCATTGAGGCCGTGTGTGTAGAGACTGTGCATTGAGGCCGTGTGTGTAGAGTCTGTGTATTAAGGCCGTGTGTGTAGAGACTGTGAATTGAGGACGTGTGTGTAGAGACTGTGCATTGAGGCTGTGTGTGTAGAGACTGTGCATTGAGGCTGTGTGTGTAGAGACTGCGCATTGAGGCTGTGTGTGTAGAGACTGCATTGAGGCCGTGTGTGTAGAGACTGTGCATTGAGGCCGTGTGTGTAGAGTCTGTGTATTAAGGCCGTGTGTGTAGAGACTGTGAATTGAGGACGTGTGTGTAGAGACTGTGCATTGAGGCTGTGTGTGTAGAGACTGTGCATTGAGGACGTGTGTGTAGAGACTGTGCATTGAGGCTGTGTGTGTAGAGACTGTGGAAGTGTGGTTCAGTGACAGTGTGCAGAATGTGTGTGCGAGTGTGCAATCGTGCCAGCGTGTGCACAGCATTGCTGTAAAAGCAATGCAAGAGTGTGAGCCTTTATGCACAAAGGCTCTGTGTGTGTGTGTGTGTGTGTGTGTGTGTGTGTGTGTGTGTGTGTGTGTGTGTGTGTGTGTGTGTGTGTGTGTGTGTGTGTGTGTGTGTGTGTGTGTGTGTGTGTGTGTGTGTGTGTGTGTGTGTGTGTGTGTGTGTGTGTGTGTGTAAAAAAGAGAGACTTGCAAATGAAATTGAGACTGTGTGGCTGGTTCCAGGTCCCTGCTGTCATTTCCTGGCAGGCAGCAGGATTTTGCCTTGCCGTGGGCTACAGCTACGGTGGCTGGCTCTGCTGTGGAGCAGACCTCCAATCAGGGACTAAACCACTCACCTCACTGACCTTCTGTGGGCACTAAGCTGCTCCCTCGTTGGGAGAGATACTGTGTGAATACTGGACACACACAGGGTCACCAACTGATGCATTTTTTATTTTGTATAGTACATTACATTACATTACATTACATTACATTACATATTCCGGGCTCACATGAAGAAACAAAAATAATGAATATGATAAGAACAAGTGCCAAAAGTCATTAGGGCTCAGTAGCCAGAGCTTTTTAGCCAGAGCTTTTGGGGCAGCAGGTAGCCTAGTGGTTAGAGCATTGGGCCAGTAATCAAAAGGTTGCTAGATCGAATCCCCGAGCAGACAAGGTAAAAATCAATCGTTCTGCCCCTGAACAAGGCAGTTAACCCACTATTCCTAGGCTGTCATTGTAAATAAGAATTTGTTCTTAACTGACTTGACTAGTTAAATAAAAAAATAACAGCCAGGAGAGGAAAGAGAACAGAGCAGTGAATCAGTGTGTTGCTTTGTGGCCTGAGACAGCAGCAGGAGAGAAGTGATAGTGTCTCTGCCTCCAGTTCATCAGAAAGAGAAAAGAAGAAATGCCCCAGCATGAAGATGAGGAGCAGTACATCAACTATAAGCAGCCATCTCCTTCTTCAACACTCTGACTCTCTCACACACACACACACTCTCTCTCCTACTCTCATTCTCTTTCTCCCTCCATCTCTCTTTCTCTGTTTACACAGCTGCATGTATGGTTTTATGACTCTATTCTAAGGGCGGCAAAGGAACAGGGATATCACCACATCACATCCACGGACCGGATCCTCCCCTGACCGTATTGGATGCTTGAATGATGAGTAATCAACAGAACTATATGATGATTCTCTGCAGGCACAGAGAGGCACAGAGGTAGTGGTAAGTAAGGGGGAGATGAGGAAAGACTGGGGGAGTCTGGGGCAGCCGTGTACTCAGGCCAGAGATTGATGAAGTTGTGGCTCAGGCCAGGTGTAAATATACCACAGGCCTTGTCAGAGCAGGTCAAAGCAGGCCTCCTACAGCAGAGGCCCTGACAGCCTGCGTCTCCAAACACCACAAGACACACACCCTGACAGCCTGTAGTATGTTGTGTCATACACTGAACACAACACAGTGTTGGAGTGGTCAGAGGAGCCTGGGGCTTTGGATGTAACAGTTAAGAAAGGAAGAGTCAGAGAATAAGGATCAGGGTCTGTAAGTTCCTATGTTCCCTACTGAAGGTATTGGGATTGTCTATGCATTATGTACTGTATTGGCAACACATTTAGCGTACTCCTGACAACCCTGCGGCCTCAAAGTGGCTACACATTTCATGGAGCAAATTAGCGAATAACTCATGAACCATAATGAACCAAAGTGCTGTCATGTTAAAATGTATGTTGTAAATCCAATTGTGTGTGAGGGAGTGAAAAGGACATTGACAAAAGGCAGTTCCTATCGATTACTATACAGTATAATATTACCACTGGTGTGGGATCTACTACACACTAAACAATGTACTGTATTATTAATGAGTGTAATTGATGGGTGTCATTTCACATAACTACAATTGCAACTACAGCTATATCTACCATGGAGATGTATGAGGAAGAGGCAGGGTGGGCCCATGTTGGCCTGATGAAGAACAGCTCTTGTAGCAATGAGATGCCCTGTAGATTTACACTGCTATTAGATGCACTGAAAAAACACAGTATATATCAGTTTCAAACAAAGGCACAAGGACACACACACACAAACTGTCTCTCTCTCACACACACAATCAGGTGACATTTGTTGTTAACGAACACTGGAGAGGAGGAGGTCTGCCACCGGCTAACCTTTCAGCAGTGAATTATAGGAATTTACCTTCATGCTTCAATGCTTTTGCTGTTCGCTACCTTTAGTGTCTAAATCAAAGTTTGGATCTGCTACATTGGCACTTTCCCCATTACAAGGGCAGCTGTCGCACAAGCGTATGATGATGAGTAGCATTGCAGACAGCAGCACACTGCACAGGAGACATGCACAAGTCAATTCACAACAGCAACTCTGCAATGGTGGTCATATTACCTTCATATCCCCTTACAACAACAAAATACTGTGTGTGTGTGTGTGTGTGTGTGTGTGTGTGTGTCACAGAAACTGAAGATACACTTGTGCTCCAGAGGAGGAAGGGGGGGACCATCCTCCTCAGTAATCTTTTTTTTTTTTATTAAACAAAAAATGTAACCTTTTTAGATAAAACTATACTAAATATATTTACGTCACCAAATAATTTAATAAAACACACTGTTTGCAATGAAGGTCTACAGTAGCCTCAACAGCACTCTGAAGGGTAGCACCATGGTGTAGCCAGAGGACAGCTTGATTCCTCTGACAATAGTTGAACAGTTTTGAACAAATTAATTTATTCAAAAATGAAGGAGAAGCAATATTTCGTCATTTTTATCTCCCTTTCACTTTCACTTACTTAGCTAGCAAATGCAGCTAGCTAGTTTAACATACTCAAACACCTGACTCAAACAGTGGGATGATATGTTAGTTAGCTGGCTATAACTATCCAACAAAACCCTGGAACTCTTCCAAGTCAAGGTAAGCTTTTGGTTTTAACAAATTTATTGTCACCCGGGCCGCTGGTGTAACTGCTAAACTGCTTACTGACTATACTGCATGATTGAAGGGGGTTTACTGACGCATTAGTTCTATTAACTATGTTGACTATTACTTTACTTTAGCTAATATGGTGACAAAGATGAAAGGTTTTTTAGTCCACAAATGAACGGAAAAGGTGAGAGCGCATAGATGCGAGAAGGAATACAACGTGGCTGTTAAGAAAATTAACTGTGTTTATGTGTGATCAGGGGTGTATTCATTCCGTCAATTCTGTTGAAAAACGTTTCTTAAACAGAAGGAAACGTAACGAGATCGGGAGAAACATACCTGAATTTGTCCAATAGAAACTCTTGTTTGCAACTGCTGGACTAATGATTACACCCTAGATCAGCTAGATGCAGGCAAGGCAGTATTGAATGTATCACTGTCTGTCCATGTGTCAATGTAGTAGCCTAAACCATGGTTACGTTGAACCGAGTGAATGGAATATGAATCACATTCATCCAATATGCTGTAATAGAAATAAAGCCATTCTCAACCTCCACTGGTGTGCTCCTATGCAAAAAGAATGACAAAATGACAAAAACTGCAAGTATGAAGAAATGTAAAACTTTCTGAAGTCGTCATCAACCCTGCTAGCTACAAAGCCTGTGTTCGAAAGACTTAAAAATAAGATGGTAACAAAATATATTGAAAAGGTGGGATAGTGAAAACATAGATAGTTGTCCTTGGGGCGAAAGATAAAGAACCAAAATCGAAAATATTACAGATTCTATATTTTTTGCCTTGGGAGAGCCGAGTGACTGACTCAGTCTGACTTCGCAAAGCTCGACCCGTCTCTTCCCCAAGCCGTCTCTAATTTATTTAACGGCTCAACAGGTAATTCCTTCCATGCCAAATTCTGATTTCTCTTCTCACGGGCTCCTCTTCAGCATGTATTCTAATTACAGGTGGCTCGCTTTGATCCGAGTCCTGCTCCTCACTATACACTGGCTCCAGCTTCCCTGGGATCTCATTTCATTAAGGAGCCTCGTCTCTTCATTTTTGGCATGCTACTTATTTTCAGAGATACAGCTTCCGTTATGGAGGAGGGAGGGAGATGTAAAGAGGTAGGTTGTGTATGATAGTGCTAGCTGGTAAAAACAAAAAGGTGGGGGGTGAGGTGAATTCTGTCGGAGCGCTGCTTGCCATGATGTTTTCCCAAGTCGGTCGGATATGTGCTGGGCGGCTCCAAAACACTGTCCGTAAGGGCTTGGGGGAAACGAGAGGTGGGGCTGCTAGGGGAGGCGGGGATTGGAAACGGATTAGCTCTGGCGTCCGAGTCAAGATTACCCCATTAAAAGTTGGAGTGGAGGGTTAAGGAAGCTTTAGTTGTCTACGCTGGCTGATGTTAAGTGCTTCTGTAATTTTGCGCCTCCCAAATCAATCACAGCGTTAACACATACTGTATAGCACACTGGACATGCTGTAGGAGATGTCTCAAAGCAGGGGATGGCAGGGGATGAGCCGGGAAATCATTTTAACGGCTCTTTGTTCATTCAGAGGCAAACTAAGGCCTTTACGTCAGAGAGCTGGGGAAAAGTGAAAAGGACAAATCCCCTAACAAAGTATCTCTGCTCTTACTGACGTATCCTCAACCATCCAGCATATACACTACATGATCAAAAGTATGTGGACAACTGCTCGTCGAACATCTCATTCCAAAATCATGGGCATTAATATGAAGTTGGTCCCCCCTTTGCTGTTATAACAGCCTCCACTCTTCTGGGAAGGCTTTCCACTAGATGTTGGAACATTGCTGTGGGGACTTGCTTCCATTCAGCCACAAGTGTATTAGTGAGGTCGGGCACTGATGTTGGGCGATTAGGCCTGGCTCGCAGTCGGCGTTCCAATTCATCCAAAATGTGTTTGATGGGGTTGAGGTCAGGGCTCTGTGCAGGCCAGTCAAGTTCTTCCACACCAACCTCGCTTTGTGCACGGGGGCATTGTCATGCTGAAACAGTAAAAGGCCTTCCCCAAACTGTTGCAACAAAGTTGGAAGCGCATAATCATCTAGAATGTCATTGTATGCTGTAGTGTTAAGATCTTTTCACTGGAACAAAGGGGCCTGGCGCGAACCATGAAAAACAGCCCCAGACCATAATTCTTCCTCCACCAAACTTTACAGTTAGAACTATGTTCAGATCTCTTCACTGGAACAAAGGGGCCTGGCGCGAACCATGAAAAACACCCCCAGACCATAATTGTTCCTCCACCAAACTTTACAGTTAGAACTATGTATTTGGGCAAGTAGCATTCTCCTGGCATCTGTCAAACCCAGATTAGTTCGTCGGACTGCCAGGTGGTGAAGTGTGATTCATCACTCTAGAGAATGTGTTTCCACTGCTCCAGAGTCCAATGGTGGCGAGCTTTACACCACTCCAGCTGATGCTTGACATTGCGCATGGTGATCTTAAGCTTGTGTGAGGCTGCTGTGCCATGGAAACCCATTTCAAAAAGCTCCAGATGAACAGTTATTGTGCTGACATTGCTTCCAGAGGCAGTTTGGAACTTGGTAGTGAGTAATGCAACCAAGGACAGACAATTTCTACGCACTAAGCGCTTCAGCACTCCGCATTTCCGTTCTGTGAGCTTGTGTGGGGCTACCACTTCGATGCTGAGCTGTTGTTGCTCCTAGACGTTTTCACTTCAAAGTAACAGCACTTACAGTTGACCGGGGCAGCTCTAGCAGGGCAGAAGTTTGATGAACTGACTTGTTGGAAAGGTGGCATTCTAGGTCGGTGCCACGTTGAAAGTCACTGAGCTCTTCAGTGAGGCCATTCTACTGCCAATGTTCGTCTATGGAGATTGCTTGGCTATGTGCTCAATTTGATACACCTGTCAGCAACAGGTGTGGCTGAAATTGTCAAATCCACTAATTTGAAGGGGTGTCCACATACTTTTGTATATATAGTGTATGTTATATGCCTACATTGTTTTTCAACAGCAAATACCATTGTGATACACCCCCCATCTGATCAAAAGCCTAAACCTAAACCTGTATGACTGGATGACTGCATTACTCCAGTGACTAAGTCCCATGAAGGGAACAGACAGAGGCTAGTCTATAACACCACTATACTGTATTGAGGAAGACATTCCCAGGAGGCAAGCATTATCTCCTGGGAGTCACAATGAAGCTCTTTGCATGTTATTACCCACAAGTCTATTCTTCAGGATAGAAGCAAGTAGGGTTCAAATGAGTCCAGTGTTCTTCTGTCTCCAGCCTTGTAACAACAGGGAGCAGGAGGGGGATGTCAGAAAGGCTTGACGGTCGGACAGGACGGAGAAGCGGTCCACGTTATCTCTCCGTGACAGGACAGTGTCAGGCATTTCCAGAGCATCGTTTTCAACCTGCGACAGCTCGCTGTGCCACCATTAACACAGTGTTAATTAAAGCACAACTCGTTCTCTCAACAGGGGGCCTGAGCCTGCCATTTACAACAACTCTACTACATTGGTAACACAATACACATACACTCTGCAGACAGACAGGCACACACACAGACATGCTGAACAGTTAATCAAATGGCAAGCCGGTCTATTTGCATTGACCCTTTTTCTTTTGTTGCACTGGTTCAATGAACACTCACTAGACTCTACCACACTGACACTCCAACACACACACACACACACACACACACACACAAATATTAACGCCACACACACAAACACACTCTTCCCTCACACACTCTTCACACTCACTGCTGCTACTCTGTTCATTATCTATCCTGATTGCCAAGTCACTTTTACCCCTACCTACATGTATATATACCTCAATCACCTAAACTACCTTGTGCCCCTGAACATTGACTCGGCACCGGTACTACTTGTATATAGCCTTGTTATTGTTATTTTATTGTGTTATTATTTCCTTTTTAATTTATTTGCACATTTTTGTTACTTTTTAACTCTACATTATTGGCAAAGGGATTGTAAGTAAGCATTTCACAGTAGTCTACACCTGTTGTATTCGGTGCATGTGGCAAATAAAAAGTGATTTGATTCATAAAAAGGGCAGCCTTTCAAATAGCTTCACTGTATTTTGGGAGAAGCAATTTGATCACACAAAGGCTTTCCTTTGATGGCCGCTTATAGGAGCTCTGTCTAATACTGATGACAGAAAGACTATCTAAAAACCACCATACAAATCTGCTGAAACTGGAGTATTACTGTACAATGGGCTATGCATGACAAAGACTAACAACACAATGCACACAGCTTGCGTAGCAAGACTCCAAGGCACAACAATACGTAAAGGAAGGACATGGGTGGCTTTTTCACAACACGGGACAACACAGGAGGTGGGAGCAGGGATGGGGGGTTGTCCATCTGTCCGTCTGTCTGTCTCCACAGAAGGTCACAATGGGGGTGTTCAGGGGTGGCGACACCCACTACGTCGGGCCGACCGGTGCCGCCGTGCCACACAGAGTCCCGGTAATACGGCCGGTTGCCCTCCTCCTCCTTCGTCTCCGCTGTCAGATATGCTAGCCTGCTTTACCTGCTGCGATTCCATTAGCAGGCTGCCTGTTCCAGCACTCAAGTGTTTCTGTAGCATATTAAACAGATTAATAGAACAATGCTCCAGGGAGGGAACGGCCTGTCAATCTCGGGTAAAAACACAAAAGCAGAAAATTAAAAAAGCCCATGGCTGAACTCCAGCACTGATAAAAGGCGCTGGAATCTTGCATGGAGAGAAAGGGGGTGGGAGGGAGGGACGGATGGATGGAAAAACACAGATGGTAAATATTTATTCTCCTATCCTGCTTACTGAACATACACACACGGACACACACAGACGTACGGTCTAGCCCACACATTCATAAACCTAGCTGCTACTGTGGTGACCAGAATGACAAGGAGGAAAACACACAAGTACATACCGTAACAACAAGAACACAATGAACCTTCCGTTACACCAGGAGAGTCTGCATTTTATAGCTTACTTGAATAAACCACAATCTACAAGTTCCTTGTGTTCCTGATGCATTATTTTGCATTGCATTGCTTTTCTTTGTTTATTACTAGACAACTCCCTCTGTTGATTCAATGTAAACTCAAAGCAAATCAAGAGTGCCTCCCTGCATTCTTCCATCCTCTCTTTTCTGATGTGAAGGAATACATATCAGAGGAATGGATCTGTGGACCGGCATGCGCCCGTTGGTGTAAGAGGAGAGGAGCGTCCCCTCGTGACGTCTCGTCTCATCCTGTGAGATTGGAGAGAAAATTCAATCTGGTGCAGCAGTCTGTTTCTGGGCGAGATACTGGGAGATTGAGTGAGCTCTACAGAGACCCGAGAGGCTGCACTCCTGTCTTTAGATTCACAGGCATGTCACTCGCAGACAGAGAGAGAGAGAGAGAGAGAGAGAGAGAGAGAGAGAGAGAGAGAGAGAGAGAGAGAGAGAGAGAGAGAGAGACAAAGGCCGAAGACGAAGCCCACATAATGACAGCCAAAGAGCAGGCAGTGCGTGTAATGTGTATTGTGTTGTGTGTGTGTGTGTTTGTGTGTGTGTGTAGGGGACCATTGGGGCAACGACGCAAAGAAGCGGTTGGGAGATGAAGTAAATTATTCTCTGGGAGGACGGTACAATATATCATAAACTCAACCCATTTCAACAAATCACCATTGGGAGCCATAAAAACCTGCAACCTTTCAGCATTCATCTCATTGTTTTATCTTCAACAAAACGGATCTGAAACTAGACAATAGTGTTAGCAAAATGGGTCAGAAACCAAGCAGAAGCAAAACGCAGGTACAGTACTGATCTCACTCCATGAGTGTGGATGTCGCAAATCATTTTTAATGGTCGTCATCTGATGGTTCATTACGTTAAACTATCCTGGCTAATATCCTCTAATCCAATGGCTCTCCCATGTCCTGAAGCTATGAGCTCAGAGAGAGGAGGGGGGCGGCAGTGGGGAGAGGGGGGAGGCAGTATCCCAGTGTATAAGCAGGTTAATTGCCCTGGAGCAGAGACTGGCTGGGTCGCAGAAAGAGGAGCCCGTTTTAGTTTAATTGTAAATCGTCCCGTTCTGTAACCCTGTACTGTACTGTTCCGTGCCAGCCAGGCACACAGGCAGACTGACAGGCAGCACAGAGGCAGGCAGGCTCACAGGCGGGCAGCCAGTCAGTGAGTTCCAGGGGCAGCACCAAGGCAGATAGACTCGCAGGCAGACGGTCAACCAGTCAGTTCCAGGGACAGCACAGAGGCTGGCTCGCAGGCAGGCAGGCGGCCAGCCAGTCAGTCCCAGGGGCAGCACAGTGGCATGCAGGCAGGTAGGGGTCTCACTGACTGTATGTGATGACGCGTGGTTGAGCGGGTTGTGTGCGCGGGGTGAGAGCGCTGACACACAGCGCCACCTAAAGGAGGGAGATGTAAATAGCTGTGCTCCTCGCACACGTCGAGTCAAACCCCCTTGGTCTAAACATATACACACAAACACACAAGTTGGTTCAGTCGGAACACAATACTCTCAATTATCAGATGATGTGTAGGTACTTGCATTCCCCCAAAGGAAGTGTGAGTTCTCTAGTACAGAAGATAGATGCAGCCTAAGGAATCTTAGCCGCACTGTTTGATCATAACAAGTGGCTCTGGATCTTCTAATATTTCTATACCTATCCTGGGTATAGGCCATCTTGACCTTCATATGGATGCCCTCTACTGCTCCATCTCAGAGCTCTATGCTCTCTCACCATCCACACACAACTCAGGCCCCCCTCTTATCCCTTACCCTCTGAGCTGCCCTCCCTCTCCTCTCCTACCTCCCCCTCCTTTCCTCCCTCCTTCCTTCCATCCCTTCTTTGCATTCCTCTCCTGGGCTGGGTCCTGGATCTCAGCCCACTCAGGCTGCCCGGCCGGCCCTGTCCGTTTTCATTCCCCTCTGAGAGGACAAGTAATTTGGGAGAGAGGGGAGCAGATGACCAATGGCTTTTGACCTTTTCTCCCTCAATATAACTCCTCCGCGCGGTGCCGAGAAAGTGGCAATCAGACTAGGCAGAAGTGACACCCTGATCTGAGCATGGCCGAGCCCCACACAATCACAGTGTCACTTACCATCAATATGCGACTGCAGGCGGGTGGGTTGGTGGTGGAATGAAGGGGTCTGAGGGTGAGAGGTGGGTTAGCTTAGCTGTGGTTCTGCACAGGTCAAAGCCAGGGCTCCCCTGACAACACACACACTCACACACACACTTGGCTCAAGTCTTTGCAGGTCAGCAAAGACTAACTTGCATGCTTTCTCTTTGCTCCAGAAAGTCCTTTTTCTGATTCACCAACTACAATAAGGTTACCATTTGATGCCAGTTAGTCTTGGGCTTTCATTTCAATGCAAATTTTGCAGTGGGGACTTGTAAGGTGGAGAAACAGGGGCTTATGCTCTTTTGTGCGGCCTCACCGTCCAATCGGAGCAGTTGAGCTGCGGTACCAAAGACCATCCCCACTATGAAAGGATTAATTCAGTCATTCATAGCAATAGATTAGAGTGTCCATCACGGCGTCTTCAGATTCCACACGAGTGAATTACATAAACCGGGGGAAAATCACAGGATAGTATTTCATGGCCTGCTCAATATGAGGCAGTTTTATGACTGTTACTGTCAGATGTGGCACGTGTGAGGAGGACGTAAGCCAGTGTGAAATACAATGAAACGCTGTGCACTCTGGGAACACATGTTAGAACATGAGCTGCCATGAAATAGACTGACTTAGAGAGTGGTTTCAGGAAATACACTGTGGAGTAGTGGGCTCTGTTCTGTAAGCCACCAAAACAACCATGTCTGGACACCAGGGCCACAGTGAGCGTGGATTCCTAGTGGAACAAAGTATTGTGGGATGCGGACAAAGTATGCACAGTTGTGGATTAATCCGTGTTTAAACCAAGGAAATATGTAAAGAGGAATTATATTACAGATTATTTTTCAAACCACCTTAACTAAATGTCTCGGTGGAGCTAAGGGAAGAGTTTGGGATATAAGGAAACAAATCGTATGCCCAACTAAAGTTGTTCTTCAAGCATGAGTTTCCATGTTGAGACGAGAGAGAGAAAGAACAAATCTAAGTGACGATATGCCTCAAAAGGGGGCATTGTCATTTGAAAAGATCCCATCAGTGTGGCTTCGTCCCCTCTGTGCTGAAAATGAAATTGTCTGATGTGCAACATTTACCTTTGGCGCGCTTGGCCCTGATCAGGCGCGAGGGTCGAGGCTCCACGTGTCATCTGGCAGCTCCATCGCCGTGCCTCCAATTTACACATCGCACTGCTCTGCATTTCAAAGGATCCCCAGCGCCAGCCTCCTGTTAGCAATCGCTATCTGGGTCCCGCCGCGCGGAGGCAAGATTAGACCAGCTGGAGAAACTGCTCGCTGCTCTGCACCCCCGTTACCCCCACCACACACCCCATTTACATTTTCATATTAGATGTTCCTCCCCTTTTCATCCCTCCTTCTCTTTCTTCCCCCTCCTGGGCCTTAACTAGCATGTCCTCCACACACCTTTCTCTCTAGCTCTCTCCTTTCTTCAGATGGGCTGTAGGAGAGAAGGATATCGCCACGCATTGAAGACATCTCGCTCTCTCTCTCTCTCTCTAATGGAATAATTAATGAAACTTTTGATGTAAAAACAAATAATGGAGTTCCTTAGCAGCGCAGCTTTCAAGAATTTCATCTTTAAGAAAGAGAGCATGTTTTAGCATAACATAAATAGATCAAAGAGTTACTCATAAATCTGAGTTGGGGAAAAAAAAGCATTCAAACAATATTGCCAAATTAAAGTTGGAGATAAAAAGGAGTTCACACGCTCTTATGAGATTGTGAGCTGTTCTGTAAATTTGCAACCAAGCCCGAAACATTGCGAATCCATGATCTAAGGTTTAGCACTTCAAAAGTGCAAAAACTTCTAAACACAGACTGTCTGAGAAAGACTTGAGAGCCAACTAAGTGCTACTCTCTAAACCATGTATATGCTGAGGAGATAATTAAATGAAACAGGCATGAAGAAGACGACCCTGACACTCTGACTCCATCACCAGCCAAGTGAGGGGGGTGGTTGTCAATTCTAAAGCAGGCCACCTCTCTCTCTCCCTACTAGCTCCCTCCTTCCCTTTCTATCTCTCTGAGATGGACTAGTTGCTTATGGAGGAGAGAGGAGAGTTTTATTATTTGGGAGGCGGTCCAGGCTGAGACGAGAACCCTCCATTCTGAATACCTGTCTCTCTGGCAGACCTCGTTTACTCTGTTTGGGGGAGAATCTCATTTAGAGGGACGCTGGATTTACTTTCAGCCCAAAGAGAAAGGGAGAAAGAATCAGAGAGAGTAAGAGAGAGAAGGAGAGAGCTAAGGTGATGCATTGCTCCAGTAAACACCCATGACTCACCCTGCATATCAAGGGCAGGGAATCACCCACTCTGTGTCCTATTCTCATTGCCTTCATGTTGAACAAACACTGAGGCTTCACTTCCCTTTCTGTAGGTCTGCCTCTGCAGAGAAGAATATTCTCTCACTCCCAGCCCATAGAATGCACTACATTATATCAAGTCGTCTTAAGGTGCCATATAACATCAATACAGTATTGTGTTCCTTGGAGGGCGCCATATTCCTTTGGGTACATCCAATAAACTAGAGGTCTTTCAAACTCCATACATTGCTTGCTTCCACAAAATTCAAGGGATATGAGGAAAAATAAGACTGTTAAGATATTTGAGCCTGTGAATGTGTAAATAGTTGTTTGCACTTGGATGGTGTGAATGCAGCAGAGGAGGAGAGATAAGAAGAGAGGACAAGAGATAGGAAGGCAGAGAGGGAGAGAGGGAGGCAGAGAGGGAGAGAGGAGGGCAGAGAGGCAGAGAGGGAGTAAGGAAGGCAGAGAGGGAGAGAGGAAGGCAGAGAAGGAGGCAGAGAGGGAGAGAGGAAGGCAGAGAGCGAGAGAGGAGGGCAGAGAGGCAGAGAGGGAGTAAGGAAGGCAGAGAGGGAGAGAGGAAGGCAGAGAAGGAGGCAGAGAGGGAGAGAGGAAGGCAGAGAGGGAGAGAGGAAGGCAGAGAGGGAGGCAGAGAGGGAGGCAGAGAGGGAGAGAGGACACAGAGAGGGAGAGAGGGAGGCTGAGAGGAAGGCAGAGAGGGATGCAGAGAGGGAGGCAGAGAGGGAGGCAGAAAGTGAGAGACGGAGGCAGAGAGGGAGGCAGAGAGAGAGGCAGAAAGGGAGGCAGAGAGGGAGGCAGAGAGGAAGGCAGAGAGGAAGGCAGAGAGGGAGGCAGAGAGGGAGGCAGAGAGGGGGCAGAGAGGGAGAGAGGAAGGCAGAAAGGGAGAGAGGGGGGCAGAGAGGGAGGAAGAGAGGGAGAAATGAAGGCAGAGAGGGAGGAAGAGAGGGAGGAAGAGAGGGAGAAATGAAGGCAGAGAGGGGGCAGAGAGGGAGAGAGGAGGCAGAGAGGGAGAGAGGGAGGCAGAGAGGGAGAGAGGAGGCACAGAGGGTGAGAGGAGGCAGAGAGGGAAGCAGAGAGGCAGAGGGGAGGCAGAGTGGGAGAGAGGGAGGCAGAGCGGGAGAGAGGGAGGCAGAGAGGGAGGGAGAGGAGAGGCAGAGAGACTCAATTTTACATTTTCTGCATGTTCCTGATGGCAGACGGCTGACCTTCAGCACAGACACGCTTGGGTGGTTAACAGAGCTCAAATTACGTCCGTTCCAAAGGACTACATGAAACAGCCAGTACGCTTTAAAGTTGTTCAATTAGATTATCCTTTTCATTTCTTTCTTCTAGTGTGCAATCAAGGGACAGACACACCACCAACAACCAAACACGCCGGTGCATATGCTGCCAAGCACACACAGGGTGAGGGAGCGGAGGGAGAGAAACTGTAACGAATCGTTGCAGCAGCTTCAGGATACTGCAAGTTTGTCCAGACCTGGACACAGAAAGCCATAATGGATTAATAAAATTAATAACAAGAATGCTTGTTTAGAAAACATAAATTATATACCATGTGAGGGAATATTGGGAAATTATTCTATTCATTTGTAAATGACCAATTACTAATGCAACTCATACTGTTTGTGTCTCTGTTAAAAAATTACAATCAATTCCAGGGTGCTCAAGCGGACACAGTCACACACACACACAAACAAACACACACACACACACACGTCACAGACACATCAGTCTCCAACCTCACACTTCGCTGTGATTCCCTCTCTCTGTGACTGATGCTGCTCTGCATCCCACCATCCTGTCGAGGTGACAGTCATTTGGACTGAAGCTCATCACACATTAACATTCGGCTGTGTGCGCGCGTGTGGAAAAGGGAGGGAGTGGGTACTTTCAGGGGATTTGCAGTAATTATATGACAAAATGCTGGCGAATCTCTCTGGGTGCTGAATAGAGGCCCACGGGTCAGAGGATGGAGCACTCTCGACTGGGTAATTTGTAAATGTCATTCAGGTGGGGTCCTCTGTCAAAACCACGCCAGCCAGCAGGGAGGGAGGGAGGGAGGGAGGGAGGCTAGAAAAAGGAAAAGCACAGCAACCTTTAGTCATGCAGATTATTCTAAAACAGATGCCAGGTCTCCCTCCTTCTGAAGGACTGGTCTGCTGCGGTCTGCTGGGCTGCTGCTGACTGGTCAGGGATTTCCTCATGCAATATGCAAACATTGTATGTTCAGTCAAAATGTGCATGAATGATACAAATCTGTTCATGGTCATCTAATACTACCGTAGTTGTTTTGACAATAGGTGCAGCCTATGAGAGGCAATATGGATGTTGATTACGGTCTAAAAATATTTGGATTTTTGTTCTGTGACACTGAATTAATTTGTGTGATCGTGAATAGTCTGAATATCTGTGTTTTTCTGTGCCTGCTCTCAACAGACAGGTGATGGAGGTAAGACGTGGGGGAGTATAATTAGGTGTGTGTTGTCAAACGAGACCAACAACTGAGCGTGTTACTCCGGCTTCAGATAATCACTGCGACACGTATAGCCCAAGCATCAATCGATGCGCTATTACCATTATCTTTTAAAAGAGCTGGCTCATTTCCCTTTAAGTGGCCGATCAGTGTTGCCTCTAAAACAGGCCATTAGGGGCCGCCTGGCCCCCCAACATGCCAACCCAGGTGTCTGGGAGTGACACCCACCACCTTCAACTACCCTAGCCCCATCCGAGGGGATGCGTGAGGGGCCAGGGTGGAGGCATGCCTGGGTCACCCTCTCATCCACCCCATGGCCATCATTCACAATACAACGGAGTTGATCATTCATATGTAATCATGAAGCCATGGTGGTTGGGCATGCATTCTGAACAGAAAGAGTCAAGGACTCTATCTGGCGCAGTCACTAGATGAATGCACTAGATTGAGTGACAATATGGTATATAATGTTTACTCTTACCCACTAATTATTTATGTGTATATATGTTTTACTATGAGCACAAATACAATAAGGAGAAATCAATGGCTTCTTAAATGCATGTAACTTATAGCAGAGGTTGACTTTTAACATTGGTGGTGCCAGATGTCGAAACCTTCAAAAATGTTAAGAAATACCCTCAATGTGAATTTAATGTGATGCGGTGTTTGAATGTCTGCAGTGTGTTAATTACCAGGCTAGTGAGACGGGAGCTACAGTAGCTTAAATACATGAACCAGTGACCCTCAGAAAATGCCAATCAATGGCCACCACAAGAAACCCTATGTTTCCTGCTAATTGCATTTCATTGAAACCAAGGCTGGGTCTTCTAGTTTTAATCTGTGTCGCCTTTTACTCAACAGATTCATTCAGTTCCATCCTTCAAGGCAACTCAATCCTTCATATAAAATAAAAAATATTGAGCTTGAAGACCCTGTCCATGGACATGAGCCACCAAGACAGGGCATTGACAGAAGTAGTGTTGCAATGGTAATATCATTAAAAAGCTGTCATCAATGGACAGAATCTGCTATCAGCAACAGATCAAGGACAGAGTGTTATAGTGGAATGGAGAAAGCAGGCAGCCTTCAATTCAGAAAACAAAAGCAAGATAAAACTCAGTCTCATCCAACCCAACAAGAGTTGAAGATTCTAGCCGCATTAGAACATTTGTAAAAGGAGGCCCATTTATTTTTAAAAGAGAGGGAAAGGACAAATACATTTCCTGCAGTGGCTGCACGAGGCACTCATTGGTGACTTTTATGTCTCGGTAGTGGGAGGAAAGGCATTATCAGACTATTGGTGTTTATTACAGGGGGTATAATGGGGCCTGCTGAAGTGATGTTATACTGTTTCTGACTGGTTGCACCACGCCACACTGCACTGCTCCATTCGTCACCCCTCCATGGCTGATTGTTGCAGTAGGTACCTGTGATAGCTACTATTCTGTGTGCTCTTAAAACCTTCGCCTTGAACCAAACTGCTTGCCTGCCTCTCCCAAACCATCTGGTGATTCTGAAACCCCCCATCTTCTGGTAAAATAAAAAAAACATAAAGAGGTATGAATGCCCAGGCAGGTCCCTATATTGGCCCATCTAGAGAACAGGAGAACTATCAACCTGAGGCATGTGCGACCAGCTTGATTTTATTTTAGATTTACACTGTAACCCTTCAACCCCCCTCTTCCTCTTAAATTCAAAAATGGGAATTCCGCAACTTCCACGTCGAACGCATTAAGTGCCCTTCAAACCGGTGACCCAAGCTGTGAAATTGAAAAAGGGGACAAGATTCCAAAAAAGCCCTAAGCAGCCGTTAAGATTATGACCACTTGAATTGACTCAAGGCTAATGACTTTAGCACAGGTGTGAGTTTAACTAACTAGGCTGCATCACAGGGAGTTAGTTACCCATGAACATTCCACTTTGTCAAGATAAACAGTAGCCGGGCAGTCTGGGGAATCTCCCTGCTCTGTATTTTAGGCTGTATCAGAGGGATAGGGAGAGCGGGTGGATGTTGTGGGGTAGAGAGAGAGGGTCCCAGTCCCTCCACAGTGCAGGCCTGACTGTAGCCCAATGCAGTAAGAGCCTTATGGCGTCAGGGAGCATCCCATTTGAATGCCCCGGCTTTCTTTATCAGTGGCACAAGTGGTGCATAAAAATTGTTGGGATTAATTTGGGGGGCCTGTGAACACACAGCTGAGATCAGTGAATACAGCTTCCTCAGAGGTGGTGCTCCTTAAATACTGGGTTTACCACGCTTTTATTAAAGGCTGGGCTGCCCCATTGAAGTGTTATATTTTTCCCCAAGCCGAAGTCGATGGTGCAACTTGAAATAGCATTTAGAAAATGATAACATACAATTTACAAAGCCATAAAGGATTTTATTCTTCCTCTTTAGCTGTGAATCCCAAGCAAACAGTATGATTTGTGTAGATATGAACTACAGTATGATTTGTGTAGATAACTACAGTATAACTATAACATACTGCCAGCAGCATACCACCCTGCATCCCACTGCTCGCTTGCTTCTGAAGCTAAGCAGGGTTGGTCCTGGTCAGTCCCTGGATGGGAGACCAGATGCTGCTGGAAGTGGTGTTGGAGGGCCAGTAAGAGGCACTCTTTCCTCAGGTCTGAAGAAAAATATCCCAAGGGCAGTGATTGGGGACATTGCCCTGTGTAAGGTGCTGTCTTTCGGATGGGACGTGAAACGGGTGTCCTGACTCTCTGAGGTCATTAAAGATCCTATGGCACTTATTGTAAGAGTAGGGGTGTTAACCCCAGTGTCCTGGCTAAATTCTCAAGCTGTCCCTCATACCATCATGGTCACCTAATCATCCCCAGGTTACAAATGGCTCATTCATCCCCTGTAACTAATCCCCAAGTTGTTGCTGTAAATGAGAAAGTGTTCAGTCAATTTCCATGGCAAAATATTGTATTTTTTAAATAACACAGTGTGCTTTGGGTAGATAACTACAGTATAACACAGTGTGATTTGTGTAGTTAACTACAGTATAACACATTGTGAAGAAAACTACAGTATAACACGGTGGGATTTGAGTAGATAACTACAGCATAACACAGTGGGATTTGTGTAGATAACTATAGTATAACACATTGTGATTTGTGTAAATAACTAGTTTGATTTGTGTAGATAACTACAGTATAACACATTGTGATACGTGTAGATAACTACAGTAAAACATATTGTGATACGTGTAGACAACTAGAGTATAACACGGTGTGACACGTGTAGATAACTACAGTATAACACGGTGTGCTCTGAGTAGATAACTACAGTATAAAACATTGTGATTTGTGTAGATAACTACAGTATAGCACGGTGTGATTTGTGTAGATAAGTACACTATAACAGTGTGATTTGTGTAGATAACTACAGTGTAACACATTGTGAAATGTGTAGATAACTACAGTATAGCATAGTGGGAAAAGTGTAGTTAACTACAGTATAACAAAGTGTGAGTGGGGTAGATAACTATAGTATAACACGGTGTGATTTGTGTAGATAACTACAGTTGAAAATTGTGTGATTTGTGTAGATCACTACAATATAACACGGTGTGATTTGGGTAGATAACTACAGTAAAACATATTGTGATACGTGTAGACAACTGGAGTATAAAACGGTGTGATACGTGTAGATAACTACAGTATAACACAGTGTGCTCTGAGTAGATAACTACAGTATAAAACATTGTGATTTGTGTAGATAACTACAGTATACCACTGTGGAATTTGTGTAGATAACTACAGTATAACACGTTATTTGTGTAGATAACTACAGTATAACAGTGTGATTTCTGTAGTTAACTACAGTATAACAGTGTGATTTCTGTAGTTAACTACAGTATAACACATTGTGATTTGTGTAGATAACTACAGAATAACACGGATTGATTTGTGTCAATAACTACAGTATAACACGGTGTGATTTGTGTAGATAACTACAGTATAACACGTGTGATTTGTGTAGATAACTACAGAAAAACACGTATTGATTTGTGTCAATAACTACAGTATAACACAGTGTGATTTGTGTAGATAATTACAGCATAACACGGTGTGATTTGTATAGATATCTACAGGATAACACAGCATGCTTTGTGTAGATCACTATACTATAACACATTATTATTTGTGTAGATAACTATAGAATAACACGGTTTGATTTGTGTAGATAACTACAGTATAACACGTGTGATTTGTGTAGATAACTACAGAAAAACACGTATTGATTTGTGTCAATAACTACAGTATAACACAGTGTGATTTGTGTAGATAATTACAGCATAACACGGTGTGATTTGCATAGATATCTACAGGATAACACAGCATGCTTTGTGTAGATCACTATACTATAACACATTATTATTTGTGTAGATAACTATAGAATAACACGGTTTGATTTGTGTAGATAACTACAGTATAACACGTGTGATTTGTGTAGATAACTACAGAAAAACACGTATTGATTTGTGTCAATAACTACAGTATAACACAGTGTGATTTGTGTAGATAACTACAGTATAACACGGTGTGATTTGTGTAGTTAACTACAGTATAACACTGTGGAATTTGTGTAGATAACTACAGTATAATTCAGTGTGAGTGGGGTAGATAACTATAGTATAACACGGTGGTATTTGTTTATATAACTATCGTGTAACACATTGTGACGTGTTTAGATAACTACAGTATAACACGGTGTGATTGGGGTAGATAACTATAGTAGAACACAGTGTGATTTGTATAGTTAACTACAGTTGAACATTGTGTGATTTGTGTAGATAACTACAGTATAACACGGTGGGATATGTGTAGTTAACTACAGTATAACACATTGTGATACGTGTAGATAACTACAGTATGACCTTTGTAATTTGTGTAGATAACTACAGTATAACACGGTGTGCTTTGAGTAGATAACAACAGTATAAAACATTGTTATTTGTGTAAATAACTACAGTATAACACGGTGGGATTTGAGTAGATAGCTATAGTATAACACAGTGTGAATTGGGTAGATAAGTAGAGTATAGCACCGTGTGATTTGTGTAGATAACTACACTATAACAGTGTGATTTGTGTAGATAACTACAGTGTAACACATTGTGAAATGTGTAGATAACTACAGTATAGCATAGTGGGAAATATGTAGTTAACTACAGTATAACAAAGTGTTATTGGGGTAGATAACTATAGTATAACATGGTGTTATTTGTTTATATAACTATCGTGTAACACATTGTGATGTGTTTAGATAACTACAGCATAACACAGTGCATTTGGGGTAGATAACTATAGTATAACACAGTTTGATTTGTGTAGATACCTACAGAATAACACGTGTGATTTGTGTAGATAACTACAGAATAACACGGATGGATTTGTGTCAATAACTACAGTATAACACGGTTTGATTTGTGTAGATAACTACAGTATAACACGGTGTGATTTGTGTAGATAGCTAAAGTATAACACTGTGTGATTTGTATAGATATCTACAGGATAACACGCAGTGATTTGTGTAGATAACTATACTATAACACATTATTATTTGTGTAGATAACTACAGTATAACACGGTGTGATGTGTAGATAACTACAGTATAACACGGTGTGATTTGTGTAGTTAACTACAGTATAACACATTGTGATTTGTATAGATAACTACAGTATAACACATTGTAATTTGTGTAGATAACTACAGTATAACACGGTGTGATGTGTAGATAACCACAGTATAACACGGTGTGATTTGTGTAGTTAACTACAGTATAACACATTGTGATTTGTGTAGATAACTACAGTATAACACGGTGTGATTTTTGTAGTTAACTACAGTATAACACATTGCAATTTGTGTAGATAAACTCAGTATAACAGTGTGATTGGGGTAGATAACTATAGTATAACATGGTGTGATTTGTTTATATAACTATAGTGTAACACGGTGTGATTTGTGTATATAACTACAGTAATACACGGTGTGAACTTTGTAGATTACTATAGTATAACCCAGTGTAATTTGTGTAGTTAACTACAATATAACACATTATGATTTGTGCAGATAACTACAGTATAACACAGTGTGATGTGTGTAGTTAACTACAGTTCAACACAGTGTGATTTGTGTAGATAACTACAGTGTAACAATGGTGTGATTTGTGTAGATCACTACAGTATAACATGGTGTGATTTGTGTATATATCTATAGTATAACACCTTGTGATTTGTTTATATAACTACAGTATAACACTGTGTGATTTGTGTAGATAATACAGTATAACATGGTGTGATTTGTGTATATAACTACAGTATAACACATTGTGATTTGTGTAGATAACTACAGTATAACACATTGTGATTTGTGTAGATAACTACGGTATTACACTGTGTGATTTGTGTATACAACTACAGTAATACACGGTGTGATTTGTGTAGATAACTGTAGCATAACAGTGTGATTTGTGTAGATAACTACCGTATAACACGGTGGTTTGTGTAGTTAACTACAGTATAACACAGTGTGGAGTAAAAGTACAGGGGCTTTTCTACCAACTCCACTTCCGTCCAAAAATACAATACATTTTTGTTTTAGCTCAACACTAACACATCAGTGCACCACTAGAGGTTCTCCTTCACAGTGTGTCTGTGGTTCTCTGTGGTTCTCCTTCACAGTGTGTCTGTGGTTCTCCACCATAGTGTATGTTGTGCTCTGTGGTTCTTCTCCATAGTGTATGTTGTTCTATGTGGTTCTCCTCCATAGTGTGTGGTTCTCCTCCATAGTGTATGTGGTTTTCCTCCGTAGTGTATTTTGTTCTCTGTGGTTCTCCTCCATAGTGTATGTGTCCAGTGAGGTTTAATGGAGCTAATGAACCAGGCCAGCTCTTAAACATCCTGACACCTGGCCCACTTTGATTGACTGTTGTTGCTGCCTTCAGCCTAGAGTTGCACATCTACCAGCTGACAGTGCTGCAGAACTGCTGGAGTAGACACTGGGCTTTGAGCAACAGTCTACAGCACCAGACGAGCGATCATTGGCCTCTTCAGCTGAATGCACACATACACATAAAACACACACAAACAAATACAGGGCACACACACACACACACACACAAACAAAAGACTAGACTTATCATCTGGCAGTTTCCTTAATGCTGATGACAGCGTATCCATTTCTGTAGGAAAGGCTCCAGAGCCACAGTGATATGGTCTCTCTTATAGCTGACACACTCCAGCAGACAGCAGCTTGCTTCCAGCAAAAAGGTTTGTTTTATGTGGAAAA
This sequence comes from Brachymystax lenok tsinlingensis, assembly GCA_030435695.1. Lineage (NCBI taxonomy): Eukaryota > Metazoa > Chordata > Actinopteri > Salmoniformes > Salmonidae > Brachymystax > Brachymystax lenok. The sequence continues at coordinate 25,770,789 of CM059794.1, forward strand.
CGACATCAAAGTGAAATACTATTGAGGGGTAAATCAAATATGTGGTGCGGGGAGGAAAAAATAAAGTTTCCCATTTCAAAGTCATTTTACCCTGAATGTTATTCTAACGCTCTTAATAACTGACGCTTTTTTATGATGTAATAGGACACTGAAGACATCGGCAGTTGGCTCCCCCGAGGCGAGAGATAAAGTGGTGGACAGGCTCAGGAACCACCAAGAAAGCACGGTTCCACTGAACCACACCGCAGCGCACCTCATTACTAACACTTGCAAAGGTCACATTCAAATAAGCTTTGCATTGGTTACACACACACACACACACACACACACACACACACACACACACACACACACACACACACACAGAGTAAAATTCACAGATATGAGAAAGCTGCTGCATGAGTCCTGTTTCATTCTACAGCACATAGACTACTGTGTTATGTGCATCACTCAGGGCATATATTGATGACAGGGAGTGTTTACTGAAGTCTTTGTCTATAAAAAGACACAGCAATGCTCTGCATCATTGGTCATTCAATGTCCTATAGATTTTTTAAATCAGGTGTTCAACGGGAGACAAGAGTAGGGGAAGTGAGAGAGAGGGAGAGAGAGAGGGATAGAGCGAGGAGAGAGAGAGAGAAACAGAAAGAGGGATAGAGCGAGAGAGCACGAGAGAGAGCAATCGAGAATGAAAGAGAGCGAGAGAGCGAAAAGATAGGGAGCGAGAGAGAGCGAGAGAGAGAAATCGAGAATGAAAGAGAGCGAGAGAGCGAAAAGATAGAGAGCGAGAGAGAGCGAGAGAGAGAAAGAGAGTGTGACAGCGAGAGAAAGAGACAGCGAGAGAGAACATACCAAAAAACAATTAGACAACAAATTCAATCCCTTTTAGACAACTTCCTGGACAAAACATTCCACTGTAATAGTGAAGGTGTAAACTTGGCAGTAGAAAATCTTAACAGTATATTTACGCCTTCATTAAGGTAGATCACTAAAGCAATACAGAAATACACTACGGAAAAATAAGAAACAGCACGTCAGAAATCAGCTCAATGAAATTGAAGAATCCATAGACTCTAACCACTTCTGGAAAAATTGGAAAACACTAAACAAACAACAACACAAAGAACTATCTATCCAAAATGGAGATGTATGGGTAATCAATCTTTTGGCTTCATAGCAAAGAACAAACAGCAAAAACATTTACATGATCAAATACAAATCTTAGAATCAACTATTAAAGACTACCAGAACCAACTGGATTCTAAAATTACCTTGAATGAACTACAGGACAAAATAAAAACCCTCCAACCCAAAAAGGCCTGTGGTGTTGATGGTATCCTCACTGAAATTATAAAATATACAGACAACAAATTCCAATTGGCTATACTAAAACTCTTTAACATCATCCTTAGCTCTGGCATCTTCCCCAATATTTGGAACCAAGGACTGATCACCCCAATCCACAAAAGTGGTGACAGATTTGACCCCAATAACTACTAAATTTGGCATGAGGGTCTGTTATACAAATTGATGGAAAGTGGTGTTGGGGGAAAAACATAGGACATTATAAAATCCATGTACACAAACAAGTGTGCGGTTAAAACAGGCAAAAAACACCAACATTTCTTCCCACATTTCTTCACCGTGGGGTGAGACAGGGATGCAGATTAAGCCCCACCCTCTTCAACATATACAGTTGAAGTCGGAAGTTTACATACGCCTTAGCCAAATACATTTAAACTAAATTTTTCACAATTCCTGACATTTAATCCTAGTAAAAATTACCTGTCTTAGGTCAGTTAGGATCACCACTATATTTTAAGAATGTGAAATGTCAGAATAATAGTAGTAGAGAGAATGATTTATTTCAGCTTTTATTTATGTCATCACATTCCCAGTGGATTAGAAGTTTACATACACTCAACTAGTATTTAGTAGCATTGCCTTTAAATTGTTGAAATGTTTCGGGCAACCTTCCACAAGCTTCCCACAATAAGTTGGGTGAATTTTGGCCCAATCCTCCTGACAGAGCTGGTGTAACTGAGTCAGGTTTGTAGTCCTCCTTGCTTGCACACGCTTTTTCAGTTCTGCCCACACATTTTCTATACATTGAGGTCAGAGCTTTGTGATGGCCACTCCAATACCTTGACTTTGTTGTCCTTAAGCCATTTTGCCACAACTTTGGACGTATGCTTGGGGTCATTGTCCATTTGGAAGAACCATTTGCGCCCAAGCTTTAACTTCCTGACAGATGTCTTGAGATGTTGCTTCAATATATCTACATGATTTTCCTTCTTCATGATGTCATCTATTTTGTGAAGTGCACCAGTCCCTCCTGCAGCAAAGCACCCCCACAATATGATGCTGCCACCCCTGTGCTTCATGGTTGGGATGGTGTTCTTCAGTTTGCAAGCCTCCCCCTTTTTCCTCCAAACATAACGATGGTCATTATGGCCAAACAGTTCTATTTTTGTTTCATCAGACCAAAGGACAATTCTCCAAAAAGTACGATCTTTGTCCCCATGTGCAGTTGCAAACCATCTGGCTTTTTTATGGTGGTTTTGGAGTAGTGGCTTCTTCCTTGCAGAGAGGCCTTCCAGGTTATGTCGATATAGGACTCGTTTTACTGTGGACATATATACTTCTGTACTTGTTTCCTCCAGCATCTTCACAAGGTCCTTTGCTGTTGTTCTGGGATTGATTTGCACTTTTCGCAACCAAGTACGTTCATCTCCAGGAGACAGAAAGTGTCTCCTTCCTGAGCGGTATAATGGCTGCGTGGTCCCATGGTTTTTTTATACTTGCGTACTATTGTTTGTACAGATGAACGTGGTACCTTCAGGCGTTTGGAAATTGCTCCCAAGGATGAACCAGACTTGTGGAGGTCAACAATTTTTTCTGAGATCTTGGCTGATTTCTTTTGATTTTCCCATGATGTCAAGCAAAGAGGCACTGAGTTTGAAGGTAGGCCTTGAAATACATCCACAGGTACACCTCCAATTGACTCAAATTATGTCAATCAGCCTATCAGAGGCTTCTAAAGCCATGATATCACTATCTGGAATTTTCCAAACTGTTTAAAGGCACAGTCAATTTAGTGTATGTAAACTTCTGACCCACTGGAATTGTGATACAGTGAATTATAAGTGAAATAATCTGTCTGTGAACAATTGTTGGAAAAATTACTTGTGCCATGCAAAGTAGATGTCCTAACCGACATGCCAAAATTATAGTTTGTTAACAAGAAATTTGTGGAGTGGTTGAAAAATTAGTTTTAATGACTCCAACCTAAGTGTATGTAAACTTCCGAATCCAACTGTATATATCAACGAATTCGCGAGGGCACTAGAACAGTCTGCAGCACCCGGCCTCACCCTACTAGAATATGAAGTCAAATGTCTACTGTTTGCTGATAATCTGGTGCTTCTGTTCCCAACCAAGGAGGGCCTACAGCAGCACCTAGAACTTCTGCACAGATTCTGCCAGACCAGAGCCCTGACAGTAAATCTCAGTAAGACCAAAATAATGGTGTTCCAAAAAAAGGTCCAGTCGCCAGGACCACAAATACAAATTCCATCTGGACACATCTGGACACTCAGTGAGCATGGCCTTGCTATTGAGAAAGACTGCCGTAGGCAGACCTGGCTCTGAAGAGAAGACAGACTATGTGCACAAAATGAAGTGGAAACTGAGCTACACTTCCTACCCTACTGCCAAATGTATGACCATATTAGAGACACGTATTTCTCTCAGATTACACAGATCCACAAAGAATTAGAAAACAAACTCGATTTTGATCAACTCCTATATCTACTGGGTGAAATGCCACAGTGTGTCATCACAGCAGCAAGATGTGTGACCTGTTGCCACAAGAAAAGGGCAACCAGTGAAGAACAAACACCATTGTAAATACAACCCATAATTACGTTTATTTATTTTCCCTTTTGTACTTGAACCATTTGCACATCGTTACAACACTGTATATATACATAATATGATATTTGTAATGTCTTTATTCTTTTGTAACTTCTGAGTGTAATGTTTACTGTTCATTTTTATTGTTTATTTCACTTTTGTATATTATCTACCTCGCTTGCTTTGGCAATGTTAACATATGATTCCCATGCCAATAAAGCCCCTTGAATTGAATTGAGAGAGAGCGAGAGAAAGAGAGCTAGAGAGAAAGAGAGAGCGCGAGACTATAGGCAGTCAAAGAGAAAGACACCAACAAAGAGGAGAACAGAGAACCAGAATAAACAGAGTGGTCAGGAGGAGTAGAACAATGTGGGTGGGTTACATTACGGTGAGCCAGCCAAGTAGGCAGGCAGTGTGTGAGGAAATGGTCTGGCTAGCTGCTGTGTCGCGGTTGGATTTAGAAAACATGTCTGAAAGCAATCAAACAATGTCTGGCCCAATCTGCACCCTCATCATGATAAGAGGCAGCAGTAAGGCTGGCTGAGGGAGCGGACGGCAAGTTGGCCGCTCTCTAATCAGAAGCCGGACCGGCATAATTGCCTGCTACAATCTATCTCTGCCACCGCCGGCCCCCAGCCTTTCACACGTATTAGACAGGGGCCCGGTTCATTTCAATACGCCTCGCTGAGCGCCGTCAAGTGAAATTGGCAGGGTAAATAGGAACTGCTGTTTATTTCCTACTACCACACACACACACACACACACACATCATCATCGGTTGTCGTATTCAGGCTAAACAGGGGAGTAGAAAGAGAGTGCCATTAGCTCAGGCAGAATCAACACCGACCAACAGAAATTACTGTCAGCGGGGCAGCCCCACACGGCGTTCCGCAAAACAATGGAGGGGGCGTCCAAATTAAAGCACAATAAATCACAACGTGTTTAACTGCGCAGAGCGACCAGGAGTCTTGCCTCATTCTGGAGGAATGGGGTGAGGGTAGGAATTTTTTTTAAACCATTTTTTTTTAAACCTTCATTTAACTAGGCAAGTCAGTTAAGAACTTAAGAACAAATTCTTATTTACAATGACGGCCTACCCCGGCCAAACCCTAACCCAGACAACGCCCTATTGGACTCCCAATCACAGCTGGTTGTGATACAGCCTGGAATCAAACCAGGGTCTGTAGTGCGGATTGCAGTGCCATAGACCACTGCGCCATTCGGGAAGGAGCATGTGAGAGTGTGTGTGTGTGGGCAGGCGGAGGGGTTAATGACAGTATCCCACCCCACACACAGCATTAAGGGAACAGGGGTCGAGGAAAAGCTCATAATGGGAGGCAAGGCTTATTCTGCATCCACCTCAAACCAGCTTCAACCACAAACACTTCCCAACTACACTGGGAACAGTTTAACATTGTTAGCGATACACCTGGTTTCTCTTAACTGTGCAAGGATTAGGGCTATTTTTCTGAAATATGACATTTCAATTTCAATTTGATAATATTATTGGCCAGAACAGTGGCCTCGACAAAGTGCTGAACTGGGAGACACTACACAAATCTGTACAAAACATTCTGATCAGTGTAAACTGATGAACAACAACAGAGGTGTAGAGGTGCACTTTAACATAATGGTAGAAATCCATGAAAACCTGTCCCATACCAGACAACACAATCAATGTACTGGATGACCCATAAATGACAACACAAAAATTACTACACCAACAAAAGAATGTTCGAAAAGGTTCATCGTAAAATGTTCATCGTACAAAAATATGATTCAAGGTCCTTTGGGAGTGTATAGATGGTGCCTTAGTATCTGTCATTTTAAATCAAATGGCTTTGTACATAAAGTCTCAGTTCTCTTTTTATATGAAATAATTGTGTTGTGAGTTTGGGTGCAGTGAACTGCAAATGTGAAACACAACATTTTGACAGAAAGGACAGAGGAGTATTTTATATCATTTTTCTAGGGCACTAGCAGTGCTTTTATGAGAGTCCTTGTGGTTTTTCAATCAGCAATAACAGCAGTATTTGGTGACTACCACTCGGAGAGACGCTCTCACAATGATATTTGAACTCCAGGTTCAAAAGGCCTGAGAATCATTCAGCCTCTCTTTTTTTGGTCGGTATGTTCCCCTGTCTGCTGAATGCACCATTTCACATAGAATGGAGGCCCTTTCGAAAATAGTCCTAGCCTAACTGCCATTTCTAAAACTACTTCTTATTACTTAAAAGATGTTTTGAGGCATCTTTTAAATTGCAATGGGTCTGTCAATTGGCTGGACCCTGAATTATTTTTGCCAGGGGGAAGACAGGCAAACAATTTTGAACTCCTCTGTCTCCCTGGAAGGGCATAAACCATTTCATTTTGAGAGGGATGCACAGCATTTTGTGGGGCACTTACCTCTGGTGATGGGGCTTGGGGGTCACTCCAAGAAGCAGTTATGTCTATTGTCTACAACTGCTGTGTCTCTGATACTATATCTGCAGTGCACACAAATTATAAGAATTTGACTGACCAGAGTAATTTCTCTGCTTATTAAATGCCCATACTGAACAACCCTAAAACAACATGTTCACCAATCAGACGATGCATCCCTCTCCAGTACAGCATGGCTGCTATAGGAGACCGTATGGCCAGTCTAATCGGCTAATCCATATTGAAAAAGCAATTCTCACACAGATTCTCACATTTTCCACATTATGTGAGTTTAAATAAACAGTTAATGATGACTAAGTTCACACAACAGGGCAGTTTTAGTTTCAAAACTGTACAGAAAAGGATTTGTTGCACCTTGTAGCCTTCATGAATGTTAACTTAACATAAAATGTTCTGAAAATCGGAATGTTAGTTGGATTAGTGATATTCCCATCCAAGACATCATCAGGCTTTGGAGGATGCATTGGTTAAAATGGTAAGAGGATGTCCTTAACAAAGAAGCCAATGTCACAGTGAGGACTCTGTCACGTTCAGTGGCACTCAAAGAGCAGGAGGCATAAGAAGCATTACATTGTCCTTTGCCATGCATAAATCAGCTAGTAACTGCTAAATCAATGCTACTTATTGTAAAACAATGGACAGCAGAGCATGCCAAGTGAATACCATAGCCACCGACCCCCCTTACACACACACACTGCCAATTTCAGCATATTACTAAACCCTGACATGCTTGCTGTCATGAAGGTCTTCAGCCACCCGAGCCACAGCCTGTTCACGCCCCTACCATCTAGGAGGAGACAGTACAGGTACATTAAAGCCAGGACCGAGAGACTGAGGAACAGCTTCTACCAGGCCATCAGACTGTTAAACAGTCACCACTAGCCTTAGTCACTGTCCTAGCCGGTTACCACCCGGTGCTCTATCCTGCACCTTACAGACTGCTGACCTATGTACATTGAACAATGGCCACTTTAATAATGTTTATATACAAAACACACCATTAAAAAAGGTACAGTACCAGTCAAAAGTTTGGACACCTACTCATTCAAGGGTTTTTCTTTATTTTAATATTTTCTACACTGTAGAATAATAGTGAAGACATCAAGCCTACGAAATAACACATATGGATTCATGTAGTACCCAAAACGTGATAAACAAACCAAAATATATGTTATATTTGAGGTTCTTCAAAGTAGCCACCCTTTGCCTTGATGACAGCTTTGCACACTCTTGGCATTCTCTCAACCAGCTTCATGAGGTAGTCACCTGGAATGCATTTAAATTAACAGGTGTGCCTTGTTAAAAGTTAATTTGTGGCATTTCTTTCCTTCTTAATGCATTTGAGCCAACCACTTGTATTGTGACAAGGTAGGGGTGGTATACAGAAGACAGACATATTTGGTAAATGACCAAGTCCATATTAGGGTAAGAACAGCAGAAATATGCAAAGAGAAACGACAGTCCATCATTACTTTAACAAAATGCGTAAAAAGCTAAGGGGTCTGAATACTTTCCGATGCCACTGTGTATATACAGCCTTATTCTAAAATGTATTAAATAACACATTTTCCACCAAGACGCTTCCTAGAGCTGGCCGCCCGGCCAAACTGAGCAATCAGGGAAAGGGCCTTGGTCAGGGAGGTGACCAAAAACCCGAAGGTCAATCTGACAGAGCTCTAGAGTTCCTCTGTTGAGATGGGAGAACCTTCTAGAAGGACAACAATCTCTGCAGCACACCACCAATCAGGACTTTATGGTAGAGTAGCCAGACTGAAGACACTCTTAAGTAAAAAAGGCACATTACAGACTCTCAGATCATGAGAAACAAGATTCTATGGTCTGATGAAACCAAGATCTAACTCTTCGGCCTTGAACACCAAACGTCACATCTGGAGGAAACCTGGCACCATCCCTACGTCAAAGCATGGTGGTGGCAGCATCATGCTGTGGGGATGTTTTTCAGAGCCAGGAACTGGGAAACTAGTCAGGATCAAGGGAAAGAGGAACGGAGCAATGTACAGAGAGATCCTTAAATAAAACCCTGCTCCAGAGCACTCAGGACCTCAGACTTGAGCGAAGAAGGTTCACCTTCCAACAGGACAACAACCCTAAGCACACAGCCAAGACAACACAGGAGTGGCTTCGGGACAAGTCTCTAAATGTCCTTGAGGGGTCCAGCCAGAGCCCGGACTTGAACCCAATCGAAAATAGCTGTGCAGCAACAGTCCCCATCCAACCTGACAGAGCTTGAGAGGATCTGAAGAGAAGAATGGGAGAAAATCCCCAAATAAAGGTATGCCAAGATTGTAGCATCCTACAAGCATCCCCAAGAAGAAGTGCTTCAACAAAATACAAAGTAAAGGGTCTGAATACTTATATAAATGTTTTATCAATTATATCAATCTCTAAAAAAATGTTTTGGATTTATCATTATGGGGTAGTGTGTAGATTGATGAATGGAAAAAAACATTCAAATCAATTTTAGAATAAGGCTGTAAGGTAACAAAACGTGGAAAAACCCTTGAATTAGTAAGTGTGTCCAAACTTTTGACTGGTACTGTATATATTCTGGTCTCTGATATTTCTGAATTTTTCTTGATTATGTGTGTAATGTTTTTTTATATTATTTGTATTGTTAGGTATTACTGCACTGTTGGAGCTAGAAACACAAGCATTTTGCTGCACCTGCGATAACATCTGAAAATCTGTGTATGCGACCAATACAATTTTATCTGATTTGTCTGTGTCCTACAAGGCTGCTACTTGAGTGCAACCATATTTCTACTAAATTAATTGAGCAAAACACAAAATGCTGCAGAGGAGCATGATACACCGGCTAGCTGTGTTGTGTGCTGTAGACTGTTGCTAAAGGCCAGTGTCTACTCCAGTTCTGCAGCACTGTCAGCTGGTAGATGTGCAACTCTAGGCTGAAGGCAGCAGCAATGGTCAAATCAAAGTGGGCCAGGTGTCAGGATGTTTAAGAGCTGGCCTGGTTAATTAATTCCATTACTTCTCACTGGACACAGAGAGACACACTGTGGAAGAGAAACACAGAGAGCCACAGACACACTGTGGAGGAGAACCACTGAGACACTGTGGAGGAGAACCACTGAGACACTGTGGAGGAGAACCACTGAGACACTGTGGAGGAGAACCACAGACACACTGTGGAGGAGAACCACTGAGACTCTATGGAGGAGAACCACTGAGACACTGTGGAGGAGAACCACTGACACACTGTGGAGGAGAACCACTGAGACTCTGCGGAGGAGAATCACTGAGACTATGGAGGAGAACCACTGAGACACTGTGGAGGAGAACCACTGACACACTATGGAGGAGAACCACTGAGACACTGTGGAGGAGAACCACTGACATACTGTGGAGGAGAACCACTGAGACATAAAAAAAGAAAGCAGCATTACACCATGTACACTACATCATATAAACCTTTTTGATAATACAACAGTCATTTTGAAAGGTTTTTCATATGCTTAAATGAGTCATGAATGCCCGAAAATAGTTGTGTTGGAGACACAATGTGTTTTGTCATCACAGATATAAATGCAATCATATATCCAGAAACACCCTAAAGCATTATTTTTAACACGTTTTCTGTGTGTATAAAAGCGCTATTATGTATTTTATTCTTGTCTATAGGGGCATAGAGATCACAGCTCTGAATATAACAGAGCCAATGGAACATTTCTCTACAGGGTCCTATAGGTTCACAGCTCCATCTAGTGACTGGTATGAGGCATCATACTATTTCTAAATGTATGGAAAACTTCAGGTGCCTGAATCTAATACAAGACTTGCAAGGCATTGAGTTCAATGAAGCACCTGAAGCACAAAACATGAAATAAAATATATTCCAATATTCACAACACACTGGCAAGTTCCTGTCTTGGAGCTCTACGGACAATTCATTCGACTTCATGGCTTGGTTTTTGCTCTCACATGCACTGTAAACTGAGGGAACTTATATAGACAGGTGTGTGCGTTTCCAAATCATGTCCAATCAATTGAATTTACCACAGGTGGACTCCAATCAAGTTGTAGAAACATCTCAAGGATAACCAATGGAAACAAGTTGCACCTAAGCTACATTTTGAGTCTCATATCAAAGGGTTTGAATACTTAAGTAAATAAGGTATTTCTAAAAACCTGTTTTCGCTTTATAGAGTATTGTGTGAAGATTGATGAGAAAACCAAATCCATTTTAGAATAAGGCTGTAACGTAACAGAATGTGGAAAAAGTCAAGGGTCCTGAATACCTTCCGAATGCAGTGTAAATGAGTCACCTGTCTATCAGCCATGTTGTAATGAACACTGGCTATGGCAGCTTTACATTCAACAGTCAACCTGCCTATCTGAAGAGTAGAGTAGAAGAGTGAAATATAGAAATATAGATCATGCCTGTACCCCCACCCAGGTCTCCCCTCCTCCCCCACTGAGTTCCACAGTCTGGGCCTGCTGCTGCTGCCACCACTGCACCGAGAGGGAATTTACATTTTAATAGGCAGAGCTGCTCACCGCCTCCGAATGAGGGTATATGCTCAGCTGAACAGCAGGAAATGCACCCTACTGCAGAAGTTTAGAATGAACCCCGAGACAATTCCTGAGGCACACAGACGGAAAATTATATTTTTTGCCCAGTCGTCTATCTGTGGAGCTACCACATCGTATACATAAACACACATGATATCTGTGGAGCTACCACATCGTATACATAAACACACATGATATCTGTGGAGCTACCTCATCATATACATAAACACACATGATATCTGTGGAGCTACCACATTGTATACGTAAACACACATGATATCTGTGGAGCTACCTCATCGTATACATAATCACACATGATATCTGTGGAGCTACCACATCGTATACCTAAACACACATGATATCTGTGGAGCTACCTCATCATATACACAAACACACATGATCTGTGGAGCTACCACATCATATACACAAACACACATGATATCTGTGGAGCTACCTCATCGTATACCTAAACACACATGATATCTGTGGAGCTACCTCATCATATACACACAAACACATGATCTGTGGAGCTACCACATCATATACACAAACACACATGATATCTGTGGAGCTACCTTATCATATACACAAACACACATGATCTGTGGAGCTACCACATCATATACACAAACACACATGATATCTGTGGAGCTACCTCATCGTATACCTAAACACACATGATATCTGTGGAGCTACCTCATCATATACACAAACACACATGATCTGTGGAGCTACCACATCATATACACAAAAACACATGATATCTGTGGAGCTACCACATCGTATACCTAAACACACATGATATCTGTGGAGCTACCTCATCATATACATAAGCACACATGCTCCTCATATACATAAACACATGATATATGTGAAGCTACCTCATCATAGACATAAACACACATGATTTCTGTGGAGCTACCTCATCGTATACATAGACACACATGATATCTGTGGAGCTACCTCATCGTATACATAAACACACATGATATCTGTGGAGCTACCTCATCGTATACATATAGATGCATGTGTTCATAAACAAACATCCAGAGAGAAATGGAATGTTATGTAGAGCAGTGCCACCTTATGTGAAGATTAGATTGCTTAGAATAATTTTTGACCCAGCCTGGTAGGGGACTGAGACCCCCCCTTTTGCCCTCAGAACAGTCTCGGGGAATGGACTCTACAGGGTATCAGAAAGCATTCCACAGGGATGCTGGGCCATGTTGACTCCAATGCTTCTGACAGTTGTGTCAAGTTGACTGAATGTCCTTTAGGTGGTGGACCATTTTTGATACACACGAGAAACTGTTGAGCGTGAAAAACCCAGCAGCGTTGCAGTTCTTGACACAAACCGGTGCGCCTGACACCTACTACAATACTCTGTTCAAAGGCACTTAAAATCGCTTGTCTTGTCCATTCACCCTATGAATGGCAGACATACACAATCATTGTCTCAATGGTCTCAAGGATTAAAAACCCTTCTTTAACCTGTCTCCTCCCCTTCATGTACACTGATTGAAGTGGATTTAACAAGTGACATCAATAAGGGATCATAGCTTCAACCTGGATTCACCTGGTCAGTCTATGTCAAAGAAAGAGCAGGTGTTCTTAATGTTTTGTACACTCAGTGTATATTTACATACTATGAGGTTGGAATAATACTGTGAAATGTGAAAATTATGATAATACCCTTTCAGTGTAAGAGCTGTTTGAAAAGGCAGCCTGAAATTTCTGCTCGTTTTGCAAGAGTGGAGTTTTCTTCTCTGCCAATAACAGCTAGTTTTCAGGTTACATATCCCTCCCATTAGGCCCCTCCAATTAGGACCAATCACAGACAATCTTTGAAAAAATACTTGAGAAATTGCTTTTTCCTAATTGTTACAGAGAAACGGATTCATATCGAGATAACAAATGACTGCATTGGACCTTTAGAATTAAGTTGAATTGACTGCTGTGTTCAAAATCATGATCTCAACCAAGAACAAAAAACATACAGTAGTTAGCTTTTCTGATGTTATCAGATTCTGGTGGTTGTTAGATTTTCGTAGTAGTTCATCACTTTTTTATATAAGCTGATATTTCGAGAGATAAACTTGCCAAAAGAGCCAGATAAATTAAATGTGACTGTAGATTGTGGAGCCTAGGTTGTAGATGGTGGCAGGTGCCTACTCTCCAAATAACTGGCATTAATTTATGTTCCAGCATCATGCCCTTGCCCTCTATAATGCAGCATTCCTTCTGTTTACATCAGACATGTGATTTCCATATGTTTGATATTGTTCCATTTATTCCATTCCAGCCATTACAATGAACCTGTCCTCCTATAGCTCCCCCCCACCAGCCTCCTCTGGTTTACTTGGCTAAGTGCTAGACTAAGCACACTAATCCTTGAAAATGACCCCCTCTCATTTCCCCCTTCCCTCTCTTTTCTATTTTCACAGCGTTGGTAGCGTATGTCTGTGTCACTGGGGAGTGTGAAACGGCACAATGTGTCACACAGCTCCAGGCATGCAATCAAGACGAGCTGGGGCCCCTCCCCGGCCTAATTAATAACTATTGAACACGCTAACAACAATCAACACTAATTAAATACGCGTTTGTTGACAAGGGTGCAAGCCTTATCAAAAGCACAAGGCGGGAGGGGAGGGAGGGAGGGGATTTTGATGGGATGTTTGGGTGTGTGTGAAAGGGGGTGGGGGGAGGGGAAAAACGAGGGCTTCTGTTTTCAGGAGTTAGTTAACGAAGTGCCCCGAGTCACACTTAATTCCGAGCCGCGACGTTACTGTCCGTTTGTCTGCCTGCCGCTCTCCGCTGGCAGAGGATACAGGACAGTCAGCCCAGCTGGGGACAAGACGTAGAAGTCATATAAACGTCACTGTGTCCCTGATGACATCTTATTCCCTGTATACTATAATACCATGGTTGTGTTTACACAGGCAGCTTAATTCAGACCTTTTTCCACTAATTGGTCTTTTAACCAATCAGATCAGCTCTTTTGCTAATAATTGGGCAAAACATCAGAATTGGGCAGCCTGTGTAAACACAGCCTTTAGGTGCCATTTTGGACACAGCCATTGTGTAAACATAGATGTGTAATGTAGAGGTGTCCAGTATGTTTGAGATCCATACACTAGGTTGGACTAACATCAGTGGCAACAGTCAGACGTATGCCAGTCACGTGACAGTAGAGCCATCAAGTGACGACACAGTAGACAACCTAATCATCAATATGACCTAAAATAAAACTGACTGCACATGAGTGGTTGCGCTGCTGAGTCCTGTGATTTATATTGCAGAATCCTTACTAGAGGCTTGTGCAGTTTACAATACAAAACACAGTCCTTCCCATTCTGACAATCACAGAATTGAAAAAAAGGTCAGTAATGTACAGAGTATTACATGTAGGAGGTTTGGTGGAGAAAGAGGTACATGACAAGTTGAGAGGTCAATCTGGTGGGGGTTTTAAACGCTGTAACTACGTGTGATTGCCTACCCTGTTTGGACCCAGGAGATGTTATGCTACAGCTCAGGGAAGTCACCGCTGATATTACTGTACAACTTGTGCTTCAACCAACAAAATCTAAATCCCTGAGTTTACAAGCAAGAGGTTTGACCCCTTCATGTTTTCCAGTCTGCACACAGCTGAGTCAATAAGTATTCAACCCCTTTGTCATGGCAAGCCTAAATAAGTTCAGGAGTAAAAGGTTGCTTAACAAGTCACGTAATAAGTTTAATGGACTCTCTCTGTGTGCAATAATAGTGTTTAACATGATTTTTGAATGACTTCCTGATCTCTGTACCCCACACATACAATTATCTCTAAGGTCCCTCAGTCGAGCAGTGAATTTCAAACACAGATTAAACCACAAAGGCCAGTGATGTTTAAAAAAAAAAAAAAAAAGCAGACATTGAATATCCCTTTGAGCATGGTGAAGTTAGTAATTACACTTTGAATGATGTACCAATACACCCAGTCACTACAAAGATACAGGCGTCCTTCCTAACTCAGGTGCCAGAGAGGAAAGAAACCACTTAGGGATTTCACCATAAGGCCAATTGTGATTTTTTTTTAAGTTACAGAGTTTAATGTCTGTGAGAGGAGATGGATCAACAACATTGTAGTTCCTCCACAATTCTACCCTAATTGACATAGGGAAAATAAGGAATCCTGTACAGAATACAAATATTCCAAAACATGCATCCTGTTTGCAACAAGGCACTAAAGTACTACTGCAAAAAATGTGGCAAAGCAATTAACTGTTTGTCCTGAATACAAAGTGTTATGTTTGTGGAAAATCCAATACAACACATTACTGAGTACCACTCTCCATATTTTCAAGCAGCGGTGGTGGCTGCATCATGTTATGGGTATGCTAGTAATCATTAAGGACTGGGGAGTTGTTCAGAATAAAAAAATAAACGGAATGTAGCTAAGCGCAGGCAAAATTCATAGAGAAAAACCTGGTTCAGTCTGCTTTCCACAAGACACTGGGAGATTAATTCACCTTTCAGCAGGACAATAACCTAAAACACAAGGCCAAATCTACACTGGAGTTGCTTACTAAGAAGATTTTGAATGTTCCTAAGTGGCCGAGTTATCTGCTTGGAGATCTATGGCAAGATTTAAAAATGGTTGTCTAGCAATGATCAATGACCAATTTGACAGAGCTTGAAGAATTTTGAAATTAATAATGGTGAGAGAAAACAAATCAATTTAATTCATTTTGAATTCAGGCTGTAACACAACAAAATGTGGAATAAGTGGAATAAGTCAAGGGGTATGAATACTTTCTGAAGGCACTGACTGGATCATTTCTGGACATGAGTATGTCCTTCTTAACACCCACCCTGGCCTACTGACCAAGCCCCCATGCTCAAAGCCGGGGTGATACTGAGTGACGGCTACCACAGGGCACGGCCCATGTATCGACAGCAGACGTTTGTTCCCATGATCGGTCCCTGATAGGCAATTGAATTTGTCAGTGACCCTAAACAATTGCTGGGACGAGGATCAGCAGACGTCCCTTCCCCTGGCCTCCCACTGGGCCCCTGCTGCCCATCCTGATCAATAAGGTCCCGATCGATAGCCAGTGACCGATATTGATCACTCTGTCCTGTCTGCTGCCTGTTCCCTTCCCAGCAGCCAGCAGCACAGGGTTGGTGTGAGAGGGAGGTAGTGGGTGGGAGTGCACCTCCCTCCCCCCTCACTTGTTGAGTACAGCCCAACAGACAGACAGATGTTCAGTAAAGGACATGAGCGTAGACAAACTTTGCCACGTCCACTCTCTCACACACTTTAATAAAGCCACAAAGAATGAAGATCTAATCATTTCAAACCACCTGATCTTTTATTTCAGGGATGAACCAGATGTGTTTTCCAATAAGACATGAAGAGCATTGCTGTGTCTCTGGGGCAGCAGGTGAGAGTGGGCAAGAGACTCAATGCATCAGCTGCTGTGGTCGCCAGTCTCATACTACTCCTATATAGTTGTTTCTGTAAACAGGTCTCAGAGTTAATCGGATTTACAAAACCCCACCTGAGGGGCACTCTAGACCCCCAAACAGGCATCATGGATGTCAGGCCACTCAGCTGCAGTCCCCCTCTCAACCCCCCTCCACCCTTCGCTCCAGCCCCCTCGTCACATATGGTCGAGGACGTTCCTCCTAACGAGATAGGCCCGACAAATGTAAGAGACAGGCATAGCAGTGTGCCGCCAGTGAATGAATCTCCACAGAAAAGCACTTGTGGATAAACTGAGGGGCATAAGCAGTGGTGTGGTGATCCAGCCAGTGAGACCACAGCAGCTGCAGCAAATACAGCCAACTAGCTGCAAATTAAAAGGTTTAAGAGACATTACTTATTGTGTGTTTTCCCAAAGAGGGACCGTTTTTTGATTTATTTATTTTTAAATTGTAGTGCTCCACACATCGGTTGGTAAACGTTTGCCTTGGCGGCCTGGCTGTCTCAGTCTCTCCGAGCTAAGGAGAGTTAGTTAACCGTTGTCGGTAATTAAATGTCTGAGCACCCCCTGGAAAAACCTTGTGCTGTCGGGATGTGTTTTCAAGGCAACACTCAGCTAATGTTTAAAGTCTTCTTTGGAGGTTGTGTGGTTTTTAGACGTCTCTCTGCGTATCCCCTCCCCCCAACCACTAACCGTGACCCTCTTTTTCACAAAATAACTAACAATGACCTTCTGCAAACAAACGTTACTGAGATATCCCAGATTCCTGCGCTGCTGCGGTAAACACACACAAGCGGCTGCTGCTGAGACGTTCATTCAGTGCATTGTGAACATAGCTCGGTGTTAATTGCACAAATGACGGTTGGCTTTGAGCCGTGCTGGCCTGCCAGGATGGAGGCTTTTCTTCTGCAAGCCAGCGAGAGGTGCAATTAGAGCCTAATCGATACCGATGTTTCCTTTAGAATGTCTCTATCAATTTCCAATGGAATACACACAAACACAGCAGCCTTGAGCTGTCAAAAGAGGCCTGTTCACTCACCCTACTCCAGTCAAAGTTGTTTACGTCACGTAATTGAAATTCTTTCATTGTCTTTCAGTAGAAAGACAGTCTGTAGAAATGACTTAAGTGGACCCTTTCACAAAACAACACAACACTACTGAACATTACACATATAAATGGTGTTGGTGCATAGAGGACTCAGAGGAAAAGTATCTCAAGTCTCTCTATTCATATTTAAACCTTTTCACCAAACTAAAACAACTTCGGGAAAGAAAAGAAAACCCTTCTAGCAATGTAGGCTGTGCTTTTAGACGGACACAAACACATATTCAATGCAGAGTGGCTTTCATCCACGGCAAGAGGTCAACTTCTACTGTGGGCTAAGTGGGGATCATGTGCCTATATTATTATAACTCACTCTAACTCTTGGTGTTGTGTGGTCCAGCCACAGTGTGCAGTACTACATACAGAGCATTCAGAAAGTATTCAGACCCCTTGACCTTTTCCACATTTTGTTAAGTTACAGCCTTATTCTAAAATGGATTGAATATTTTTTTTCTCTCATCAATCTACACACAATACGCCATAATGACAAAGCAGAAACTTTAGCAAATGTATAAAAATAATATCACATTTACATAAGTATTCAGACCCTTTACTCAGTAATTTGTTGAAGCACCTTCGGCAGCGATAACAGCCTTGAGTCTTCCTGGGTATGGCGCTACAAGCTTAGTTTCTGTCATTCTTTTCTGCAGATCCTCTCAAGCTCTGTCAGGTTGGATGGGGAGCGTCGCTGCACAGCTATTTTCATGTCTCTCCAGAGATGTTCGATTGGGTTCATGTCCACGCTCTGGCTGGGCCACTCAAGGACATTCAGAGACTTATCCTGAAGCCACACCTGTGTTGCCTTGGCTGTGTGTTTAGGGTCATTGTCCTGTTGGAAGGTGAATCTTCTTCCCCGTCTGAGGTCCTGAGCGCTCTGGAGCAGGTTTTCATCAAGGATCTTTCTGTACTTTGCTCCATTCATATTTCCCTCAATCCTGACTAGTCTTCCAGTCCTTACTGCTGAAAAATATCCCGACAGCATGATGCTGCCAACACCATGCTTCACCGTAGGGATGGTGCCAGGTTTCCTCCAAATGTGACGCTTGGCATTCAGGTCAAAGTTCAAACTCGGTTTCATCAGACCAGAGAATCTTGTTTCTCATGGTCTGAGAGTCTTTAGGTGCCTTTTGGCAAACTCCAAGCGGACTGTCATGTGCCTTTTACGGAGGGGTGGCTTCCGTCTGGCCTCTCTACCATAAAGGCCTGATTGGTGGAGTGCTGCAGAGATTGTTGTCCTTCTATCTCCACAGAAGAACTCTGGAGTTCTGTTAAAGTGACCATCGGGTTCTTGGTCACATCCCTGACCAAGGCCCTTTTCCCCGATTGCTGTTTGGCCGGGCGGCCAGCTCTAGGAAGTGTCTTGGTGGTTCCAAACTTCTTTCATTTAAGAATTATTTACATTTTTTATTTAACCTTCATTTAACTAGGCAAGTCAGTTAACAACAAATTCTTAGTAAATGATGGAGGCCACTGAGTTTTTGGGGACCTTCAATGCTGCATACATTTTTTGGTACACTTCCCCAGATCTGTGCCTCGACACAATCCTGTCTCAGCGTTCCACCGACAATTCCTTTGACCTCATGGCTTGGTTTTTGCTTTCACATGCACTGTCAACTGTGGGACCTTATATAGACAGGTGTGTGCCTTTCCAAATCATGTCCAATCAATTGAATTTACCACAGGTGGAATCCAATCAAGTTGTAGAAACATCTCAAGGATGATCAATGGAAACAGGATGCACCTGAGCTCAATTTTGAGTCTCATAGCACAGGGTCTGAATACTTATGTAAATAAGGTAGTTCTGTTTTTTATTTTTAATACAAAATCTAAAAACCTGTTTTAACTTTGTCATTGTGGGGTATCGTGTGTAGAATGACGAGGAAATGTTTTGCACTGTATATCTATACTATTGTGTTGTATGCCAAGTGGATTAGTAGAGAACAATACAGAGTGACTGCAGTAAAATAACAATTCAACCTGCCTGCCGGCAAGAAACGCATACAGATATACAATTCAACCTGCCTGCTGGCAAGAAATACAGACAGAAATCAGTATACAATTAAACCCAGTTCAATCCAAAAGCTTTTAGTGTCCATGTTAGAGAGATATTGGAATTTGTCTTTGGATTGCACACACAGACCCACAACAAGAGGGGATTCAGCTTCTTAATGCTGTCCTCCATCATATATAGTATGCCCTGATGACTGAGGTATCTATGCCCTCTCTTCTTTAGCAAGCCAACTAAATAGGCTAGCATCAGTGTAGAATAGAGATTCCAGTTTTCCCTTTTCCATTTGAAAAACAAGAGAACACCACATTGAAGGAGTATCAGCCCTGCAATGGCATTGACTGTTCACCTTTAGTAAATACCCTCAATAGCTCATAGTAAATCACACAAATAAAACAAGACAATGCACTTATTTCAGAGTACCTAATTGCCAATTAGTAACCCAATTGCAAAATGCTATAGTTTCTGCCTAGTTGATAGCTTTTACAGCAATAACCTCCCTGGTAGGCTGCTTTCACCCTGGCAGTCCCGCGCAGCAAGCCACATTTTACCTCATTAGATTACTGCAAATTGCAGAAAATGGGATATGGGTTCATTTACCTAAGTGGTGTGATTGAATGTATGTTTATGAAGCTTTTATGAAAGCAACATTTCTTCTCGCCACGTCTGTTTCTCGTTGCTTTCCAGACACAGTGGGAAACAGCTTTGCTAATTACAACGTGCAGAACAGGGAAACTTTTACTCGATATGGCAGATACAAACTCTGATCAAGTCTAGCTAAAGTACAATCTCAAAACACTGGCGACTATTAAAAACAGATTAGGGATCTTGGTGTGATGCCTACTTTACTTTTTACTTATCAACTTCACAAAGAATCAGACCTCCATGATATCTATTCATATTACTGCTAATGTCTCCATTTCAATTACTAGTCAAAGGAACCCCTACTTAATTTCCCACCATTGGTGTTTAGAAACTCTCAGCGGAGCGATGTGGCACTGTGTTTAGCAGTAAGCCTCCTCAGAAAAGCGGGGGTTTATGACAGAGAAAGGTGTGAGCAGCGATTCTGACACTTTGCGGCACGTCGCATCATATTTGTAAACATCGTTAATCACAGATTAGCAGATTAGAAAATAACAAGACCCAGAGGATAATTATATTTATCGACTTCCACTGTTACGGATAAAGGCTGAGGAAGAGAGGTCTGAATTTGAATAAACCAACAACACTCTTTTGTTGCCACCCACAACCCAGTGTTGCTCCAAACCACCAACCGAGGCCAGGCACCATCGCCAGAGCTACTCTCCTACCTGACAGTTACCAGCAGTACCAAGTCCACACCTCCTGCTCCCAGTATCATACACTCCCATTAATACTACACCACAACATATAATCTCTCCCTCGACCACACACACAAGTCTTAAAAATAACTAAAAAGCTTAAAAACATGGATAAACCAGAGATGCACACACAAAATGTTACATACTCACACAAACCAATACTGTACGCTCTCTATACATGTTATAGCATGCATAATGCCCAAAGAAGGCGATCATAAGGGTTCAATTGGTTCCGTTGGGTCTAATAAGCATCCCTGACATGGCATGATGCTCGCATCATCTCTTAACATGAACAACTGGACGTCTAGGTTCTGAGGTGTGTTAAATATAAAGCATATGCGGCAGAACAACAGCCAGAGTAACACATTGCCTCAGCATAAGACATCCATCCATGGTAGATCCGAGGAATTTATAAAAGGCAGACAGTAGCACGCATGCATGTCAAGAACTCAGTCTTTTGTCACTTCAACGTGGCCCCTGCAGTTGCCGAGGAAACCGCTGTTCTGCGTTGCCAAGGCGCACATACCGAGTCATGTGGATACCACGGTTCAGTGATCCAGGGGCCGTCCGCTACTCTTCCTCATCCTACTCCTTCCTTCTGTCCTGAATGCTCTGCCATAGAACAAACCACACCACGCATCCACCACTCCCCAGATGTAACAGTACCTTCTGTCTTTGTGTTTGTAGATTTGCTGAGCACCTTGTGCAAGGTTTCCACCAGTTATTTTCAAAAGACAAGAGCAAGAGAAAAATTAAAAAAAAATTACCCCAAAACATGAAGTTGTCTTCTCTCCACCATTGTCATCTTTTTTGTAATGCATTTTATGTTGTATTGTCTTCTGAAAATAACAGATGCACTCAGTAAATCAGGCCTGTAGTATCCAAATCCATCATGGCCCTCTATGTTAATTGATAGCTAGCTAATTGATGCACTAATCCAGTCACTAAGTACTGTACTGCCGCCTGGCTCTGCTTGGGAGTATGTCCACAGTAAACAGCAAGAACAGAGCAGGTCATCAATGCCTCGTTTCTCAACCCATGGAGGAGAGAGGGTGACAGAATACCTATCAACTATGATAGAATACCTATCAACTATAGAATACTTAACCTATCAACTACAGAATACCTATACTATAGAATACTGAACCTATCAACTATAGAATACCTATACTATAAAATACTGAACCTATCAACTGGCTACAGATCTGAGACTAGGAGGAATAATATTACAGACAGATCACTCTGTTAGAGGAGAGCAGAGTGTAGGACAGGGGTCTCCAGCTCCAGTCCTGGAGAGCTACTGGGCAGGCAGGTGTTTGTTACAGCTTGGCACTTAAATACCTGATTCAAGTCATTGCAATTGAAAAAGAATGCCACTGAATGGGAACGAGAGCACGACATCACTAGAAATTAGGCCTAAAAAGGAGAAATTTGTTCAGGAACTGCCTACTTGTGTTAATTCTTCTGTGAACTGAGGTAGTATAGTACAGCGGCTGTAGAGAGGGGCTTGATAACTAATGGATCTGAGGTGAACAGAACAGGAAGTTCACCACTATCCTGTAGTCCACTGTGCCAGTCTGTCGTCCCCCGCTCTACTCATCCAAGAAAAGAGGGACAGTGAGCGAGCGGAATCGATAGTAGTTGCATGTCTCTCGACACATAACAAAGGTGAAAGTTGAATCCTGCACCAGAGACTGTCCTCCTAAGTAATTACATGAGCGAAGCTCTTAATGTACAAAACTGACCTCGCTTTCAAGTGTACCAGTGTTAATAATCAGTGTTCATAATGAACATAATCCATAGGTCAAGGTCCTCGACAACCTTGCTCCAAGCAACAACAGCAAGGAAGGAACAGTTTGGTAAATTGCAGTTTCTACAAGAGCAGTGATATGCTACTGCTCCCTGGTGTACAAGGAAAACATGACAGCCACACAGGGGCATGAACACCTACCTGTTCATTGTACAGCACACAGACATACACACATACTATATTTTCATTCAGAAGCAGAAATACTTTTTTCCATTCTATAAAATTGTTGGTAGATTATAATTTTTGTATGTATATCATTGATACATTGAAGTGTGTAATATATTCTGTTGTGATCTAAAACCCAAAAATAAAAAGTACTTCAAAAAAGAAACATGTAACATACTGTATCTTCACAATTCACATAGTTAATGGAAAACTAAAGATTAGATATAGCCTGTAAAAGTTACCACATGCGTTTCAACAGAAATGTATACATAACACTTGTGTTTTTTTAACAAGTAACCTCAGAAGAAAGTCCATCCTTATATTATGTAAGGAACCCAACCCAAGTAGTACTCCTATCTTTTGTTGACCCTGTGCTGAACACATGGCGTGTCATAATGACAGAGCAGAATGACTGCCAGTTCCTTCAGTTTCTGCAAGTTCATGGTGAGTATGTAAGTGTAGCTACCCAGTCACAGTGAATGTTATGAATGACCTGACTGACAACTGTGGGAAAGTTCAGTCATTAGTCATCAATCCCTAATCTATGACATTGTGCCACAAAACCAGTGTAAATTATTCTCATTAAAACCCCACAAGTATAAACATATAAACATGTAGAGCGCTTTATTCTTCGGAAAACATTCCTCCCCTGAATATTGTGAGACAATAAGCACATGGTAGAAGTCCATCTTTGGACCTGTAGGAAGACATCCTTCACAAAGGCACATCATTCATCGGAAAGGGACTTTGTTCACTTGAAGTGTTATCACTCTGTGATGTTAAAGGCGACTGGGACCGTGGCTATTGAGGAATAGGCAAAGCGAGAGCGAGGACTCCTCAATTCCTTCCATCCATGCAAAAATACAAATGTGAAGCAGTGGTGTAGGAGGACATTATATTAACTATATTCATCACCTGGCATCATACTCCAACTGTCATTTGTTTATTAACAAAGTCTATTAACTGACATTGCTGACTAAGATCAAGAAAAGGTCATTAGAAACTGAACGTAAGTATTTAATAACATTGTGAAAGAACTTAATTCCAATATACAAAACAAAAATCATAAGTTGCAAGGCATCATTGGTGATAACAAGGCATTAGTATGGGGATGCTCCCACCTCCTACGTTCGCCTTCACGGACATTGATTATCATTGTTAGAGTGGAGAGTTCAATATCTTGTCAGTATATTCCAAAATCTTTGCCATGGCTAGAATCTCTCAGGATAGGTCGGATAGCCTCTCACTCACCTCCCACAGCTTCCTGGCCAAAGCATCGTCCCGCCCCTTGGCGCCTACTTCCTGTAGTGCACAGGAAGAGAAGTAGCGTCCACTCAGCGGCTCGATCCCCTCTTGGAGGGCACAGTGTAGGGTGGTCTGGGCTCCCCTCTCAGCATCCATGAAGAAGAGCTTAGTGATGGGCTCCAGAAAGAGCCTCTGCCATAGTTTCAGGTTGCGACCAAACTCAGTGTGAATGACTCCTAAATGACAAATGTATTTAGTATGGGATAGGATGGAATAGAATAAACCGCATTGTCTGCAATGTTTTGAAAATGCAGTACTGCTGTATAAAAACACACTATACAATACACACTTGACACATACTAGCCATCTGAAACATCAAACAGTCTGTATATAGATTACAGAAAAGCTCAAATGTAAAACAAAGTAAGAAGGATCCCTTCTAGGTTCTCCAAGACGGAGCAACTGACCTGGGTGCAGGCTGTATGTGGAGAGCTACAGACCTGGGTGGAGGCTGTAGGTGGTAACACTGGTCCCCTCCAGGCGGTTGGCCAGCTCCCGGGTAAAGAGCACGTTGCACAGCTTGCTGTGGCAGTAGGCCCTGAAGTTATGCCAGGTGGACTGGCCTGGCACCAGGTCCTTGTGGGTACTCAGGAGGGCGAAGTCAACAGAGCCTAGCCGATGTAGAAGAGCTGACACGTTGACAACACGACTCGGACCACACTCCTTCAGCCGGTCCAGCAGCAAGCAGGTCAACAGGAAGTGGCCTAAGTGGTTGACCCCGAACACCATGCCGAACCCATCCTCAGTGTAGCCAGGCCCCAGCATTCCTGAAACAAATCCAATTTTATTGGTCACATGAGCCGAATACAACAGGTATGGAAAGTACTGTGAAATGCTTACTTACGAGCCCATTCCCAACAATGTAGACGTAGAGTTAAAAAGTAAGAAAAATATTTGCTAAATAAAAAAAGGAAATAGTAACACAAAATAACAATAACGAGGATATTTACAAGGAGTACCAGTACCGAGTCAATGTGCAGGGGTATGAGGTAGTTGAGGTAATTCAGTATGTACATGTAGGTCGGTGTAAAAGTGACTAGGCAAATACAAGGTGACAGACAGTGAGACCAGAAATCTTAAAATGTGTGTATTATTTTATCCATAGGGTAAGAAGAGACGTGTCACAATTGATTCAATAGGGTTCACTGAATAGAGAAAGGGTGTTTTATGTATTGGGAATGAATGTTTACATTCCCTCTTTCTCTGCCATACCTGCATTGTTGATGAGTAGGTCCAGTCTGAGTTCAGTCTTCAGGAAAGTTTCAGCAAAGGAGCGAACAGACTTCAGACTCCCCAGATCCAGCTGCATGAACACCACCTCATTGCTCCCACTTTCCTACAGGACAGAGGAGGAATCAAACAGTGGATTTCCAACACCATACATTTTCACACAGGGCAAACAAATCCCTGATCAGTATGTATTGAGACGGCTATGCCACAACATTATATTTCGATGATTTATGTTATCAATAAGGCTCCTCTAACCCTTCTGATATCATAGACAGCAGCCTCAGCTTTCTGTTTGTTGCGGCAGGCGAGGATGACCCTTGCACCTCTCTTCGCCAAATCCAAAGCAGTAGCCTTTCCAATACCAGTGTTACTCCCTAGGGAACAACAAAACACATTTTAATGTAAATGTTTCAGCTTGAACGCACTTGAAACCCGAGCACACCAAATCAGTCCCCATCACATAGTAAGGCAACAAAATGTGCCTAACGAACCTGTTACAATAGCAGTCTTTCCTTTAAGTGTCACAGAGCTCGTGCATCTTGATCCTCTGATCACATTGTAATAAAGTATCAAATACAACGCAATACCTACTGCCAGAATAGATAGTAAAACCGACATTATTACAGTACCGAGCGTTGTTTCTGAATTCGGGAATGTAATTTCGTTTGCAAGCTATCAAAGTTCAGCTGGCTAACATCCTGCATGTGTTGTTTTTGTTTTTATTACGCCCTCAAAAGCTTCCGGGTTTAATTTATACCTGCAGTACTGAAGTATTCCACCAGATGTCGTTTTTGTAATCTGCATGAAAATTGGCTCCATATTGAGGGCATAGATTCTAATTCTGAGTCAAGATCACTTTCGGAGTGAAGCTTCATCTCACCCGATTCACTGTCCCTCCTCTCTTCCTCCCTCAACTGAGGAAAGGGGACAGTCTTCAGTTCCAGCTGATGACTAAACTCACACTGCATACATTTTGCCTCATGCAGCAATTAATGTTGTTATTCCTATGACCAGAGAAAGTGTACTATTCCTCGATATTAAAAAAGACAAATAACAACGAAAGCTTTTCGAAACGCAATTTTTATGGCTTATACAACTGTTGAACAAAGTGTTGACAGTGCTAACAATTTAAACATGAACTTACTCATAAAAACAGAAGCTATTTGCTCTATTCATTGAGTCTCTAGTCAATGGCGCAAGAAAACTGCAGACGCGGCGATCTGAGCTTTCTGATTGACGAGCGGTAACAATAGGTGCACTTGATTTGCTCTCTGGGCCTGCCGGGTAGACGGAGTGATACCTTGAGACACATGAACTGGTTCAACATGGCGCTAGCGCTGCTGAATCAAGTGCAACTACCTTTACAGCGCGAAACGAATAAAACAAATAAGAACATAAGCCTTTTACGTTTTTTTTTTACAGAAATGTTTGGTGATCGACTAGGAATATATTGGAGACCACTGGACCAATGGCTTGGTGACCACTGTAAATCTAATCTAAACCATTTGTTGGCACTGTAGTAGTTTACTTCCTCTATAGGCCTCTCAATCACGAATGATTCATACATTATTACTTATTTTACAAGGTGTAAAGTAACTAATTGCAACTATTCTCGTTGCTGTAATTGAGCAGTGTTTTGAGTACTTGTACCTTTTAAAGTAGTTTTCAAAGTCTGTAATTTTACTTCTACTTTAGTAAAATTGTATTAAAGTAACTGTACTTTTACTTGAGTAGGATATTTCAGTAGTCTTTCCACCACTGATGACGAGTGAGTGAAAGAGGGAGTTTGTGCAGTGAGTTAGGGTGAGGGAGTGAGTGAAGGAAAGAGTGAATGGGTGAGTGAGTGAATGTCAGCCAGTCCCAATGAAATTGCTTTGAATGTTTATATTCAAATGTTAATAATTTTACATACACATGTGACTTGTTATAATTAATGAAATAAATTAACTTAGTTCCTACTCTACATCCATTGCCTCTCTTCTTTTTTCAATTGAATGCAAGGAAAATATGTGTAACAACATTTAGGTAACTTGTTTTTAACCTTTATTTAACTAGGCAAGTCAGTTAAGAACAAATTCTTATTTTCAATGACGGCCTAGGAACAGTGGGTTAACTGCCTTGTTCAGGGGCAGAACAACAGATTTCTTTACCTTGTCAGCTCGGGGATTCAATCTTGCAACCTTTCAGTTACCAGTCCAACGCTCTAACCACTAGGCTACCTGCCGCCCCAAAATTAACTAATTATCAAGGTCAATGTTTATATTTAAAAGTAACTCAATTCATTTTACTTGGAGTACTTATTAAATTAGCTACTTTTTACTTGAGTAGTTTTTTTTTACACCATTCATTTAACTTCTACTTGAGTAAAAATGTTATTAAAGTAACAGTACTTCTACTTGAGTGAGATATTTCTGTACTCTTTCCACCCCTGGTTTTTGATTCAAATGCACATGATCAAGGCAACAAACAGCATCAGCTCCTCGGCCATATCCACATGATCTATAACCACGGGATTACATTATCTAAAATATGAATGGATGCACTGTTCAGTGCTGGCACAATTATTATACAACCAATGAATACACAACAGCCTCATTGAGTAACACGTACTTTATTTCCACAAGTCTTGAATTGCCCAGTAGGCCTATGCTTCTTCATCCTGTTTGCCACTTCATGACTGAATTGATTCCAACATGCACAGTTTTGGGTGGGTCGTTTAATTATGTTCCAGATATATCTACTAGGGCAGAGTGGAACACCCTAAGTAACCTATGGTAAGAACTTAGAAGTTAATGCACAAGATAAGCCCTATATACTAATCACACAGAGCAAGCACTTTTAGAATTTCTTCGACACTGTGGATTGATTTAAAGGGCATGTCCACTCAAATGTCAAAAATCATCTTGCACACTGAGGAGAGCTTGAGTCACAGGGGGAGGCTTTCACAGGAGTCCACAAAGACTCTCACTGACTTCCCATAGCTTCTTGGCCACCGCATCATCTCTGGCCTTAGGATAGAGGTTCCTGACTGTACAGTTAGAGAAGTAGCGTCCAGAGAGGGGCTCCAGGCCCTCCTGCAGGGCACAGTGCAGGGTGGTCTGAGACCCCGCCACAGAGTTCTTGAAGAACAACATGGAGATGGGCTTCAACAGCATTAAAAATACAGAGTTGGCGTAACGGCCCAGCTCAGTTTCGATTATACCTATGAGAAAAAGACAAAAGCACTTGAGCTGAGTTATTCATTCATAAAACATTTTTTTAAATTATATTTTAGTCAATTAGCAGACGCTCTTATCCAGAGCAACTTACATTAGTGCATTCATCTTAAGATAGCTAGGTGAGACAACAACATATCGCTTAAAGAGATAGGTTTTTAGATGTTGTCGGAAAATGCCCAGGGACTTTGCTGTCCTGACATTAGGGGGAAGCTTGTTCCACCATTGGGGTGCCAGGAGAGAAGAGCTTTGACTGGACATTTTTTCCTTTTATTCTACTTTAAATTCAACCAAGAACTAACTTGAAAACTGCAGATACCATTACATTCAAAAGTTTTATACATGGTCAAATTAAATTGGATGCCTGAGTTAGCAGCACTGACCAGGGTGGAGGCTGTAGCAGGTAACGTTTGTGTCCTTCAGTCTCTTGGCCAGCTCATGGGTGAAGACAACGTTACACAGTTTGCTGTTGCAGTAGATGTTAAAGACATCCGTGGCAGACTTGCCAACAGCTAACTCCTTGTGAGTGCTCAAGCAGTTGAAATCAATTTTGCCAAAATTATGGCCCAAGGACGCCACATTGACCACTCGACTCGGACCGCACTCCTTCAGACGGTCCAGAAGCAGGTTGGTCAACAGGAAGTGACCGATGTGGTTGACACCAAACATCATCCCCAAGCCGTCTTCTGTTCTGCCCTGCATGTAAATACCTGAGAGGAAACATGGAAACAAGCCTTCATTCATCCATAATCACTTCTATGGGAGGTTGATGGGAGTTCAGGGTGCATCTTAATAGTCTTTAGTAGCCTCATCTCCTCACAGCCTTTCCTTCATCCTGCATTGATGCAAAGGAACTGGAAAGGTGTATTGCTTTCACCTGTCATGTCAGTGCAAATAAAGGAGAGAGTAGAGGGAAAGGAAGCCATTAGGACCATTGAGATACACCCAGAGAGAGAGAGAGAGGTCCAACAACACCTCCTCAAGCCTCCTTTACCTGCATTGTTGATGAGCAGGTCTAATCTGCGCTCAGTCTTTAGGAAGGTTTCAGCAAAGGAGCGAACAGACTTCAGACTGCCCAGATCCAGATGCATGAACACCACCTCATTGCTCCCACTCTCCTACAGGACACACATTACTTTGTTACTCTGTCCAAATTTCATTGAACAATTTCCAAAATGCCTCCTTTCACTGCGACCACATGAGGGTTGTGACGTAATAACAAAATCTGCTAAAGTAAAGTAGGTCAGAGATGGTTGAATCTCTCCTCACCCTCTTGATGCTAGCGAGAGCGGCCTCCGCTCTCTGTTTGTTGCGGCAGGCCAGGATGACCCTGGCACCTCTCCTGGCCAGATCTAGCGCTGTCATCTTCCCTATGCCTGTGTTACTTCCTGGAGAATTAGTATTAGTAGGATTAATGCAATGTAGGGGAGACTGGGGGCAATGGTAAAAAATAAAATTAAAATAAACATGTACAGTTGAAGTCGGAAGTTTACATACACCTTAGCCAAATACATTTCACAATTCCTGACATTTAATCCTAGTAAAAATCCCTTGCCTTAGGTTATTTAGGACCACCACTTTATTATAAGAATGTGAAATGTCAGAATAATAGTAGAGAGAAATATTTACTTCAGCTTTTATTTTTGTCGTCACATTCCCAGTGGGTCAGAAGTTTACATACACTCAATTTGGTAGCATTGCCTTTAAATTGTTTAACTTGGGTCAAACATTTCGAGTAGCCTTCCATAACCTTCCCACAATAAGTTGGGTGAATTTTGGCCCATTCCTCCTGACAGAGCTGGTGTAACAGAGTCAGGCCTCCTTTGCTCACACACGCTTTTTCAGTTCTGCCCACACATTTTCTATAGGATTGAGGTCAGAGCTTTGTGATGGCCAGTCCAATACTTTGACTTTGTTGTCCTTAAGCCATTTTGCCACAACTTTGGAAGCATGCTTCGGGTCATTGTCCATTTGGAAGACCCATTTCCGACCAAGCTTTAACTTCCTGAAAGATGTCTTGAGATTTTGCTTCAATATATCCACATAATTTTCCTCCCTAATGATGCCATCTATTTTGTGAAGTGCACCAGTCCCTCCTGCAGCAAAGCACCCCCACAACATGATGCTGCCACCCCGGTGCTTCATGGTTGGGATGGTGTTCTTCGGTTTGCAAGCCTTGGACCAGTGGCTTCTTCCTTGATGAGCGGCCTTTCAGGTTATGTCGATATAGGACTCGTTTTACTGTGGATATAGATACTTTTGTACCTGTTTCCTCCAGCATCTTCACAAGGTCCTTTGCTGTTGTTCTGGGATTGATTTGCACTTTTCGCACCAAAGTACGTTCATCTCTAGGAGACAGACAACGTCTCCTTCCTAAGCGGTATGACGACTGCGTGGTCCCATGGTGTTTATATTTGCTTACTATTGTTTGTACAGATGAACGTGGTACTTTCAGGCATTTGGAAATTGCTCCCAAGGATGAACCAGACTTGCGGAGGTCTACAATTTTTTTCTAAGGTCTTGGCTGATTTCTTTAGATTTTCCCATGACGTCAAGAAAAGAGGCACTGAGTTTGAAGGTATGCCTTGAAATACATCTACAGGTACACCTCCAATTGACTAAAATTATGTCAATTCAGAAGCTTCTAAAGCCATTACATAATGTTCTGTAATTTTCCAAGCTGTTTAAAGGCACAGTCAACTTAGTGTATGTAAACTTCTGACCCACTGGAATTGTGATACAGTGAATTAATGTCTGTAAACAATTGTTGTAAAAATTACTTGTGTCATGCAAAAAGTAGATGTCCTAAACAACTTGCCAAAACTATAGTTTGTTAATAAGAAATTTGTGGAGTGGTTGAAAAACAAGTTTTAATGTCTCCAACTTAAGTGTATGTAAACTTCCGACTTCAACTGTATTTTACTCTATTGTTCAGAGACCACTTGAACTATAGCAGTCATTTTTTTATATAAGAACTTACATCAGTCTCCTAAACATTCATACCATTTATAGGTCTGTACATAAAACGGTCGGATTACAATCTTGATGTTTGTGCCCAAATCTGTTTACAACATATTTACCACTCTACAGGACGCCAAGGCTATTTAATGTTAGTTTTGAATAATTTATAAAATCCTAAAGTTAAATAACTTTTTTTTCTTAATCATTTGGCTGTTTGGATCATGTTCATTTTAACACTGCATTACAATTGCCCCCAACCATGACACAAAACCTCATGTGCCTAGCAAGAGACAACAATTGTGACACGTGAAACTCTTCAAGCAGGGAGACAACCTAAATAGGCATTTACTGAGAGAGTTTCATCACTCGTTTGTTTCAGTTTGGAGAAATTCAAGTTGTTACAATTGCCCCCGGTCTACCCTACAGCTTGCCGCAGAAAGAGTGATTTGTTGAGTTTTACAACCAGGGAAAACGTTCAAAAAACCCAATGAAATAATAAAGTTAAATGAATTTATGAACGCTATATAGATTAAATTATGCATAGGCAAAGAACATTACATCTACTCAACATTATTACATAACAGTGCCATGAACTTTCCTCCTGTGTCAATGAGGGGAAACACAGGAAGCAGACAAAAACAGGCTCACCTGTTACAATTACAGTTTTCCCATGCAGTTTCACATTGCTCTTGCATATTGCCCCTTTGACAAAGATATTATGAAAAATCATATAGCCCACCACTACCACTCCAGCCAAAAGAAGAAACGCAGCCATTGAGCTCCGATCCTGTGCAGCACTCAGTGAAGAGAATCAATAGAACACACTGCTCACTACAGAATTCCTTACTGCACTGTGGTTACTCTATTGCGCAAAGAGCTCTACTTTCTGTTGAGTTCCGAGAAAGCCTAAACCACACCCCCTTGGACTGCACAGGCACATTTGAGTTTTTTTCCTTCTTCGCTTTGTTTGGATTCTTCTTCTGAAGCTTTCATGCTCATATCTCTCTCTTTACTTCCACAGGGCAGGCATAAGTGCTGCCTTTAAATTATAATTTAGGCTGACGAATTGTTAGGAGGATACTTTAGGTAGAAGCTATGAATAGTACAGTTTGAGCAATCATAAAACAATAAAGAGCGAACATTCTTAACAGTTTAGGTTTACTTACTGTTTTGTAAGAAATATGAATAAAACATGTCCATAATTAAATGTCCCATAAATCAGTTAGGTAAGAAAAAGCAAGCGCTTCATTCTTATACAGTGCATTCGGAAAGCATTCAGACGCCTTGACTTTTCCTACATTTCCTCATTAATCTACACACAGTACCCCCATAATGACGAAGCGAAACGGTTTTTTTATTTTAGCAAATTTATTAAAACATAAATATCTTCCTTACATAAGTATTCAGGCCCTTTGCTATGAGACTCAAAATTGAGCTCAAGTACATCCTGTTTCCATTGATTTTCCTTGAGATGTTTCTACAACTTGATTGGAATCCTCCTGTGGTAAATTCAATTTGATTTGGAAAGGCACACACACACGTCTATATAAAAAGATATTGTAATGGACATTTTAATGTTTGTGCTTTTCTTATAACTAATTTCTGTGTTCTATTCATGTGCTATTCTATAAATCTATTTCTGTGTTCATGCAAGTGGCTGAACAAATCCTCACTATCAGTAGCTTCAATTTTGCAGTACGCCCAGACCTTGTTGAGAATGAAAGATATCTCAGTTTCAAGGTCTCAGCTTAGAGAGAAGAAGCCTCGTGAGGTATTGGTCTGTCACATATCATGAACCAGTATTGGTCAGTCACGTGAATGAAACAAAACGGTAACGATTAATTGATTATCCTAAATCATGCAAATATAACTTGTCTGTGAATAGCTGTATATAAGACAACTGCTGGGACTGCCCAAGCAGAGATCCTGATTGAGATGTGTACTATGGTGCATTGAGTTGGTTGGAAGCTCTCCAGCGCGCTGATAAATAAAGGACGATTCAGTTTGACTTTGATTGTCCTGTGTAAGAATTTCCGACAGCCCCACAGTTGACAGTGCATGTCAGAGCAAAAACTAAGCCATGATGTCAAAGGAATTGTCCATAGAGCTTCAAGACACGATTGTGTCAAGTCACAGATCTGGAGAAGGGTACCAAAACATTTCTACAGCATTGAAAGTCCCCAAGAACAGTGGCCTCCATCATTCCTAAATGGAAGAAGTTTGGAACCACCAAAACTATTCCTAGAGCTGGCAGCCCAGTCAAAATGAGGAATCGGGGGAGAAGGGCCTTGGTCAGGGAGGTGACCAAGGACCCGATGGTCACTCTGACAAAGCTCCAGAGTTCCTCTGTAGTGATGGGAGAACTTTCCAGAAGGACAACCATCTCTGCAGCACTCCATAAATCAGGCCTTTATGGTAGAGTGGCCAGACAGAAGCCACTCCTCAGTAAAAGGCATGACAGCCCGCTTGGCATTTGCCTAAAGACACCTAAAAGGACTGATTGGAGGAGTGCTAAAGGAGAAACAAGATTCTCTCGTCTGATGAAACCAAGATTGAACTCTTTGGGCTGAATGCCAAGCATCATGTCTGGAGGAAACCTGGCACCATTCCTACAGAGAAGCATGGCAGTGTCAGCATCATGCTGTGGGATGTTTTTCAGCGGCAGGGACTGGGAGACTAGTCAGGATCGAGGGAAAGACGAACGCCACAAACTAGAGAGAGCCTTGATGAAAACCTGCTCCAGAGCACTCAGGACCTCAGACTGGGGTGAAAGTTCACCTTCCAACAGGACAATGACCCTCAGCACACAGTCAAGACAACACAGGAGTGGCTTCGAGACAAGTTTCTGAATGTCCTTGAGTAGCCCAGCCAGAGCCCAGACTTGAACCCGATTAAACATCCCTGGAGACCTGAAAATAGCTGTGCAGTGACGCTCCCCATCGAACCTGACAGAGCTTGAGAGGATCTGCAGCGAAGAATGACAGAAACTCCCCAAATACAGGTGTGCCAAGCTTATGGCGTCATACCCAAGAAGACTTGAGGCTGTAATCACTGCCAAAGGTGCTTCAGCAAAGTACTGAGTAAAGGGTCTGAATACTTATTGTAAATGTGATATTTAATGTTTTTTATTTTCACTACATTTACAAAAAATCTAAGTCATTTTGGGATATTGTGTGTAGATTTATGAGGGGAAAAAAACAATTTAATACATTTTAGAATTAGGATGTAACTTAAAATGTGGAGAAAAATAAAGTGGCCTGAATACTTTCCAAATGCACTTCTATGTATGTACATTTTATAAAGCATAACCCCAAAATTACAGTTCTGTTTTGAAAGAACACAGCATATTGGTTAGTAGCTTGCAGTCCAGTTAAAAATGCTGAGTCAGAGTGAGTTTCTTAAGATGATAGCCCACTCAGACGCTCACTGACTTCCCACAGCTTCTTGGCCACCGCATCATCTCTGGCCTTAGGATAGAGGTTCCTGACTGTACAGTTAGAGAAGTAGCGTCCAGAGAGGGGCTCCAGGCCCTCCTGCAGGGCACAGTGCAGGGTGGTCTGAGACCCCGCCACAGTGTCCTTGAAAAAGAACATGAAAAAAGGCTTCATCAGCATCATGGCCACCTTGTTGATGTCACGAGACAGTTCAGAGTTGATGGCTCCTGAAAAACAAAATAAACATGTCCCTGTAGGTTAAAACTTTGTGTGCCAATACATTTACTATTCAGCCGCCTGGGGATGCAAAAAATAAGATCAATAGAGGACAAGTCATTCTAATCTATACTTGGGCACAGTCTTTCATACATACTGAGGTGTAGTGTACTGACCTGGGTGGAGGGTGTAGCAGGTAACGTTTGTGCCATGTAATCTCTTGGCTAGCTCATGGGTGAAGAGAACATTACACAGCTTGCTGTTGCAGTATGTTTTGAAAACATCCATGAACGAATCGCCAACTCCCACCTCCTTGTGAGAGTTCAAACAGTTGAAGTCAATGGTGCCAAAATTATGGCCCAAGGACGCCACATTGACCACTCGACTCGGACCGCACTCCTTCAGACGGTCCAGAAGCAGGTTGGTCAACAGGAAGTGACCGATGTGGTTGACACCAAACATCATTCCCAAGCCATCCTCTGTGGTGCCTGGCATGTAAATGCCTGAGATAAAAGGGAGGAAAATATTAACATTTTAGTTTCCAAAAATGATATCAGCTGCCTCACTTCCAAAAATGTTACACTGGTGTCAGAATTGGGATATTACATGGGTAATATCCCAATGGGACGGGTGTTACACGTGCCATGGTTGGCAGGCATGGGAAGTTGAGACAGCAGTCCAGCAAGCTCTTTTGCCTGGAGCATAATGTGTAGCCTACAACACCATGGCTGCTTGTTCAGTCTCTGTGACATGTTCAGTCTCTGTAGACAGGCTCTTGTGAAACTTCATTAGGCACTAACTTCAAGTCCCTCTGGAAAAGGCTGTCTGTACATGACGAAATGCAATGTCATGATAGTGTCGTATAAGATTGCGTGTATTGAAAGCTGGACGTAGCGCTGCTGCAAACAACCAGTACAAGCCACACCTGCATTGTTGATGAGCAGGTCCAATCTGGGCTCATTCTTTAGGAAGATTTCAGCAAAGGAGCGAACAGACTTCAGACTGCCCAGATCCAGATGCATGAACACCACCTCATTGCTCCCACTCTCCTACAGGACACATTTATGTTAGTACTATTTTCATACACACAAATCATAATAAATAAATCCTAAAACCGCTGCAGAAAAAAACAAAAATTACTAGCCATAAACTACTGGCCATTATAGGGACTAAACTGGTCAAAAAGTGTTCAATCTCCTCTCACCCTCTTGATGTCAGCGAGCGCAGCCTCAGCTCTGTTTGTTGCGGCAGGCTAGGATGACTCTAGCACCTCTCCTGGCCAGATCTAGTGCAGTCATCTTCCCTATGCCTGTGTTACTTCCTGAAGTAAGTGGGCATAAACAATTAAAGGATATGTAAGGGTGAATAATATGTTTATGATACTCTTTCATTTATGCAGGTGGGTAGAGCAAGAAATATATATTTTTTAAACTCTTTGGTCTTTAAATTCCAACATTAATGAAATAGAAATCACAGAAAAATGACTTACCAGTTACGATGACCGTTTTCCCATGCAGTTTTGCTTTACTTTTGCATCTTTGTCCTTTAACCACAACACGGTGGTAAATAAATGCAATCCCAACTACTACACAGACAACAAGCAAAAAGGTAGCCATCCTTGTCTCCCGTGTGAAAACGCCTTTGCTTTCAAGAGCGTGTTCAAGCTAATTTGTACTCATGGGAGCTCATGGGAGAGCTCCTGTGAAAATTGTACAACCCCCTTATCAGCTACAAGATGGTTTGAGTTTCTGTAATGATTGCGCAACTGGATAAACCGGAGTCTCTACTCTCTCAGGGCACGGGCCATGGAAGTTATAATAGTCAAATACGAGAAAGATTGTTTTACCATTAGACCTACATAAATTGCAACTGTTACCTTTGACATAGAGGTGTACAAGACCACCACCTTCTGGATAGTTCACTCAACACGATGCATTACTGAAAAAAAAGCATTTTAGATCATTGACCCATGTCTCAAAGTAATCAAAAATAACACGGCACAACGAGGCATTTTTAAGTTTGTTCTTAAAAAAAATGTTTGTATTTACATTGTTTTAACAGACAGGAAGAAACAGACAAAGAACGCTTATTTACAGAGTACAAGAGTGTTAAAACGAGAGCTAAAACAATCCAACACCATTTACACCATGGATTTCAGCATGGAGGACACAGGACTCGGAACAGGTGTTTAACAAACTTTTCTACAAAACTACCAAATATCACAAAAGGAGTCTATGGGAGGTACTGTACACTATACAAACCAACCACAATGGTTTATGTCCGTCAGTGTAGGCTGGTGGGAGGAGCTATAGGAGGACGTGATCATGGTAATGGCTAGAATGGAACGATATCAAACACAAACATATGTAAACCACGCTTGACACCATTTAATCCTTTCTAGCCATTACAACGAGCCCATCCTCCTAAAGCTCCTCCCACCAGCCTACACTGATGTACAGAATATCCAACTGAAAAGCACCAAATCAATCCTATTTACATTAATATATTGTATATAGAAATGTGTGTATAAGCATGTAAGTGTGCCATCTACCTGTGGTGCAAACGTAACAACAACAAATACTTCCAATATCACAAAATAAAATGTTTGGGCTACATGAGCTGTCTGAAAAATAAGGAAATGTTAGTGTACCAGTCATGAATTTGGACACCTACTCATTCAAATCAAATTTATTTATAAAGGCCCCCTTACATCAGCTGATGTCACAGAGTGCTGTACAGAAACCCAGCCTAAAACCCCAAACAGCAAGCAATGCAGGTGTAAAAGCACGGTGGCTAGGAAAAACTCCCTAGAAAGGCCAAAACCTAGGAGGAAACCTAGAGAGGAACCAGGCTGTGAGGGGTGGCCAGTCCTCTTCTGGCTGTGCCGGGTGCAGATTATAACAGAACATGGACAAGATTTTAAAATGTTCATAAAACAGGCAGAACAGTTGAAACTGGAGAAGCAGCACGGCCAGGTGGACTCGGGACATCAAGGAGTCATCAGGCCAGGTAGGCCTTGAGGAATGGTCCTAATGGGTTTTTCTTAATTGTTTTTCTACATTATAGAATAATAGTGAAGACATCAAAACTATTAAATAAAACATATGGAATCATGTAGTAACCAAAATAATTGTTAAACAAATAAAAAAATATTTTAGATACTTCAAAAAATAGGTCTTGATGACAGCTTTGCACACTCTTGGCATTCTCTCTTCCAGCTTCATGAAGAATCCCTTTCCAACAGTATTGGAGATCCCACATATGGCTGAGCACTTGTTGGCTGCTTTTCCTTCACTCTGCGCGACAACTCATCCCAATTGGGTTGAGGTCAGGTGATTGTGGAGGCCAGGTCATCGGATGCAGCACTCCAACACTCTCCGTCTTGGACCAAATAGCTCTTACACAGCCTGGAGGTGTGTTGGTCATTGTACTGTTGAAAAACAAATGATAGTCCCACTAAGCCCTAACCAGATGGGATGGCGTATCACTGCAGAATGCGGTGGTAGCCATGCTGGTTAAGTGTGCATCGAATTCTAAATGAATCACAGACAGTGTCAACAGCAAAGCACGCTCACACCACCTTCTCCATGCTTCTCGGTGGGAATCACACAGGCGGAGATCATCCGTTCACCTACTCCGCTTCTCACAAAGACACAGCGGTTGGATCCAAAAATCTTAAATTAGGACTCATCAGAACAAAGGACAGATTTCCACCAGTCTAATGTCCATTGCTCATGTTTCTTGGCCCATGCAAGGCTCTTCTTATTGGTGTCCTTAAGTAGTGGTTTCTTCACAGCAATTTGACCATGAAGGCCTGATTCAGAAAATCTCCTCTGAAAAGTTTCTTGCGATGTGTCAGTTACTTGAACCTTGAAGCATTTATTTGGCCTTCAATTTCTGAGGCTGGTAACTCTAATGAACTTATCCTCTGCAGCAGAGGTAACTCTGGGTCTTCCTTCTTAAAGTTATGATGGACTGTCGTTTCTCTTTGCTTATTTGAGCTGTTCTTGCCATAATATGGACTATCTTCTGTATACCACCTTTACCTTGTCACAACAAACGCATTAACAGGCACACCTGAAATGCATTCCAGGTGACTACCTCATGAAGCTGGTTTGGAGAATGCCAAGAGTGTGCAAAGCGGTCATCAAGGCACAGGGTAGCTACTTTGAAGAATCTGAAATATATTTGGATTCGTTTAACACTTTTTTGGTTACTACATGATTCCATGTGTTATTTCATAGTTTTGATGTCTCCACTGTTCTTCTACAATGTAGAAAATCGTAAAAATAAAGAAAAACCTTGTAATGAGAAGGTGTCCAAACTTTTGACTGGTACTGTATATGCATGTATGTATGCTTGCATGAACGTATAACTAGATTGGCAAAAATAAGTGACAAATACTTTTCAGTCAGTCAACCTAAATAAACAGATTTGAGATAACTTAATTTCATGCAAAAGTATAAACAAAATCAATTAAAATATATTTTCCCTGTGTAACAACCAGCTCCCCTTACGCTTCCCTTAGGTTTGACTGGAAAGAGATGAGAAAGGGAGAGTTTGGGCTTTAGCACAGAGTTGCAATTGGTGGAGTTTGATAGTCTGCTTGTCTGCCCCCTCTTGGTTGGGGGTGGTATTGGCAGTGCCAGTGGTTCCCTCTTCTTTGGGTTGCTTACTGGCGAACTCAACAATGCTGAAGACAAACTGCATGCAGCCCAGTTTGATGTAGCTGCCGTGGTGGAGCAGCGCTGTGCCCTCCCAGCCGGCCCCGCTGCCACCGATCAGGCTGGAACTGCTGGCTTTGCAGTTGCAGGAGAGCCTGGGTCCTCCCTGGGGCTGGCAGCTCATCACTCCCCCCAATGGCATTAGACCAGTCCTGT
Organism: Brachymystax lenok tsinlingensis; assembly: GCA_030435695.1. Classification (NCBI taxonomy): domain Eukaryota; kingdom Metazoa; phylum Chordata; class Actinopteri; order Salmoniformes; family Salmonidae; genus Brachymystax; species Brachymystax lenok. The sequence continues at coordinate 25,810,831 of CM059794.1, forward strand.
GCCCAGGCCCAGCCTCGGCCCCCTCCTCCTGCTGCTCTCTCATCTTACAGCGGCCTGAAGAAAGAGGGCACCGTCACTAAAGTCTCCTATATAGACACACAGGGCTGGTCAAACCACACACCAAGCCTCTACAGGTTTAAGGTGATGGGGCATACACCCACCCAAATGTTGCACAAAGGAGGTATAGGGGGGTTTCAAACTCAGCTAAATTGCTAGTGTGTGTGTACATATGCTGAGGTGTGGGTTACTTACGGACAATGCCCTGCACTTTGGACACCAGGCCACTAGCCGGGCTGGGCGAGGTCTTCTCAGAGAAGTCACAGGAGTAGAGCACGTTGTCCACTGTGGTCCCATGCTCACTGTAGTTGAGCAGCTCGTAGTGCTTGGTGTTCTACACACAGGTACAAACCATCAGTCATGTCTGTAGTGTTACTGTTATTTCAAATAGTACTCACAGATCAGGTCATAGCAATGGGAGAATTTTTTTTTTGTCAAGCTTCGTGTCTCGAACAGGACAGACAACCTACCCCGTCGTAAAAGATGCAGGCGTGTTTTCCAGATACATAATTACAATGACCATAGTTTGTAAGGCACACATCCATGTCAGCACCTACAGTGGGTTGTCAGAGAGAGAAGGACTGATGAGACTTTGACCCAGGTTGAGAAAGATCAGTATTTTATAACAGCATGGGCAGTCCTTACCAGCTCCTATGTACAGGGTCCTATAAGACATGTTGATGGCTCCTCCCTTCCCCATGAGTGGATAGAACGTTGCTCTCGCCTGCACCTTCTGTTGTTCTGTGATGGGACAGATTGTGGAGGAATTACATTTTATAACATTCCTATGGGCACAAATTAAACAGCCAGACATCAGATTCGGGGGGCTTACCCTCTGTGCGCGGCGTGGGAGATTGAGGTTTGAGGGCGATGGTGGTGGGAGGGGAAGCGGTTACACAGCTGCCTTGGGGGATTAGGGGCGCTTTGTGCGGGAACAGCTGCTGTATCCTCTGCCAGGCCAGGAGTTTGACCAACTCCTCATCCAGTTTACTCAGTTCGATCTCTGTATGAACAACATCAGCATGTTTCAAAGTAATCATAGACTGTAACTGACTGTCATAGACTGCAATCCTGTAACAAAGCCATCATCTGTCAGCAGAATTACAGGCCATTTAATCATCACTATTTTTGAAGAAGACCAGCATGGCCAAAACAATAATGCAATATTTTAACTTCATTGTTGTTGAATAAATTACCTATTTTTAAACTGGACAGCGAGAGGTGCTCATCACCTAGGCCTAATTATGAACAGTGGTACAGGTAGAATGGTGTTGAGGTAGCTACTTACCTCCATCCCCTTCTATGACAGCCTTCATGCCACCAGACAGATCTGCTACGGAGGGAAAGAGCGAGCTGGGGAACATGGAGCTGCCCTTAAGATCTGGCCCTGGGGAGAAACCGGGAGGTGTGATGGTAGTCGGTCTTGCTGTGCTGGAGTCTTTGACGGCTCTGGGTGGGGTGAAGACATGGACACCTGGGGTGGGGGTGGGGCAGAGCTTCAGCTCACTGCAGCGGCTCAGAGAGGTGGCCTGAGTCCCTGCCATGCCTGGAGGAGTCCCGTGGGCCTGGCTCTTTACATCCTGCCTTGTGGCTGCACACGTTGAAGAGGAAGATGGACAGCCTTTCTGGGTGCAAGACTCTAGGTGGCTGCCCTTCTCAGTTTTAACCTCCACCCCTCCTCTCAGGTGGTTTGGCAGCCCCAGAGCAGAGGTTGGGAGTGGGGCTGGGGGGGTGAGTCTGTGCAGCTGGAGCTCTGTCTGTCTGCAGGCATCAGATGCAGTGTTACACACTACAGGCCCGTTGGCTTGCACAGGCTGCTCAGTCAGGGGCCCGTTGGGTTTCCTGCACTTCAGACAGTTCTGACAGGGCCTCACCGGGCAGCTGCAGCTCTCCTGGCCCTGCGAGAGGCCCTTCAGTACCTGGGCCCCTTGGGGGCCATCAGATGTATTGCAGAGCTTAGAGCAGGGGGCAGGCACGGCTGAAGCGGTCCTTTCTGCAAGGGGCAGAGAGCTGTTCTCCTCTAGGGCCACACAGGGCTTAATGTCTTTCTGTTCCTTGTTTGTAAGTTCAGAGTGCCAGTCTGACGAGGACTTCTGCTTGCCAGATAAATGTCGCATGATGCTGCACTGCAGCGAGATGACGTCTCGAAGCCACTGAACAACGAAGAAAAAAAACAGTTTAGTGAAAAGAACAAGCACCTTCACCAGTCCAGTAACTCAAATCAATTAATCCCTAGTTAATCATGTCTGGACCATTGTCTCCTCGCTGGGCCAGATCCCATTGATTTGTTTATTATAATTTTTTTTAAGTGCTTTAGTTGTTTCTCAGGCACAGCCCAAGGAACCACTGAATCCCAGAGTAGTAGACAGATACTTGTGTGTGTGTTCCTGCCATGCCTACCCCCTGTTGCTCCGCCTGGCTGGTAAAATGCTGAGGGGAGCAGTCCTGGGATGGGACACCATTACAGATCAGCTCCCCGTTACGCACCCCTGCAGGAGCCAAAATGGCCGGGGGGTTATTGTACTGGGACTTAATAGCGTCGGGCACCTGGAGGGGCAAACACACATTATATAATTTATAGGAGCAGTGAAGTCCCATTGTGGTTCCTCTAATTTTTAACTCATTAATTCTTAAAGAGGAAAAAGATTTCAATATTTGATGAAGCACCTTAGTTGACAAACCAATACTTTGTTGAAAATCTGTCTTTTCATCACCATTTCAAAGTGAAGACTAGCAAAAACCAATTTCATAACATTATATTTTACTCTGGGACAGACTCAGCGGGCATAAGCTACCTTGAGCGCCTTCGTCTTGTGGTGGACACCGCTGCGAACAGGGGGGTTCTGTCGGTGGACCCGTCGCAGGAAGCCCACCTTGACGGCATGCTGGGATATCCTATCCTGGAACTGGTCTAAGAGCTGGCAGCGGCTGGTAAGGGACAGGCTCCTCTGGTTCAGCTGGAGAACAGGACAGGAGGCCATGTCAAGAACAAAGCGACATCTTTCCCTGAATCAACCGCTAGCTTGACACCCTATGCACTTGTAACAAGCGTACAGACTAAAGCTCAGCTGGAGAACAGGTCATGTCAGTAATGGAACAACTTCTACATACTAGGGTTGAGAGATATCACAATATTATTGCATATCGGTGACGCTTGATATCGCCCAAACTACAAACCCTATCCATTTACAGAGCCATTCCTGTCTAAAAATCACCATGTCCTTATTGTTTTTAGGCCTACCAAAATACTGAAACCCAATTCCATGCATAAGGATGCTTGGCCAACAGATGATGCCAGGGGAGGGGGTTGGCTGCTCCTCTTACCACCAAGTGCTCCATATGGTTGGGGCACATCCACCTGCCTGTGGGCATGGCAGTAAGTGGGGGGTCCAGGCAGTCCATGTGGAAGAGCAGGGGGCAGTAGTCACACTGAACCAGGGGCGCCATTCTGCAGCTCCTATAGCATAGACAGGAGGACAGAGGACGATAGAGAGGAGGCAGTGAGCTTGGACTAGCAAAGTCAGCCAACCAACTAGATCCCCAAAGGTGTGTTGATATTAGGGCTGTGGCGGTCATGAAATTTCATCAGCTGGCAATTGTCAAGCAAATAACTGAGGGTCTCACAGTAATTCACCAATAATTAACATACACATTTAGCATCTCCTGGCTTCCACGCATAGCCTACCATCCACTGATGCAGACCTTTGGAACATCTACATTTAAACAAATTGAATAAATCCATTATTATTTTAGACAGGTCTAAAGAAACATGATATGAAGGGAATGTAGTCTATTTCAGAAGAACAGAATAGCATACCGAGTTGTCCTTATATTAGGCCCTGATCTGGCTGTGGGCTACACTAGTTCATTTAGCAGACAAGATTTGCTTAGAATTCTGTGGCATTATTTTATTGTATGAAGAATACAATTGAACATGGCAGAAGATAATAGAAAGGATATTTTCTCCAAACAACGAGGGAGTGCACACGTCATTCTGAAGCACCTCATATGGCTCTCCGCCACACGATCGGGTATTTCTCACAGGCTACAAGTGAAGACAGACACATTGGGGATGCAACGGCACGTGTCCTTATCCAATTCCGTGGTGCATATTGAAGAGATTGGAAGAATCTTCCAAATTTACTTTCCTCAGCCAACAAGATGAGTAGGCCTAACATACAGCAAAAGCACTAGCATATGGCAATCTACTATCCCCCATAGTACAAAAGCTGACCTATTCTACAGCGGCTTGCGAAAGTATTCACACCCGTTGACATTTTTCCTATTTTGTTGCCCTACAACCTGGAATTAAAATGGATTTTGGGGGGTTTGTATCATTTGATTTACACAGCATGCCTACCACTTTGAAGATGCAAAATATATATTTTTTAATAGTGAAACAAACAAGACAAAAAAAAAAAAAAAAACTTGAGCGTGCATAACTATTCACCCCCCCAAAGTCAATACTTTGTAAAGCCACATTTTGCACCTAAAATCTCTGGAAGACTGAAACAGCTTTCCCTCAAGAATTTCCCTGTATTTAGCACCATCCATCATTCCTTCAATTCTGACCAGTTTCCCAGTCCCTGCCGATGGAAAAACATGGTGTTCTCTGGGTGATGGGAGGTGTTGGGTTTGCGCCAGACATAGCATTTTCCTTGACGGCCAAAAAATAACATTTTAGTCTCATCTGACCAGAGTACCTTCTTCCATATGTTTGGAGAGTCTCCCACATGCCTTTTGGCGAACACCAAACGTGTTTGCTTATCTTTGTCTTTAAGAAATGGCTTTTTTCTGAACACTCTTCCGTAAAGCCCAGCTCTGTGGAGTGTACAGCTTAACTTCACCGGCTCCAGCAGAAAAACTGACTGTTTTGGAGAGCCTGGCGTGCCCAAAGTAAAATGCCTCCCATTTAGGCCCAGAAAATGGGATATGCATATATTTAGTACCATTGGATAGGAAACACTCTGAATTTTCCAAAACTGTTAACCATTTGTCTGTGGGTCAATCACAACGCATTTGGCAGGCAAAACCCTGAGGAATCTCTGTCCTGAAAAAAGTCATTTTGACACATTGCTCATTTTTGAGCCCCTCCTATCCAAAATGACCATATATAGGCATGTGAACTCAGTGCACGTCGCTTCCTTATGATGTCATCAACCACGAGACGGTGTTTTACTCCATCTTGGGGAATTTCGCCATTGATAAACAGCTTGGAACGAGAGACCACGCTATGAAAACTCTTCAGAGTCTTGGCGTGCATGAGAAAGCGCTGTGCCTTATTTATCGTTTTTAGCGTTCAGTTTATATTCGGCTGATTTATAATAGTACATATACGTAAAGGGTTCCTAAGGATACATTTAAAACTATGTTTGATTGTTTTTGGACAAGTTTATAGGTAACATTTGAACGAGTTGGCGCTGCGTTTCAAAAGAGTAATGCAGGCTGTCGTTTTGCATGAACCAAATGGAGGATTTATGGATAAAAGACGCGTTACTTTTTCTAACAAAAGAACCATGGATTGTCTTCGTTGGACACTTAGGAAGACCTCAGCAGAAGTTCTTCAACAGGTAATTACTTTGTTTTCGCTGTGAAATGTGTTGTGTGTGTGCCATGATTGCTAATCGATACATGGCTATTGGAAAATATGTGAGGTGCTACCCTCAAACAAATGAATGTGCTGCTTTCGCCGTAAAGCCTTTTTGAAATCTGACAACGCTGTGATATTGCCAAGAAACAGAGCTTTTGATGAGTATGGAACACTTGTATATAGCTGGATGTTTAATAATTCAATTTTCGGATTTTAAATCTGGCGCTACAGGTTTTAGCTGGTAGTGTCGGGATGATCCCGCTAGCGACCCACTGGTATTTGAGTCGTTAAAGTGGTCACGTGGACAGATACTCCAATTTCCGCTGAGGAGCCTGACCTGTTTGGAGAGCTTCTTGGTCTTCATGGTGCCGCTTGCTTGGTGGTGCCCCTTTCTTAGCGGTGTTGCAGACTCGGGGGCCTTTCAGAACAGGTGTATATATACTGAGATCATGTGACACTTAGTTAATTAGATTGCACACAGGTGGACTTTATTTATGTGACTTCTGAAAATAATTGGTTGCACCATATCTTATTTAGGGGCTTCACAGCAAAGGGGGTGAATACATATGCATGCACCACTTTTCCATTTAGAATTTTTTGAAACAAGTATTTTTTTTCTTCATTTCACTTCACCAATTTGGACTATTTTGTGTATGTCCACTTAGGGCTGGGCGATATCGTGTGACGATAGAAAAACATTATCGTTTCATATTATGCTCATTTGTTTATTTCGTTGTGTTGCAAACGACACTCTACGGCAATATTTTTTGTCAATTGGACGACGCTTTGCATTCTTCCACACGGAAATTTGCAACACAAACAAAGATGGCGAATGAACGTGACAGAGCATGGAGCTTGTACCTAAAATAGGGGCTACTTCGGTCACATGGACGTGGTTTGGGTATGAAAAGTCTGACACGGACCATAAAACCGTCCTCTGCTAAATATGCCGCAGGGCGGTCCCGACAACAGGCTCAAACACCGATTAACCTATTTTACCACTTAAACAAGAATCATGTGGAACAGTACGGAGAGTGTCTATGGATGAGACCCCAAAAAGGATAGTCGAGTGCTCAAAACAAACCCGACTCAGACGTTACAAGAGGCTTTTGCCTGCGGCACACCATATGGCAAAGAATCACAAAGATGGAAGGCGATAACGCTTGCCGTTACAACTTACATCTGCAAAGACATGGCCCAAATTTACACTGTCGAGAAACGGGGGTTTTGTGAGTTGGTGCTAACACTTGACCCAAGGTACCAAATGCATGCATGCATGCATGCATGCATAGATACACACAAATACACACACTTTAGCCCTATATAATATTTATTTTGTTTGCAACTATAGTTGAAGTGTTTTCTATTTACCTTTAGATTTTATATTTTGTTACATGCTTAATTGAACATTTGCACAAAGGTTCTAAATAAAAGGAGAAACAATCAAATATGAGTAAGTACCATTTGCTTGTTGAGTATAATTCAAAATGTAATAGGAAATAGGCCTTTAAATGTGAATTTACAGAAAATGTGCTATATCGTGATATGTATCATTATCGGGATATGAAATGACCTATAAATCGGGATACGAGATTTTGGCCATATCGCCCAGCCCTATGTACATTACATGAAATCCAAATAAAAATCTATTTAATTTACAGGTTGTAATGCAACAAAATAGGAAAAACGCCAAGGGGGATGAATACTTTTGCAAGGCACAGTATTCTGTGCAAGAAAGAAATATTCTAAACTTAGTCTGGGACAGTGGGATGCGATAGAGCCTAAATTAATACCAAAACTTTTTTTTACACAATGAGGCTGATGCAACAGATCAGAACGTTAAGCTTAAAATGTTGATATTAGGCTATTTCTCCAGATTATAAGTGCAGCAATGCGCACACGGCAGTAAGCTAAATGTTCCATTAGCCATGATCAAAAGTGACCACAAATGTGATTATGCATGTAATGCTTTTATTATAAAGACGCATTTATGGTGAAAATGATCTTCCCCAAACTTGAAACACACGCACTGTGTATGTATGCCAGTTAGGCTCTACACTCGTTGTAAAGTGGATTAACGTGCTTAATTTTAAGAAGTTATTTGGCCACGTTAGTTGTGATACAAACCTTGACAAAAAACATATAGGCCTACGGGCTAGGTTACATGAGGTGTGCGACTTTGATTCGAAAAAGACGCAAAAAAGACATGCGTTATTGCTTGGCTGTCTTGCCTTACTGCACACAAGCTGGGCATCATTCACAAGTGATGGGCACCCATGAGACTATTCTTGATTTAATATTTTCTTTACATATATTAAATAATAGAAAGCTCTTTCTAAGAGGCCATCGCTCTGTTTTCTCATCACAATTGCATAGCCTATAGAAATGTTGTGTAACATGAGCTCATGACCTCTCACGAAGTGTATGATTAGAATTCTTAATACATTTGCATTGATGTAAGAGTGATTAGTGGGACAATGGAGTGCTGAGTACCAGGCAGTTACCAAGTTTGGTAGGCTAGTTATGACCATCAGCAGCATCAGAGCTTGGAGAGCCTAATTACCCTGACTAAACGGTAATGTGGAATTTTACTGCCGTTATGACTCGCGACCGCCGGTGTGGCGGTAATACAGTCACCGTAACGGCTGTAATACGGTCACCGTAACAGCCCTAGTTGATATAACTGTGTAATGACAACAGTGTGGGTTTGATTGACTAATTATTGGTAGGATAGGTCATACCTGGTGCAGGAGAAGCACACCCTGACAGGCAGAGGAACGAGGCCGTTGGGGTCCATCTCATGCTGTGGCCTTCTGAAAGTCTTCATGATCAGCTCCTCTTTCCTCCTCCGTTTACTGCTGCCTGGCAGTGCTGTGGTGCAGGTGAATTCGTTGGGCAGCTGGAACTGCGAGGGGTTCCTCTCCATGGCGGCAGCGATGAGCAGCTGGAAGGGCCTCTTGAGGAGCCGTGGTGTGGGGGTAGGGGTGGTGGTGGCTTGCTCAGACCCTGAGCCCTGGGCCTCCACCTCCTCTGCCTTGGCCATCTCCTCATCTGCCTCATTCTGCTCCTCCGAGGGGGTGTCTGTGGAAGAGGTGTTGGAAGTGGGCGTGCCTGGACGGCTGCTGGCCCGCAGCTCAAGGCGCTCGAGATGCACGGCAGCCACCCGCAGACCAGGACCTGCTGCTCCGACACCGGGGGGCAGCCTGTCCAGACGCAGCGTGGTGGTGGTAATAGTGGTGGTGCCCCGCTCCAGTTCAGCTGCAGGGGAGAAGCGCTTGGAGAGGGGCCTCTCCAGAAGGCCATTTGTCCGGTCAGCCTTCTGCTCCCGCTTCTGGGGGTGACAGTCAAATAGCAGAGTCAGGGACCAGCAAGGATCAGACAGTATTCCCCACCACTAGGGTTGTTGAAATAGTTGGACTAGTATTGATACATTGAAAACAGGTGTTAACAGGCTACTTACATCTGAAGCATAAAAACATCTCTGTTGTGAGCATCATCACGTATTCTTGAACTCACCTTTCTACGGACGTTGCAGCGATGACACATCCAGTCACCAGGGGGCAGCATTTCTTCACTCAATGGTGGGTTACTGCAGGAACCACAAAGAAACAGCAATAAAAATGACCTTCATGCTAGTCATTTCATGTATAGGTCAACTGTGGATCAATTACCATGTAGGCTTTATAAGGCCTAAAGCCAAACTCACAATACAGCCTGGATGCTCTGACCAATGGTGTATCACAACCGGCTGTGATTGGGAGTCCCATAGGGCGGCGCACAATTGGCCCAGCGTCGTCCGGGTTTGGCCGTCATTGTAAATAAGAATTTGTTCTTAACTAACTTCCCTAGTTAAATAAATATAAATATGCACTTTTGAGGCATAGGCTATAATGGGGGTGTAGGGGAGTGATGATGTAATTGACCTGTGCTGGAATAGGTCTATGTTTTGAAATACCACAACAATGTGTAAAGCACACCAAAATACAAATTTTAACACCAAATGCCAAACCCTACTTTCAGGCTTGAGTGTTTGCTGTTAGAATGGCTTCTTTTCCAAATGCCTGTCTCCATCTAGTGGGATTAATGTGACACTGCCTGGCATGCCCACATGTCAAAACAAGAGAAGACTTAGTCAATATTGAACACAGTTTTAACTTTAAGTTTTAAATCACTAACACTGGAAAAGTAAGCACAACTAACATGGCCCACAACCATGTTTAATTCGAGACCGGTGTTAGATACATTTTTACTCTGTCTCTGACAACGAGGACTCCATTTCTTTCCGAGACCAGTAGAGTAAAAAACTCCTAAATTACCAACTCACATTCAGTCAATGCATAAAGCCACTTCGCAAGGCCAAATACCCACACTCTTTTCACAACAATTTATTATTGCTAATTGAAACCTGGGCTTCCTACTATACTGGTAACATCCGTAAAGTAGGAAGTGTCCTTTACTTTCAACTTTGTCGCGTTCGTCAGAATTTCCTTGGGAGGGAAGAGTGAGGGGAAATTGTTTGAAAGTGGCATGCTTACTGTTAGTAAGGGGAGACCGGGGGAAGTTGTAACATACATTTGTATTTTTATCTATTATAGACATGGGTTACTGGTAAAATGCAGAGTGGCTCTCTATTTGCCCTCAGCATGCATTTAGTTTCACCATTCTGAATGTCTAAACAATCAATGTTCTTCTTTAAAATTTGAACAAAGAACATTTTGAACTGTTATCATCTTGGCGATTTCACACAATTACAATCATGGCCTTCAATTAGTCTCGCTTTAGGTGGTCTCAAACACAACACCTTGGCTGTGATGCTCATAACCTACATTATATCACCCAGTTTACACAGCCTGACATCATAATGAATTGTTGATATGCTTTCAGATGTTTCTAATCTAGAAAATATTCAAATATGCAGCTACTGCATTGGCAGTTGTCGAGGTGATTGTAGATGTAACTTAAAATCACGTCAATTTTTACAGTCAAATGTTCAATTTGCAAAGACCAAGATTATCCTCAGTCTTGTAGGTGGAGAGCTTTGCACTGTAGCCTAACTACCAACCAAAACATGCACTATCGGCTCATTTACTGAAAACTGTAGCTACCAACCAACATGATTGATAGCCAGATCTTGCACAGCTGTGTGGTGCAAATAACTGAATGGATGAGTCCCCGAAATACAAATAATAATATGCTCATCTCAAATCGAGTCATAACCGCGTTTGATCAGCTGTATCATCATAATTATATTCCTGTTAAACCCCAGAGAAATTTCAGTAAAATGGCGCTGAAATAAAACGTTTTTTCAAGGGAGGTCGCCATATTGTAAACAGAGGCACACGAGCAAAGAGCAGCCTCGACTCCATTTTTTGCCAGCGCTCTGTTAGAGGGGGTGAGTGACGATGCCTGGAGACATGCAGACCGAGGCGGGGGCTGGTTGCAACAAATCGGCGGCAAATTTTAACCAAGTCTTGGTTGCTGTGTCACAATCATCTTCCTAGTATAGTTGACCCCCTTAACGCATCTCATGTGTGGTATTTTGCACAGCGGCATGGTTCTGTAAAGATAATGGACTGTCTAGACTGGAGAGCCGCAGTCATTCTGAATCCAGTAAACCATGCATGATCCTTCCCAAGCGAACGTTAGTGGGATACTTTTCACACATACCAGCATTGTAGATGGAAGGCGGCTGGACAATGGTCACAACACAGAAGGTCCCCTCCCTCATGACAACTATCACAGGCGTCGTGGTTGGTGGCCCTGCTCTTTCTCCGAACGTCCCTTTCACTCCTCCGACTCCTCTTTTCGCCATCCTCTGACTTGGGTGGTGCGAGCAGTGTTTGAATTTGCTGTAACAAGTTGAACATGTCAGACATCTGGATCGAACTATCTTCACTCCCCATTGATGCTTGTTTACTTGGTTGCTAGCACCTCAAACGAATAAAGCTAAAAACAGTGTATGACTCAGTATAAAATATATGTTACTGACATTATACTATCTAGTTATGGCAGTAAACTATATATCGCCTCCAGCTGGAAGCTATGGCCTTTACTGTAACGTTTAGTCTGCAGCAGTGATGCTGGCAAATACAATATGGTTAAACAGAGTAATAGCACAGTGTTTCCCATAAACTATCTAGCAACACATTGCAAAGATGGGTGTTTTGTCTTCAACCTCATCCTAGCCAACGCGGCGTTTAGGACAGAATTACAGCCTCAAACTATAGCTAGTTAGCTATCTGCTAACATGTAGTTTTTTCTGGCTAGCTAGATATGTAACAAACTTAAACGGTTGCATTTTAACGGGCATTAGTAACGTTGTGTGGTGACATGCCTCACCTCCATTAAACCCCCAGAGGTATCCAAATCGTACACAATCGTTGGCGTCTCCATTTTGTCCCACATTCACCCAGCAGTCGACGACTTCTTGCAAATAATCCTATGGAACCAGCTACTGTAGCTAGCTAGTAGTGTCGTTCCACGCCCAGTCCCACTGGCAGTGACAGTCGAACCCCCCCACACACGCTTTACTCCAAATTGCCTTTCTCTGTCTATTACTGTATATTGGAGGGAATAACGGAACCAGCCAAGGTTAACAGTTAACTAGCCGTACGTAGCGACCTCGTATGCAGGTTAGCAACCGCTAGCTAGCTGCTTTATCTGAATGTGATATAGGCACACACTAGACTGATAGCTAGTTACCTATTTAGTCAACTGTAGCTAGCTAACGGTAATTAGCCACACCATCCAGCAAGCAATATTTGCTTGCTAACTGCTGGCAAGAATATCACGAATGTTATGAGTTTCTCCAAACCTAAACTTTGAGCCTATTCTAAACTGTCTTGTTGTCAGGTTGCTGAACGACTGTGAATGTATCTGCGAGGCCTAGCCATGGTTCTTGTTTTTGCTCCTACTGCTCCTACTAGCTAAAATTAGAAGACGCTTGAAAATTCTGCAAACCCGCTCGCTTCCACTTTGCATTGTCAACAGTCAGAATACACAAAATGTAAAATGCTCGCAACGTTAAGTGTTCCTCCCAATCAGGGGTTGCAAAATGCGTTGTTGTTATTCTTCCAACAGTGCAGGATCCTCAAGAAATGTATTTTTTGTTTTGAAAAAGCCTATGCATCAATGCTGCTAGTGGCAACATACTATCCGAGTTGGCGCAACCGCGAACGAAATTACGTTTGAGCATGCGCATTTCAACATTGTTTAAAAACATGGCCGCCACGGCAGAGAAACGCTTGTCACTAGTCAACACAGCCACAAAATCAACATTGGGTATATCGTCAAAATTCTTGAAAACTAATGTCATTTTTGGTCTTAATTTAATTTTACGGTTAGGCATAATGTTAGCAATGTGGTTACGGTAGAAAATTGTAGAAAAGGGCGGGCTTTAGCCATAATTACAACTTTGTGACTGTGGTAACTAGAGACGACGACGTCAGAAGGGAATACAAACGTCATGCCGCTAGAGAAGTCCTCAAAGACAATAATCTTTGGTTGCGCGTTTCATCACGTTTTTTGGTAGATAGCCATCGCCTGGCTAGCGAACGTTATTAATATTACTTAGAGCTGCTACACTGTGAAATAACAGCTAGCTATTAGCTAACTACACCACCGTTTGCCTAGCTTGCATAATGTTCCGCTTCAACGAGCTATCTCCCCCTCTATTGATTACCGACCACCGACGAAGCTTTGCTAGCAAAACTACACTCCTCATTTCAATATAGCCTACGCTATGGTGCCCTCCATCTATTTGGACACAATTAGATCACAGTTTTGCCCAACCGGCCGCCTGATGGCAGTATTATTCATTTTATTAAGTGAACGCCGCAATTTGCTATTATGCTACACAAATAGAATTTGATTATAGATAATACTGTACATAATGTTGTCTTATTTGGGGAGTATGTGTCCGCATATTTTACCATACGCAGTTTTTGTCCAGTCCCCCACATTTTAGTAAACTGGGTGCCAGTGTGTCTGCTCTTTTGTCAAATGTTTTATCTATATCGATGCTTCCTTGCCTTGGTTAGAAGTGGAAGTTCAGTGGCAGAGGAAAACGGTGGAACAATATAAAACTGAATCATCATTCTGCTTATTTTCTCACAGATCAGGAAACATCTAATAGCAATACAGGTTTCTGTGTCCAAAAAAATAATTTGTTACGAACAGAGTCCACAACATTTTCTAGACTTGACTCAAGTTAAACCGCTCCCTGGTTGCAGTATTTTTGCTGACCAGTAGATGGTGCTGGTGCAACATGACAAGACAATAATGTGAGCCACAAGTATAGAGCGAGTCAGTTTCCCCAGCAGTTTTTAATATATCTGTTCCAGTTATTCCCCATCGCTGTCTGTTACAAATGTCTGCTGATATCAGAAAATTTTAGACTATTGATCAAACATTAATTACCTGACTATAGATGATACCAGACCACAGTGCATGTTGATGGTCTTGTCTACACTGGTAATCTTACCCAGGGTGGGCATAAGGGTCTATAGGGGCAAATATAATTATAGGGAACAGTATACATTTATGTAGCCTATACGGGAAGACCACCCCTTCACCGCTACACTGGGCATAAGTCTGTTACACTCTGAACTACAAACTAGTACACAACACCCCTACACTGGACACTAGTCTGCTACAGCTCCAATCCCAAACCCTCTACACCAGGGCTGCCCAACCCTCTTCCTGGAGATCTACTGTCCTGTAGGTTTTCGGTCCAACCCTAATTTAGCGTATCTTCAGCTCTGCTTTATTCATGTATACTTATCAGGGCAAATTCAGATGAATGACTCAGAGGGCAAAATGGTCAAATGCATCTTGAAGTGAACCAGTAATCCTTAATAAATGAATTAATACGATTGTGTCCATTTTTTTTTCTGAATAGTAACTTTATTGAGGACGTGTTTTGTTCATGAACTGGCTTAATCAGTATATATACAATGAATCAAAACTGAATTATAATATTGTCATCATACCTGTTCGTATGAATAAATATTATAATGTGACAATGATTAAAAAAAAAAAGTTTGAATGGTGATGCATTCTCCTACAGAATCAGCTATATTATTTTTGGCAAATACATTGCATCACTTTTTGATAATTCCTCAATCCACAAAACTGACTTCTTAAGCTTAACCTTCCCTGGTTTTCATCACAAAACAAATAGCACTAGAACTTACATACACTTTGCCATGGACTTTTCAGATGTTTGCAAATCCAATATCATTAATGAATACCTTTTAATCAGCTCGTTGAAGACATACATACAATTGTGAACAAAAAAGTGAATGACAAGAAATTAAATTACTTTTTTTTTGCGTTACTATATCTCTATTTTATGATCCATATGAAATCAACAATGTAATAATCTAAGATGAACCAATGGCGTATCAGAAATATGCATGATATGAACATTGCTTAAAAAGGGCCTTTAATTTAAGGCACATTCTGATGTTTTTAATCATAGGAGGTTGCATAAAAAAAAGAGGTGTGTTTACATGTTTTTGAGAGGAGATACTGTACAATTTGGAGATACTGTACAAAAAAATGAAAATATGTTTCAATTGTCCAGTGTATTTGAAAGCTTGAAGAGTCCATCAAGTTATTATGATATCCCTCCAATCATCACTTGAATAATCTATCTCTTTTGTGTTTAGCCTTCCCTCAAAAGAAAAATGCCTTACAAGCTGTGTGAAAAACATATCCTGTTGTATTTACACATTCTATTTTTCGGACTAGATACATTTTTCGGACTAGATACAGCATTTCACATTTGTGAGGCTCCACATTGGACTGACGTCTTTAGGGTTTGATGATATCAGGATACAAACTGTACAAACACTGCTGTTAGGCCACTGCTGTTGAAGCTCTACAAAAATAATCATGTTTTCCAGTCTTTGCAGTGATGGCCAATTTCCACTGTGGGCTGGGCAGAGATATGTTCAGCAGACAGAGGAAAAGGTGGAGGCAAGTAAAGAGCGGTGTGTGTGTGTGGGTGGGGGGGGTTCTGAGGAGTTTTCGGACAGTGGAGTGCAGACAAACTTCCACTAGGCAAACCGGCTTGAGACCAGACCTGTCAATGCTGAAACGCGTAATCGTGCCTCTAGATGGAAACCTCATACTCTCTTGTGTCCTGTGAAATGAGGACAGAGTTCTGAATTATGGACAAGCTTGTACACAAGAAGGTATAGTAAGACTGAGAAGTACAGTAGATCATATTTCTACTATGATCACAATGGCCATTCCTCTTTTTGTGAACGAGCCATGTGATAACAGACATATGTTTGTAGACTATGATAGGGATATCACAGAGATCCATTTAGTGTGTGGAGGTGGTCAGCCCAAACTGGGAGGCTTTTCCATTTTCTCCTGAGAGGAGACAATGACTTTGAATTGTCTATACACACCATTCACATACATCCAATATATATTTATTTATATTCCAGACTCTGACATTGCTCATTCTGATATGCCTTAATTTCTTGTATATTCTAGTAATTGTTTTTACTTTTAGATTGTGTGTGTATTGTATTGCTAGATATTGTTGGAGATAGAAACATAAGCATTTCGCTGCACCTGCAATAACATCTGTAAAACTGCGTATGCGACCAATAACATTTGATTATATTTTTTATTTGATTTGAGAGGTTTGCCCCTCTCCTCCTGACCCATTTTTAAATGTGCTCAACCTACTGTGAGCTTTAGTTTAATAAGCTCCCACTGTGTAATAGGTTCAGGCTGCAGAATCAGAATGTGGAATTGATGAAGACTGACTGACAGACACACTGGAGGCTTAATAACCAGGGTGTAGCCTAGCGCTTGGTCTCACCTCATTGTTCTTCAGGAGTGCAGTCGCGGAAGTACATAAAAGAGAGACATATAGACAGACAGACAGACAAACAAATGTTAGTTATAGCATGAAAGCATCAGACCTGGGTAAAATATTTGACATCTTTCAAAAACTATTTGAACCCATTTCTGAAAACCATGTCATAGCACTGTCAAATAATAGAGCTATGCTTTGTCAAATTAACTAGGCAACCTTTTGTCTGTATCAGGTGTAATGAAATGGCCCTTATCAATGACTGAAGGTGAATGGAGTATAGCTTTACACCCCTCAATCCTATTTCTATAACATCACTTAACAGTAAATTACATTTGGTGAATGAACCTGCAATATGGCAAACCAGATGGTGGTTTGGATGACAGTGCCTGAATTCAACCTTTTTGGGGGCTTACTAATTCCATCAGTCATCTTAAAGAATCAGTGGATATCTCTATAACATAACGTACTGTAGTCTCTGTTTCGTAGAGGGAGTTGTCGAAGGTGGACTCTCCTGGGATGTGGTCATATGGTAAGGAGGTGGACATGGGAAGACACATAGGCTTCCCCTGAACCCTAGAGAACACAGACATAGTGTCATAAGGGCAGCATAGTATACTTACAACATTATTACAGAACCTGTTGGGTCTATAGCTATTTGTTAGACTCAGTGCTTGACTTGGGCAAAAGTTCACGGGTGCGGAGTACCGGCACCTCAAATGTTCTACTGCTTGAGCTTCTGTTCTTCTTATAGAATATTAGTTCAAAAGCATTGTGGAGCTCATGCACCTAAATATAAACAGTACCGGCACCCAAAACGAGTACCAGAACCTATTTCAGGCCAAGTCAAGCGCTGGTTAGACTACTAGGTACTATGGATGAAAATAGCTTTCAGACTTTCAAAGTATTTTGTTTTTGTATAAAGTAAAGTATAAAGTATATAAAGTATAAAGTATGCATACTAGACCTACTTAGAGAAGTAGAGGTAGATTCCGATGATGAAGACCATGATGAGGGCCACTGGTATAAAGACTGTTAGAGCTACGTTGGCTCCCTCCATGCTGTAGTCGGCACTGGAAACTGGTGAGTAGAGCGGTAGAGGAATCAACAGGGACACACTCAACTGCTATGATAACCTAAATATGCATTCTTCAATGTAGCACACTTGAAGTTGCTGTAAAGTATTGTATTTTGTTTAATTATTAGGTCTTGACTTTATGTTTTAACTTGAAAGATCTAACAATTACTGTGCAAACATGATGACACTTACCGTCTAACCTGCGTTCATTTATAAACTCCATTGAGGAGGCTATAAATAAATGAAAAACATTAGAACACAGATGTTAAAACATACAGACAGATATATTGTTCATCATGAACTACTGTGAACTAAGCCTGTGTGAACTACACAAAGGGGAGTACGTGTCCGCAGTTCATACCTCTACAGACAGGGGGCAGGCTGCTCCACTGTGAAGGGTGTCCAGGGACACAGCGGAGGACAGGCTCTCCTAGCAACTCATGGCCTCTGAGGCAAGAGAAGCGCAGCTTCTCCCCGGCCTGATAGAGAGGCTTCTCTGAGATCTGGGTGCTGTATGACGGGGTGCCAGGGTTCCTGCAAGGCTCATAGGTCACTGCTGAGAAAGGAGAGGACAGGACACACACGCAGACACACACACACACAGTCATCATATCATTTATTTTTGTAAACAGCTAGCTAAACTGTCAATCCAGCTAACATATAACTTTCTGAGAACCATATGTTTCTTAGAGCTTGGTGAGAGCGTGGTTGTCCTATGGTTATACAACCTTCCCACAACGTTCTGGGAATGGTGCAGGATACCCAGCTTGCACATAACGTTCTGAAAACCAGGTGGGAATTTCAGTATTTCAGCATAGCTTTTCCTCATGGTTCTATTTAAGTAATGTTCTCAGAATGTTCAGAAAATGTTAAGAAACAACTTTCTTCTGTGTGAATTTCAGTACTTCAGCACAACATTTTCTACAGGTTTCCTCATTGTTCTATTTAAAGTAATGTTCTCAGAACGTTCAGAGAATGTTAAAGGTGCAATATTCCGAATTTACGCTGCCATTTCCTAGTTGCTAAAATTATAATAATTAGCATAATTTCAGTTTTTGTGACAAAACAAGCAATGTATTGTGTAGAGAATCATCGTACCATCTAAACCGCTGTGAAATATGTTTTCAATAACAAAAAATACTGTATTTTCAGTTGTTTGAAGCAGATGTACAAAAATAATCGAAAGTAAAAGATGCAAAAAGAATGTAACTTTTTGGGGGCGACCTGACCAAACGTATATAGAAATGTGAGTTATAGATCTGTCATTCTCATTGGAAGCTTGTCTAAAAGCGGTAGGTCAGTTCTATGTGCGCTATTTCTATGATTTTACATTTTTTTTACTTTAGGTTTTGGCATTTACTTTAGGTTTTGTACACCAGCTTCAAACAAGTGAAAATACAGTTGGTACAATGATTCTCTACACTTTGAGGGCTTGTTTTGTCACAAACTGAAATTAGACTAATTATTCGAATTTAGAGACCAGTAAATGGAGACGCAATTCCTGCATATTGCACTTTTAATGAAGTACTTGTTTCCTATGAAATGGGGTCTGTTTGAATAGACTAAAATGAACAGTTTTGTATTTATTTTGAATTTTTATTTAACCTTTATTTAACTAGGCAAGTCAGTTAAAAACAAATTCTTGTATAAGTAAAATAAAAGATGGAATGCTAGCTCCATCCTGGTGACGTAGCACTAATTCCATGGATAGACAGAAGATCATAGGTTTGAATCTCCCTGACACCCTGCCGCAATAAAAAAATACATTTTCTTGCATAATTAATGCTTTAAGGGACTGATGGAAATGTACAGAATGGTTACCTGGATTTCAGTATTTTCAAATCTAGTCCAGGGGAAGATCATGTACTTTGTAATTGATAAAATTTCAATATTTACCAGGGTTGTAGAATTAGTTGCTTATTAGGCTATATAGCAATGTGTGCCCGATGCTGCCCCTCATCTCTGATTCTCCTCTGGGCGCGCAATATCAATTGTGCCTATAGGCTATTTAGTGTGGTCTAAATCAAATGATCCATAGCCTATAGGCTACGAAGTGCATGCTCAGAGAAGCACAGAGCAAAGATGTATTTCTAAGATTGCTGCACAGCTTGCGCACAGACTAGCCTATAGCCTATGTTCTGTTCAGTTTGAGAAGGAGAGCACAAAGGCCGGAGGTCAACTTTGATAGCTTCCTACTACCATAATTGATTTGAATAAAAACAATGTTTCTTGCCCAAGATGTATTTATGAGAGGTTTTGACTTTACAATATGCCAGATTCAAGTAACTTACATTGTGGTGCTGAAACTTGAAGCAGCAGCCGCAGCACAATCAATTGGAAATGGACAGCTCATGGTGCTGAAAGTAGGCAAATTTGAGTAGGTATAATTCATTTAAACAGTCTTCATTTTAATTAGACCTTACTAACAACAAGAGGGCTTTGTGTTGGAGCCTATTTTTTCCCAGTTAAGAAATAAGAGGTAGGCCTACCTGTTTGACAGACGACATTAGGCTCAAACTGAACATGCTGCTATATCCATAGATTTGTCAGTCAATTCCTCCACCCACCATTAACTCTTTAAAAAACAGCCCTTCACTGACATGGAGGTAGGCTAAGTTAAAACCAAGACTCGAATTGAGGGGGTATGAGAGGGTATGCCATAGGCCTACCTTTTTATTATTAAGACAATGGCAAACTTAGCTTGGTAAGTAATCTAATTCTGTCACTATCAATTGATTAAGCTATTAACTTTTTGTACAACAGTAGATGTTTAAACCCAGACAACTTTTAGGGAATACTTGTGACCTGCAAACCCACAACCTTCTAGCCCGCAGCCCTGTTTTATTTATTTAACCTTTATTTAACTAGACAAGTCAGTTAAGAACAAATTCTTATTTACAATGAAACCCAAATTCTTATCTACCCCGGCGAAACCCGGACGACGCTGGGCAAATTGTTCGCCACCCTATTGGACTCCCAATCACATCCGGTTGTGATACAGCCTGGAATCAAACCAGGGTCTGTAGTGACGCCTCTAGCACTGAGATTCAGTGCCTTAGATCGCTGCGCCACTCGGGAGACAATAAAAATGTGCACTATCAAAATTCCTGCATTGACATGTAATGCTTACAGGATGAAGAACAGTTTATAAAACTGCATATCTAAGGTAATAAAACCTCCCAGGAAAACTTTTAGGGAACCATAGCGAAACATTCTCAGAATCTCCCTGCAACCTAAAATGTATGTTCCCACAACGTCCAAGGAACCATGTGCTGGCTGGGAAGTGTGCATGATGGAGATGTGTTATCAGGCTGAAGTCCAGGGGGTACATACAGACACATTTGGGTAGCCTCTCACTCCACTTAGGTCCGGAGGAGCCGTGGTTGTAGCAGGAGAGCAGGCTGTTCCCAGAGAGGGTGTAGCCCTTGCTGCAGATGTACTGGATTGTGGAGCCTACAGTGAAACGCTGTCCGGACATCACCCTGTGACTGTGCTCCACAGCACCTGGGTCGGCACATAACAGCACTGACACACACACACACACACACACACACACACACACACACACACACACACACACACACACACACACACACACACACACACACACACACACACACACACACACACACATAGACACACACATAGACACACACATAGACACACACACACATAGACACACACAGACAGACAGACACAGAAAAAACAGAGCTTTACTCATGTGCAGTGAAATATAATATTTATTTTATTTTATTATTAGTATTTGTCACTGCTTATTTGTGGTTATCCGATGAGACCAGAGTGGTGCCCGGACCTTTTTCTAAGTAAACCCTTCAGACACATAAACCCACCGAGCTGGAGAATGAAGAGATCATCTCTGTGTCTCAGTCTCTCACAGCAGCAAACCACAAACCCAATCTTGGGCCCAGTAGGATAGGGGTCAGTGTGGTAATAATGTTTACGTGACAGATGTCCAAATGAGGCTCCAAACCCCTGTGTCCTGTTACCGGTCAGTGATGCCGTGCCTGTCACTGTGTGGGACGGGATCAGGACCAAGGACACTCTGTCACACTATCCTGTCTCTACTCCGCAGCATCCATGTCGTCTGGATAGAACAGGAGTAATGTGTGGAGGAGCTGGAACAGAGCCTATTCAATTCACTGATATGTCGGTTTATACAGAAAAAGGGTTGTGTTTTCAGGAAAGCAGTGAATGTTTTTACCCATCAGCCTCTGCTTTAGCCTGTCCTTAACTGAAACTGCCTCTCACACCTACAATGCATCTTTTGTGTGCGTGTGTGTGTGTGTGGTAGCCACCTCTCTCACAGCTGGGCAGGTCTCCGCTCCAGGTCAGGTCCCACTGGCACATGAGCAGCTCTGTGCCCACCAGCTGGAAACCTGGGTAGCACTGGTAGGTGACCACCGTGCCATGGACCAGCTCAGGGTGGGAGGTGCTCTTCCATCCGTTGGTGATCTCTGGGAGCTCCGGACACGTGTCGTTACGAGGTACCTCTGTATCCGTGAAGGAGGGAGAGAGAAAGAGAGCGAGAAAAAATAGGCACCTACTTTACAAACCCACATAGCTGGAGTGGTGTGGTTTTGCATTCAAATGAATGAACCTCAGGACAAACTCAATAGAGGACATCCATTTTGTGGGAATTTCAATCTAGTGTGAAATGTACCATGCATGGGGAAGTCTATCTGCCAGGCAGCCTGGTTGTCCCCGTTCTAGCCACAGCAGAAGCCAGAGAGGGCAGGGCACCCTGCAGATGAGGCTAATGTGTACAAACACACGCAGTAATTGTGTTTGGGCTTCTGACAGGCACAATACCAGACAGCTGCACCACTTGGCTGGGCCTTGCTTTCCCTCTCAGTTAGAGGCATGAACAGACTATAAAACCACCTCTCTCTCTCTCTGCCTTCTCTCTCTCTCTCCCTCCGCCTTCCCTGTGTCTGTTTCTCCCTCTCTCTGCCTTCTCTCTCATCTGTTTCTCCCCCTATCTCTCCCTCCCTCTCACTCTCTCTCTCCCTTCCTCTTCTTTCTTTCACTCACTCTTCTCTCTCTCGCTTCTCTCTCCCAGTCATCAGTATTCTGCTGCCTCCTCTTTCTCCCACTCTCTGCATGGAATTCATTGCATCTTATCAGATGTCTGCTTATGGGTTTGCTCCGCTCCGGTGTCGTGACGACCGTGCTGATGGAAGGGGCCCCTCTGACCATGGAAGAGTGTCTCCTCCTCCTGAACCCTCCAGAACTCTCCTCCTCCTTACTCATCTCCCCTCTTCACTGGCCATCTATCTCTTCAACTCTCTGTTCACACTCTCTCCTAACTCACTTCGGGGCCTTACCAAAGAAGTGCACCACAAAGCCGTTGCCATAGCCGTAGATGTTGGTTGCCGGGTCAGACTGGAACTGGATGGTGACGTCGGCCATGGAGGTGTAGATTTTGAAGTGTGGCCGTGAGCCTCCGTACTGGCCCAGCACCTTAGCAGTCAGGTCATCTCCATCATAGAATGTCAGCAGGTCGTTCTTCCCTATATTGAGGCTGGAGCACAAAGACAGAAGAAAAATGTATTTCACCGTGCACAATGAATTGGCCTTCACGCACACTCTCACATTACTAGCTCATTTGTTCTATAGATTCTTTGTCATTATTTCCTGTATCTGTTTTAAAAACTTGAAAGCACCCTCACTAAAATACTTTTCTTGCTTTGAGACGTTCTGTTTTACTTTTCCATTTTCTTTTGAGCGCCATAGCTCTACTGACAAGAAAGTGACAAACCATGTGGTAATTTGTCACTTTAAAAAAACTACTGTTTTAAATGTGTCACCTGAGACAGAGCCCTCTCCTTAAGCACCAGGACGGGATGTGAAGTAGGGAGGAAATGACTCCGCCAGAATAGGGAAGTGACATGCTACTCTTTCCTGTCTCTAATTAATCACAAATGGCTCCTGATAAAACTCATTACAAGGCAAGCAATTGTACTATTAATCACTTTGGAGCTTAACAGAAAAAAATAATGAGATAAAGAGCGATAAAGAGAGTTGGTGCTGTAATGCAGTCGTGTATCAGTAGTGTATTGTATGACATGAATAACAGAGAGATGGTAAAAATGTCTCAATCTTGTCAACTTTTTTACACTCTGTGAACGGAGTTCAGTTTCAAGACATTAAAGATATGATGCACACACGTCTTGGCAAAGATCAGGTTTTTCAGACTAATGAAATATCCGCACAGCTTAGCCTACCCACTGGACTCAGACGTCAATTCAACAACTATTCCACTTTGGTTAAATTTCATTGAAATGATGTGGAAACAATGTTGATTCAACCAGTGTGTGCCCAGTGGATATTTTCTGCTGATGCATCTGTATTGCAACTCTAGAAAAAGCTAAACCTGCAGTAATTCATTGTCTATTGAAAATGCATCTCACCTCAACAGAGCGGGACAGATTGAGAAATTGTATCAGCTTGCATAAAATTAGTTGTGATCAAGTTAAACAAGCCTTTGCATAGCTGTGCTGCCGTATCTGCAGCGAAAATCAATCATGCTTTCTATTGTGTGGCAGTGATTTGATTTAGTGTAATTTAAACACAGGCTCAGATTGACTTGGCCCACAGGCCCACATGCCTGCCACCATGTTCCTTCACAATGCATTATCTCAGACAACTCCTCATCTGTACCCGCATTCGCTCTTCTCCACCACTGAGAGAACTTGACATTTATGTCCAGTACAAGTTTCAAACTAGTTTGAGCAAAATTAATACCCCTCAATATAAATCCCAATTCGACTAAACACAGTCATTTGGGTGTCATGATGGCTCCCCAATGGTCATTAGACCATTCTCCTTTTATTTCACCCCTGCACCTCTTATTTCCCAAACCTGAATGAACGTTCTGATGGAAAATCCTGTTTCTAATTCTCTGCTCTCTGGCTTTTGAGATCTTGGCTGGACGGGGATCCAGATCCACTGCCCTTCACTCCGACTTAACTCTCAGTGCTAGGCTAACATACAGTATCCAGACTAGCAGGCTCAGAGTCAACACACTTATCAGCGATACTAGTGATGAAATAAGCCAATGAGGGAGGCATCAGGCATGGTATATGCAGGTTCATGGCACGAGAGTCTGTGTTCAGATTATCAGTGACTGGGCTCCAAGCATAATCACTCCTTGTGCAACCCTGGTTTTATCACTATGATCAGAGACTGAATGCTTTCTTTGAGGATATACAGTGGTTTGAGTGATGTCGTTAAATTGAGATTGAAGATGTTAGGTTCTCATATTTCCCCCTGTTCACCTTTCAGTGTGTGCTGATATTGATGTTCACATCAAAACTGGAGGAAATGGGGAGGAAATCCTGTAGATTATCCTTAGATAGCCTTCTCTCTGTCTTACCCACATGCACACTCAGGCTGAATTCTCATCAACGCTCCAAGGTTGAGCTGACGCTCTTCACCACTGTCCCTGAAAGTAATATCTGCCCAAATCGCGTCCCCTCTAAATTAATAGGAAATTAATTATTTTGACAGCTTCTTGTACCAAACATGGAGGATGCCATTTATTACAATGCTTCAGAATGTACAACCACAGCTGAGGCATTCCTAAGAGAGAGAGAAGAGAAAAGAGCAAGAGAGACAACATATGCAAATGAGCCAGTTCTTAATTAAGGAAGCCAAATGATTGTACGCATGGTTAATCTATCAGGGTCTGACACAGCAGGGTCTTCTGTTCCCAGCCTTCACCTGACATCACTATCACGGAAAAGACTCGCTCCTCTCCCCTGCTCTGCTCAACTCAACCTATCTGATTTAGCAGAACACACGCACACCACCTCTGTCCGAACCCCCGTGAAATAATTAGTTTCCTTTCCAGTTGGTAATTAACCTTTGTCTGCTGCTACTTATGTGTCCCATCCAAGAGCAACATATTATTTTATCTTCAGACCTTTTCTCTTTTGATTTGTTTAACCAGTCACAGTGGGGTAGTTTTTTGCACTGGCAGTTTCTGTTTGAAGTCAGGGCTGTGTTTGAACATCAGCAGTAAAGCTTCTCCTAATGATCTGAGTGCAGAGATGTGCTGTGGAGCTCGTGTGAGGGTCAAGATTCTTACAAAGGTTTGAGCTATTCTGTGGTGGAGCGTCCTCCACTTGAGCTGCTATGGGAAGGGGATGTGCAGCCAGGACGTTGTTTTTAAGGGTTCCCATAGCTAACATCCTTTTTCTGCGTCTGCATAAAATGTTATATCTGATGTTCAGGAGAATCTGTAGTGTAGAACATAAGAGATAATTAAGATACGTACACTTGGATGTCTAGCATGATCCTCCTGTCTTCCTCCACGTGAATCCCCCAGATGCAGTCCTGACCGCTATCGTAGGCCTCTGGCCAGTTAGGAGACAGGACCACTCCAGCAGAGTCAGTCATCTCTCCACTGCAAACAGCTGTAACACACAGTAAGCAAAAATACAAAAATATCATATGGCTCATTTCCTACACAGAACAAAAACACACAGCATACCTCTGCAGGCGGGCTCAGTCTCGTTCCACTGGGGGTTGTTGTGGTCCATGCACTCAATGATGACAGAGCCCTGCTCCAGGGTGTAGCCAGGGTCACAGGTGAACTCTACCACCGTCCCCACTGCCCACGTGCCGTCATTACTGGTGAAGTTACCATACTTGACGAACGGCTCGTAGCAGTGGCCCTCTGCAAACGCTGTGAAAGAGAGGATATGTGGATCAACCACAGAAAAAAGGCCAGACTGTGTCACTGAGCCCCATGTGTGCCATAGGCAGTGGGCCATTGACTTTGTGGACAGAGAGCCGCCCGTTAGCTCGCTACCTATCAGGGACGGAGCAGACCCAGAGGTACATTTAATTGGTGGTCTGCTGCTTCATTTCACTGACTGACATGTAATGGTTTCAGGATGAGAGGAGCACTACTAAAGCAGTTACACACGGTGTCAGATTGAACAGGGTAATGATGTTAAAGACAACCCACACACGGTCCATTAGAATAAGCAGCGCTGCTCTCTTACAGCGTAATCCCATTTGCTACAGTAAATTTAAAACCAATACAGATTAAATTGATCTGATTGGATAATGACACCAGGACCTGTGACGTGGCTCTGACTCCAAGCTCTGAACAGCCCTTTGAAAAGCCACGTATGAGTTGCCACATATGTAGAGAGGATGACTGGGGATGAGCGTAGAGAAAAATGTAACATTTGAGAGTTTGTAGCTAAACTGGTCAGAGCAGAGGACTTCAATTGTTATGTGATGTTTCACTTATTTCCATTCCAATTATTTAAAGGAGGGAAAGAAGAGGAGAGGGCCTGAGGCAGTGTCTTTTGTCCAGACCAATGCCTGGAGGAGTCTGCCTGATGCATTTCTTAAACAATAGTTTTTATCTCCATTCATTTTACACTGCTGGACTGTATGTGAGGGAAGTTTGAGTATCCTTGAGTATCAATCAAATGTATTTATGAAGCCCTTTTTACATCAGCAGATGTCACAAAGTGCTATACAGAAACCCAGTTTAAAACTCCAAACAGCAAGCAATGCAGATGTAGAAGCACAGTTGCTAGGAAAAACTCCCTAGAAAAGCAAGAACCTAGGAAGAAACTTAGAGGAACCAGGCTCTGAGGGGTGGCCAGTCCTCTTCTGGCTGCGGCGGATGGAGATTATAAGAATACATGGCCATTAAGGCCAGATTGTTCTTCAAGATGCTCAAACGTTCATAGATGACCAGCAGGGTCAAATAATAATTACAGTGGTTGTAGAGGGTGCAACAGGTCATTACCTCAGGAGTTAATGTCAGTTGGCTTTTCATAGCCAAGTACCCTTTCCAAAAACCTGAAGACTTGTGTTAGATACCCATGATTAGTCTTGTGCACACAGGGAACCTGCCTTCTACCCCAGTCAGTAACATTGGTGCCATGACCTGGATGGGTCTCTGTGAGATGGAGAAGGTCAAAGGGGGGTTAGGGGTAACCGAGACCTGAAGACTTGCGTTAGCTCCCTTGGGGATGTGTCTACCTTGGTATCTGATGGCGATGCCGGTGGAGGTGCCTGCACCGTCAGTGGTGAGCTCTATGAAGAGGGGTCTGGAGGTGCTCACCAGGCCCTCGTTGGGCAGGTACTCCACCTCATATGAGTCATACAGCGGAGGAGAGTCAATGTTGTTCCCATTTTTGATCAGAAGCCTGAAAGAGAGAAATTAAAACACATCAGTACCTGGTTGGATTTCTAAGACCTCGTAATATGCAAGGTGGGCACGTTCCTAATGAGACGAAGCAACAGAAAGGAATGTGATACGGTAGTACAGCATTGGGCTTGACTGTTCTTCATTTAAGCCAATGATATAATTCAGTACAGCTGAGGAGCTAGCCTACTGACCTCATTAAAAGTCCATTTGTTATTGTCTCCGGACACAACGGCTGCCAATCATAAAAACATCAAAATCTCAACTCAAATAAGCATGTCCTAGTCAATTAAATTAATTCATTTGAAGCACCCTCTTGTGAAGTGTTATATTGCCTTACAAACATTCACAACAGCTTATAGATGCAGTCATATAGAATTATGACTCCAATAAGGAAAACAAATATAAATGCACAATTTTCAAAGATTTTACGTGGTTACAGTTCATATAAGGACATAAGGAAATTGAAATGTATTCAGTTGATCAGGCTGTTGATTCTGGCCTGTGGAATGTTGTCCCACTCCTCTTCAATGCCTGTGCAAAGTTCCTGGATATTGTCGGGAACTGGAACACGCTGTCGTACACATCGATCCAGAGCATCCCAAACATTCTCAATGGCTGACATGTATGGTGAGTATGCAGGCCATGGAAGAACTGGGACATTTTCAGCTTACAGGAATTGTGTACAAGATCCTTGTGACATGTGGCTGTGCATTAATTATGCTGAAACATGAGGTGGCACAACAATGGGCCTCAGGATCTCGTCACGGTATCTCTGTGCATTCAAATTGCCATTGATAAAATGCAATTGTGTTCATTGTCCGTAGCTTATGCCTGCCCATACCATAACCCCACCGCAACCATGGGGCACTCCGTTTACAATGTAGACATCAGCAAACCGCTCACCCACACGACGCCATACACGTGGTCTGCGGCCAGTTGGACGTACTGCCAAATGGATGCGGCTTATGGCAGAGAAATTATAATAAAATTATCTGGCAACAGCTGTGGTAGACATTCCTGCAGTCAGCATGGCAGTTTCATGCACCCTCAAAACTTCAGACATCTGTGGCATTGTGGTGTGTGACAAAATTGCACATTTTAAAGTGGCCTTTTATTGTCCCCAGCACAAGGCCGACCTGTGTAATGATCATGCTGTTTAATCAGCTTCTTGATATGCCACACCTGTCAGGTGGATGGATTATCTAGGCAAAGAAGAAATGCTCACTAACAGGGATGTAAACACATTTTGCACCAAATCTGAGTGAAATCTTTATTTTCAGCTCATGAAACATGGGACAAACACTTTGCATGTTGCGTATATATTTTTGTTCAGTATAGTTTCACAATGACAGTCAAAAAATAAAGTAAGAAGGGGATTCAAGTGAAAGGTTTCCAATTATTTCAGTATTTCACTATTTCTTTCTCTCTCTCTCTTTCTACCTTCCTCTTAAACAATTTTCTCAAAATTGGATTTCCATTCTGACACAGAGACACAGATGTTCCACTGAATCTCTACCTCAGATGATGAGACAATGCCTGGAAGTGTAGCAGAGGAATGGACTGGTAATATGACATGTGTGACAACAGAACCATTAGCCTCAGGTCCAACTGTCACAGAGACAGCAGTAGGACTCTGATGGGCTGTTGGCTGCTTGTTTAATGATTACGGTACTCAAGTGAACACTTAGACCTGGATAGTGTACTGAAGTAGAGCAATAAGGTCAGAACACTGTAGCAGACCTGGGTTCAGATAGTATTAGCTTTCTTTTAAAGCTATGTACTTTATTGAGTTGGCCTGGTGCAATGTTTTTATTACATTGTCGAATAATAGTGAAGACATCAACACTATGAAATGACACATATGGAATCATGTAATTACTACATGATATATATTTTATATTTGAGATTCTTCAAAGTAGCCAACCTTTGCCTTGATGACAGCTTTGCACACTCTTAGCATTCTCTCAACCAGCTTCACCTGGAATGCGTTTTCAACAGTTTTGAAGGAGTTACCTCATATGCTAAACACTTGTTGACTGCTTTTCATTCACTCTGGGGTCCAACTCATCCCAAACCATCGCAATTGGGTTGAGGTCGGGTGAATGTGGAGACCAGGTCATTTGATGCAGCACTCCATCACTCTCCTTGGTCAAATAGCCCTTACACAGCCTGGATGTGTTTTGGGTCATTGTCCTGTTGAAAAACAAATGATAGTCCCACTAAGCGCAAACCAGATGGGATTGCGTATCGCTGCAGAATGCTGTGGTAGCAATGCTGGTTAAGTGTGCATCAAATTCTAAATAAATCACAGACAGTGTCACCAGCAAAGCACCCCCACACCATCACACTTCCTCCTCCATACTTCTCAGTGGGAACCACACATGCAGAGATCATCCGTTCACCTACTCTGCGTCTCACAAAGACACGGTGGTTGGAACCAAAAATCGTACATTTGGACTCATCAGAGAGATTTCCACCTGTCTAATGTCCGTTGCTCGTGTTTCTTGGCCCAAGCAAGTCTCTTCTTATTATTGGTGTCCTTTATTAGTGGTTTCTTTGCAGCAATTCGACCATAATGGCCTAATTCACACAATCTCCTCTGAACAGTTGATGTTGAGATGTGTCTGTTATTTAACTTCTTAGGGAGCGGCTCCTGAGGTGACGGTTTTGGAGAGTCTGGTGTGCCCAAAGTAAAATGCCTCCCACTCAGGCCCAGAAAATAGGATATGCACATAATTAGTACTATTGGATAGGAAACACTCTGAAGTTTCTAAAAGTGTTAACATAATGTCTGTGAGTGTAACAGAACAGAAATAGCAGGCGAAAACCCGAGAACAATCTATCCGGAATTACTGTTTTTTGTCACATTGGCTCTGTTTGACAGTCTCTCTATTGAGTTAGCGCCCCACCACTCCCTAAGTAGTTAAACTCTGTGAAGCATTTATTTGGGCTGCAATCTGAGGTGCAGTTAACTCTAACTCTGCGGTAAAGGTAACTCTGGGTCCTCCTTTCTTGTGGATGTCCTCATGAGAGCCAGTTTCATCATATGCTTGACATGACTGACCTTCATGTCTTAAAGTAATGATAGACTGTTGTTTCTCTTTGGCTATTTGAGCTATTCTTGCCATAATATGGACTTGGTCTTTTACCAAATAGGGCTGTATGCCACCCCTACCTCGTCACAACACAACTGACTGGCTCAAACGCATTAAGGAAAGAAATTCCACAAATAAAATTTTAACAAGGCACACCTGTTAATTGAAATGCATTCCAGGTGACTACCTCATGAAGCTGGTTGAGAGACTGCCAAGAGTGTGCAAAGCTGTCATCAAGGCAAAGGGTGGCTACTTTGAAGAATCTCAAATACTGTATAAAATATGTTTAGATGTGTTTAACACTTTTCTGGTTACTACATGATTCCATATGTGTTATTTCATAGTTTTGATGTCTTCATGACTGCACTTTCAAAGTTTCAAAGTTCTTTTCTGATTGACTGACCATGTCTTAAAGTTATGAAAATATATTTGGATTTGTTTAACAATTGTTTGGTTACTATATTATTCCATATGTGCTATTTCATAGTTTTGATGTCTTCACTATTATTCTACAATGTAGAAAAAAGTAAAAATAAAGAAAACACATTTATTATTTTCCCCTAACCCTACCATCCCTCCCCTAATTTGAGTAAACTAATGGACAACACTTAGCCTTCTACTTCCAGCTTATACATACCATATACATTTTACGGACACAGTATATTTTACATTAGTTATCCTTTGTTTGTTTTTAGTCCCATCCCTCAGCTCCACTGAAGGATGGGACACGCTTAATCAATGCTCAAAATACTTGGAACAAAATTAATACTATTTGAACCCAGGTCTGACTGAACACTGTAGTGAATTGAACCCCATAACCAACACCCCACCTGTCATCGTCCTCTGCCAGGGCCACCTTCTCAAAGTGGACGTGCACTCGCTGTCCCTCTGGGGCCTCCAGAAGCCAATGGCACGTCAGGTTGTTGCTGTAGTTTCCAGGGAAACCGGGCGACACAACGCGTCCGACCGTGGCATTCCGGACAATGCCACCACAGGCAGCTGGGATGCCCATGAAGTAGGAATGGGAGGAGAGAAGGAAGATGAGATAGATGAGAGAAGAAAATGGAATGGGAGGAGAGGAGAGAAGAAGGGTGGGATGCTTAAATCTCAGTCAAACAGAATGTGTCACGACAGAGAATACTGTACCTTGGGAAACCATGACTAGAGATAAACCAGGAGAACACAATGAGTTGAGGGGGTGAGTAAGAGCAAGCTTTGAGTTTGTGTAAATAAATAAAAGAGAGAGTGGGTCTGGTATTGGTATCAGTGTATCACAACAGACGAGGTGAAGGTAAGCTAGGTAGACACAAGGCTTAATTAAAGCAGAGCAGCAGCCTCAGGCTTAACCTGCTCTGTGGCACTCTGCCCTGCCATCAGTAATCATACCCTGGCAGACACCGTGCTGTGGGCTCTGGGACCACTGTCTGGCGCGCACACACACGCACACACACACACACACACACACACACACACACACACACACACACACACACACACACACACACACACACACACACACACACACACACACACACACAGTATAAATGGTAGGAGAGAGAATCTTTATACTCTCTCCACACATTTTCTAAACTATGCCTTTACGATGCCCAACGCAAGGAGGGAGCCTCTCTGCTCTCCATTCACTGTTAAAACAATGGAGAGACCCATTGTTCCAACCCAGGACTAAAATATTCACTCACTATTCATCACCGGTGCTCATCTGAGCAGCAAAATGAGATCCTGCATCTAAACTGTCTGCTTCTAAATGGTCCTCCACCGGGGATTGAACCCTGTCTGAATTTGTGCTTGTTATGCAAGACGAATACAAGCAGACTCAAGAGGTGAACTTCTTGGAAGAGAAAATATGACGCAGTCCTTGGTTTTGCTGAGAACAACAAAAACGTGTCTTGTTTTGTTTAGTGCTTTACTTCCTAGGAGAGGCCTGACTGAATAGGGCTGGCTGTTTAACATTCACCACCCCAGTGCAACAGACACCATTAAGGTCCAAATCAATGAATAAACCCCAATTAACTTCTGAGCAACACCAAGCTGAGTGCGTGTGAGATAATTCTAGTGGAGTCTAATTGCTCCAGCGAGGACAACGTATTCATGTAGTTACACGCCTCACTTGTTGCAGAGGGAAGAACTGTGTTGATGCCCTGGTAGGAATAGTTACAGGACAAATCACATGTGAATTCGTTTTTGAAAGGCTATGTGATAAGGATTGAGAAGACAAAAGTGTTTGTGTCTATTAATATGTGCAATAACTTTGGAGAAAGTCTGTGTACATTGCTACTGGTCCCATTGTGGTATTTGGGTGTGAGAGGTGTGTAGCTAGCTGCCCCCAGCCCTCACCGTGGCACTGCGGCTCCGTGCCGCTCCAGTAGGGGGTGCTGGCGTTGAGGCAGGTCAGTGTATTGGTTCCCTGCAGCTGGTACCCATTCAGACAGTAGAAGTAGGCCTCTCCCCCAGAGTGGAGGCTGCTCACAGACACATCCCCACAAGCCGGCCGCTGGGGAAAGGTACAGCTCAACACAAAGGCTGTGGGATGAGAGAGAGGGAGGGGGGAGAGGGTGGAGAAGAGAGAGAGAGAACGAGGGGGAGGAGAAGAGAGAGAGACAGGGAGTGGGGAGAGGGAGGATGAGAGAGAGAATGAGAGTTGGACACAAACTGTGACTAACAGCATCCACGCTAACTCAAAATAAAATTGTAACTGTAGAAAAACACTTTCTTGCTCATCATAAAGCCTTTTAGAAGGAGGGGAACCAAACCTAAAGTATATAGAGAGAGAGGTGTGAGGATGAACACTGACAGGTCATAGACCCTATCCTACCAGAGTACAGTACATGTCTATAGTACCTGTGTTATTCCAGAGCAGAACCTTAGTGTCTCAGGATGATGGATTGGTCTGGTCATATGCCTAATGAAGGCCAAAAAACAGGCCTATCTGCCCTCCTCTCTGCTCTCCATCCAGATACATTCATGACACACTACACACACATACAGTATGGCTTCCTAATGCTTATCATGCTCAACAGAATGCATTGCTTGGCTGAATACCCACTTAGGGACCTAGATAAATAACGGTACTGTTTTTTACGCATCAATCTGTGAACATGTAACAGGGACCAGGAGTACTGTCTGTATACCAAGAATGACCCACAAGTGGATCTTTAACAAACAACTGTTAGTGATTTTCTCCTCATCCCCAGCTATTTACAGAGATATGTGTGGACTTCGTTCCAGGCTGTCTGTCTGACTGTAATTGTTGCAGCTTCATTGTTTGCCTGTTGGAAGGCAGTGCAGCACTCCACTATTGATTCTGTCTCAAGGAGACGTTGCCTCTCTTCAGGAGAGAAAATATTACAGCAGTGGAGGCTGGTCGGAGGAGCTAGATGAGGACAGGCTCATGCCACCAGCTTCCACTGAGGTACAGGGCTTAAATAGGGTGATAAATCATATCCATTGACCTGGCTCAGCCCTGTCAACCACACACACACACACACTCAGGAAGATGTTTGCTTCGCTCTGTAATTCCTCAAGCACACATACGAGAACCAGCAGGCGTCTGACTGTGCAATGTTTCCTATTAGAGCAGTATTCAGACTAATATTTATTTAGTCACCAGTGATGACTTCTGAAACCATCTTCTATCATCATTCACCCAGCTAGGCATTATGAGCGTCAGTCTCAACAGTAAATATCAAGGCTTACCGGGCTCTCATCTACTCTGTGAACTTCAGTTTTAAATACAAGATAAAAGTGCCATCACAGCACTGTCTGACATGTTTCTGTGTCCAAGGGGGAGGTGTGTCACCCAACAAGGAGATAAGTGTTTTCACTAAGCAGAGAGATGTTGATATAGCTAGTGGTTTTAGCAGGTGACAGAAGATACTAATAAGCCAATAACAAGGTACATTTTTGTAATTTACCAGACATTCTTATCTAGAGCAACTTACAGGAGCAATTAGAGTTAACTGCCTTGCTCAAAGGCACATTGACAGATGTTTTTCACCTAGTCGGCTCTGGGATTAGAACCAGCAACCTTACAGTTTCTGGCCCAACACTCTTAACCGCTAGGCTACCTGTGATAGAGGAGATGACTCCTGTAACAGGGTACCCATAGAGGAGATAATGCCTGTAACAGGGTACCCATAGAGGAGATGACTCCTGTAACAGGGTACCCATAGAGGAGATAATGCCTGTAACAGGGTACCCATAGAGGAGATGACTCTTGTAACAGGGTACCCATAGAGGAGATAATGCCTGTAACAGGGTACCCATAGAGGAGATGACTCCTGTAACAGGGTACCTATAGAGGAGATAATGCCTGTAACAGGGTACCCATAGATGAGATAATGCTTGCAACAGGGTACCCATAGAGGACATGATGCCTGTAACAGGGTACCCATAGAGGAGATAATGCCTGTGACAAGGTACACATAGAAGATGTGATGCCTGTAACAGGGTACCCATAGAGGAGGTGACTCCTGTAACAGGGTCACCATTGAGGCGATAATGCCTGTAACAGGGTACCCATAGAGGAGATGATGCCTGTAACAGGGTACCCATAGAGGAGATAATGCCTGTAACAGGGTACCCATAGAGGAGATGATGCCTCTAACAGGGTACCCACAGAGGAGATAATGCCTGCAACAGGGTACCCATAGAGGAGGTTATGACTGTAACAGGATACCCACAGAGGAGGTGATGACTGTAACAGGGTACCCACAGAGGAGGTGATGACTGTAACAGGGTACCCACAGAGGAGGTGATGACTGTAACAGGGTACCCACAGAAGAGGTGATGACTGTAACAGGGTACATACAGAGGAGGTGATGACTGTAACAGGGTACCCACAGAAGAGGTGATGACTGTAACAGGGTACCTACAGAGGAGGTGATGACTGTAACAGGGTACCCATAGAGGATATTATTCTTGTAACAGGGTACCCATAGAGGAGATGATGACACATCCTGTACAGTTCAGACCATTTGGTTTAAGTCACACTACGTTCCACAGGAGCTCCTCTGAGTGTAAAACTTGGGTCCAGGTCTATTGTCTTGGGCCTTACTGGCTGGGTCTTCCCCCACTTAAAAACCAACGGCGATAAAAGGCCAGAAAGAGAGGGCCGTGCAGAGATAGAGAAGAGGCCTGCGGCTGACTGCTGTCTAATCTTTCCAGTGCATGCGATATAAAAGCTAAAAACGCTCCTCGGAGTCAACTTAGCCAATGAGCATGGCCCAGTCCCCTCTGCTATCCATTTATTTATGGTTTATTGCAGGCAGCGGCGGGCGTATCAGCGCAGAGGGTTCTGGCTCAGGGGCGAAGGCATGGGGGTGTTGTTATAGCATTATCACCCCGCCGTTTCTGTTTCAATTAGACTAATAAAGAGGGGGCACTAGAGGCTGGCCTAACGTGGAGCTGATCCTACTAAATCACACTAGCAGCCAGCCTCCTCCTCTCCACTGTCTACATAGCCGTCTCCTCCTACTGTGGTATAGAGGCCATAAAATGAGATGGGTTCAGACTGGTAACGATGCCGTTGGAACAACTGGCTTGGGAGATTAGCTGGCGGCTAAGTAGCACTAGCAGATTCAATGGCAATCTTTATATTCTGAGAGGCCCTCAACCCCCCCCGGAGAGATATGATAGAGTGCACACCGGGCCGTAGAGCTCAGTCCACATTTAGGACACCACACAAGGACAGAGGAACCAAATATAGCCAAAAAACGTCATCATGTTTTTACCAAAATTATTACTTTACAGTGTTGTCTGTAAAACTTTGGACTATAAGGTTCTAATCTGAAAATATGA
This sequence comes from Brachymystax lenok tsinlingensis, assembly GCA_030435695.1. Taxonomy (NCBI): domain Eukaryota; kingdom Metazoa; phylum Chordata; class Actinopteri; order Salmoniformes; family Salmonidae; genus Brachymystax; species Brachymystax lenok. The sequence continues at coordinate 25,847,506 of CM059794.1, forward strand.
TTCTGACATAATTGGATTTAAAGTTCTGAACCCTCATTGGTTTTAATGGTGTCAGCAATTTCTATCTTGTATTCTTTTGAACTTAACAACATGAATTGGGGTATTTAGAGTACTATATACTGTACCTTGAACAGAACAAGAATATGTCATTAACTCAATTTTAACAAAAAATGCAGATAAAACATTACAGTCCCAAGCTCTCGGTTCATACGAGCCAGAACAGCTCATAGGGAATGCACTTACCTCCTGTAGCGGGATGTACAAGTACACCCGCTGGACAGGATGCTAGTCTATCACAGGGCCTTACCCCCAATCTACAGTATCTCCTTAGTGCCAAAGTCAAGATGCATCAGGTCCCATTCTTTTACAGTCTTTGGTATGACTCAGCCAGGTTTTGAACTCACGACCTTCCAATGCCAGGGCAGACACTCTAACCACAAGGCCAGTGAATTAGTAAGCATGTGACTAGGTAAACACATTACCAACCTTCTCACAACCTAGTTGTAATGAAGTGTTAGCAGGATTCTCAGGCTAGTTTTCCTCCTCGGGTACCTCCTCTGCCAGAACTTTTAACATGTTCACAATCCGTGTTCACCCAACCAAACGTTGAAGATGCTGCTAAGCACCCAGTTTTATTACTGATTCCATACAGACTCTCGTTTCGTAGCACAGAAGAAATGCAGAACGGGTGACAGTTTGCCATCACAGAGGTCACAGCAGTCCCCTAGCCATTTCACTCTGCCTGCAGTCAGAGAGAGGCCTGGCGCCTCATTTCTAAAACGAACTTACGATCAATTGTGATCTTAAGAATTACTTATGCAGAAAACCACATATAAGTAGTTATTTATAAAACCTTACTTTGACGTGGAAATAATCTTATCTCTACACAAAGTCTAGACTTGACGTAAGTGATTTTCCTGCTGGTTGTGTAGGGGTATTGCAGTTTGGGACACATATGCATCCAAGCATGTGGTGAACTTTGCATTAGCCTTATGAACAATTTGTTAGGAATTATCAACTAAAGGTGTGAGGAATAAATTGCCAGACGCAAGGTGTTTTGAATTAATAACAGGATGTGATGTTCAATAAATAGTGTGTCAAATTAGAAAAAAGTAACCATGGCTGTTCTTGGGTTATTGGAAGACATTGAAACCGTGCTTGTAGAAGGGAGAGTTTTCAGAGACTTTCTTCAAATGACTTTTTGCGCATGATGATCCATGGCTTATAAGTCGCTATCGTCTCCAAATAAATGTTCTGTTAAATTTGTGCGCGGATTTAGCCCCTAATCTGGAAATGAAGACATGCTGTAATCATGCCATACCTGTATATGTCCAGGTACTGTCCACTCTGGGATTCCTCTCTACTGGGACATTCCAGAGGGAATGAGTGACAGGTCAGGTATATCACAGCCAACATTCAGCCGCATCCTGCCACAAGTGATCTCGTCTTCCAAAAAGGCACGTTCATGTGACGTCAATTTTAAGTTAATTTGAGATTTATAGATCACAGGTACATAAATTACAAATGGGCCTCTTAGAACCTGCCTAAGCAAGGTTTTTTATGCTCAGTATCTTTTATGAATTGAACATAAGCACACTGTCGGAAATTATCTTACGACTAAGTTCAAGTATAAATATAAGAACAATTCATAACGCCGCAGCGCTAGCTCGCTAACAGAGACTAATGGTCTATTAAAACTCCTGTATTTAACATGACCTAATGGAAGACGCATCCTCCTCCACACCATCCACCGGCATTAATTATGAAACACAGAAGGGATTCATTTGCAGCCAGGCTCATCAGGCCTCATTGAGAATAACCGTGTGTGACAGGGTCTGAGGAGAGAAGACAGGGGCATATGGGAAATCTGTTTCAGTGTTTAGATTGGATTAAACGCTGCCTCACATTAACCCCCATGGAGCAGCGAGAGCAAAAGAAGGATAAAATTACCTTTCAGACCCGTGACTGTGTGTCTTAAAGGCCCCTTTGGGATATGCAAGATGTGGTGGTGTGGAAGGGGTGTCCTTCTGCCCATCATGGAAAGGAGAAAGCACCTGCGAGAATGACATTTAATCTACCTGGCAACTGCCATGCATTTCTGTGCCATATTCCCATTTTGGGAAATAGTGACCATATTTATGTACACTTAAAATCATGTTAAAGAGCAGACAGAAAGTTTCAGGCACCAACAGAAATATTTTTTTTCTGATTTCATAGCTTCATACTCTTACATTGTAGCCTGGTTTGTCATTCAGACATGAAAACAAAGAAACAGAGACTTCATAGACACACAAGTCTACTTCGTTCCCATGGAAATACTACAGTAGCAACCCACACACCTTTCATTCCCACTCAAACCTCAGGTGCCTAAAGCACAAAGGCAATAAAAAGCTCTTGCTTCATTAAATTTACAGCATGCTGTGATGCTCTCTCGGTAACGGGCGAATGGTGTAATAATATGAATCCATGAAATGTCTCACTATAGCAGAGCACCATGGAGTTGCTATAGGAGCTAACTGCCAGAAAATATAATAACTTCATTAAAAGTGAATAGACTATCGGTTGCCGTTGCAGTTAAAAACCCATGGTCCTCAGTTTTTATATGGCTTGCTAATGCTAATGAGATTGTGATGTGGGGTCTATAAAGAAAATGCCCGAAGAGAGAGAGGGAAAGGCTCAAGTACAGCACAACTTCAGGAGGTTCACTTCAAATGACTGAAAGACAGACTGACTGGACACATGGATGGTGTGGGTCTGTGAAACGGTGGGGTTTTATTGAGGTTTGTTCCATGCTCACTGGGCATCTAGCAGAGTTCAAGTCTTACACAGAAAAAGTCACCAAATTAGCCCTAAATTTGGTTTATTTTAAGATTAGCTGGATGATTAACCGTAGGTTTGGGTTATTCTGAGGTGGCCTGGATGGTTCACCATCACCAATAGACTTAAAACATCCCATCACAGATTAATCTGTGGGGACAGAATCATTAGGATGCAAACACATGAAAGGCAGTAGAGGAGAATTGGTCATGCTGCCTCTGAGTGGGATGATGATTGCTAGACATAATAATGTGTGGCTGACATATTAATGTCTTCACTTCTGCAGACCAGAATCAGGATGCACATGGTGTCACGATCTTTAAATGGAGCGGACCAAGATGCAGTGAGGGTTCCAGTATACATACTTTTATTTACTTATTGCAACTGGCAAAACAATAAACAAATAAAGATCGTAACTTAGGTGTGTGTGGACGGACGTCTGTCCGTCCGTCCGTCCACACACACCTAAGTTACGATCTTTATTTGCGCGCGCACACACACACACACACACACACACACACACACACACACACACACACACACACACACACACACACACACACACACACACACACACACACACACACACACACACACACACACACACACACACACACACACACACACACACACACACACACACACACACACACACACACACACACATACATACATACATACATACATACATACATACATACATACACAACATATAAATATAATTAATGACCCACAACCCCAGTGAAGAAAAGAACAAACATAAATATGGTTCCCAATTAGAGGTAACGACAATCAGCTGCCTCTAATTGGGAACCATCAACCCAACATATAAATGCACCACCTAGAACTAAAAACCCCTCCTAACCAAAACACAAATGAAACGCCAGCCTGCTATCCCAGGCCAGGACGTGACACAGGGCCTGTCAATCAAATTGATAGGGAACTGCAATGACAAACATTCTCATGAACTTGACTCTTTTGCTTGTTTTTTGTTATATTTTATAGGTACCTTACACATTAGAGCACTAGAGTCAGCAGTTTGATGGTACTTTGGAATTTGGTGCATTTTATTACCTTTACCTTACAAAACAAAATTACTTTAATAATCCTAACGGTAGTTCATTCATAATTACACTGCTGTTTATTCAGACAAGCCCAGTTTATTGCTGTTAAGCAGGGTTTGGTTCTTATCAGTCCATGCCTTGCTTATGCTTGACCGGCTCTTTTGAATACTTTTGCTGCCATTGCATTTAATGCTATTTCCCTTCTTATTAAATACTAATGTGTTGGTAACTGAATTTAGTAAGAATCTATTCTGTTCTACAATGAAATTAAAATGAAATCATCTGGCTGTAATTACTTCTCAACAATAGTTGAATAATAAGGAGATGGATCACTGTTAACTGGGCGAGGACAAAGTGAATTTTAAAAAGATCATTATATCAGTGGAAGTTTGAAATCAATTTGCCACCACTTTAATGGTTTTCATTAAAAATGGATTAAGTGAAACATGGGGTTCTTTCTACAAGATAATGATTAGCAACCAGACTGGTAGGTTACCAGACAGTGGAAAAGTGGAGAGAGAGAGAGGAGAGAGAGAGGGAGAGGATGAGGCTGACTAGACAAGAGTGCAAAGATCAGAAGAGGAGGAGTAGTGTTGACGGTCAGTGGGTCTTAATCTTGCGTCGTTCAGTGGCAGCATTTCTGAAGTGTTTGTCTGACAGGATGTCGGGGGACGCTTGTCTAACGTGCTGCACGCCTGGTGGCTGTGATGTGAAGTGTGTCTGAAGACGGCCACAAGGGACGAAGGAGTTTGACAGAGATAGACTCCACTTCAATCCCACTGCTCTCTCTGTCACCACTCACACATCAGCCACACTGCTGTGTCTGCTACTGACTCATGTCAATCTAAAATGCTCTCCTTTTCATACAACACTTTACAGTTCTAAACATATACACTACAATGGATTCCCTACTCCACCACAAGTAGTCATCAACACGATCATTATGGTTCTGCATAGTCACTGCTATTCAGGGTTCAATAGCAATGGAGTCTGGACCTGAAGGCCGTGTACTTACTGAAAAGGGTCAGTTTTTAACCTTTAATCTTCTAGAAAGGTTCTCAACTGGTTTTGTCTCAGGACCCACATTTTCTATGGAAGATTGCTGTGAGCATCTTGTCAATTGTTGGAAGCTTCACGGTTTGTTCTGAATTAGTGTTTATTTTTTTTACATTGATCTGTTAGCAGAGACAGTGGGGTTCAAACCAATTACAGTATAAATGAAAACCGTGTCGTCTAATCTTACATGCCCTTAGAGGGCGTGACAAAACTATAACCGCTGTATCACTGAAATTGGGCAGGAATTTCTAAGTCACTATTCACCGTTTTGGCAAGCACTCAGCCCTTCTCCATATTTCATCTGTGGAATCATTTGGATGTATTTGTTGAAAGGAGAGGCAGCAGAGACCTAATGCCTGGCAGGCAGACTAACAGCAGCATTTGGCAAGAGACTAAGAAACACGGGGGAATGTGATGTAGGGGAGAGTGAATGGTGAAACAAATATTGTTTTCCACATTAAATCACACAAGCTATACTGGTAATACTGATCTGATCTGTGTGGGCTACAGTCACATGATTTGGAAAGCACACACCTGTCTATATAAGGTCCCACAGTTGACAGTGCATGTCAGAGCAAAAAACCAACCCATGAGGCCGAAGGAATTGTCCGTAGAGCTCCGAGACAGGGTTGTATTGAGGCAATGATCTGGGGAAGGGTACCAAAAAAAACATTGAAGGTCCTGAAGAACACAGTGGCCTTCATCATTCTTAAATGGAAGAAGTTTGGAACCACCAAGACTCGTCCTAGAGCTGGCTGCCCAGCCAAACTGAGCTATCGGGGGAGAAGGGCCTTGGTCAGGGAGGTGATCAATAAACTGATCGGTCACTCGGACAGAGCTCTAGAGTTCCTCTGTGGAGATGGGAGAGCATTTCAAAAGGACAACCATCTCTGCAGCACTCCACCAATCAGGCCTTTATGGTAGAGTGGCCAGACGGAAGCCACTCCTCAGTAAAAGACACATGACAGCCCGCTTGGAGCCTGCCAAAAGGCACCTAAAGGACTCTCTGGTCTGATGAAACCAAGATTGAACTATTTTGCCTGAATGTCAAGCGTCGCGTCTGGAGGAAACCTGGCACCATCCCTAGGGTGAAGCATGGTGGTGGCAGCATCATGCTGTGGGATGTTTTTCAGCGGTAGGGAGACTAGTCAGGATCGAGGGAAAGATGAACAGAGCAAAGTACAGAGAGATCCTTGATGAAAACCTGCTCCAGAGCACTCAGGACCTCAGACTGGGGGACGAATGTTCATCTTCTAACAGGACACCGTCCCTAAGCACACAGCCAAGACAATGCAGGAGTGGCTTCAGGACAAGTCTCTGAATGTCCTTGAGTGGCCCAGCCAGAGACCGGACTTGAACCCAATCGAACATCTCTGGAGAGACCTGAAAATAGCTGTGCAGCAACGCTCCCCATCCAACCTGACAAAGCTTGCGAGCATCTGCAGAGAAGAATGGGAGAAGCTCCCCAAATACAGGTGTGCCAAGCTTGTAGCATCATACCCAAGAAGACTCGAGGCTGTAATCACTGCCAAAGGTGCTTCAACAAAGTATTGAGTTAAAGTGATATTTCAGTTTTTATTTTTAATACGTTTTCAAAACTTTCGAAAACCATTATGGGATATTGTGTGTAGACTGATGAGGGAAAAAAGTAAAGGGGTCTGAATACTTTACGAATGCACTGCATATGTAGGATGTGTGTGGATGGTTCTTGGGTTGGCCGTGATCTGGCCCAGTCTCTGCACCATCAGAGGGACTGTCTCAGTGGGGAAGCGATGGAGGGGCTGATAAACAAGTGTGTGAGAGACAGAGAGCGACTTGGAGCTGGAGTGGTACCCCAGGGGGCAGGAAGCCTGTGGAGCTCTGAGACGAGGGGACAACACAGACAGATGTGGCTGTCAGTAGTGAGACGTCACCAGGGGTGTCGGGAGCCTGGGGAAGGACATGTTTCTATCGACTGCCCTCTACTCTAACTTGTGTATACACGCATGGCACTCGCACACGCACACAGTCCCTCTACCTATTTCTGTCTCTCATTCTCACTCTTCTCCATCTTCATCTCTCTAACTTCTACTAAATACCTGGCAAAGCACTTGATGATAATGATGATGATGCCCCAATACTCCTAGATAGTGGTTATAAAGAAAATGAGACAAGGAAAGGAAACAAGTGTTTTGGTAGGTTTCGTGCTGAGCATCACATTTTCTTGCAAGTCTTTGGAAGGTTGTTTCTAAACAGCTGCCAAGTGGAGGTGTTGGAACAAGGTCTTGATCACGATCACTGATCAACTTTATCCAAAATCTGTGTGGAGATTGTTTCCTCCATTTGATTATTGCTTTGCTCTTGTTTCATTGATCTTTGTCCCAGAGCAGCTGGTAAAAAAAGACTCTCTTCACTGATAGATGATGGTGATATTACCATATGATTACCTGCTGCTTGAAATCTATCTGCACGCAATTACTGCTCTTATGACTGCTGGCCAAATGGGAGATGGTAGCTGAAGCTTTGATAACCATCAGTGTGTTTCCATACCAATAGAGCTACAGTACACTGTGCCAGAAATAGACTCTCACAACAGGCCTTCTACACTAACGTTAGATGACTAACATACAGTTTTATTGCTGTATGATGAAGTAGAGAAAACTACAGTACCAGTCAAAAGGGTTTTTCTTTATTTTTTATATTTTCTACATTGTAGAATAATAGAGAAAACATCAAAACTATGAACTAACACATATGGAATCATGTAGTAACCAAACAATTAAACAAATCCAAATATTGTTAGGCTCTGGGGCAGAATTCGGAAGTTCGGAGAGTCTGACGTGCCCAAAGTAAACTGCCTGTTACTCAGGCCCAGAAGCTAGGATAGGCATATAATGGTAGTAGTTTTGGATAGAAAACACTCTGAAGTTTCTAAAACTGTTAAAATAATGTCTGTGAGTATAACAGAACTTATTTGTCAGGCGAAAACCCGAGGAAAATCCATCTGGAAAATGTGATTTTGTGATGTCACACTTCTTCTTCTGACATGCTATTCAAAGCAGGGGGATTTAGCTCCCAGATTGCAGATCCTATGGCTTCCACTAGATGTCAACAGTCTTTAGACAAGGTTTCAGGCTTGTTTTTTTTTAAAACAACGAGCAAGAGCTGTTTTTCTAAGTGGATCAAACGTTGACCTGTACTGATTTGCTCACATGACAGAGAGCGCACGCTTCGGTTTTTTACTTTTCTATTGAGCAGGTTATTTTCCGTCTGAAATATTATAATTTACATACATAATAGGGTACCTGAGGATTGATTAGAAACGTTGTTTGAGTTGTTTGAGCAAAGTTTATAGGTAACTTTTTTACGTTTTCTATGTCTTGTATATTGAACGAGTGGAGCGGTGGATGAACAAAACGCGCCAACCAAACTGAGCTTTTGGGATATAAAGAGGGACTTTATCGAACAAAAGGACCATTTATTGTGTAGCTGGGACCCTTTGGATTGCCATCAGAGGAAGATCTTCAAAGGTAAGCAAATTATTTTATTGCTATTTTTGAGTTTTGTGACACCCGTGCTGAATATGTATGTGGGGCGCTGTCCTCAGACAATCAAATGCTATGCTTTCGCCATAAAGCCTTTTTGAAATCTGACAACGCTGTGAGATTACCAAGATTCTAAGCTTTTGAATGGTGTGCAACACTTGTATTTTCATGAATGTTAAATATGACTATTTTTGTAATTTGAATTTGGCGCTCTGAATTTTACCGGATGTTGTCGCAGGTGGGGCGCTAGCCCCACTAATCCCTAAGAAGTTTTAAGACAGTTCAAGTAACAGACACATCTCAACATCAACTGTTCAGATGAGACTGCATGAATCAGGCCTTCGTCGAATTGCTGCAAAGACAACACTACTAAAGGACACCAATAATAAGAAGAGACTTGCTTGAGACAAAAAATATTGAAATGGACATTAGTCTGGTGGAAATCTGTCCTTTGGTCTGATGAGTCCAAATTTGAGATTTTTGGTTCCAACCACTGTGTCTTTGTAAGACGCAGAGTAGGTGAACGGATGATCTCTGCATGTGTGGTTCCCAATGTGAAACATGGAGGAGGAGGTGTGATGGTGTGGGGGTGCTTTGCTGGTGACACTGTCTGTGATTTATTTAGAATTCAAGGCACAGTTAACCAGAATGGCTACCTCAGCATTCTGCAGCGATACGCCATCCCATCTGGTTTACGCTTAGTGGCACTATCATTTGTTTTTAAACAGGACAATGACCCAACACACCTCCAGGCTGTGTAAGGGCTATTTGACCAAGAAGGAGAGTGATGGAGTGTTGCATCAGATGACCTGGCCTCCACAATCACCCAACCTCAAAACAATTGAGATGGTTTGGGATGAGTTGGACCGCAGAGAGAATGAAAAGCAGCCAATAAGGGCTCAGCATATGTGGAAACTCTTCAAGACTGTTGGAAAAGCATTACAGGTGAAGCTGGTTGAGAGAATGCCAAGAGTGTGCAAAGCTGTTATCAAGGCAAAGGGTGGCTACTTTGAAAAATCTCAAATATAACATATATTTTGATTTGTTGGTAACTACATGATTCCATATGTGTTATTTCACAGTTTTGATGTCTTCACTATTATTCTACAATGTAGAAAATAATAAAAAGAAAGAAAAACCCTTGACTGAGTAGGTGTGTCCAAACTTTTGACTGGTTCTGTACATGAAGAGAAATACACACCACCACTGATTGTATACACCTGACACGAGAAAGAAAGAGAGCGAGAGAGAGGGAGAGAGAGTGGAATTAAGGTACAAATAGAAGACAAGGAGAGCAAGCATTACAATTATCCTTGGTTAAATACTCAGCAAATGTTTATATCACCCGCAATGATCAACACAATTCACTCTTTAGTTCCCTCAAATTCACTGTTTGATCAATCTGACCCAGGAATGATCTATGAAGACAGTGTTGATTTCATTACCGGTCACCTCAGCCAGAGGAGATGATTATGCAGGATTTAATGACAGACACTTTCCGATTGCCCGGCGTACATCTTTAAAACAAATCAGTCTCCTGCTCATTGCTTGTCTGATCACATTCTCCACACCTCACTACAGGACAAGGTGATCTTGCAGAGCAAAGAGATTGTAATATCAGAGCAATCATCTTAATACATGTAAAAGTGCCATGGGGTATAATTGAAAATGTACCGCTCTCCATCTACAGATTACGTCACCTGACAGACAATCAGACTCTAAGCTTACTTTGAGATAACATTTTATTAACATAGACATCAATGTTTTGGTGTTAAAATATCAAATTACAGATATTTTTGAACACATCAAAAGAGCAGAAGATACCAGATAGATCATTTTTGCATCCTTGGACCAGAAATGTATGGAAGCCAACAGGGAACATTGTAGTAAGCTCTTAAAAGCATGAAGATGTCCTCAAAGTGACTCCAAAGTAATTCGAAGAGCAATGCCTTGCAAACAGAGCTTGTATAGGTTGCCTATAGGTAGCCTATACCAAAATAAAAAACCTGCAATGGCCAAAGTATGTGGGAAAACATGAATATTTGTATTTTGAGCAAACAATTCTCCTAACCAAGAACTGTCTTGGTGTAGTAGGCTAACTCTTGTTCTGTCACAGGTATGCAGAAAGATGGCTGACTAGTTGATTGATGGATCCATAACTTAAATTTGATGTATCCTAATGGGATCTCAATTTGTTTCATTGAGATTTAATGCACTTGTGATTAAGATGACCAAATTAAATGCAAATTATTCAGCATGCCCCCAGAACCATATATCTTTTTATTAACAGTTATTAACATCGATAGAGAGACGAAGGGAGGGAGTGAGAGAGGGGAAGAGAGAGAGAGGGACATAAAATAATAAAAGAAAGAGAGATTCCGTCTATGAACATGCCAGATTTCATCAAACTACTCTCCCCTACGTTATTTATTTCCACTGTCACTGTCCGCTACAGAATGCACCATACTGTACGTCAGAGACAGGGGAAAATATAATCAAAGTTATAGGCCACCCTCATTGCCAGCACAGATCAGCATGACGCGCTGCTCAGAGAATATCAAACAGGTGGAGCGTAGGAGGAGGGGGGACAGGGGGAGAGGGGGAACCACTGTGTGAGGTAATTGGAAGTTTTGTAAAGAAGCAGAAAGTTATTATCAGTGGTGCTGTTCCGTGCCCTGCCGTATGATTGCCATGTTATTTAATAGAGCAACAGAAGCCTGCCACAGAAAGCCCTGAAGGTCCCCCTCACTGGGTGGTGAATACCACCCACACACCTCACAGAGGAGAGACAGAGGGAGAGAGGGAGAGAGCGAGAGAGGGGGGGGGAGCATAGCATGATTCAGAGAGGGATGGGTGAGTGGGAAATGCAATTCTTATTCAACCTGTAATCTAGGCATTGTTCAGAAAGGACTACCACATTTACAAACCTGCCACAGTTCATTAGCTCACAAAAACGAAAGAATCTGGAAATAAATATTTGTAGCTTTTCTATTTTACCACCATGTCTAAGCAACACAGCTCATAACTGCATGCAGTCTCCTTCTGCATCATCACAGCAATTTCCCCACCTGATTATGCTGACAATTGACAGCTGTTGTCATTTTGTTGCTAACATGAACACATTATGTTGACAAGGGATAATGGGAGGGTGAGCCCCAGTGTACCGGAGGAGGCTAATGGAGGAGGCTAATGGAGGAGGCTAATGGCTAATGGAGGAGAGGAGAGGAGAGGAGAGGAGGGAAGGGAAGGGGAGGGGAGATAAGAGGGGGATATAAGAGGGGAGGGGAGGAGAGGAGAGGAGATAAGAGGATTCAACCTCTCAGGCCCTATCTATATTATCACTTCATATGGGTTGCAACTCACATTCTGAAACTTGGTTAGTTGTAGTGCAGTATTTGGTTAGGTTGATGTGCTGTGTTGTTTGGTTGTTGGCAGTGCAAGTGCTGTGGTGTTTGGTTGGTGGCTGTGCTAGTGCTATGGTGCTTGGTTTGGGGCTGTGCAAGTGCTGTGGTGTTTGGTTGGTCGCTGTGCTAGTGCTGTGGTGTTTGGTTGGTGGCTGTGCTAGTGCTGTGGTGTTTGGTTGGTGGCTGTGCTAGTGCTGTGCTGTTTGGTTTTTGGCTGTGCTAGTGCTGTGGTGTTTGATTGGTGGCTGTGTTAGTGCTGTGGTGTTTGGTTGCCCTCGGGTCTTACCTTGGTATCTGAGCAGGAAGGACCCAGGCTGGGTCTGTCTCTGGCTGTGGAATTGAATGGTGATGTGGTTGCTCCAGCTGCGTACTACCAGGCCCTTCAACAGTATAGACTCGTTGGCCAGAACAGAGGGCTCCCGGCCCCCCAGGTCCTCAAACGTCACCCGCTCCCCCTCCCACAGGCTCACGTTCACCACCTACATGGACAAACACACACAGAGGAGACCAGTTCAGTAAAGGACACACATCAATACATACAGGTACATAGACTTGTAAACAGGGTGACAGAGAAATGTGGTAAGATGAAGCCACCTGCCTCCTTCACTGAGCTTTTACCATCATACGATGGCACCTAAGAGATATGCCTCCATGTCACTCTGCAGAGTTTATTCTCATATAAAAACACTTAAGAGATATGCCTCCATGTCACTCCATTTGAAATCATATTAACTACAGTACCTCCCCCCAGGAAGGGAAAAAAGTCATTATTTCGGGCAGTCCACCTCTGAGAAAGTGTGGATGGAAACATATTAAATTACAGATAATGAACATGTATGTCAGAATCCATCAGCTGGAATTCCAGTGTATGATTGGAGAACGTGTGGACAGAGAAGATGGTTCCAAGCCTGACATGTGAAATCTCTGTACCACAGGGGCAATAGACGTGTCAGATAGAAGGATGAGAAAAATGAAAAACAGAAGAACAGAAAACTCCAAACTGGCCTGACGTGAATGAGAGACCACATAAAAAGAGAAAGGGTTAGAGGTGAGGGGTGCACTATGTGGGTGCATGGGGCACTGTGTGGGTGCAAAGTGCACTCTGTGGGGTCTCTAAGTGCGCAAGAAAGGATGATTGTTCGTCTGACATGTTTATTAAACAAAGTTTCTGTGATTATTCTCTTATGAGGACAGTGCCACTATAGCAACAGCTGTCAACTTAAAGACATATATAACGCACAACAACAAGTTAATGTAGTGTTAATGAACTCATAGCTAAAGCATTGCATAATAGTCCCATTCAACAAAGGGCATCACAACCTAACCACATTATACTGAAAGCCCCATGACAATGAAATACTTATAGAATACTGTTGGGGATAATCCAATGTGTTGGCATTAGTCCCGACTGTCTACCTCACACTGATCTAATCCTGGATCAACACAAGTCTGTCTGACAATACGGACGTGGTTTGTTTCGTTAATATGCAACTGGAGGTCAACAGCATATTAAGGTTAAAAGCATCATAATCCCTTCAAGGGGAATTACTACAATATGAATTAAGCTCCTAAAATATGTCCCAATCAAAACCAACTGTGCTGCTAACTATTGTATTTAAAAGCAACACATGAAAACTAAATCATTCATGTGACACTTCCTCATACAATAAACAACAGATTATGGAGCGCATGTGGGGGAGGAGACGTATGCAGTCGACACTGAGCTTTCTGTATCTCTCTCTGCAGCAAACCAGTCCTCCTCTCCAGAGATTCCCCTTCTATCTCTACAGAGGTACGAAGGAATAGGGGGAGGAGGGAGACATAAAAGAGAGAGAATAAAGGAGAAATCTCCTCTAATTAGGTGTACGTTGTGTGAGTGTCTGTGAGGGTACTACAGTATGTGGGCTGCTAGCTAATTATAGAGAATGATTCAGTTGGGGGTAGGGAAGGGATAGAGCACCAGCACTAACATCTGTTCCAGACAGGAGAACTGGGCCATGAGGAGGAGGAGAGGAGAGATAAAGAGACAGTCGTCCCCTGGTCCCCACAGTGAGGGCCCCAGGGCCGTACATGGAGAGTCATGGTTCTGCTGGTTAATACTGAGGGAGTCTGAGAGGTTTGTCTGTCTGGGCCACCTGACACAGTGACACCTGGGCCAACACTGCAGACACAAAACACACTGATAGACAATGTACAGACCAAATACAACACACATAATACCATACACAAAAAAAACACACATTTGTGTAGATCACACATATACAAGTCCTGGCACACACACTGAAAAGGGAGACTTTGTGTGGTTTCCTGTGTGCATTCATATGCCTGTCCTTGAAAGGTTCTGGCAAGTCAGTCACAGACCAAAGATGCTATTACATGAGACCTGAGGCCACTGAATGGTAAGAGAGAAGCAGTAAGATTGGTTAAGTTCTTCCAGGGGAAATTGAACACTGTCAACCTGAGCTGTCTTTCTTCCTGAAAGCCTGTTTCTATTTGAACACCTGAGTAATCCTGGCTTGAGGGGCCGGTTGAATGCAGATCTGTGGAGGTTGTTCCTGCTGAGCCAAGGTCGGCTGAAGGTGGAGAACTGAGTAGTTGTCTCCAGAGAGAAGAGATTACAGTATGTGGAACCAAACTGGACAGCAAGTACCAAACTATGTACTGAGATCAAAAGAGAAAATGTAGAGAAAAAATCCATTGGCCTCGAAAGACTCAGGTCCATGCTCAACACTTGTAGAACATGTTAAAAATACTGAATGTATCCTATCAGCTTGCCTTTCCGATCCCACAGATCGGTTTAAGAGCAATGAGGGTAAAAAAAACACAGGCTAATCTTCACTCATCCTCCTAAGATATGGAACTTTCACATGCTTTACCCGCCTGCACTTCTCATTTAACATTCACCCCAGCCATTTCAATTTCATTATCGCCACAATCCCTACACACCTGTCAGAAAATTGGTTTATGCAGCTCGCCTGAATAAAGCAGGGAAATGGTAGAGAAGGGAGAAAAAATTGTAGGGCAAGGAAAAGCCAGTAACAACATGAAAACAAGAGTAAGGTTATATGGAGGGAAATGAAAGACATGTTGAGATATACTGTGAGATGCCAATTAATTATATATAGTGAGCTCCAAAAGCATTGAGACAGTGACACAAAAAAACATGTTGTCACTATCTCAATGCTTTTGGAGCTCACTGTATCAGGAATATCGAATACTTTATATTCAGTGTGACAGCACATCAGTGGCAAATGTTGTTTAATGTAATCGATGTCTAGTAATCCACCTCTGCTTCTACACTGAAACTTGGCATTGAAAGTTGCTTTATCAAATCAAACTTTATTTGTCACATGCGCTGAATTCAACAAGTGTAGACCTAAACATGAAATTCTTACTTACAAGCCCTTAACCAACAATGCAGTTCAAGAAGAGTTAAGAAAATATTTACCAAGTAAACTAAAGTAAAAAATTATAAAAGTAACACAATAACATAACAATAACGAGGCTATATACTGGGGTACCGGTACTGAGTCAGTGTGCAGGTGTACAGGTTAGTTGAGGTAATTTGTACATGTAGGTAGGGATGAAGTGAATATGCATAGATAATAAACAGCGAGTAGCAGCGGGGGTCAATGTAATAGTCCAGTGGCCATTTGATTAATTGTTCAGCAGTCTTATGGCTTGGGGGTAGAAACTGTTAAGGAGCCTTTTGGTCCTAAACTTGTTCTATGACAATTTTATGGGCCTACATTGAGGGAGAGATTGTTGTCCTGGCACTACACTGCCAGTTCTCTGACCTCCTCCCTATAGGCTGTCTCATCGTTGTCGGTGATCAGGCCTACCTACCACTGTTGTATCGTCAGCAAACTTAATGATGGTGTTGGAGTCAACTAAGTACACACCCCTGAGGGGCCCAGTGTTGAGGATCAGCGTGGCAGACTTGTTGTTGCCTACCCTTACCACCTGGGGGCTGCCCGTCAGGAAGTCCAGGATCCAGTTGTATAAAGTGTAAGTAGTGCTAAAGCTGCATCTCCTCTACACTATTATTTAGAGGGTAGAGAGTAACCATTTGTACATCGTTACAACACTGTATGTATACATAATATGACATTTGTAATGCCTTTATTCTTTTGGAACTTCTGTGAGTGTAATATTTACTGTTCATTTTTATTGTTTATTTCACTTTTGTATATTATCTACCTCACTTGCTTTGGCAATGTTAACATATGATTCCCATGCCAATAAAGCCCCTTGAATTTATTTGAATTGAGTAGAGCATCAGAAAAACATTAGCTGTCCACTTATTCTGGCCTGTCTTACTGAGGTTAATAGCTGCTGCATCTAGATCTCATTGTCTAGATGATCTGAATCAACATTAACACTGATCGAACAATAGAACAACTCCTAAGAGGAGGAGCCTACACAATGTTTATTAACATTGTGTTATACTGATCCAGTTAAATCATCCAACTGAAACACTCTGGAAGCCAACTTTGCTTTCCGATTCTCATTCATCCAATTCTCCATCTCTCTCTCTCTCTCTCCCTCCATTCTTTGCTTTCTCTCTCTCTGTCCTCCTTGTTCTTTCTCTAAATATCAGAATACCTCTTGAAACCCTTTCTGATCTCTTAATTCCTCGACTCTCTGTCCCTTCCTTGTTATTTCCTCTCAGAAAATATTCTGTGAAGTTTACAACAAGGTGACGTGGGAGAGGTAGGGATAGGGCAAGGAGAGTAAGGGGAGCTGTCTTCCAGCCTACAGCCTTACCGCAGACTGAATCCAAGGCAGATGAGCAGGCTGCTGATAGCTGATGTTGTAGCTGACCCACCTTGACCAGGAAAAAATGCATCTTAATAAAAAAACACCAGAAAGGATTCTAAAATGCTGCACTGCACTCTCCACCTCTAAAAACCCTGCCTCAGCCACATTGGTGAACTTCAAATCCTCTCCCAACAATAGCAAGATACAAAAGAGGCAAACCGAGTACAAGGCAGAAGGAGAGATGAGTAATGGACTTTCCCTCCCTCCCTCTCTTCTTTCTTTCCTTTCACACTCCCTCTATGACTCTCTGACTATCAGCCATGGGACTGGAGATTTGCCTGTGTGGCAGCAGGTGTGACTGTAGCCACTTCCAGAGAGTGGCTATGGTGTTGTGAGGGTCACCATGTGGGAGCTGTCCCAGATAGAGGTCAGCGGTCTCATCTGCTGCCTGATCCTGTCGGTGTCTGCCTGGAGACAGCAGGTGCACATCCAAAAATGAGAGAAAACTCAGGATGTGAACTAACACGGCTGCCATTCCTGCCACTTGACCCGCTGAGTTCAGTGTTAGGGATATAAATGAATAACACTGAAAATAACCAGCACTTCACTCAGAGGACATTATGATCTTGTAAGGACCTTGGATGTCTTAGCCAGAAAGCTCAAGTTCACAAACCTGGTGTCCAGGAGACTTTTACATTTAATTAGGCAAATCAGTTAAGAACACATTCTTATTTACAACGACAGCCTACCCCGGACGATGCTGGGACAATTGTGTGCCGCCCTTTGGGACTATTCACGTCTGGTTGTGATACAGCCTGGAATTGAACCAGGGTCTGTAGTGACGCCTCTAGCACTGAAATGCAGTGCCTTAAACCGCTGTGCCACTCGGGAGCCCTAGTGCTGGGATGCCGTTGGGCTGAAACAGACTCCAGATTGTGGTTCAACCCTGTCTTGTCTCAGTGAGGGAAGAGCAGGGAGAAAACAACAGTCAACGTTGTCATGGCGAGTTATTTACACTGTCACCCAGGTGGTGCACAGTACCGGTGCTCAGTAGTGCTGACAAGACAAACAAGTACAGTGAGATCAGAGAGAGCTGTGCTCTCTCACTGCCACTAAGTGCATCTTCTTGCCTCTCTTTCCCCCAGTGTTGTGTTCACAGAGCCCATGTGTAATCTGCTAATTGCGCTTCTCCCAGCTCCTCCATGGCCCCTCCATGGTTCCTAACAGGCATCAGTGCAGCTGATAACAGGAGAAAATTCACTGTGAGGAAAGAAAAACACAAGGGCCTGATCCAGAGAGAGGAGGGGAGATGAGCGAGGAAGAGAGGCCTGGTCCAGAGAGAAGAGGGGAGAGGAGAGAGGAGGAGAAGCCTGGTCCAGAGAGAGGAGGTGAGAGGAGAGAGAAGAGAGGAGGAGAGGCCTGGTCCAGAGAGAAGAGAGGAGAGGAAGGGCCTGGTCCAGAGAGAGGAGGGGAGAGTGGAGGAGAGGCCTGGTCCAGAGAGAGGAGGGGAGAGTGGAGGAGAGACCTGGTCCAGAAAGAGGAGGGGAGGGGAGAGAGGAGGAGAGGCCTGGTCCAGAGAGAGGACGGGAGAGTGGAGGAGAGGCCTGGTCCAGAGAGAGGAGAGGAGGGGACAGGAGGAGAGCGAGGAGGAGAGGCCTGGTCCAGAGTGAGGAGGGGAGAGGAGGGAGGAGAGACCTGGTCCAGAGAGAGGAGGGGAGGGCAGAGAGGAGGAGAGGCCTGGTCCAGAGAGAGGAGGGGAGAGGAGGGAGGACGAGAGGCCTGGTACAGAGAGAGCTGCTGATTGTGAAGGAGGAGAGAGGATCGGAGAGAAAAGGCCTCTGTGACACCAGCTTCTCCAGAAGCTGGAGAAAAGTGGAAATTACATTTTATAGGATGTGGAGGTAGCTGTTTGACAGCTTCTTCTGCCTGAGCTGAAACATCAGAGCCATTGGGGAATGGATATTAATCTTATTTCAGAGATATAGACACAAGTTTGACACACACATGCTACTGGGTAAGTGTACAGTATATATTACTGGTGAGCTCTCATTGCTGAAGATACTGCTCTTGTGACAAAGCGAAAATGTAGAGTTTCCATCAACCTCACTCGCACTGCGCGCAATGTAGATATCAAAGAACACCACAGTTCACGGGCAGAGTAGTGGGTGAAACCATTCACTTCAGAAAATGGTGTGACATAAATAAAGTTTCCTTTCATCGTGTGTTGTTGAATTCATAAAAATATTTGATGCCATTGCTGTAAGGTTGGCAATACAAGAGGTCTCCAGACTTACCTTTTTTTTTTTTTTCTTGAAAGAACAACTAGTGGGTTTTAAGTGCTTCTCCCCTATTTGGAAAGTTGGTCTGCCTGCTCTTCAGTCTGAGAGATATTCTGCGAGCAGTGAATGTGTGACTGTGACCGTCCTGTCAATGCCTGTCATCACTGTTTGATATATTTTACTGCAGATAAAAATCAAGTCAACCTGAAGTGTGGGTGTCCGTGTGCCTTTCTTCTGGGTGGCTATATGAAGTTGGTTACACTCTCTCCCACAGATGAGGACATGTCATTAACAGGCCCTTGTTTTCACTTGCCTCCAGCTCGCTAGTTATGATTGAGTTGTGGGCTATCTATTAGGAGATCAGAGTAGAGTGGGCCAGGGTATTGATTCTTGTCCCTCCAGTAGTAAAAGGTCTGAGCCGTGTGCATTAGTGTACTGGGAGTCAGTGAGACTGGCTAAGCACAGCTAAAGCCCTGTGGGCTACAGCCTGAACTCTATCAGGGTTCAGTCAGGGAGGGAGCCACTGTGCCATTAACATGTTGCAGGTGACTAAACGCTGCATGCCTCCTCCTCCCTCTGGCACACAGTAACCTAATAAATTAGTCAAAGGTTCAGGACACACATCATGTTTATGGTAATAATGATTTACAGGCATAATGTAGCCTACGTGTTCCAGCTGTGGGTGGCTCATGGCTGAGGTTGATAAATCCATTACCCTCTGCACCCAGGTTTATGTAATCTTCTGCAGTCTGTGGCGCACAAACTGTATGTCATTTCACTACGAAGCGTGTGCACAGTGGAGAATGATTTACATATGAGAGAAACATATCCTCGACTCACACTGAGAAAATGGAGAAACAAATGTGTTTGAACATGTATATATTTTCTAGCAATTTTGTTGTAGCCTGGTTGTCAACATTTCCATATATTTAGATAGTTCATATCATCCCAGACAGTCACTCTTTAGTGAAGCACTCTTCCTCAGTCCTCCAAAACGTATCAGGGTGAAACTTACCGAATATTCAACTGACAGATTGCGCCACCCTGTATTATAGCAGTGACAGATGCATCCTAATCAATCTCTGCCGTCAACCCAGACAGAGACTGCAGATAGAACTGTACTTTATTGAACTGTACCGAGGTCCACTTAAGAGAGAGTAGTTGGGAATATTGACCCATCAGTCAATACTCTGCAGTACTACCCACCATGGCTTCAGTAAGCTGCTTAAAGATACTCTCCCACCACCTACACACTGCTGGAGTGGACATAAATCAAATCAAATCCAAGTTTATTTGTCACGTGCGCCGAATACAACAGGTGTAGACCTTACAGTGAAATGCTTACTTACAGGCTCTAAACAATAGTGCAAAAAATATATATTAGGTGAACAATGGGTAAGTAAAGAAATAAAAACAACAGTAAAAAAAAAAAGACAGGCTATATACAGTAGCGAGGCTATATACAGTAGCGAGGCTATAAAAGTAGCGAGGCTATAAAAGTAGCGAGGCTACATACAGACACCGGTTAGTCAGGCTGATTGAGGTAGTATATGTACATGTAGTTATGGTTAAAGTGACTATGCATATATGATGAACAGAGAGTAGCAGTAGCGTAAAAAATGGGTTGGCGGGTAGTGGGTGGCGGGACACAATGCAGATAGATAGCCCGGTTAGCCAATGTGCGGGAGCACTGGTTGGTCGGTCCAATTGAGGTAGTATGTACATGAATGTATAGTTAAAGTGACTATGCATATATGATAAACACAAAGTCGTGGGGCGTGAGGGCGGGGAAGGGTTGGCACAATGCAAAAAGTCCAGATAGCCATTTGATTACCTGTTCAGGATTCTTATGGCTTGGGGGTAAAAACTGTTGAGAAGCCTTTTTGTCCTAGACTTGGCACTCCGGTACCGCTTGCCATGCGGTAGTAGAGAGAACAGTCTATGACTGGGGTGGCTGGGGTCTTTGACAATTTGTAGGGCCTTCCTCTGACACCGCCTGGTGTAGAGGTCCTGGATGGCAGGCAGTTTAGCCCCAGTGATGTACTCTCAACCTGCTCCACTACAGCCCCGTCGATGAGAATGGGGGCGTGCTCGGTCCTCCTTTTCCTGTAGTCCACAATCATCTCCTTAGTCTTGGTTACGTTGAGGGAGAGGTTGTTGTCCTGGCACCACATGGCCAGGTCTCTGACCTCCTCCCTATAGGCTGTCTCGTCGTTGTCGGTGATCATGCCTACCACTGTTGTGTCATCTGCAAACTTAATGATGGTGTTGGAGTCGTGCCTGGCCATGCAGTCGTGGGTGAACAGGGAGTACAGGAGGGGACTGAGCACGCACCTCTGGAGAGCTCCAGTGTTGAGGATCAGCGTGGCAGATGTGTTGCTACCTACCCTCACCACCTGGGGGCGGCCCGTCAGGAAGTCCAGGATCCAGTTGCAGAGGGAGGTGTTTAGTCCCAGGATCCTTAGCTTAGTGATGAGCTTTGAGGGTACTATGGTGTTGAACGCTGAGCTGTAGTCAATGAATAGCATTCTCACATAAGTGTTCCTTTTGTCCAGGTGTGAAAGGGCAGTGTGGAGTGCAATAGAGTGCAATTGCATCATCTGTTGATCTGTTTGGGCGGTATGCAAATTGGAGGGGGTCTAGGGTTTCTGGGATAATGTTGTTGATGTGAGCCATTACCAACCTTTCAAAGCACTTCAAGGCTACGGACGTGAGTTATACGGGTCTGTAGTCATTTAGGCAGGTTGCCTTTGTGTTCTTGGGCACAGGGACTATGGTGGTCTGCTTGAAGCATGTTGGTATTACAGACTCAATCAGGGACATGTTTAAAATGTCAGTGAAGACACCTGCCAGTTGGTCAGCACATGCCCGGAGCACACGTCCTGGTAATCCGTCTGGCCCCGCAGCCTTGTGTATGTTGACTTGTTTAAAGGTCTTACTCACGTCGGCTACTGGGCTGGACTCTCATATGAAATGCAGTCCTTGGTTAGGAAATGAGCATATTTTAGTTTGGTCTGCAGTGTACTAATCTATGAACTGCCAAAGACTTGGGACTACAGCAAAAAGTTAACTGAAGACTATCCTACCTACACATGACAACTACAATTTATGGGTGGTTAACAGAGGGGTCTCTGACTTAACCAGAAGGTGCAATTATGAAACGCCCATCGTCACATGGTAGACCTGATGGGGCTTGCTTTCGTGTGGAGTGAGGGTGGTATACCATAAGGACTTGGTGGAGTTGTGAGGGTGGTATACTATATGGACTTGGTGGAGTTGTGAGGGTGGTATACTATACGGACTTGGTGGAGTTGAGGGTGGTATACTATATGGACTTGGTGGAGTTGAGAGGGTGGTATACTATATGGACATGGTGGAGTTGTTAAGGTGGTATACTATACGGACTTGGTCGAGTTGAGGGTGGTATACTATATGGACTTGGTGGAATTGTTAGGGTGGTAAACTATATGGACTTGGTGGAAGTGGAGGGTGGTATTCTATATGGACTTGGTCGAGTTGAGAGTGGTATACTATATGGACTTGGTGGAGAAGAGGGTGGTAAACTTTATGGACTTGATGGAGTTGAGAGGGTGGTATACTATATGGAACTGGTGGAGTTGAGGGTGGTATTCTATATGGACTTGGTGGAGTTGAGAGGGTGGTAAACTATATGGACTTGGTGGAGTTGAGGGTGGTATACTATATGGACTTGGTGGAGTTGAGAGGGTGGTAAAATATATGGACTTGAATGAGTTGAGGGTGGTATACAATATGGATTTGGTGGAGTTGAGAGGGTGGTATACTATATGGACTTGGTGGAGTTGTGAGGGTGGAATTCTATATGGACTTGGTGGAATTGAGAGGGTGGTAAAATATATGGACGTGTTGGAGTTGAGAGGGTGGTATACTATATGGACTTGAATGAGTTGAGGGCGGTATACTATATGGACTTGTTGGAGATGAGGGTGGTACACTATATGGACTTGGTGGAGTTGAGAGGGTGGTATACTATATGGACTTGAATGAGTTGAGGGCGGTATACTATATGGACTTGATGGAGATGAGGGTGGTACACTATATGGACTTGGTGGAGTTGAGAGGGTGGTATACTATATGGACTTGAATGAGTTGAGGGCGGTATACTATATGGACTTGGTGGAGTTGAGGGTGGTACACTATATGGACTTGGTGGAGTTGAGAGGGTGGTATACTATATGGACTTGGTGGAGTTGTGAGGGTGGTATACTATACGGACTTGGTGGAGTTGAGGGTGGTATACTATATGGACTTGGTGGAGTTGAGAGGGTGGTATACTATATGGACATGGTGGAGTTGTTAAGGTGGTATACTATACGGACTTGGTCGAGTTGAGGGTGGTATACTATATAGACTTGGTGGAATTGTTAGGGTGGTAAACTATATGGACTTGGTGGAAGTGGAGGGTGGTATTCTATATGGACTTGGTTGAGTTGAGAGTGGTATACTATATGGACTTGGTGGAGAAGAGGGTGGTAAACTTTATGGACTTGATGGAGTTGAGAGGGTGGTATACTATATGGACCTGGTGGAGTTGAGGGTGGTATTCTATATGGACATGGTGGAGTTGAGAGGGTGGTAAACTATATGGACTTGGTGGAGTTGAGGGTGGTATACTATATGGACTTGGTGGAGTTGAGAGGGTGGTAAAATATATGGACCTGGTGGAGTTGTGAGGGTGGAATTCTATATGGACTTGGTGGAGTTGAGAGGGTGGTAAATATATGGACGTGTTGGAGTTGAGAGGGTGGTATACTATATGGACTTGAATGAGTTGAGGGCGGTATACTATATGGACTTGTTGGAGATGAGGGTGGTACACTATATGGACTTGGTGGAGTTGTGAGGGTGGTATACTATATGGACTTGGTGGAATTGAGAGGGTGGTATTCTACATGGACTTGGTGGAGTTGAGAGGGTGGTAAAATATATAGACATGTTGGAGTTGAGAGGGTGGTATACTATATGGACTTGAATGAGTTGAGGGCGGTATACTATATGGACTTGGTGGAGTTGAGGGTGGTACACTATATGGACTTGGTGGAGTTGTGAGGGTGGTATACTATATGGACTTGGTGGAGTTGTGAGGGTGGTATACTATACGGACTTGGTGGAGTTGAGGGTGGTATACTATATGGACTTGGTGGAGTTGAGAGGGTGGTATACTATATGGACATGGTGGAGTTGTTAAGGTGGTATACTATACGGACTTGGTCGAGTTGAGGGTGGTATACTATATGGACTTGGTGGAATTCTTAGGGTGGTAAACTATATGGACTTGGTGGAAGTGGAGGGAGGTATTCTGTATGGACTTGGTCGAGTTGAGAGTGGTATACTATATGGACTTGGTGGAGAAGAGGGTGGTAAACTTTATGGACTTGATGGAGTTGAGAGGGTGGTATACTATATGGACCTGGTGGAGTTGAGGGTGGTATTCTATATGGACTTGGTGGAGTTGAGAGGGTGGTATACTATATGGACTTGGTGGAGTTGAGGGTGGTATACTATATGGACTTGGTGGAGTTGAGAGGGTGGTAAAATATATGGACTTGAATGAGTTGAGGGTGGTATACAATATGGATTTGGTGGAGTTGAGAGGGTGGTATACTATATGGACTTGGTGGAGTTGTGAGGGTGGAATTCTATATGGACTTGGTGGAGTTGAGAGGGTGGTAAAATATATGGACGTGTTGGAGTTGAGAGGGTGGTATACTATATGGACTTGAATGAGTTGAGGGCGGTATACTATATGGACTTGTTGGAGATGAGGGTGGTACACTATATGGACTTGGTGGAGTTGAGAGGGTGGTATACTATATGGACTTGAATGAGTTGAGGGCGGTATACTATATGGACTTGATGGAGATGAGGGTGGTACACTATATGGACTTGGTGGAGTTGAGAGGGTGGTATACTATATGGACTTGAATGAGTTGAGGGCGGTATACTATATGGACTTGGTGGAGTTGAGGGTGGTACACTATATGGACTTGGTGGAGTTGAGAGGGTGGTATACTATATGGACTTGGTGGAGTTGTGAGGGTGGTATACTATACGGACTTGGTGGAGTTGAGGGTGGTATACTATATGGACTTGGTGGAGTTGAGAGGGTGGTATACTATATGGACATGGTGGAGTTGTTAAGGTGGTATACTATACGGACTTGGTCGAGTTGAGGGTGGTATACTATATAGACTTGGTGGAATTGTTAGGGTGGTAAACTATATGGACTTGGTGGAAGTGGAGGGTGGTATTCTATATGGACTTGGTTGAGTTGAGAGTGGTATACTATATGGACTTGGTGGAGAAGAGGGTGGTAAACTTTATGGACTTGATGGAGTTGAGAGGGTGGTATACTATATGGACCTGGTGGAGTTGAGGGTGGTATTCTATATGGACATGGTGGAGTTGAGAGGGTGGTAAACTATATGGACTTGGTGGAGTTGAGGGTGGTATACTATATGGACTTGGTGGAGTTGAGAGGGTGGTAAAATATATGGACTTGGTGGAGTTGTGAGGTTTGAATTCTATATGGACTTGGTGGAGTTGAGAGGGTGGTAAATATATGGACGTGTTGGAGTTGAGAGGGTGGTATACTATATGGACTTGAATGAGTTGAGGGCGGTATACTATATGGACTTGTTGGAGATGAGGGTGGTACACTATATGGACTTGGTGGAGTTGTGAGGGTGGTATACTATATGGACTTGGTGGAATTGAGAGGGTGGTATTCTACATGGACTTGGTGGAGTTGAGAGGGTGGTAAAATATATAGACATGTTGGAGTTGAGAGGGTGGTATACTATATGGACTTGAATGAGTTGAGGGCGGTATACTATATGGACTTGGTGGAGTTGAGGGTGGTACACTATATGGACTTGGTGGAGTTGTGAGGGTGGTATACTATATGGACTTGGAGTTGTGAGGGTGGTATACTATACGGACTTGGTGGAGTTGAGGGTGGTATACTATATGGACTTGGTGGAGTTGAGAGGGTGGTATACTATATGGACATGGTGGAGTTGTTAAGGTGGTATACTATACGGACTTGGTCGAGTTGAGGGTGGTATACTATATGGACTTGGTGGAATTCTTAGGGTGGTAAACTATATGGACTTGGTGGAAGTGGAGGGTGGTATTCTGTATGGACTTGGTCGAGTTGAGAGTGGTATACTATATGGACTTGGTGGAGAAGAGGGTGGTAAACTTTATGGACTTGATGGAGTTGAGAGGGTGGTATACTATATGGACCTGGTGGAGTTGAGGGTGGTATTCTATATGGACTTGGTGGAGTTGAGAGGGTGGTATACTATATGGACTTGGTGGAGTTGAGGGTGGTATACTATATGGACTTGGTGGAGTTGAGAGGGTGGTAAAATATATGGACTTGAATGAGTTGAGGGTGGTATACAATATGGATTTGTTGGGGTTGAGAGGGTGGTATACTAAATGGACTTGGTGGAATTGAGAGGGTGGTATTCTACATGGACTTGGTGGAGTTGAGAGGGTGATAAAATATATAGACATGTTGGAGTTGAGAGGGTGGTATACTATATGGACTTGAATGAGTTGAGGGCGGTATGCTATATGGACTTGGTGGAGTTGAGGGTGGTACACTATATGGACTTGGTGGAGTTGTGAGGGTGGTATACTATATGGACTTGGTGGAGTTGAGAGGGTTGTATACTATATGGACTTGGTGGAGTTGAGAGGGTGGTATTCTATATGGACTTGGTGGAGTTGAGAGGGTGGTATACTATATGGACTTGAATGAGTTGAGAGGTGGTATACTATATGGACTTGGTGGAGTTGAGAGGGTGGTATACTATATGGACTTGGTGGAGTTGAGAGGGTGGTATACTATATGGACTTGGTGGAGTTGAGAGGGTGGTATACTACATGGACTTGGTGGAGTTGAGAGGGTGGTGTACTATATGGACTTGGTGGAGTTGAGAGGGTGGTATACTATATGGACTTGGTGTAGTTGAGATTGGTATACTATATGGACTTTGTGGAGTTGAGGGTGGTATACTATATCGACTTTGTGGAGTTCTTAGAGGTGGTATACTATATGGACTTGGTGGAAGTGGAGGGTGGTATACTGTATGGACTTGGTGGAGTTGAGAGTGGTATACTATATGGACTTGGTGGAGAAGAGAGGTGGTATACTTTATGGACTTGATGGAGTTGAGAGGGTGGTATACTATATGGACTTGGTGGAGTTGAGGGTGGTATACTATATGGACTTGGTGGAGTTGAGAGGGTGGTATACTATATGGACTTGGTGGAGTTGAGGGTGGTATACTATATGGACTTGGTGGAGTTGAGAGGGTGGTATACTACATGGACTTGGTGGAGTTGAGAGAGGTGGTATATACTATATGGACTTGGTGGAGTTGAGAGGGTGGTATATATGGACTTGGTGGAGTTGAGAGGGTGGTATACTATATGGACTTGAATGAGTTGAGGTGGTATACTATATGGACTTGGTGGAGTTGAGGGTGGTATACTATATGGACTTGGTGGAGTTGAGAGGGTGGTATACTATATGGACTTGGTGGAGTTGAGAGGGTGGTATACTATATGGACTTGGTGGAGTTGAGAGGGTGGTATACTATATGGACTTGGTGGAGTTGAGAGGGTGGTATACTATATGGACTTGAATGAGTTGAGTTGGTATACTATATGGACTTGGTGGAGTTGAGAGGGTGGTACTACTATATGGACTTGGTGGAGTTGAGAGGGTGGTATACTATATGGACTTGGTGGAGTTGAGAGGGTGGTATACTATATGGACTTGGTGGAGTTGAGGGTGGTATACTATATGGACTTGGTGGAGTTGAGAGGGTGGTATACTATATGGACTTGGTGGAGTTGAGGTGGTATACTATATGGACTTGGTGGAGTTGAGAGGTGGTATACTATATGGACTTGGTGGAGTTGAGAGGTGGTATACTATATGGACTTGGTGGAGTTGAGAGGGTGGTATACTATATGGACTTGGTGGAGTTGAGGGTGGTATACTATATGGACTTGGTGGAGTTGAGAGGGTGGTATACTATATGGACTTGGTGGAGTTGAGAGGGTGGTATACTATATGGACTTGGTGGAGTTGAGGGTGGTATACTATATGGACTTGGTGGAGTTGAGAGGGTGGTATACTATATGGACTTGGTGGAGTTGAGGGTGGTATACTATATGGACTTGGTGGAGTTGAGAGGGTGGTATACTATATGGACTTGGTGGAGTTGAAAGGGTGGTATAATATATGGACTTGTTGGAGTAGAGAGGGTGGTATACTATATGGACTTGGTGGAGTTGAGAGGTGGTATACTATATGGACTTGTTGGAGTTGAGAGGGTGGTATACTATATGGACTTGGTGGAGTTGAGGGTGGTATACTATATGGACTCAGTGGAGTTGAGGGTGGTATACTATATGGACTTGGTGGAGTTGAGGGTGGTATACTATATGGACTTGGTGGAGTTGAGGGTGGTATACTATATGGACTTGGTGGAGTTGAGGGTGGTATACTATATGGACTTGGTGGAGTTGAGAGGGTGGTATACTACATGGACTTGGTGGATTTGATGGTGGTATACTACATGAACTTGGTGGAGTTGTTAGGGTGGTATACTATATGGACTTGGTCGAGTTGAGGGTGGTATACTAAATGGACTTGGTGGAGTTGTTAGTGTGGTATACTATATGGACTTGGAGGAGTTGAGGGTGATATACTATATGGACTCGGTGGAATTGAGGGTGGTATACTATATGGACTTGGTGGAGTTGAGGGTGGTATACTACATACACTTGGTGGAGTTGAGAGGGTGGTATACTATATGAACTTGATAGAGTTGACAGGGTTTTATACTATATGTACTTGGTCGTGTTGAGGGTGGTATACTATATGGACTTGGTGGAGATGAGGGTGGTATACTATATGGACTTGAATGAGTTGAGGGCGGTATACTATATGGACTTGGTGGAGTTGAGGGTTGTACACTATATGGACTTGGTGGAGTTGTGAGGGTGGTATACTATATGGACTTGGTGGAGTTGAGAGGGTGGTATTCTACAAGGACTAGGTGGAGTTGAGAGGGTGGTGTACTATATGGACTTGGTGGAGTTGAGAGTGGTATAATATATGGACTTGGTGGAGTTGAGGGTGGTATACTATATGGACTTGGTGGAGTTGAGAGGGTGGTATACTACATGGATTTGGTGGAGTTGAGGGTGGTATACTATATCGACTTGGTGGAGTTGAGGGTGGTATACTATATGGACTTGGTGGAGTTGAGGGTGGTATTCTATATGGACTTGGTCGTGTTGAGGGTGGTATACTATATGGACTTGGTGGAGTTGTGTGGGTGGTATACTATATGGAGTTGGTAGAGTTGAGAGGGTGGTGTAATATATGGACTTGTTGGAGGTGAGAGGGTGGTATACTATATGGACTTGGTGGAGTTGAGGGTGGTATACTATATGGACTTGTGGAGTTGAGGGTGGTATACTACATGGACTTGGTGGAGTTGAGAGGTTGGTAAAATATATGGACTTGTTGGAGTTGAGAAGGTGGTATACTATATGGACTTGGTGGAGTTTAGGGGTGTATACTATATGGACTTGTGGAGTTGAGAGTGGTATACTATATAGACTTGGTGGAGTTGAGGGTTGTATTCTATATGGACTTGGTGGAGTTGAGAGGGTTGTATACTACATGGACTTGGTGGAGTTGAGAGGGTGGTATACTATATGAACTTGATAGAGTTGACAGGGTGGTATACTATATGATTTTGGTAGAGTTGAGAGGGTGTTAAACTACATGGACTTGGTGGAGTTGAGGGTGGTATTCTATATGGACTTGGTGGAGTTGAGGGTGTTATTCTATATGGACTTGGTGGAGTTGAGAGGGTGGTAAACTATATGTACTTGGTCGAGTTTAGGGTGGTATACTATATGGACTTGGTGGAGTTGTGAGGGTGGTATAGTATATGGACTTGGTGGAGTTGAGGGTGGTATATTATATGGTCTTGTGGAGTTGAGAGTGGTATACTATATAGACTTGGTGGAGTTGAGGGTGGTATACTATATGGACTTGGTGGAGTTGAGAGGGTGGTATACTACATGGACTTGGTGGATTTGATGGTGGTATACTATATGAACTTGGTGGAGTTGTTAGGGTGGTAAACTATATGGACTTGGTGGAGTTGAGAGGGTGGTAAAATATATGGACTTGTTGGAGTTGAGAGGGTGGTATACTATATGGACTTGAATGAGTTGAGGGCGGTATACTATATGGATTTGGTGGAGTTGAGAGGGTGGTATACTATATGGACTTGGTGTATTTGAGAGGGTGGTATACTATATGGACTTGGTGGAGTTGAGGGTGGTATACTATATGGACTTGATGGAGTTGTGAGGGTGGTATACTATATGGACTTGGTGAAGTTGAGTGGGTTGATTACTATATGGACTTGGTGGAGTTGAAGGTGGTATACTATATGGACTTGGTGGAGTTGAGAGGGTGGTATACTACATGGACTTGGTGGATTTGATGGTGGTATACTATATGAACTTGGTGGAGTTGTTAGGGTGGTATACTATATGGACTTGGTCGAGTTGAGGGTGGTATAGTACATGGACTTGGTGGAGTTGTTAGGGTGGTATACTATATGGACTTGGAGGAGTTGAGGGTGGTATACTATATGGACTTGGTGGGGTTGAGTGTGGTATACTATATGGACTTGGTGGAGTTGAGGTTGGTATACTATATGGACTCGGTGGAGTTTAGGGTGGTATACTATATGGACTTGGTGGAGTTGAGGGTGGTATACTACATACACTTGGTGGAGTTGAGGGTGGTATACTACATACACTTGGTGGAGTTGAGAGGGTGGTATATAATATGGACTTGGTGGAGTTGAGGGTGGTATACCATTTGGACTTGGTGGAGTTGATGGTGGTATACTATATGGACTTGGTGGAGTTGAGGCTGTTAAACTATATGGACTTGGTGGAGTTGAGAGGGTGGTATATAATATCGAGTTGAGGGTTGTATACTATTTGGACTTGGTGGAGTTGATGGTGGTATACTATATGGACTTGGTGGAGTTGAGGGTGGTATACTATATGGACCTAGTGGAGTTGAGAGGGTGGTATACTATATGGACTTGTTGGAGTTGTAGGTGGTATACTAAATGGACTTGGTGGAGTTGAGGGTGGTATAAAATATGGACTTGGTGGATTTGAGAGGGTGGTATACTATATGGACTTGGTGGAGTTGTGAGGGTGGTATACTATATGGACTGGATGGAGTTGTGAGGTTGATATACTATATGGACTTGGGGAGTTTCAGAACTGGAAACACAAATCTCTCTCACTCTTTCTACAGCCCTCTCTTCCTCCACTCTGAATCAGTGCTGGAGCAGTCAATTTTGAAGACCCTATGGTCTAAAGGAGCAGTGTACTAGGCAGCCGTGGGTCATTGACCACAAAGCAGGGCAATTCCACACAGAAAATACACAAATTCTGCCCAAGGAGTAATCCACATCAGTCTTTATCTTCTAAGGCCTACATGAAGGCAAACGTTTAAATCCTTACTCTCAAGTGGATGATAAACTGGAGTTTTTCAGACTCACATTCTACAAAGCCCCCTGGCCTAGAGAAGTCCTTTGAAGTAGATTAATCCAAAAGATTTCCAGATAAGAGGAATAATCAACCCAGTCTTTAAGAAACGGGATGATACAAATCGACTATCTGACCATTAAGCCATCTGTAATGAGTACGCTGGAAGTCAGGAAGCAAGAATTAATAATAAATAGAACATAGTACAAAACAAGAAACACAAAAAACGTACAGACATGAAATAGAAACAGACAATAAAGTCAATAATGCCTGAGGAAAGAATCAAGGGGAGTGACAGATATGGGGGAGGTAATCAGGAAGGTGATGGAGTCCAGGTGAGTCTCATGAGGTGCAGGAGCGTGTAATGATGGTGACAGGTGTGTGTGATAATGAGTAAACTGCCGACAAGGAGCACCAGAGAGTGGGAGCAGCAGTAGACTTGACACCAGCTGAAGTGCAGAGAGGTATAGAGGGTGTATGGGACTATAGAGGGGTGTGCTTGCTCCAGGCAAAGACTAAGTGTAGAGGGGTGTAGAGGGGTGTATAGGGGTGTAGAGGGGTGTAGACTGGGTGTAAACTGTGTGTAGACTATGTAAAGGGCTGGGGAATGTAAGGAGGTGTAGAATGGTGAAGTGGAGTGTAGAGGGCTTGGGGGTGTAGCAGAGTGTAGAGGGGTGTAGACTGGTTATAGAGGGGTGTAGAGGGGTGTAGAGGGTTGTAGAGGGGTGTAGACACTTGTAGATGGGTTGTAGACTGGATGTAGAGAGCTGTCGAGGGGTTTAGTTCGGTGTAGAGGGCTGTAGAGGGATGTAGGCTGGGTGTAGAGGGCTAGGGGGTGTAATGGGGTGTAGGGGGTTGTAGAGGAGTGTAGACTAGGTGTTTAGGGGTGTATAGGGATGTAGACGGGGTAGAGGGCTGGGGGGTGTAGAGGGGTGTAGACTGGGTGTAGAGGGGTGTAGACAGATGTAGAGGGTTGGGGGTTGTAGAGGGGTGTATTGGGTGTGGTGTGGTGAAGGGGGTGTAGGCGGCTGTAGAGGGGTGTAGACTGGTCAAAGATGGATGTAGAGTGGTGTAAAATGTTGAAGAGGGCTGGGGGGTGTAGTGAAGTATAGGTAGGATGTAGGGGGGTGTATCCTGGGTATAGAGGGGTGTAGAGGGTTGTATTTGATATTTGGTATTTTATTAGGATCCCCGTTAGCTGTTTCAAAAGCAGCAGCTACTCTTCCTGGGGTCCACACAAAACATGAAACATAATACAGAATGACATAATACAGAACATCATTAGACAAGAACAGCTCAAGCACAGAACTGCATACATTTTTAAAAGGCACACGTAGCCTACATATCAATGCATACACACAAACTATCTAGGTCAAATAGGGGAGAGGCGTTATGCCGTGAGGTGTTGCTTTATCTGTTTTTTGAAACCAGGTTTGCTGTTTATTTGAGCAATGTGAGATGGAAGGAAGTTCCATGCAATAAGGGCTCTATATATTACTGTACGTTTTCTTGAATTTGTTCTGGATTTGGGGACTATGAAAAGACCCCTGGTGGCATGTCTGGTGGGATAAGTGTGTGTGTCAGAGCTGTGTGTAAGTTGACTATGCAAACAATTTTGGAGTTTCAACACATTAATGTTTGTTACAAAAAGAAGAATTGATGCAGTCAGTCTCTCCTTGTCACATTCTGGCCATAGAGAGCCCTCTGGGTTCTCTATGGGGATTTGAGCCAGGATGTGACTAGGGGTGTTTAGGATTCTTTATGTGGGTTTTTTGAGTTGGTTCCCAATTAGAGGCAGCTGTTAGTCATTGCCTCTAATTGGGAATCCTATTTAGTTTGTTCCCTTCCCCACCTGCCTTTGTGGGTTATTTGTTTTGGTTAGTGCAGTGTATGCGCTACATACAGTGGGGAGAACAAGTATTTGATACACTGCAGGTTTTCCTACTTACAAAGCATGTAGAGGTCTGTAATTTTTATCATATGTACACTTCAACTGTGAGAGACGAAATCTAAAACAAAAATCCAGAAAATCACATTGTATGATTTTTAAATAATGAATTAGCATTTTATTGTATGACATAAGTATTTGATCACCTACCAACCAGTAAGAATTCCGGCTCTCACAGACCTGTTAGTTTTTATTTAAGAAGCCCTCCTGTTCTCCACTCATTACCTGTATTAACTGCACCAGTTTGAACTCGTTACCTGTATAAAAGACACCTGTCCACACACTCAATCAAACAGACTCCAACCTCTCCACAATGGCCAAGACCAGAGAGCTGTGTAAGGACATCAGGGATAAAATTGTAGACCTGCACAATGCTGGGATGGGCTACAGGACAATAGGCAAGCAGCTTGGTGAGAAGGCATCAACTGTTGGCGCAAATATTAGAAAATGGAAGAAGTTCAAGATGACGGTCAATCTCCCTCGGTCTGGGGCACCATGCAAGATCTCACCTCGTGGGGCATCAATGATCATGAGGAAGGTGAGGGATCAGCCCAGAACTACACGGCAGGACCTGGTCAATGACCTGAAGAGAACTGGGACCACAGTCTCAAAGAAAACCATTAGTAACACACTACGCCGTCATGGATTAAAATCCTGCAGCGCACGCAAGGTCCCCCTGCTCAAGCCAGCGCATGTCCAGGCCCGTCTGAAGTTTACCAATGACCATCTGGATGATCCAGAGGAGGAATGGGAGAAGGTCATGTGGTCTGATGAGACAAAAATAGAGCTTTTTGGTCTAAACTCCACTCGCCGTGTTTGGAGGAAGAAGAAGGATGAGTAGAACCCCAAGAACACCATCCCAACCATGAAGCATGGAGGTGGAAACATCATTCTTTGGGGATGCTTTTCTGCAAAGGGGACAGGACAACTGCACCGTATTGAGGGGAGGATGGATGGGGCCATGTATCGCGAGATCTTGGCCAACAACCTCCTTCCCTCAGTAGGAGCATTGAAGATGGGTCGTGGCTGGGTCTTCCAGCATGACAACGACCCGAAACACACAGCCAGGGCAACTAAGGAGTGGCTCCGTAAGAAGCATCTCAAGGTCCTGGAGTGGCCTAGCCAGTCTCCAGACCTGAACCCAATAGAAAATCTTTGGAGGGAGCTGAAAGTCCGTATTGCCCATCGACAGCCCCGAAACCTGAAGGATCTGGAGAAGGGCTGTATGGAGGAGTGGGCCAAAATCCCTGCTGCAGTGTGTGCAAACCTGGTCAAGAACTACAGGAAACGTATGATCTCTGTAATTGCAAACAAAGATTTCTGTACCAAATATTAAGTTCTGCTTTTCTGATGTATCAAATACTTATGTCATGCAATAAAATGCAAATTAATTACTTAAAAATCATACAATGTGATTTTCTGGATTTTTGTTTTAGATTCCGTCACTCACAGTTGAAGAATACCTATGATAAAAATTACAGACTTCTACATGCTTTGTAAGTGGGAAAACCTGCAAAATCGGCAGTGTATCAAATACTTGTTCTTCCCACTGTATGTGACGATCTGTTGTTGCTTCATTGTTTTTGACGGTTTCCATTAAATAAATATGTGGAACGCAACACACGCTGCTCCTTGGTCCGTCCTTGTTCCAGATCGTGACACTCCACAACTCTTAGCCAAGAGAGACTGGCATGCATAGTATTAATATTAACCCTCTGATTACAATTAAGAGAAAAATGTGCCGCTCTGTTCTGGGCCAGCTGCAGCTTAACTAGGTCTTTCCTTGCAACACTGGACCACACGACTGGACAATAATCAAGATTAGACAAGCCTGCAGAACTTGCTTTTTGGAGTGTGGTGTGAAAAAAGCAGAGCATCTCTTTATTACGGCCAGACCTCTCCCCATCTTTACAACCACTGAATCTATATGTTTTGACCATGACAGTTTACAATCTAAGGTAACGCCAAGTAATTTAGTCTCCTCAACTTGTTCAACAGCCACACCATTCATTACCAGATTCATCTGAGGTCTAGCACTTAAGGAATGATTTTTACGAAATACAATGCTCTTAGTTTTAGAGATGTTCAGGACCAGTTTATTACTGATCACCTATTCCAAAACAGACTGCAACTCTTTGTTAAGGGTTTCAGTGACTTCATTAGCTGTGGTTGCTGATGCATATATGGTTGAATCATCAGCATACATGGACACACATGCTTTGTTTAATGCCTGTGGCAGGTCATTGGTAAAAAATAGAAAAGAGTAGAGGGCCTAGAAAGCTGCCCTGCGGTACACCACACATTACATGTTTGGCTTTAGAGACGTTTCCATTTCAGAAAGCCCTTTGAGTTCTATTAGATAGATTGCCATATCGTGGATTCAGAGCTGAGGTTGAAAAGCCATAACACATACGTTGTTTCAACAACAGGTTATGGTCAATAATATCAAATGATGCACTGAAATCTACCAGTACAGCTCCCACAATCTTCTAAGTATCAATTTCTTTCAACCAATCATGAGTCATTTGGGTCAGTGCAGTACATGTTGAGTGCCCTTCTCTATCAGCATGCTGAAAGTCTGTTGTTAATTTGTTTACAGAGAAATAGCATTTTACTTGGTCAACACAATTGTTTTCCAACAGTTTGCTAAGAGCTGGCAGCAAGCTTATAGGTCTTCTGTTAGAACCAGTAAAGGCTGCTTTACCACTCTTGGGTAGCGGAATTACTTTGGCTTCCCTCCAGGCCTGAGGACAGAGACTTTCCTCTAGGCTCAGATAAAAAATATGACAGATAGGAGTGGCTATAGAGTCAGCTACCATCCTCAGTAGCTTTACATCTAAGTTGTCAATGCCAGGATGCCAATGCCAATTTTTCCACCTCTCCCACAAGAACTTTACAAAATTCTAACTTGCACTGCTTTTCTTTCATTATTTGTTTTTTTATACATTAATATAATTGCTCACTGTTTGTCATGGGCATTTCCTGCCTAAGTTTGCCAACTTTGCTAATGAAATAATCATTACAACTCACAGTTGACAATTATATTAATTGAAATGCTAATCCTTTGCACATGAACACTCACTCATTCAGGAATAATTGCAATCAATATATATTTACGCTCAGTGTGTAGTCGTGATCTCTGTTGGAATCGTCCGTCTTTCTGTTAGACGCTCGGATGAACTTTCCATCTGCTTCCCTGAAGTCTTTCGTGGTTAGAATGGTTA
The DNA here is from genome assembly GCA_030435695.1 of Brachymystax lenok tsinlingensis. Classification (NCBI taxonomy): domain Eukaryota; kingdom Metazoa; phylum Chordata; class Actinopteri; order Salmoniformes; family Salmonidae; genus Brachymystax; species Brachymystax lenok. The sequence goes on from CM059794.1 coordinate 25,884,246, forward strand.
CTTCAGAGTACCATTTTGAAATGTTCTTATAGAATAGATGTTTCAGCGGTTGTCGGTCTTCGCATCCCAGGTTGCATAATTTCTAGCTGCAGCCTAGTAATTCGTAATCTAAGATTTGCTCTAATTCTGTCGGGATTGATAGTCTCAGAGTTGAACCATTTCCCGCCGTGTAGCCAATGCTCCACGTGGTATGGTTAGGAATTCAACAACCATTTCAACCTTAGCTTAAACTGAGTTTTTTTGTGGTCTCTACTCAAACCTTTTCCCCCTCAGCTGACCAAGGTATGCATGGTCTGAAGAGGATTTCTTCAGGTGGGGGTTTTATTCATAACAGTAGAAAAGGGCTGTCCCATAAGCCAGATCATGGGGGTGGGCTAATGACTTGGTTAACTTTAAAGGGAATACAATTTCATAAATAGTTTCATCTTTACTCATTCATTTTATACAATAATTAGACGCAAACCTCATAACGGAGGCTCCTGTATAAACAGAGTTATGGTAATGTGGCTGTATTGTCTTTCATGAGGTCACAAACATGAAACAAAACGGACCGGGTCGTAGCTGGCTTCTCCACCGACCGTTTACACATTCTCCAAAATGTGGATATTTTTCAGTTCTCAACTTCTGTGAAGTAGAAGAAGTTCCTTTGTTCTCTCTATGTGTCTCTTTCTGCATGGCCAGGGGGAGAGTGTCTCCTCCAGGAATTTACGACCTGAGATAACAGAACCTGGGTGTAGGAGAGAGAGGGGGATGCCACGATCTATACCCAGAAAGGGCCATGTCGTGACAGGGGTATAGTGGGATGTTGAGGGGTGTAGACTTGGTGTAGAGGGGTGTAGAGGGGTGTAGAGGTGTGGGGGGTGTAGTGGGGTGTAGGGGTGTGTGTAGAGTGGTGTAGACTGGTGTCGATGGGTGTAGAGAGGTGTAGGGGGTTGAAGAGGCTTTTGGGGTGTAAGGGGTTGTAGAGGTGTGTAGACGGGTGTAGACTGGAGGTGTAGGCAGGTGTAGAGGGGTGTAGAGGGCTGGGGGTGTAGTGGGGTGTAGGGGGCTGGAGGTGTAGGGAGGTGTAGAGGGTTGTAGAGGGGTGTAAGAGGGCTGTTGGATCTAGGGGGTTTAGAAAGCTGTAGAGGGGTGTAAAATATTGTAGACTGGGTGTAGAGTGGTGTAGAGGGGTGTAGAGGGGTGTAGAGGGCTGCGGGTGTAGTAGGCTGTAGGGAGGTGTAGAGGGGAGGAGACAGGTGTAGGGTGTAGGGTGATTTAGAGGGCTGTAGAGGGGTATAGAGTGGTGTAGAATGGTTTAGAGGCATGTAGATGGGTTTAGAGGGGTGTGGACTGGGTGGAGAGAGGTGTAGAGGGCTGTACAGGATTGTAGAGGGCTGTAAAAGACTGTAGAGGGCTGTAGAGGGCTGGGGTGTGGTGGGTTGTAGTGTGGCTTTGAGGGGTGTAGGGGTGTGCATCGGGTGTGTATAGGGCTGTAGAGGGGGTAGAGGGCTGTAGAGGGGTATATATTGCATGTAGAAGGGCATAGAGTGATGTAGATTTAGTGTAGAGAGCCATAGTGTGGTGGAGTGGGGCTGTATGGTGTAGAGGGGTGTAGTGGGGTGTAGACTAGGTGTAGAGGGGTATAGCGAGTGTAAAGGCGTGATCCACACATTGTCTAAATCCCATACTATTTAGTCAATCAACCCGAGGGTAAGGTCTCTTTAATCAAGTTAAGAGGATCTGTGGAGACATTTTAGCAGGAAGGCATTTAAAGAGTCCCTTAAACAAACAAAAAGACAGGACACATAATCCATAAGTAATTGATGAAGAGAAGAAGCTCCCGTACATCTAAATCACTTTGAATAATTAAAGACAATGAGAGAGAAGATAGATATATACATGTGCTGCTGTCCAGGGTGTTAGAAAGCCCAGGCAGGCAATGAGAGAAGGAACAGAGGAGAGGAGGAATGTTCACCTCCACCCTCCTCCTCCTCATTTTCTCCTCTTTCGCTGAAGACAGGAAGCAGCTGGGATGCATCATTGAGAATGATTTGTGGTACATATCCATTCTCATCCAAAATATATTAGGCCAAACATCTGGACGGTCAGAGGGGTAATGGCTATTGTATATTTTATGAGAGCAGGAAGTTTAGCTGGAGAGTTAATCATGTGAATGAGGCGGTTCAGGTGGAGGCAGAATCCCTGTTTAAATCACTGTGTCAGCTTCCAAAGGTCAGTCGCTGCACAATGACAGTAAATACCTTGGCGACAGAGTAGAACTGAGTGGCCATCATCATTTTGAAGAACTATTGTGCTATTGCCAATGAGCCAAATGGTCATTTTGGATGTTGCATTTGGATATCTAGTGTAATTTCTCGACAGGATGAGCCAGTCTTGTGTGTTGCCATGTTTAATCTACCATCTTTTTATAGACAATCACTGCTTTTGATGGACACAATGAATACTCTTCTGGCAATAACAGTGGCGGTCTGACCTGTATCTCTACTCCATAGCCCATGTAGACAGTGACGGTGTAGGTGCAGTCCACAGAAGAGTAGTAATGAGAGCTGGACGGCTGGGGCGTCTCTATGTAGCCCTCTGGTGATGTCAGGTTGAAGATGCAGGGAACTGCAAGGACAGAAAACACAGAGAGCAAAACACTGAGGACCAGTGACACCACCTAACTAACCGGCATGGGGGGAACGATCTGGAGAAGACTCCCCAGAGCAGAGTGCGTTGGAGAGGTTTTGTCGACGGGCCTAAGTAAGTAAGACACCCCCTCACTCCAAAGGAACCCCCCACCACCACCACCACTTTTATAGTGTGGGGACATCTCTCTCTACTCTTTGGTTGTGTGCTCGAGGGACAGATCAGGTGGAGGGAATGACCACAGACTATTTTCTGGTTGCCTTGAGGTCTTTCTGTTCGACTGCCTTCTTTTAGTTCTATCTTCCTGAGTTTCCTCCAGAGAGAGGGATGACAACAGGATGTTACTGTGTGCTTCATATGTAGCCCTCATCCTCCACATACAACACCCGTTCTGCCAGTCACATTCTGTTAAAGGTCCCCAAAGCACACACATTCCTGGGTCGATCGTCTTTTCAGTTTGCTGCAGCTAGCGACCGGAATGAGCTGCAACAAACACTCATACTGGACAGTTTTATCTCCATCTCTTCCTTCAAAGACTCAATCATGGACACTCTTACTGACAGTTGTGGCTGCTTTGCGTGATGTATTGTTGTCTCTACCTTCTTGCCCTTTGTGCTGTTGTCTGTGTCCAGAAATGTATGTACCACGTTTATTGCTGCTAACATGTTGTGTTGCTACCATGTTGATGCCTTGCTATGTTGTTGTCTTAGGTCTCTCTTTATGTAGTGTTGTGTTGTCTCTCTTGTCGTAATGTGTGTTTTGTCCTATGTTTATATAATTCAAAAATAATATTAATCCCAGCCCCTGTCCCAGGAGGCAGGAGGCCTTTTGCCTTTTGCCTTTTGGTAGGCCGTCATTGTGAATAAGAATGTGTTCTTAACTGACTTGCCTAGTTAAATAAAGGTTAAATGAAATAAATAAATAAAAAGGAGTGTGTGTAGGCACGTGTGTCTGTGTGTGGTGTGGCGTGTGGTGCGGTGTGTGGTGTGGCGTGTGGTGCGGTGTGTGGTGTGTGGTGTGTGTGGTGTGGTGTGGTGTGTGGTGTGTCTCTCTCTCTCTCTGATATATTGGGAGATTTCCCCATCCTGCCCTTCATTAGTTATGAAGGGGTCCCAGTGGGTAAAGCACAAATTATGCAGAGCCTGCGTCTGGAGCGTTCCACTCTAAGATTCCAACCTGGACTCAGTGGTAGATATAACATAGTAAATGTAAATCTGTCTTCCTCCATTTAGTATGATATGTTACGTTTAGTATAGTATGTATTCATTTGTGGTTGTCCATCATCCATTTGTATGATATGTTGGGGATTGCAATTCGGACAATAATGTAATGAATTTGCAATACCAATTCCAATTGATTGTGGCTAACGTTACCTAGATGGCAAACGCTAATGTTAGCTGGGTGGCTAACGTTTGCTAGGTCAGAGGTTAGGGTTAAAGTTAGGGGAAGGGTTAGCTAGCAAAGTAGCTAAAAAGTAGTTAGTAGTTGCAAAGTTGCTAATTAGTTAAAATGCTAAAGTTGTCAGTGATGAGATTCGAACACACAAACTGGGTTGCTAGACGTTCACGTTAAATGTCAACCCATCCGTTCCAACCAATCACCCTCTTGTTTTTTGCCTTAAGTAACCTTCTGTCTAATGTAACCATACCAAACCTAACATAAGAATTTGAGTGTTCTGTATTTACATTTACTATGTTACGTCTAGTCTATGAGACCAGGCTGAAAGTTCTCCTTCTTCACTCCCACCATAACACAAATGTGTCTCCATATCTCGTGTTTGCAATATGGTTTCCACTCCATTTCAGGAGCACTTGATTGAGTGTGAGAGGAGCAGGAATACTGATGTTATAATTAATTTAAGCCCGTTGGCTGTTTAGATATGTGAGCTGCAAACAGAGAGAATTGAGAGCGCGAGCACACGGGTGTCTCAGACAAACAGACAGACACAGGGCTGCTCTGTTGGAGATGGTGAAACACAATCACTTTACAACCCACCAAGGCCCAGGATTATCTCTAGGACTGCATAATGAGAATCTGAGCTTGCTGTTCATTATACCTTCACAATGAAGACAGAATCATGGAAACTGGTGTTAGGTGTGGTGCAAGATATTGTATCTGTATGTCTCTGGGTAAGAGTAGGTGATCATTAGAAGTGTGTAGCCAGGCTGTGTTACATTACCTGGGTTGTGCATGGTGGTGATGATGGTGGTTGTGGTTATAGTGGTCGAAGTGGTCTCCTCATCCACAGCACCAGATACTGCAGATGTCTCCATATCTATCCCATCACTGGCTTGGCTCATGATGTGTTCTGACTTCCCTGCATCCTTCTCCACTAGAGTGGTCAAGGCTGGGGGAGTCATGGTGGATGCAGTGGGGACCTCAGAGTACCTGTCACCCATAGGAGCAGCCATGTTAGGGGTGTTTGAGCGGGGAGAGGGAGCAGAGGTGTGCATGACAGGAGTGGTCAGGGTATCCATGGCATCAGCTTCCTCCTCTGGCCTCCTCCCCCTGCCATTGGTCAACTCCACTCTCTGATTCACAGAGACACGCCCCTCTGGAACAGCGCTGCCCTTTGTTGCCAACGGTGACGTGGTTGTTGCCACAGTGGTAGTGGTTGAGGCAACATCGGAGAAAACTAGCGCGTCCTTGTGTGGCACCGTGTGAGTGGAGGAGGGGTCCCTGGCAAAGTGGGGACCTGAGGGTGGCATAGCGGGGTGGGTCTCCATACCCACACTGTCCTCAAAGAAATGCCCCTGTCCTTGGAGGGACTCCTGTAAGAGGAAGCCCTTGTAGAGAGGGTGGTGGTTGTGGATGTTCAGGGTCGGGGCGGTTGTCACCAGGGGGACCTCTCTGTCAGTGTCCCGTGTGGTGGGGTACAGGCTGGGGCCACCACTCTCAGACTGTCCCCTCTGGGTGACGGACGTCCCATCCTCAGAATGGGAGCCTGGAACAACACACACAGAGCACATACATACCAGGTAAATGTTGTGTCACACAGGAAAGATAATATCCCCAAACTGCTTAAAGCAGTGAAGCGCAGCGCTGTAACATGCTGTAGGTTTTGATAAGAGGCCCCTCGGAAAACACAGGGCAGTGTCATTGCTTATTTCAATGGTTTCTACTCCTCATCAATTAAATATGAATTATTTAGCTGCTTTAGTGAGCCTATATGATGGCCTATGTCAAGTGGGGGAAATGAAATGGATTTCCCCCTCCCCACTTATGCACCTTCAGATGTAATCTAGAGCACTCCAGGAGCCTGTCATCCTACTGCAGCCTACCAAGAGCCTTTCATTTTACAGCAGCCTACCAGGAGCCTGTCATCCTACCAGGAGCCTGTCATCCTACTGCAGCCTACCAAGAGCCTTTCATCCTACAGCAGCCTACCAGGAGCCTGTCATCCTACAGCAGCCTTCCAGGAGCCTGTCGTCCTACAGTAGCCAACCAGGAGCCTGTTGTCCTACAGTAGCCAACCAGGAGCCTGTCATCCTACAGTAGCCAACCATGAGCCTGTCATCCTACAGCAGCCTACCAGGAGCCTGTCATCCTACAGCAGCCTACCAGGAGCCTGGAATGGTTCCTCTCTTCACAATTCTACATTTCCACAACAATAGCTCCCCCTCTAAGCGCTAATAGCAATCTTTTTCAAACAATCAGAGCCCATTGTATCTGAATCGCCATATTCCACCCAGCGCCAGGTACTTTTTTCTATATTTCTATATTTCCATAGCCTCCTTGCTATGAAGTGTAAAAAGCACAGTGTACACCTTTCTTTTCCTATGAGTGGCATGAGTTTTGTAAAAAGATTGACTCCTTGGCTGGGATTCAATCAAATCTACACTTGATTTGTCAGTCATATTCATGAAAATGACAGGTGAAAGCCGTTGCCAGGGGAGAGAAGCTATCAGTCAGACTGAAAATATACACACATAGATTGTAGATAGACCACTGCTGGTAAAAGTAAAACATCTCAAACAGTACTGCATTTCAAATACTAATAGTACTGTTAAAATTAAATTATTAATTGACATCAAATGTCTGACCAAACCTAAAATTATAGGCAGAGGTAGATCTACTAAAAGATTTTAAATGGTTCTATCAAAGACAAATGTCTTTGAAGAGGTAGCAAACAGCATACTGTAGGGATAAAATGGTATTACCATACACACACACACACATATATATATATATATATATATATATATATATATATATATATATATATACACACACACACACTACCGTTCAAAAGTTTGGGGTCACTTAGAAATGTCCTTGTTTTTGAAAGAAAATAAACATTTTTGTCCATTAAAATAACATCAAATTGATCTGAAATACAGTGTAGACATTGTTAATGTTGTAAATTACTATTGTAGCTGGAAACGGACAATTTCTTTATGGAATATCTACATAGGTGTACAGAGGCCCATTATCAGCAACCATCACTCCTGTGTTCCAATGTCATGTTGAGTTAGCTAATCCAAGTTTATCATTTTAAAAGGCTAATTGATCATTAGAAAACCCTTTTGCAATTATGTTAGCACAGCTGAAAACGTTTGTTCTGATTAAAAAAGCAATAAAACTGGCCTTCTTTAGACTAGTTTAATACTGGAACATTAGCATTTGTGGGTTCGATTACAGGCTCAAAATGTCCAGAAACAAAGAACCTTCTTCTGAAACTCATCAGTCTATTCTTGTTCTGAGAAATGAAGGCTATTCCATGTGAGAAATTGCCAAGAAACTGAAGATATCGAACAATGCTGTGTACTACTCCCTTTTGTTCCTCAAACTAGACACTCTAATGTACTTTTGCTCTGTTGTGCGCCGGGGCCTCCCACTCCTCTTTCTATTCTGGTTAGAGACAGTTTGTACTGTTCTGTGAGGTCTGGGCTCAAGGCTTCAAAAACATGGAAGCAAACCCCTTCTTAGGGAAGCACAGCCAATCCAGTTTAAAGAAATCCAGTAGATTCCTTTTGAAAGAGAAGACCCTTACTCTTGGATTTTATATTGAAACTACATTACATGCACACATGGGTGCACACACACACGCACACACACACACACACCGCAAGTTGGATAAATCATCTCTACACTGAACCATGAATAATTGAGCACCATGGTGTCATTTTCACCTGGGTAGCCTGGGTCTCCCTTGGGTCTGGGCCTGGGTGAGGATCTTAAAGCAGAGTGGTGCTCTCGCTCTTGAATCAACATTAGTACACAGGGTGCCATAAATCAACTGGTTGGAACCAGTCTAGGGAACCGAAAAAAAAGAACCGGAAAATAACTACAATTTCCAGCAACAGAATCAGAACCGGGAACGAAAGTGATATCTACTGTTCTGGAACGGAACTGTTATTTTAAAAGCATGGGAACCAGTTAATAATGTTATTTTACGTTCCGGTTATTTTGTTCCAGTGCAACAAAAAAACACAACAAAGCACATATGCAAAGCCCTCCCTCTGTCGATCAGAAACTTCTTCCAGTGTTTTCTTTCCAGCTGACAATCTTTGCTAGTGTGTGTGTGTAGCCTACCCTCCGAAGCATAGCTGTAGCCTGACGTTACAAGCGTGATTCAGAAGATAGGGAGAGAATGGATTAACTTTTTGAATGCTAGTTAGGGATACTATAGTTATCACATTTCACATTGGATTTATTAACTACAAAAAGGTAAGATGTGTTTTTAATTCTGGTGCCACTGCACGCACAAGCTTGTTAGCTAGCTAGCTTCTCTGGTCCAACATTAAGCCAATTCTGCAGTTCAAAGACATTCAAAGTTCCTCCATAGAATCCGTTCCTCCGTAGGTATAATTCTTTGAGCCTTATTCAGATAATGCATGTCATCACAAGATGCCCAGCGCTTAAAGCCTCCTCCTCCACCCTCTCTCGCAACCCGCAAAATTCCAGTCGCGCCGTACACTTATCTTTCCATCACGCCTGTAAACAACTCACTGAGCTGTAGATTGCCCGCTCCATAGCAAGCTTCTCGAGTCGCACTGTGTGATTTGTGAAGTAATTTAATGTTGAGCTAATTGTTTAAAAAAAACATGATTTCAGAGGTTTAGAAAGGAACAGAAAGGAACGATATAAACCGGTACTTAAAAAAAATTCTAACCAGTTCAGACCTTTATTTTGCTGGTCAGAACAGAGGAACAGAACGAAAAGAATAATGCCTCTGTTCAGAACGAAACTATTGGAAAACAATTTGGGTTGCAACCCCTGGTTCAGACAGTGGTTTCTCTCTCGTGCCATCTCCTGAACAGCGCCATTCTCCTCCTTAACATCTACCCCGTCCCCCACAGTCATACACACTTATTGTGAGGAGCATATTGACCAATGACATTCCTATTATGGAGGACATGTTAAAAATGGACTAGAGATATAAAACCAGTAGGGATGAAGAGGAAAAGGGAAAACTCTGACTGTGTCTCAAATGTAATGTCTTTGATTTGTTGTCCTCCTGCTAGATTGTTTCGCCCACTTACGTATAACACACACAGGGCCTGATAATGAATCTATTGAGATGGCAACACTCTGGCCATGTGCTGCTAGCAGACTAATTACGTGGGCAGAGAAATCAAGAGAGACACTGTGCTTTAGCCCAGTTATCCTTTATATTACACAGACCAAGCTTTCCACACAGCGCAGAGCTACAGACAGAATGCAATACAGGGCACTTGACTCACACAAGCACAACAGTGGTGTACTGCAGTTTAGCGACGTCATAATTCAAATAAATGTTTAGATTTCAAAACAGCAGAAATTCTCTCCAACCTTATTCTGTCAAAATATGATAATCTGTTTTTCTTTGAAGCACATAGAATAGATTTGACATCTTACACAATTTATCACATACAACAAAAGGTAATTTACAGCAGCTGCACGAGACACTGCTTCAACATGCAAACAGGAAGTGAGAAGAGAATGATGGGAAACTTCCAAGCTTTGAGCAAATCAATCAAGTGGTGTGTGAAAAGAATATCAACCAGATGTCAAAATAGTGTGTTCTGCATGGCAACATGCACAATTAGACAGTTTGATTTGACTTCTCTCAATCTTTGGAGTTCCCTTGTCCTGTCTGAACAGGCTCTGCTTACCTTCCTCGGAATATGAGGAGTAGGTAGATAATACCGTATGAACAACCAATTACACAGTTCTCTGCCAGGACAGTAGCATGTCTGAAATGTAATATTGACTTCACAAAAGTCAGACAATATAGGGCTGGGGGATAGCTCATATTGATTGGTTATGGTAGAACACTTCCTAATAGGGGAGGCCAGAAACACATTCACAAAGAGCCCATTTCCCCTCTGGTCCTATAAAACCATGTCCTTTACACTCATCCAATCACACCCAGCTAGGCACCTTTGGAAAAGGTAATTCTCTCATCTCCCTAATGACTAGGGACAAAGCCCAAGACGGTTAGATCAATGCAAGGACACCTGCGATCAGTGGAGCTGTACTGATCTGTGGATCTGAGAGGAGAGCACTGATGAACTCTGCTGAGGTGAACTGAGCCTGCTACTTTACCCAGGAAGGGAAGGAGAAGGAGCAGAGAGCAGCAGAGGACCAATACCAGATATCCATCTCCCCTTGCAACAAAGTGCAACACAGTCTTGGACATGGACATGTTCCTTTCTTACGAGTCCTTGTTGCATCCTTGTTTCAATGTTTCTATCTCAAATCATCAAATCAAAAGTTTTATTGGTCACATACACAGTTTTGCAGATGTTATTGCAGGTGCAGCAAAATGCTTTTGTTTCTAGCTCCAACAATGCAGCAATATTCTTTGCTTCCTTCTGATGTTTTGAGTAGGGAGCCAGTGAAGGATGGTGATGAGAGGAGGACACAGGGAAACAAGGTAAGACTATTGATTGATATTCAGCCTGTGTATGTTTCAAGATTGGATAGTAAACTATATTGAAACATCTCTATCAGGAAGAAAGTGCCACAAAACAGAATCCTATTGACTGAGAAGACCGACACAGTAATGTGATGTTTGTAAATCAGGTAAGGCATCATATTGAGCACTTGTGGCAGCCAGGTCTCTATGTTATAAAGTGGACACATTGGTCAAATGCTTCCTCTTCAACAAGTGGTTTTCTCTCTAGTTTCTGCCACCCTATCCAATCCCTTTTCCTTAAAATGTGTAAGACTGATTTGCTCAGCTTGGTTTGAAGTTGGAAAGTTGAGCAATTGCTTTTCTTTCCAGGCGTGCAGACAGAGCAGAGATACCACCGGTGCATGACAAGACAGATTACTGTTCTGGATGACCAGACCACCACATCACAACTGGAGAGGCTTGGAACAAATAGGCTATCTGAAACATCTGCCATCGCTATGGCAGTAAAGTAATAATGCAGTGTAAAATCTTCTCAGATTCAGATTACCAGTATACACTAAGAAAGCACTGCAGAGAGAGAGACAAATATGTTATGTCCAAAAACCAAAAATGAAGACTTTATAGCAACCTGTTCTAGAAATGTCAAACACATTTCCACTCCCCAAAGAACCAGGTGCTTTAAAATCATGCTAACACCCTCCTGCAATACTTAAGATACATGTTTTCTGCTATCAGCTGCTTCTCTAATTGAAATCCTGCAGTTTTATGCCAATTCCTTCTAAATCCTCTTCCAGGAATTGTTATTTTTCTTCTACTCGATAGGCCTGTCTAGTGTACGTCTTTGTTTGGTTCGCTGCAAACATTCACCCCTGAGCTGCAGATTAGCGATGCTGGTTCTTTGTGAAGCTGCACAAAGCCAGGGCAATTAAAGGCTCTTCTCTCCCTTAACAAGCTCTAATCCAAACACGCTTTAATTTAATTTAATTTCACTCGCTGGCTGGCTGTGCCAAAGCACTGAGAGACAGACAGAATGGGCCTGCTAGGCTAGCTCTCACAGTGTAGCAATCATCTGGGAGGATTCAGAGACTAAACTCTGCTCTGTCACTTCTACAGCCAGGCAGACAAACATGCACAGGCAACTGTCTGCCTGCCACTGGAGCTCAAAACTTCCCTCAGGAGGGCGATTGGTGATTCATCAGTCTATCCCAGTGTTTCCCAACCATGCTCCTCGAGTACCCCCCACATTTTTATTATAACCCTGGACAGGCACACCTGATTCAACTTGCAAACTAATCATCAAGCCCTCGATGAGATGAATGAGGTGTGTTTGTCCAGGGCTATAACGATGTTGGGGGTACCCGAGGACAGTTGGGAACCACTGGTCTATCCAATCCCTTCTTCGTGATCATTCTGTACATGCTCCAATCTTTATACCAATGTAGGATTATTTTCTACAGCAGGAAAATAATCCTTTATACAAATGTAGGATTGAGACAGTTTCTACAGCAGGAAAATAATCCTGCTGTCACGATCTTCAGTATTGACAGACCAAGGCGCAGCGAGGCATCCAGTATACATGTTTATTAAACGAACGAAACACACGTAACTGGGCAAAATAAACTGAACGAAACGAAGATCGTAACATACAACAGACTGACAATACAAAACAAAGCTATGTCTAAACAATAACCCACAAACCCCAAGTGAAAACTACAAACATATACATGGTTCCCAATTAGAGACAACGACACTCAGCTGCCTCTAATTGGGAACCATTACCCCAACATAGAAATATATAACCTAGAACAGAAAACCCCTACACCAAAAACAAAACTAAACACTCCAGCCTGTCTTCTCAGGCCTGGGCGTGACAGTACCCAAAGCGCGGACTCCGACCGCCAAAAAGTCCATTGGGGTCTTCAGTGGGCCTTCCTGTCCCAGGTGGCGGCTCCGGTGCCGGCCGTGCTGGCTCGATGTCCCGCACCGGAGGCCCTGGGCTATTGGCCGGACTGGGGAGGCACACTGGCGGCCCCGGACTGGGGAGGCACACTGGCGGCCCCGGACTGGGGAGGCACACTGGCGGCCCCGGACTGGGGAGGCACACTGGCGGCCCCGGACTGGGGAGGCACACTGGCGGCCCCGGACTGGGGAGGCACACTGGCGGCCCCGGACTGGGGAGGCACACTGGCGGCCCCGGACTGGGGAAGCACACTGGCCCAGAAATCCTGGCTCTCTCGCTGCTTGGTCCTTTTATGGTGGGTTATTCTGTCACGATCTTCAGTATTGACAGACCAAGGCGCAGCGAGGCATCCAGTATACATGTTTATTAAACGAACGAAACACACGTAACTGGGCAAAATAACAAACAGAACGAAACGAAGATCGTAACATAGACTGACAATACAAACAAAGCTATGTCTAAACAATAATCCACAAACCCAAAGTGAAAACTACAAACATATATATGGTTCCCAATTAGAGACAACGACACTCAGCTGCCTCTAATTGGGAACCATTACCCCAACATAGAAATATATAACCTAGAACAGAAAACCCCTACACCAAAAACAAAACTAAACACTCCAGCCTGTCTTCTCAGGCCTGGAAGTGACACCTGCAGCAACAAGGAAATGTGAATTATTATGTGTATTATAATTAATGGACATTTTTGTAGAGGTTGATACATTTTCCGTGAGGGAAAATCATGTCTGAAATTTCTAAATGGAAATGACAAACTTCAGAAGTTTTTTTAAACCTCAAATACACCACAACTTTTACATTTCCTGCATTGCAACAGGGTGATCAAATTTAAGATCCTACATCTGTAGGCAAAGTTAAATTATCTGGTTTGATATTTTCCTTGCTTGAGGACATGTGTATATATGTATATAATATGTATATACAGTTGAAGTCGGAAGTTTACATACACTTAGGTTGGAGTCATTAAAACTTATTGTTCAACCACTCCACAAATTTCTTGTTAACAAACTATAGTTTTGGCAAGTCGGTTAGGACATGTACTATGTGCATGACACAAGTACTTTTTCCAACAATTGTTTACAGACAGATTATTTCACTTATAATTCCCTGTATCACAATTCCAGTTGGTCAGAAGTTTACATACACTAAGTTGACTGTGCCTTTAAACAGCTTGGAAAATCCCAGAAAATGATGTCATGGCTTTAGAAGCTTCTGATAGGCTAATTGACATCATTTGAGTCAATTGGAGGTGTACCTGTGGATGTATTTCAAGACCTACCTTCAAACTCAGTGCCTCTTTGCATTACATCATGGCAAAATCAAAATAAATCAGCCAAGACCTCAGAAAGAAATTGTAGACCTCCACAAGTCTAGTTCACCCTTGGGAGCAATTTCCAAACGCCTGAAGGTATCACGTTCATCTGTGCAAACAATGGTACGCAAGTATAAACACCATGGGACCACGCAGCCATCATACCGTTCATTCCACGTTCTGTCTCCTAGAGATGAACATACTTTGGTGCGAAAATGCAAATCAATCCCAGAACAACAGCAAAGGACCTTGTGAAAATGCTGGAGGGAACAGGTACAAAGTATCTATATCCACAGTAAAACAAGTCCTATATCGACAGCAAGGTAGAAGCCACTGCTCCAAAACTGCTATAAAAAAGCCGGACTACGGTTTTCAACTGCACATGGGAACAAAGATCGTACTTTTTGGAGAAATGTCCTCTGGTCTGATGAAACAAAAATAGAACTGTTTGGCCATAATGACCATCGTTATGTTTGGAGGAAAAAGGGGGATGCTTGCAAGCCGAAGAACACCATCCCAACCGTGAAGCACGGGGGTGAAAGCATCATGTTGTGGGAGTGCTTTGCTGCAGGAGAGACTGGTGCACTTTACAAAATAGATGGCATCATGAGGAAGTAAAATTATATGGATATATTGAAGCAACATCTCAAGACATCAGTCCGGAAGTTAAAGCTTGGTCGCAAATGGGTCTTCCAAATGGACAATGACCCCAAGCATACTTCCAAAGTTGTGGCAAAATGGCTTAAGGACAACATAGTCAAGGTATTAGAGTGGCAATCCCAAAGCCCTGACCTCAATCCCATAGAAGATTTGTGGGCAGAACTGAAAAAGCGTGTGCGAGCAAGGACACCTACAAACCTGACTCAATTACACCAGCTCTGTCAGAAGGAATGAGTCAAAATTCACCCAACTTATTGTGGGAAGCTTATGGAAGGCTACCCGAAACGTTTGACCCAAGTTAAAGAATTTAAAGGCAATGCTACCAAATAATAATTGAGTGAATGTAAACTTCTGACCCACTGGGAATGTGATGAAAGAAATAAAAGCTGAAATAAATAATTATATTATTCTTCACATTCTTATAATGAAGTGGTGATCCTCACTGGCCTAGGACAGGGCTTTTTTACTAGGATTAAATGTCAGGAATTGTGAAAAACTGAGTTTAAATGTATTTGGCTAAGGTGTATGTAAACTTCCGAATTCAACTGTATATACAGTAAGAGTCAAAAGTTTGGACACACTGTCACGAATTCCTTCTCATTCCGTTCACCAGCTCCGGAGGTCTACGTCACCGGCCTTCTAGGCGTCACTGAACTGGATCATTACCACCAAGCCGTACCAACCCGTACTCTTTTGGGTAGAGAAATAAAAAAACATATTTCATATTCCTGCGCCTGTCTCCTATCATTATACATGACACACATACTGATTCAAGGGTTTTTCTTTATTTTGACTATTTTCTACATTGTACAATAATATCACAACTATGAAATAACACATGGAATTATGTAGTAACCAAAAAAGTGTTAAACAAGTCAAAATGTATTTTATGAGATTCTTCAAAGTAGCCACCCTTTCCCTTGACATCTTTGCACGCTCTTGGCATTTTCTCAACCAGCTTCACCTGGAATGCTTTTCCAACAGTCTTAAAGGAGTTCCCACATATGCTGAGCACTTGTTGGCTGCTTTTACTTCACTCTGCGGTCCAACCTATCTCAATTGGGTTGAGGTCGGATGATTATGGAGACCAGGTTATCTGATGCAGCACTCATCACTCTCCTTCTTGGTCAAATAGCCCTTACACAGCCTGGAGGTGTGTTGGGTTATTGTCCTGTTCAAAAACAAATGATAGTCCCACTAAGTGCAAACCAGATGGGATGGCGTATTGCTGCCGAATTCTGTGGCAGCCATGCAGATCAAGTATGCCTTGAATTCGAAATAAATAAGTTACCACCAAAGCACTCCCACACCATCACACCTCCTCCATGCTTCACGGTGGGAACCACACATGCGGAGATAATCCGTTCACCTACTCTGCGTCTTACAAAGGCACGGTGGTTGGAACCAAAAATCTCAGATTTGGACTCATCAGACCAAAGGATAGATTTCCACTGGTCTAATGTCCAATGCTTGTGTTTCTTGGCCCAAGCAAGTCTCTTCTTATTGGTGTCTTTTAGTAGTGGTTTCTTTGCAGCAATTCGACCATGAAGGCCTGATTCACGCAATCTCCTCTGAACAGCTGATGTTGAGATGTGTCTGTTACTTGAACTCTGTGAAGCATTTATTTGGGCTGCAATTTCTCTGGCTGGTAACGCTAATGAACTTGTCCTCTGCAGTAAAGGTAACTCTGGGTCTTCCTTTCCTGTGGCGGTCCTCATGAGAGCCAGTTTCATCATAGCGCTTGATGGTTTTTGTGACTGCACTTGAAATGTTCCTGATTGACTGACCTTCATGTCTTTAAGTAATGATGTACTGTCGTTTCTCTTTGCTTATTTGAGCTGTTCTTGACATAATATGGACTTGGTCTTTTACCAAATAGGGCTATCTTCTGTATACCACCCCTACCTTGTCACAACACAACTGATTGGCTCAAATGCATTAAGGAAAATAATTCTACAAATTAACTTTAAACAAGGCACACCTGTTAATTGAAATGCATTCCAGGTGACTACCTCATGAAGAGAATGCCAAGAGTGTGCAAAGCTGTCATCAAGGCAAAGGGTGGCTATTTTGAAGAATCTCATATTTTCATTTGTTTAACACTTTTTTTGGTTACCACATGAATCCATCTGTGTTATTTCATAGTTTTGATGTCGTCACTATTATTCTACAAAGTAGAAAATTGTAAAAAGGAAGAAAAACCATTGAATGAGTAGGTGTGTCCAAACTTTCGACTGCTACTATATATGTAACAGCGTTATATTGGTGATTCCCCTTGCCACTTCATTGTTAAGCCAATCGGTTTTTGGTTTTAGTTTTGTCTTGCCTTCAGCTAATCAACATGGCATTTTATTGGCTGATTTGCGTAGCTTGCTTACGAGGGAGGATGTTTCAGTTAGAATCGTTCCAGTGAACATGCACCAAACCAGCGGTAAGTTGCTGGTTGCAAAGCACTGTACGTCAAAGTGATTTTTATACTCCCAAGTGATGATTTGAATGTACAATTTATATCAATTTGTTTGTAAATGTTATTAGAACACCACACATAAGATGCAGCGTTTTTTGGTGCATACTTGATGTGCATTTTGTAGTAGAGAATTCCAGCTAATACTAGCTAGCTACTTACTGTGTCTGGTGGGGGGGTTCGTATATTTTGTACAGTGTGTGAGTGCAGAGTTGGATGGTGAGCCGTGCATTGCATGACGTGCAATTTTATGCTGGTTCTATGAGAATAAATCTCCACGACTGGTGCTACAAGTTGGAGTTCGTGTCGATGATTGATTGTACACAACGCAAGAAGAGTACTGTTACATATATACACTACCGTTCAAAAGTTTGGGGTTACTTAGAAATGTCCTTGTTTTTGAAAGAAAAGCAATTTTTTTGTCCATTAAAATAACATCAAAGTGATCAGAAATAGTGTAGACATTGTTAATGTTGTAAATGACTATTGGCGCTTCATTAAATAGTACCCGCAAAACACCAGTCTTAACGTCAAAAGTGAAGTGGCAACTCCGGGATGCTGGCCTTCTAGACAGAGTTCCTCTGTCCAGTGTCTGTGTTCTTTTGCCCATCTTAATCTTTTATTTTTATTGGCCAGTCTGAGATATGGCTTTTTCTTTGCAACTCCGCCTAGAAGGCCAGCATCCCGTAGTCGCCTCTTCACTGTTGACGTTGAGACTGGTGCTTTGCGGGTACTATTTAATGAAGCTGCCAGTTGAGGACTTGTGAGGCGTCTGTTTCTCAAACTAGACACTCTAATGTACTTGTCCTCTTGCTCAGTGGTGCCCCGGGCCTCCCACTCCTCTTTCTTTTCTGGTTAGAGACAGTTTGCGCTGTGAAGGGAGTAGTACACAGCATTGTTCGAGATCCAGTTTCTTGGCAATTTCTTGCATGGAATAGCCTTCATTTCTCAGAACAAGAATAGACTGACGAGTTTCAGAAGAAAGGTTTTTGTTTCTGGCCATTTTGAGCCTGTAATCGAACCCACAAATGCTGATGCTCCAGATACTCAACTAGTCTAAAGAAGGCCAGTTGTATTGCTTATTTAATCAGCACAACAGTTTTCAGCTGTGCTAACATAATTACAAAAGGGTTTTCTAATGATCAATTAGCCTTTTAAAATGATAAACTTGGATTAGCTAACTCAACATGCCATTGGAACACAGGAGTGATGGTTGCTGATAATGGGCCTCTGTACACCTAGGTAATCCATGTAGGTATTCCATAAGAAATCTGCTGTTTCCAGCCACATGATCAATTAGCGTCTGATTCAAAGCCATTGCTGATTAGCTGGTGTTGAAAACCATAGAAGTGGTCCAAACCATTATGTGGTCAATTAGGTCATTAGCTCAGATGGGATTTTGTGGCTCATAAAAACCACTTAGTCCGTCACTGCAGTGTTTCTGATGCCAATGGCCTGACAGGCTGATTCAGGAGACAGGACCGTGGGGTAGAGTGATTCATCCATCCAGGGCTGGGATCAGAGTGGAGTTATGGCAAGGCAATGTCAGCAGTGTGTCAGTGCAGATACAAACACACACACACACACACAGACACACACACACACACAGGGTGCTTTACTCTCAAAACCTCAGATGAGGGACCACAGGTACAAATTAGCTTGATAGACAAATCTGCTGATAAACCTGTTTGTGTGGAGCTGGACTGGTTGAAGGATGAGTGGAGCTGAAAGGAAGCCAAGCAGCCAACAGATGGAGAGTGTCAGTGTACGAACAGAATGATTTAGGGTAACAACACCATTATGCAGCTGTCTGTCAATACAGCTCCACGTATCCCCCACATCACACTACATAGGCCCCTCTTGCTAAACACACAACACAGCCAACTACAGAACTGGTAATAAAGACAGATGTGCCAAAGGTTTCTTTGGGAATGGGTTTGCTTGTCTGCCTGATAAATACTTGTTAAGTCTTAAAAAAATAAGGTATATGCTATCTGGGACACTTGGGACGTCCCTACCCCAAACCCTAACGTTAACCCCTACCCTACCCTACCCTTACCCTAACCTGAACCATAACCCGTCACTTAACCCTTGTAAATGTCTACTCCAATGGGGGGTGGGGATGTCCCAAGGATCCCAGATAGCAATGACTATAAAAACAAACATCTGAGAAGGAAATGATACTAACGATTATTGTAGCTGTTGAGAGTCTGAATGGTACTGTCGCCAATAGGAATAGCTGCTGCGTCAGGCTTCAGCACTTTCATGTCTGTTTTAAACATTGTCTTGAGACATTGGCTGCCTGGCACGTAATGGAAGAACTAAAGTGCTGTGAAATGTATCAACATCTCATCAGCACAGTCATGGTTGTCGTCTGGTTCCGTGAATACATATTGTGCAGCAGGGCTTTCCAGCCCTGTTCCTGGAGAGCTACCGTCCTGTAGGTTTTTTCTCCAATCCTGTTCCTGGAGAGCTACTGTCCTGTAGCTTTTCTCTCCAATCCTGTTCCTGGAGAGCTTCCGTCCTTTAGGTTCACTCTTCAACCCTGTTCCTGGAGTGCTACCGTCCTGTAGGTTTTCGCTCCAACCCTATTCTAGTACACCTGGTTCTAATAATTAGCTGGCTGATAATCTGAATCAGGTTTGTCACAACTGGGGTTGGAGTGAAAACCTACAGGAGGGTAGCTCTACAGGAACAGTGTTGGAGAGCCCTGCGCTACAGGAACAGGGTTGGAGTGTAAACCTATAGGACGGTAGCTCTTCAAGAACAGGGTTGGAGAGTAAACCTACAGGACGGTAGCTCTACAGGAACAGGGTTGGAGAGTAAACCTACAGGACGGTAGCTCTACAGGAACAGGGTTGGAGAGTAAACCTACAGGACAGTAGCTCTACAAGAACAGGGTTGGAGAGTAAACCTACAGGACGGTAGCTCTACAGGAACAAGGTTGGAGAGTCAACCTACAGGACGGTAGCTCTACAGGAACAGGGTTGGAGGGTAGACCTACAGGACGGTAGCTCTACAGGAACAGGGTTGGGGAGTAAACCTACAGGACGGTAGCTCTACAGGAACAGGGTTGGAGAGTAAACCTACAGGACAGTAGCTCTACAGGAACAAGTTTGGAGAGTAAGCCTACAGTATGGTAGCTCTACAGGAACAGGGTTGGAGAGTAAACCTGTGGGACGGTAGCTCTCCAAGAACAGGGTTGGAGAGCCCTGCTATAGAGACTGAGATAACTGAGTAAACATATGTTTCTACTTCGATATAAAGGGTTGTAGAGTAAACCTACAGGACAGTAGCTCTACAGGAACAAGGTTGGAGAGTAAACCTACAGGACGGTAGCTCTCCAAGAACAGGGTTGGAGAGCCCTGCTATAGAGACTGAGATAACTGAGTAAACATATGTTTCTACTTCGATATAAAGTTGGACTGACAAGTTTTTTGAACCTGTAAGCCTTTTCTTGACAAGAGACTATAGTTGACCCCCTAAGTAAATCACTACATGAGCCACCAGCCCGGAGGCTGACTGTCACAGTCACCCAACTTCACTATTCATATTGCCATCAGATTCAGTCTCACCATTCTGAAGTCCTGTCCATCAGGTGCACTGCATTGGGATATTTGGAGCCAGTAGCAGATGCACCTGTCTTGACCCCTTTATTGTAATAGAAGCTTCTGCACCTGTCTGTCTTTATCTGTACTGTCTCTACCTCTGTATCTGTCTGTCTGTCTCCATCAAGCCCAGGTTTCACCATCTTAACCCATATAACACACAGAGGCATTCAGCAATGACAGACTTTCTGAAAGCAAGCGGGCGGCTCAGGAGGAAAGAAAGCAGAAGAGGATAGAAGGGGACAGTGAGATGGAGTGGCAGAGAGATGGAGGGAGGAGGGTGAGTATCGAGAAGGAGAGGAAAGTGAAAGAGGAGAGTAAAGGATAGCAAGAGCAAGCAGAGGGTAATAAAGGAGGGAGAGGTGGAGAGAAAGAATCATGTAAAGGGAAAGAAAGAGGGGTATATTTAAGGATAGTGATCGAAAGATAGATAGGATGGAGATTCAAAGATAGCTCACTAGACTAGGTTCTGCTTCCATTAAAAATGGAACCTTGAGCCATAGAGGAGCCTGAGAGAGAGGGAGGGAGTCTGAGATACAAATTATCTGCCGACAGGCTGCAATGTAATTGGATGGTGAAGTATGGGGGCAGAGCAGTGTATGGAGACATGGTGGGACCAGGGACCCATCAGTGGCTGGCAGCGTTAGGGAAGATCAAGCACCCTGCTGCTGCTGCCTCTGCTGCTGCTGGCTCTGTCTCTCTCTGCCCCCTGATGGATCACCTGCCAGACTGCCACAGCCACTCTACACACTACCCACAGACAGGATCACACCCTAACCAGAAACATCACCACCATGCAGCTTGTGGTGACATTAATAAAAAATATAAATAATAATTGTGGAATTAATTAAGTTAAGCATCTTGCAACAACAAAAAACGATGTGGAAATTAACATAGAATAACATCTAGATTGGTTGAACAGGTTACACGTCAGTAGAGTACGCATCAATTTCTCACGTTTCAAGACAGAAAACACAAACACACAGGATAACCACTAAATCAATATGACAGTATAGCATAAACAGGAATAACATTGTTCTCTGGGTGGAGCATGCTACTTCAAAACCCTTGGAGCTGAATCTCTTCTCTATTCTCTATTCTATGACTGGTGTAGGGGTGTTCCACATGGCTGCCTGTCTTCAGTGTACTGAGAGTTTACTGCTTTCAGGCACAGCAAGATAAGCCTAGAGATGGGCCTCTCTATTCCAACAGGTTGAGAGCGGTCTCAGATCACAGCAGAGAGGAGAAAGGAGTGAGGGAGAGAAGGGAAAGAGAGAGCAGAGAGTGTGGACGAGAGAAAGGATGGTGAGAAGGAACATTTTGAATAAGGGAAGTGAAGTAAAGACAGAGACGGAGGAAAAATGTGGTTTTAATGAGTTACAATCTGGCAGGCTAAATCTCCTTAAACACAGTTAACATGGCCATAACTTACCCTGTAGCTGGCGCTCTACACTAGCTCTACTGGCGTCTGTAAGATATGCTCCATACACATAACAGGTGTAGGATCTTAAATTTGACTAGTTTCTCACAGCAGGAAAATAATCCTGCAGCAACAGGAAATGTGAATTATAGTATGGATTATAATGAACATTTTTGTAAGGGTACACTACAAGTTTGCATTTCCTGTCCTGGAACAACAGAGTGATCAAATTAAGATCCTACATATGTAATGATTCCTGTGATATTTCCAATCTGTTAACCACCCCTCGGTGTGTAAAGTTGCAAAGAAAATGAGGGCCTAGTGTGTCACAATTTATTTCACCTTTGACCATGGCCCAGGAAACACAGCACAGAGGGACCTACTGAGATGTGGTGCTGGTAGACGTTCAGGCCCTGAGAGCAGGTGTGAGAACGTGAGTGTGTGTGTGTGTGTGTGTGCAGCAGTGTGTGTGTGTGTGTGTGTGTTCAGTGGTGTGGAATAGAGGAGAAATCAGCATCAAGGATCTGTCTGGCACAGGGGACAGACCTAGACAAAACACTGCGGCTAGGAGTGACCGATGAACTAGACATGGTGTCTGTCCACAGCGAGAGCACTCAACAGGAAAATAGGCAATCAGGTCTCTTGTGTTATTTCTTGTGGTTTGTCTTACTTGCCTGAGTGCAGGTTTCCCTTGATTTCCCAAGTGCAAGTTGTAATCACAGCAGTGTGGGAGGAAAGTTGACTTAAGGGATATAACATTAGATAAACAAACAAACATCGCAGTCTGTCTGTCTGTGCTCTATATCCTATGGGGGTTTTCACGATTAGAAAAGTTTGAATTGGAGCTGAATAAAAAGGGAAATATTTCATACTGAGAATGATTAAAAATTCCACCACCAATGTTCTCTGCATATTAGCATAAAGAGCAGAATGAGATTCAATGGACAAGGACAGAGGGAGGGAAGGCAGTAGACACAGAACTCACAAAGCCCCGGGCTACAGACAGGTCTGCAGAGCAGAACACTCTCAGGCTGACCCTGAATGCACCCAGCAGTTTTGCATTAACGTGGGCGATGTACGAGACTAGATACCACAACATGTTTTCATTATATATTTTCTATATCAATATTTATTCACAGTTCCAACAGAAAGCTCAAAAGTCAGAAAGTCACCATATACATTATGAATCATGGCTTATGTTAAATTATGAATCCTGTATGGTAAATAAGATATCGCAACCAAAGACCCAGTTCAACTCAATTTAATTGTGTTTCACCACTGGCTCATATTGAAAGAGATCATTCAAATATGACAATAGTGTATTATTTTTTATTTATCACCCCATCCTCTTTCTCTCTCTCTCTCTCTCTCTAAGGGTTTTTCTTTATTTTTACTATTTTCTACATTGTAGAATAATAGTGAAGACCATGAATCATGTGGTAAGCAAAAAAGTGTTCTTTAAAGCAGCCACCCTTTGCCTTGATGACAGCTTTGCACACGCTTGGCATTCTCTCAACCAGCTTCACCTGGAATGCTTTTCCAACAGTCTTGAAGGAGTTCCCACATATGCTGAGTACTTATTTATTTATTAAATTTTTTATTTCACCTTTATTTAACCAAGTAGGCAAGTTGAGAACAAGTTCTCATTTACAACTGCGACCTGGCCAAGATAAAGCAAAGCAGTGCGACACATACAACAACACAGAGTTACACATGGAGTGAAACAAACATACAGTCAATAATACAGTAGGAAAAAAACAAATCTATATGCAATGTGTGCAAATGAGGTAGGATAAGGAACATAAGGCAATAAATAGGCCATGGTGGCAAAATAACTACAGTATAGCAATTTAACACTGGAATGGTAAATGTGCAGTAGATGAATGTGCAAAGTAAAAATACTGGGGTGCAAAGGAGCAAGATAAATGACTATGGTAGGGGATGAGGTAGTTGGTTGGGCTATGTACAGGTGCAGTGATCTGTGAGCTGCTCTGACAGCTGGTGCTTGAAACTAGTGAGGGGGATAAGTGTCTCCAGTTTCAACGATTTTTGTAGTTCGTTCCAGTCATTGGCAGCAGAGAACTGGAAGGAAAGGCGGCCAAAAGAGGAATTGGCTTTGGGGGTGGCCAGTGAGATATACCTGCTGGAGCGAGTGCTACGGGTGGGTGCTGCTATGGTTACCAGCGAGCTGAGATAAGGCAGGGCTTTAACTAGCAGGGACTTGTAAATGACCTGGAGCCAGTGGGTCTGGCGACGAGTGTGTAGCGAGGGCCAGCCGACTAGAGCATACAGGTCGCAGTGGTGGGTAGTATATGGGGCTTTGGTGACAAAGCGGATGGCACTGTGATAGACTGCATCCAGTTTGCTGAGTAGAGTGTTGGAGGCTATTTTGTAGATTACGTCGCCGAAGTCGAGGATCGGCAGGATAGTCAGTTTTACTAGTGCAAGTTTGGCAGCATGAGTCAAGGAGGCTTTGTTGCGAAATAGAAAGCCGATTCTAGATCTAATTTTGGATTGGAGATGTTTAATGTGAGTCTGGAAGGAGAGTTTACAGTCTAGCCAGACACCTAGGTATTTGTAGTTGTCCACGTATTCTAGGTCAGAGCCGTCCAGGGTAGTGATGCTAGTCGGGCGGGCGGATGCAGGCAGCGAACGGTTGAAAAGCATGCATTTGGTTTTACTAGCGTTTAAGAGCAGTTGGAGGCCACGGAAGGAGTGCTGAATGGCATTGAAGCTCGTTTGGAGGTTAGTTAACACAGTGTCCAAAGAAGGGCCAGAAGTATACAGAATGGTGTCGTCTGCATAGAGGTGGATCAGAGACTCACCAGCAGCAAGAGCGAAATCATTGATGTATACAGAGAAGAGAGTCGGCCCAAGAATTGAACCCTGTGGCACCCCCATAGAGACTGCCAGAGGCCCGGACAACAGGCCCTCCGATTTAACACACTGAACTCTGTCGGCAAAGTAGTTGGTGAACCAGGCGAGGCAATCATTAGAGAATCCAAGGCTGTTGAGTCTGCCGATAAGGATGTGGTGATTGACAGAGTCGAAAGTTTTGGCCAGGTCAATGAATACGGCTGCACAGTAATGTCTCTTATCGATGGCAGTTATGATATCGTTTAGTACCTTGAGCGTGGCTGAGGTGCACCCGTGACCAGCTCGGAAACCGTATTGCACAGCGGAGAAGGTACGGTGGGATTCGGAAGTGGTCAATGATCTGTTTATTAACTAGGCTTTCAAAGACTTTAGAGAGGCAGGGCAGGATTGATATAGGTCTATAGCAATTTGGGTCTAGGGTGTCACCCCCCTTTGAAGAGAGGGATGACCGCAGCAGCTTTCCAATCTTTTGGGATCTCGGACGACACCAAAGAGAGGTTGAGCAGACTGGTAATAGGAGTTGCAACAATGGCAGCAGATAGTTTTAAAAAGAGAGGGTCCAGATTATCTAGTCCATCTGATTTGTAGGAGGAGAAGCTGGGAAGGCTTGGACAAGTAGATGCAGGGGGGGCGGAGCTATTGGCCGGGGTTGGGGTAGCCAGGAGGAAAGCATGGCCAGCCGTAGAGAAATGCTTGTTGAAATTTTCGATTATCATGGATTTGTCGGTGGTGACCGTGTTACCTAGCCTCAGTGCAGTAGGCAGCTGGGAGGAGGTGCTCTTGTTCTCCATGGACTTGACAGTGTCCCAAAACTTTTTGGAGTTAGAGCTACAGGATGCAAATTTCTGTTTGAAAAAGCTAGTTTTTGCTTTCCTGACTGATTGCGTGTGTTGGTTCCTGACTTCCCTGAACAGTTGCATATCGCGGGGACTATTCGATGCATTAGCAGTCCGCCACAGGATGTTCTTGTGCTGGTCAAGGGCAGTCAGGTCTGGAGTGAACCAAGGGCTGTATCTGTTCTTAGTCCTACATCTTTTGAAAGGGGCATGCTTATTTAAGATGGTGAGGAAGTTGCTTTTAAAGAATGACCAGGCATCCTCGACTGATGGAATGAGGTCAATATCCTGCCAGGATACCCGGGCCAGGTCAATTAGAAAGGCCTGCTCGCAGAAGTGTTTTAGGGAGCGTTTGACTGTGATAAGGGGTGGTCGTTTGACCGCGGGCCCATAGCGGATGCAGGCAATGAGGCAGTGGTCGCTGAGATCCTGATTGAAAACAGCAGAGGTGTATTTGGAGGGCAAGTTGGTCAGGATAATGTCTATGAGTGTGCCCATGTTTACAGATTTAGGATTGTACCTGGTGGGTTCCTTGTGTGAGATTGAGGGCATCTAGCTTAGATTGTAGGACTGCCGGGGTGTTAAGCATATCCCAGTTTAGGTCACCTAACAGAACAAACTCTGAAGATAGATGGGGGGCAATCAATTCACATATGGAGTCCAGGGCACAGCTGGGAGCTGAGGGGGGTCTATAGCAGGCGGCAACAGTGAGAGACTTATTTCTGGAGAGATTCATTTTTAGAATTAGAAGTTCGAACTGTTTGGGCATAGATCTGGAAAGTATGACAGAACTATGCAGGCTATCTCTGCAATAGATTGCAACTCCTCCCCCTTTGGCAGTTCTATCTTGTCGGAAAATGTTGTAGTTGGGTATGGAAATCTCAGAATTTTTGGTGGCCTTCCTAAGCCAGGATTCAGACACGGCCAGGACATCAGGGTTGGCGGAGTGTGCTAAAGCAGTGAGTAAAACAAACTTAGGGAGGAGGCTTCTGATGTTAACATGCATGAAACCGAGGCTTTTACGGTTACAGAAGTCAACAAAAGAGAGTGCCTGGGGCCTGGGAATAGGTTTGGTGCTGGGGGCTACAGGGCCTGGGTTTACCTCCACATCACCCGAGGAACAGAGGAGGAGCAGGATGAGGGTACGGCTAAAGGCTATCAGAACAGGACGTCTAGTGCGTTGGGAACAGAGAATAAAAGGAGCAGATTTCTGGGCGTGGTAGAATAGATTCAGGGTATAATGTGCAGACGGGTATGGTGGAGTGAGAGTACAGTGGAGGTAAGCCCAGGCACCGAGTGATGATAAGAGTGGTTGCATCTCTGGAGGTGCTGGTAATACTGGGTGAGGTCACCGCATGTGTGGGAGGTGGGACAAAGGAGGAATCTGAGGCATGTATAGTGGGCCTAGGGGCTCCACTGTAAACTAACACAATGATAACTATCCTAAACAACAGTAAACAGGGCATATTGACACTTGAGAGAGACATAAAGCAAGGCATAAAGCAAACACAGGTGTTGGTTGGGAGAGCTAGCTAGGACAACAAAGGGTAAGACCGCAAGGCTAGTCAGCTAAGACAACAACAACAAGTAAAACTGGCGATGAATGGGCAGAGGGTTGGTTAGCAACACACCGGGCCTGAGTACACGGCTGGGGCTGACAGATAAATAAAATAAATAAATAAAAATAAACAGAATGGAGTACCGTGATTAATGAATAGTCCTGCAGGCATCAGCTATGTAGCCGAGTGATCATAGGGTCCAGTAAACAGCAGTAGATGGGGCAGGGAAGCCGCGGGGTAGTCGTTACTACGCCGGCACGCAGAAGACACAGCGTTTAAAGTTAAGAGTTAGCAGGCCGGGGTTGGTAGAACCGTCTGCTGCGACGTCCGACAGAGGCCGGTTGCAGGCAGAGCGGATGGAGTAATCGTCCGCAGACCAGTCGAGGTGGTACGACGGGGCGTCGTGACGAGAGGGAACCAAGCCAGATGGCGAGAGAGGTATTATTGTTGCTAGCCGGGAGAGGTGCCTGGGTCGCGGCTAGCTGGAGCTGGCTCCGGGGCAGGGGCGTTAGCGACTCGGTGGCAGCTAGCTAGCTGTGGAGATCAGGTGTAGTGGTCCAGGGTTTACGGCAGGGATCCGGCGTTGTGGTGGAGAAACAGTCCGATGGTGGTAGGCTGGCAAGTATTATCCGGGCTAAAAAAGGCTGGTGTCTGTGCAGTAGGTAAAGGCCGCTAGTGGTGGCTAACAGTGACTGAAATAGACGGTTAGCTCGCTAAAAAGTCTAAAAAGGTCTAAAGAAATAGTGGTTAGGTAACACAATGGGTGAGGCAGGTTACCGGAAGGTATATTTAATATAAAAATGGAAAAGAGATTGAAAATAAAATTGAAATATATACAAAAAAGACGAAAAATACAAAGTACACGAGGGGACAAACAAAAACACGTCTGCACTGCTACGCCATCTTGGATTTGGCTGCTTTTTCTTCACTCTGCGGTCCAAACTCATGCCAAACCATTTCAATTGGGTTGAGGTCGAGTGATTGTGGAGGCCAGGTCATCTGGCCTCCAGGTCATTAATCTCCTTCTTTGTCAAATAGTCCTCACACAAACTGTGCCTTGAATTCTAAATAAATCACAGACAGTGTCACCAGCAAAGCACCCCCACACCATCACATCTCCTCCTCCATGCTTCACGGTAGGAACTACACATGCAGAGATCATCCGTTCACCTACTATGGGTCTCACAAAGACACGGTGGTTGGAACCAAAAATATCAAATTTGGACAGATCAAAGGATAGATTTCCACTGGTCTAATGTCCATTGCTCGTGTTTCTTGGCCCAAGCAAGTCTCTTCTTATTATTGGTGTCCTTTAGTAGTGGTTTCTCGCAGCAACTCCACCATGAAGGTGTCACGATCTCCTTTAGTGACGGACCAAGACGCAGCGATGCTTCCAGTATACATATTTTATTTAACGACGTAACTGGGAAAATGATAAACAAAACGAAGATCGTAACATCGGTGTGGCTTCACAGTGCACACACCACAAAACATACTAATACAAACAATGACCCACAAAACCCCATTGAAAACCCCAAACATATATATGGTTCCCAATTAGAGGTAACGACAAACAGCTGCCTCTATTTGGGAACCATCTCCCCCAACATAGAAAAACAAAACCTAGAACACAAAACCCTCCTAAACAAAAAACTAACTAAACACCAGCCTGCTAACCCAGGCCTGGACGTGACAGAAGGCCTGATTCACGCAATCTCCTCTCAACAGTTGATGTTGAGATGTGTCTGTTACTTGAACTTTGTGAAGCATTTATTTGGGCTGCAATTTCTGAGGCTGGTATCTCTAACAAACTTATCATCTGCAACAGAGGTATCACCCTTTCCTTGTGGTGGTCCTCATGAGAGATAGTTTCATCATAGCGCTTGATGGTTTTTTGCGTTCTTTAAATTTGCCGCAATAACAGACCTTCATGTCTTAAAGTAAAGATGGACTGTCGTTTCTCTTGCTTATATGAGCTGTTCTTGCCATAATATGGACTTGGTCTTTTACCAAATACGGCTACAGTATCTTCTGTATAACACCCCCACCTTGTCACAACACAACGGATTGGCTCAAATGCATTAATAACCTCTCAGGGATTGCTGGGGCGCTAGCGCCCCAATCCCGACACTACCAGGTGAAATGTAAGGCGCCAAATTCAAAATCCAAAAGTTGAATTATTAAACATCCACCAATATACAAGTGTTCCATACTCATCAAAAGCTCTGTTTCTTGGCAATATCACAGCGTTGTCAGATTTCAAAAAGGCTTTATGGCGAAAGCAGCACATTTGATTGTTTGAGGGTAGCACCTCACATATTTTTCCCATAGCCATGAATCGATTAGCCATCATGGCACACACATAACACATTTCACAGCGAAAACAAATCAATTACCTGTTGAAGAACTTCTGCTGAGGTCATCCTAAGTGTCCAACGAAGACAATCCATGGTTCTTTTGTTAGAAAAAGTAATGTATTGTATCCATAAATCTCCATTTGGTTCGCGCGTTATAATCAGAAACGACAGCTTCCACTCCTCCGTTGAAACATGACGCAAACTCGTTCATCTTATACCTATAAACTTGTCCAAGAACAATCGAACATAGTTTTAAAGGTATCCTTAGGAACACTTTTACGTATATTTACTATTATAAATCAACCGGAATATAAACTGATCGATAAAGACGGTAAAAAAGACACTGCGCCTTGTCGAGAACGCGCACTGGGTACCGTTGACATAAAAAGTACACTTCCTGGTTTGCTCTTCTTCTCTGGTCTAATTCATCCCAAATGAAAATTTACACTGTCTCGAGACTGTTGACATCTAAAGGAAGCGATGGGTACTGCATTCATATGCCCTTATATGGTCATTTTCATGAGGGAGGGGTTCCAAATGAGCAATGTGTCAAAATCACTTTTTCCAGGACAGAAATTCCTCGGGGCTTCGCCTGCCATATGCGTTCTGTTTCACTCACAGACGAATGGTTAACACTTTTGGAAAATTCAGAGTGTTTCCTATCTAATGGTACTACATATGTGCATATCCTATTTTCTGGGCCTGAATGGGAGGCATTTTACTTTGGGTACGCCAGGCTCTCCAAAACCGACCCCTCAGCTGCCACTCCCTAACAAGTTAAGAAGGAAAGAAATTCCACAAATGTACTTTAAACAAGGCTCACCTGTCAATTGAAATGTATTCCAGGTGACTATCTCATGAAGCTGGTTGCTAGAATGCCAAGGGTATGCAAAGCTGTCATCAAGGCAAAGGGTGGCTAATTTGAAGAATCTCAAATATAAATATATTGGTTACTACATGATTCCATTTGTTATTTCATAGTTATGATGTCTTCACTACTATTCTACAATGTAGAAAATAGTCAAAATACAGAAAAACTCTTGAATGAGTAGGTGTGTCCAAACCTTTGGCTGGTACTGTATGTAAGGGATAAAACTGTACGTGATGTGATAGCATCCTGTGGCAGAAAGACATGGCAGTCTTATCAGAGCAGCCTGCCAGACAGTCAGGCCACAGCACCACCTGGCTGTCTGTCTGACACATCTAGATAACTGAGACCA
This sequence comes from Brachymystax lenok tsinlingensis, assembly GCA_030435695.1. Classification (NCBI taxonomy): domain Eukaryota; kingdom Metazoa; phylum Chordata; class Actinopteri; order Salmoniformes; family Salmonidae; genus Brachymystax; species Brachymystax lenok. The sequence goes on from CM059794.1 coordinate 25,915,013, forward strand.
GACAGACACACACTGATTCAATCACAGATGGGCACACAACCACTCCTGCCTGCCCCCTCCAGCTCCTCATCTCCCAAAACACACACCTTCACCGACAGACACACAACCTTAAAGGGATGGGGATAGACTGTATACCATAACTGAAAACGCTGGGGGGGCTTTCCTCCAATGTTGCCATGTGCTATTGAATGAACTAGCATGTTGATGATGTTAAATCAATGTGGAAAACTGATTGGATTTGCAAAAAGTAATCAATGACATGATGAAATGTTTTGTTGATTTCACGTTGAATTCACGTTAGTTGACAACTCAACCAAAAGTAAATCAAAACTAGACGTTGAACTGACGTCTCTGCCCAGTGGGTCTGTTTTGACAACAGCAAGCAACCACTTCAGCCACCCGACTTTAGTTTCTGGCTCTAAGAAAGCAAACACAATTACTACATCAATTATGCTCCTCTGATTATTCTGGGCTTATAATTATGGAGCTTGCAGCCCGTCCGGCTTTTAGCCTTAATTCAATAAGCTTGTTTGTGCATGGCGGTGACGGTGGCTTGCAGCTGTTGATTTGCATCTGGCCGATGGCTGTGCAGGTGCAGGTGGTGCATGTCCTCAGAGATGTGGTGCAGGTGGCGCACGTCCAGAGATGTTCCATCAGGCTCCCTATTTGTCATATAGTACCACAACGTACTGTACCCCCTAAACTGATACACTCCCATATTAACACCCTGTTCCTCTGTCAACATCACTAAGGCTCTATCATGGTCCACACACATCAACACAGTAGTGAAGAGGGCACGACAACACCTCTTCCCCCTCAGGAGGCTGAAAAGATTTGTCATGGGCCCTAGGATCCTTAAAAAGTTCAAACATCTGCACCATTGAGAGCATCTTGACTGGCTGCATCACTGCTTGGTATGGCAACTGCTTGGCATCTAACCGCAAGGCGCTACAGAGGGTAATGCGTACAGCCCAGTACATCACTTGGGCTGAGTTCCCTGCCATCCAGGACCTCTGTACCAGGCGGTTGTCAGGGGATGGCCCTAATAATTATCAAAGACTCCAGCCGCCCAAGTCATACTGTAGACTGTTCTCTCTGCCACTGCAAGTCTGGAACCAACAGGACCCTGAAAAAATTCTACCCCCAAGCCATACGACTGATAAATAGTTAACCAAACAGCTACCCGGACTAGCTGCATTGACCTTTTTTGCATTCACTTTTTTTTTAACTTACATACACTGTTGCTACTGTTTATTATCTATCATGTTGCCTAGTTACTTTATTTCTAAATATCTACCTCAATTACCTCGTACCCCTGCACAAATCGACTCAGTATGGGTACCCAGTGTATATAGCCAGGTTATCATTACTTATTGTGTATTTATTTTTTATTGTATTACTACCTGTCTTACTTTTCTATTATTTCTCTATTTTCTTTCTCTCTGCATTGTTGGGAAGGGCCCGTAAGTAAGCATTTCGCTGTTAGTCTACACCTGTTGTTTACAAAGAATGTGACGAATAGCATTTGATTTGATTTGAAACACAAGCAATTTCAATGGGATCACCTGTATAAATAAAGGATAGATCAATTGTGTGGAAAAAATAGGGAGCAGCTCTATTTGTGATGGAGATCATACATCACTTCTGAGGTGGAGTGGAGATCCCTGCAGATCTCTCCAGCCTAAAGGAGAAGAGATCTGGGAGGCAGGTGAGCTGATAAACTGATTGATTTGTGAGATAGAATGACCCAGGAGATGCCCTTGAGTAATGTGAAACTGATAACAAATGTATTGGATTTTTCTAAGCTGGAGATGGAGAAAGAAAACACCCATTTCTGCTGCTGGATTTGAGGACAGGCTGGTTGTGTAGTACACCGAAGGGGCTCTTACATTCTTTCCAACATATACGCGCATGAATGAGAATAAAAGATGACAATATGAGAATGAGAATATAAAAGTAGAATCCTTGCCATTTCCTTTTTTATAGTCACTGACATCCAGTTCAAGGTCTCTGTAGCAGTCGTGCTTTTACATTAGTTCAAGCCAAACAGAGACAGGTCCAACACCTTTCTTTTCTCCTGTCTATATCCGTCCAGCCTACATCTGAGTACTGCACATCAGCCATTTAAACCTCTCTACCTGCCTGGTTTAAACAAAGGGTTGACACTCATATTAAGGAGAGGTCTTTTGACTACGGCACACAATTCACAGTTTGACAGCGCTTTTAAAAGCCTGCACAGTGAATAATAAGCCTGGTGACAAGACCGCAGTTACGGTCTAAAAAATATAATGTGCAGGTAATATTTCTGCGGGGAGCAGAGCTGACACCACAGTAGGGAGAGGTCCGTTATGTCGAGAAGTGCTGCCTTGTGCCAGAGTGGGAGGACACGGCAGACATCATTGTTGGGGGCAGACCGGGGATATAGCCAGTGGCGTAGTGCAGTTTGTTGTTTATGCATAGGTTGCAGAAAAGTGATAAAAATAATTTTGAAGGGGGTTCGAGTCAGTGACAGAGTTGACAAGACACTGACGAAGTTGACAACAAATAATCAAAATAAACATATTTTTGCCTCTAAAAATAAAAGTTCAAAACCAACATTTGTAAAATATGGAAAATTATTCATTTGAAAATCCCCAATAAAAACAACCAATCTATCAGATCTATCAGCACTCTGAAGGAGTTGACATTAGACAAAAATCTGAGTTCATGTTTTTACTTCTTCATTCAAGTAGTATATACAGTAGCAATTGAGTTTCTCCTCAGTTGCTGTATAACTCAAAAAAATAATTAAATGTAACATATTTGAACCAAAGTTCATATTCTATCGTAATCTCTCAGGCAGATGGAGTTGACAGTTTATGTTTGTGACCATGGTGATTCCAATTTTGTTTGTTTAAATATATAAAAAGGAGAGAACTTTACAAATAGCTTTAGAAATGGTTTTGTTGCACTACATGTAATGACAACATGAATAAGGGGTCTTTATGGTGTAACTGACCCTGTTCATTCCTGATTCATTTAGTATTTTAGACAAATCTGACAGTTGACCAAATATCCAGACACATCTTTTAGGAATCATAGTTTTGAAATAGATATTCTTTAAAGTCACAGAGGGCTATTGCATGAAACTACATGAGATATTTTTCAGTTAATATCCATTATTGCCAGTTAATTATTTTTGTTAACACCTTTTAGGAGAGCTTTGAAATTGGGATCCATTGCTCCAGACAATGGCATTTACGGGCATAGAGCTGACATGGAAATGAATAATAGTGAATGTCACGACTTCCGCCGAAGTCGATCCCTCTCCTTGTTCGGGCGGCGTTCGGCGGTCGACGTCACCGGTCTTCTAGCCATCGTCGATCCACTTTTCATTTGTTTTGTCTTGTGTTCCCACACAACTGGTTTCAATTCCCAAATTAAGTGGCATGTATTTAACCCTCTGTTTCCCCCATGTCTGTGTGTGATTGTTCATTTTTGTTCTGGTCGGTATTGTTCCGTGGCAACCGTTCTTTTGCACTTTGTATTATGGTTTTACTTTGTGCTGTCTAAGTAAAGTGCGTTTGGTTCACTCATCTCTGCTCTCCTGCGCCTGACTTCATACTCCAGCTACACCCACCCATCTGACAATGAAAGTATTTGGAAAATTCCAAAAGCAAAGATTTTCCTTACAATATTCCCTTAAATGCACATTTTAAACAAAAATAACGCAACAAAATTAATTTCTTCAACTATAAAAAAAATGTGCTGTTTTAAAACTAATTTCCCGTAACTCAACAAAAAAATGAATGCCTTATCAAGTGTTAACATCAGGCTAGGGTCCTTTTTTCTCAATTTCCACCTGACTGACGTGCCCAAGGTGAACTGCCTGTTGCTCAGGCCCTGACGCCAGGATATGCATATAAGTGGTACCATTGGAAAGAAAACACTTTGAAGTTTGTAGAAATATTAAAATAATGTAGGAGACTATAACACAATAGATATGGTAGGAGAAAATCAGAAGAAAAACCAACCTGATTTCTTTTTTTTTTTGAGAGCCCATTGTCTTACAATGGAAAGCATAGGGAAATAATTAAATAATTACATCTCCCAGGATGCAATTCCTATGGCTTCCACAGGGTGTCAGCACTCTATGTTCAAGGTTTCAAGCTTGTTTCTTCCAAAACGAGTAGGAATAATGAGTTTTAGTACTGGGACACACTATTGGAAATTCGTGTATGTGTGCGCGATGAAGACAAGGCGCACCTGCTAATATCAATTTCCTATTGAACATACTTCTTTCCATATGAAATATTATAGTTTGATTACATTTTAGGGTATCTGAGGAGTCAATAGAAACGTATTTTGACTTGTTTTAACAAAGTTTAGCGGTAGAGTTTTGGATACTTTCTCTGCATGTTGAACGAGTGGATTACTCAAATCGATGGCGCCAACTAAAAATACTTTTTGGGATATAAAGAAGGATTTTATCTACCCTTTGGATGACAAATCAGAGGAAGATTTTCAAAAAGTAAGTGAATATTTAATCGCTATTTGTGAATTTATGAAACCTGTGCCAGTGTAAAAATATTTAGATTTGGGCGCCGTCCTCAAACAATGCCAGTGGATACAGCAGGCATCATTGATGAGGGTAGAATGACTGAGGGAGACTGAAATAGAACTGTGGCTTCTACTGAAGATATGACATGACAAAATATTGAGGTTGACTAAAACAGGGGGTCTGTAGACTAGAGAGCTCCTCAATACCAATTGGAAGGTTTCAACACTGATTTGTTGGGGATCTAAACACACTAAAATGTTGCTAGCAGCTGTTTACTGTGGGCCTATAGTCTCAGAGCAGAGGGCTGTTACAGTGAACCAAATGGCTCTGCTGACCAACCATGCACTGCACTGTTCACATTTGGTAAAGCTCCAGAACTACAGCGTCCCTGCCAATAGAACCGTTCCCACAGAAAGAATGCCATTAAATGCAATTGTCAAGGCTAATTTGTTTCACAACACGGGATGTCTGTGTGCTCTCTGATTCTTTCTCTCTCTCTCTCTCTCTCTCTCTCTCTCTCTCTCTCTCTCTGAGTGTAATTCTCTCCAAGGTAAGTCAGTCAAAATCAGCAGTGAAGCACCCCTCTCCATCTGCCACCCTCTGCCTTGGTCCTCTCCCCTGACAAGGTAATGGAGGCATTCCTGTGAGTGATGGGCCCCACTATCCACTCCATCATCTCTCTCTCTCTCTCTGTAGTTCTCTCCCCTGAAGAGGTAATGGAGGCGTTCCTGTGAGGAACGAGACACCATGATCGACTCCATTATCACTATCATTACCATCACTGCCCACGTTAATGAAGATTGCATTCACGGCAAAAATGACCTTTACATTTCTATTGAGCAATCTGTATAGAGCCCCAACACTACAGGATCGTACCCTGGTAAACTACAGAAAATCCCACAGAGGCTGGTTAAAGTAGGCATACAGTGCTTTACTACAAACTGTGAACAACATGAAGAAAATGCAAGAAGACTTCTCATGACAATTTTTGTTTTTACATTTATGTAACTTATTATGTAACGTACTCTCTTTTTAGTAAACAGAAAAAAAGGAAAGACATAAAAAGACACAAGGCAGATCAAGAGTTTCAGAGCTGATTACTCCTCACATCCGTACAGGGTCCTCTCAGAGCTGAGTACGCCTCATATCCTTACAGGGTCCTCTCACTCGCCGCCCCTGGGCTGTCCCATTCTGTTCACTAACTGTTGTTCCTGCACCATCTCTCATCGCTCCCTCTCTCATTCACAACCACTCCAGCTTCAGTTTTATTTCTACTGATGTGTAGACTAGCCACAGACACAATCACCACCCCAGCCCTCCTCCAAAGCTCACAGTGTCCAATTCCTGTCTTTCAATTCCTTTTCAATTAAATGTCTTTCTTCACTCCTTTTCGCCTATCTATCGTGGCCCTCCTCTTGCCACTCAATCCATCCACTTTATCCCTCTCTCCTCAGCTCTTCTGTGGGGTAGCGTGAGTGGGTTCTTCCTGTGCTGAGTGGAGGAGATGAGAGGAAGAGGAGTGTGTGTGTGTGTGTGTATTGTAGAGTTAAGAGTACTGTCCGGCAGGTTGTAATCAGCCTCTGCAGCCTGTTACTCTCTTCACAGAAACACTGACCTTTAAAGATTACCACAAGCACAGAGAGACGCTCGTGTGTTTATCAGAAACCCTGTATACAGCCTACAGCCACAGTGACATGGAGATATGGAAATTATTCATTAATACTCGTGAATATCTGCTCAAAAGAATGGATTTGAAGAACAGCTTGAAGCTTAATCAAATGTAATTTCAACTTCATCCTTGCAATATGACTTTTGAAGGGCAAAAATTTGACATAGGTAGCCTACTACTGGTAGTACTATTTTCTCAGAGCAGCAAAAACTCCTAGCCTTCCAGAGCCAGACAGATTAACATCAGGTTAGCTTTGGTACACTAGTGTGTAGCTGTATTTACTGTGGGATCAGATCATTTGGGAGAGGGTACCACAGCTATACTGGCTTTATCTACAGAGATGTGAAGCCAAACACTGGCCGATCCACTATCTGGAGTTGTGGCTCTAGCAATCCTGACAAGCATTCAAAATGGTAGAACCACAGGTACAGGAAGGTGTCATTTTCCGATAACTTGCTGTTTCACTCTGTTGGAGGAGCACCATTTAAGACCAAACTGTGTATTGCAGCCAGTATCCGACAGAATAACTGTTGTTTGAGTTTTGAAACTCCCAGGAAATGTCTGTCTGCCAATAGCCTTAAGCTCACTGCACTATTCTAATTACAACTACATTGCCTTTCTTCAGATGCTTATCCAGGACATTGCAGGATTTATCTGAAAAACTGATGCTGTCTGACAAAGGTATATGCCAGAGCTAAAACAGAGAGGGATGGCTGATGTACTGTACAACTTCCCTCAAGCCTTTGAACTGTGCTGTTTAAAAGTGACTGTGGGTAGTACTCACCGTATCAGAATCGCACTTCCCACACTGTGCCATATTATCTTAATTATTGTCTATTAATGTCCTGTAATATGTCATGTTTCATGCAAGACGAGTAGCTGCTGCTTTTGCAACAGCTAATGGGGATCCTAATAAAATACAAATACCATATTAAACACTGGACGACAGCTTTTGGGAAAAACAGCTGACAACTGAGCAAGTGTTTCTGTCACGATCTCCATTAACGGACCAAGGCACAGCGGGGTATCCAGTATACATCTTAGTTTATTAGAAACGTAACTGGCAAAACAAGAACAAAACTGAGATCGGAACTGGACAGTGTGGTGCAATGACACCTACAATCAAAGACAACTTCACACAAACTACAAGGGAAAAAAGGGCTACATAAGTATGGTTCCCAATCAGAGACAACGATAGACAGCTGTCCCTGATTGGGAGCCATACCTGGCCAAAAACAAAGAAATACAACAACTAGAACCTACAATCTAGAATGCCCACACCGAATCACACCCTGACCAAACTTAAAATGAGAAATAAACAGGATCCTACAGGTCAGGGTGTGACAGTACCCCCCCACCCCCCAAAGGTGCGGACTCCGGCCGCAAAACCTGAACCTATTGGAGGTGGGTCTGGGTGGGCACCTCTCCATGGTGGCGTCTCTGGTGCGGGACGTGGACCCCGCTCCACCTCTGGTTCCCTCCGCTTTAGTAACGCATCTGGGGTGGAAGCCCTCACCGCCGACTCTGGACTGGGCACCCTCATTGCGGGCCCCGGGCTGGGGACCGTCCCTGGAGGCTCCGGGCTGGGGACCGTCCCTGGAGGCTCCGGACTGATCCGTGGAGCAGGCACTGGATACCTGGTGCGTGGAGCTGAAACAGGACGTGCCGGGCTCTGAAGACGCACAGGGAGCCTGGTGCGTGGAGCAGGAACGGGACGTGTCGAGCTCTGATGGTGCACAGGAGGCCTGATGCGTGGAGCAGGAGCAGGACGTGCCGGGCTCTGAAGGCGCACAGCTGACCTGGTGCGTGGAGCAGGGACAGGACGTGCCGGGCTCTCGATGCGCACAGGGGGCCTGATGCGTGGAGCAGGGACAGGACGTGCCGGGCTCTGAAGGCGCACAGGGGACCTGGTGTGGAGAGCAGACGCCCCTCTCCCAGGTTGTTCACTTCCCCGAACCTCACCGATGAGGGGAGCTGGGATGTCGCGCACCGGGCTGTGGACCCGAACCGGTGTCGGCGCAGGATATCCTGGTCCGAGGAGGCGTACCGGAGACCAGGAGCGCTGAGCCGACACCCTCTCCCCAGGCTGAACACTCCTCTCAGCTCGACATATGCGGGCAACTGGCATGTCGCGCACCGGGCTGTGAATACGCACTGGCGACACCGTGCGTTTCAGCGCCTCACACGGTGCCTTACCAGTGCTATGCTTCTTCTGGTAAGCACGGGGAGCTGGCCCAGGTCCCCAACCTGGCCCAGTCAAACTACCCGTGTGCCCCCACCCCAAACATTTTTTGGAGAGCTGCCTCTCGGGCTTAATTGCCAGGCGAGTTCCAACATACTTCTGCTTTTCCGGGTTCCATGTACCATATAAATCCTCATAACAGCGCCGCTCTGCCTCTGCTGCCTCCAGCTCCTCCTTGGGACGACGGTACTCCCCTTCCTGCCTCCAGGATCCCTTACCGTCCCGGATCTCCTCCCTTGGGTGACGATGCTCCGTCGTGTTCCTCCATGGTCCCTTACCAGCCAGGATTTCCTCCCAACTCCAGAAATCCTGGCTCCTTCGCGGCTTGGTCTCTTGGTGGTGGGAAGTTCTGTCACAATCTCCATTAACGGACCAAGGCGCAGCGGGGGTATCCAGTATACATCTTAGTTTATTAGAAACATAACTGGCAAAACAAGAACAAAACTGAGATCGGAACTGCACAGTGTGGTGCAATGACACCTACAATCAAAGACAACTTCCCACAAACTACAAGAGAAAAAAGGGCTACATAAGTATGGTTCCCAATCAGAGACAACGATAGACAGCTGTCCCTGATTGGGAGCCATACCTGGCCAACAACAAAGAAATACAACAACTAGAACCTACAATCTAGAATGCCCACACCGAATCACACCCTGACCAAACTAAAATGAGAAATAAACAGGATCCTACAGGTCAGGGTGTGACAGTTTCTCTTAGGAAGGGGAGTGAATTTCAATACTAAGTCAAGATGGTGGGTGGCATTGGTGTATATATCTGTAATATTTCTACTCAGAATTGCTTCGCACCTTTGCTAAAAAAAAACAAGCTAAGAGGTTAAAAGTGGAGAAAGTCAATCTACTCTCCCTTGAGCAATAATGGGATTTATTGCATTAGCCAGCATGAACCCTGTGGTGGTCAGGCAGGAAAGAGACAAATACTGACCATTAAAGTGACATTTATGGAGAGACAACTTTAAATCAGAGAACAGGGTTGGATTTTCTCTTCTTTTAGAAGATTCTGGGGACTTTTTTGCAGACAGAAGATGCAGTCCCTGAGATCCATCGTTTGATGACAGATGTTTGTGCTGCATCAGATCATTACTATGACACTGTTCAAACTGAAGACCAGAGAGCATGGAAATAGAGTATAATGTCAACAGTAAAGTATCTCTCCACAGCAGCAGCAGGCTCTGGGAAACTGATATCAAGCTGAGCCCAAACAGGGGAAAGGAAAGCATTTAGGAAGGAGAGTATTTTGCTTCAGGAAGTACAGGAGGTATAATGGGATTTCACCGTTATCCTCCAGGGCCAGATACTGCAAATCCCCTCCACATCCCCCTGGTTAGGACCTGAATGATAAAGACCAGTTACATTTAAGACACTAGCAGCTGCTGTCCAAGCGAAAACCAGGATGATACGAACTAAAGAAGAAAAGCTGAATCATGCTACAGTGTCAGATGGATAGGTCCCCAGTCGTTGTTATAAGACCAAGGGAGACTTGCAGTCAAAAAGGTGTAGGCCTGATGAAAAACACAGGGAAAGGGTGCAAAGAAAATTACGGACAAAGTGTCAATGAAATGTCACGTTTTCTCTTTGTTTTTTCTCTTCAGTCCTCTCTGAAAGCAGCAGACATTGTTCAGGTGCAAACAGTTCGTAAATTGGCCCATGATGTACAGCATACAGCCTGGAAATAACCTGTGCTTGCTTCACTGAGAAGTAACTTATTGAGCCTCTCTGCTGTGCTAGGCCATGCTAATCATTCCTTGGTTTAAGTGTGTCCTCTCCAGTGGAGCATCATCATCTCATTATACTGTTCCGAGAGCACTCTTCCTCATCCTGGACCTGTCTGCTTAACATGCCTGGAAATCACCAAGCATCTCTCCTGATCTGCCTGAATACACATCAGCCCAAACCGGGAACTCATATGTTTTCATAGGGGGTGCATTTTGTGAATTAAAATAATCCACCTGAACACAAATCTCCAAACCTTGGATTGGAACTCATATGTATTCAGATAGCGTGAATCCTAAAGTAATCATTCCAAGGTAATGAGGAATTTAAATATTCACACATGGGCAGTGATGTGTTCCTCAGAAGGAGTTAGCAGGGAGATGGAGGAGGAGGAAGCAGATATCCCTCCCTGTGTTGCTGACCTTTCCTCACCACAGCCAGATTAGTGGTAGTAAACTGCTCCTGAAGAGATATCTGTGCTCCACAGCCACCAACACATTATCCTGCTGACATTTCAACAGGCTGTCCCCCTTTCCACCCCCTCCACGCCCGCGCCACTCGTCAACGCCTTTCCACCCCCCTGCCTCCACGCCGCTCGCCAAGGCCTTTCCACCCCCTCCACGCCACGCGTCATTCACTAAGACCTTTCCAACACCCTGCCTCCAAGCTGTTCGCCAAGACCTTTCCACCGCCCTGCCTCCACGCCACTCGACAAGACCTTTCCACCGCCCTGCCTCCACGCCACTCGACAAGACCTTTCCACCGCCCTGCCTCCACGCCACTCGACAAGACCTTTCCACCGCCCTGCCTCCACGCCACTCGACAAGACCTTTCCACCCCCTGCCTCCACCATGCACGCCACTTGCCAAGACCTTTCCACCCCCCTGCCTCCACGCCGCGCGTCACTTGCCAAGACCTTTGCACCCCCTGCCTCCACGCCGCGCGCCACTCGCCAAGACCTTTCCACTCCACTCGCCAAGGCCTTTCCACCCCCCTGCCTCCACGCCACGCGCCACTCGCCAAGGCCTTTCCACCCCCCTGCCTCCACGCCGCACGCCAAGGCCTTTCCATCCCCCTGCCTCCCCGCCGCGCGCCACTCGCCAAGGCCTTTCCACAAACAACAATTTGGAGAGGATAGAGAGGGGTGGAGTTTACAGATCCAGTATGCAATGTATTTTTCTTGCGCCTTTCTTCTGTTTCCCAGACTCTTCATTCTTTCTTTCTTCTGTTTCCCAGAGACTCTTCATCCTTTCTTCTGTTTCCCAGAGACTCTTCATTCTTTCTTTCTTCTGTTTCCCAGAGACTCTTCAATCTTTCTTTCTTCTGTTTCCCAAAGACTCTTCATTCTTTCTTTCTTCTGTTTCCCAGAGACTCTTCATCCTTTCTTCTGTTTCCCAGAGACTCTTCCTCCTTTCTTTCTTCTGTTTCCCAGAGACTCTTCATTCTTTCTTTCTTCTGTTTCCCAGAGACTCTTCATCCTTTCTTCTGTTTCCCAGAGACTCTTCCTCCTTTCTTTCTTCTGTTTCCCAGAGACTCTTCATTCTTTCTTTCTTCTGTTTCCCAGAGACTCTTCATTCTTTCTTCTGTTTCCCAGAGACTCGTCATCCTTTCTTTCTTCTGTTTCCCAGAGACTCTTCATTCTTTCTTCTGTTTCCCAGAGACTCTTCATTCTTTCTTCTGTTTCCCAGAGACACTTCATTCTTTCTTTCTTCTGTTTCCCAGAGACTCTTCAATCTTTCTTTCTTCTGTTTCCCAGAGACTCTTCATTCTTTCTTCTGTTTCCCAGAGACTCGTCATCCTTTCTTTCTTCTGTTTCCCAGAGACTCTTCATTCTTTCTTCTGTTTCCCAGAGACTCTTCATTCTTTCTTCTGTTTCCCAGAGACACTTCATTCTTTCTTTCTTCTGTTTCCCAGAGACTCTTCATTCTTTATTTCTTCTGTTTCCAAGAGACTCTTCATTCTTTCTTTCTTCTGTTTCCCAGAGACTCTTCATCCTATCTTTATTCTGTTTCCCAGAGACACTTCATTCTTTCTTTCTTCTGTTTCCCAGAGACACTTCATTCTTTCTATCTTCTGTTTCCCAGAGAATCTTCATTCTTTCTTTCTTCTTTTTTTCCAGAGACTGTTCATCCTTTCTTCTGTTTCCCAGAGACTCTTCATTCTTTCTTTCTTCTGTTTCCCAGAGACTCGTCATCCTTTCTTTCTTTTTTTTCCAGAGACTCTTCATCCTTTCTTCTGTTTCCCAGAGACTCTTCATTCTTTCTTTCTTCTGTTTCCCAGAGACTCTTCATCCTATCTTTCTTCTGTTTCCCAGAGACTCTTCATCCTTTCTTTCTTCTGTTTCCCAGAGACTCTTCATTCTTTCTTTCTTCTGTTTCCCAGAGACTCTTCATTCTTTCTTCTGTTTCCCAGAGACACTTCATTCTTTCTTTCTTCTGTTTCCCAGAGACTCTTCATTCTTTCTTCTGTTTCCCAGAGACACTTCATTCTTTCTTTCTTCTGTTTCCCAGAGACTCTTCATTCTTTCTTTCTTCTGTTTCCCAGAGACTCTTCATTCTTTCTTTCTTCTGTTTCCCAGAGACTCTTCATTCTTTCTTTCTTCTGTTTCCCAGAGACTCTTCATTCTTTCTTTCTTCTGTTTCCCATAGACGCTTCATTCTTTTTATTCTTCTGTTTCTCATACACCCTTCATCCTATCTTTCTTCTGTTTCCCAGAGACTCTTCATTCTTTCTTTCTTCTGTTTCCCAGAGACTCTTCATCCTCTCTTTCTTCTGTTTCCCAGAGACTCTTCATACTTTCTTTCTTCTGTTTCCCAGAGACTCTTCATTCTTTCTTTCTTCTCTTTCCCAGAGACCCTTCATTCTTTCTTCCTAAGCCACCTATGCACACACACACACGCACGCACACACCATTCACAGGGTTTTTCACGTCCAAAGACAGACACCTTTAGGTGAAATACGGCAGGGCTAGTAGCTAGCTGTTTTTAAGGCATTAAGTAAAGCCCTCTAGATATGTATGCAGTGCAATGATTTCCCTTGATTAAAGAGTGTGTGGAGCCAAGCGTGTAGCATTGGTCTCTCCAGGGGGAGTCCAGTCACACCGAGACAGAGGCAGAGGCCAAGGAGCCCTTTAAATCTCATTAATACCGCCCAGCCATCCCACCAGCTCCCTGAAAGCATGTGGGGTTTAGCCAGGCCTCAAACATATAGTCCAGCAGAAAGAGCCTCCTCCTGACCTCAGTTCTACCCCTGTAGATCCCCTTTGTATAAACCTTCCTAACAGATTTCTTCTCTCTCTGTGTTTGAGGGTCAGAGCGTCGTACAGATCTCTGTGACTAACACATACAATGAGGACACATGCGGAGGGGGGAATCTGAGTGTCTTAATGGAGGATCTTCCTACTTTGTCCTGTGGAGAGCATCCTCAGGAGATGCTGAGAAACATCTCTTCTGTTTGTAATGCCGAAATTGGGGTTGGAGATATAGTAGGAAGTGCAACAACATGTAGAGGTGTAGAGGCAGCCAGCGAGGTGATAGAGAGAGAGTGGGAAAAGAAGACACGAGGGCAGGTAGTCAAAGCCATAAAGCACATGATCCCTGGAGGAAATGGACTACAGATCCTAATTGCCTGTACTGGATCTATAGACACCTGCTCTGCTCTCTCCTTCAACCAACCTATGTGCCTTTGTGTCAATCCACTTCCTGATCAGCTGTCAAGGCCTACTCTTGGGAGGCCAATGAAACAGCCTAACCTTGAGTGAGAGAGGAGATTGAATTAACATGCCAGAGGAGGGAGGTGTAGGCCCGGAGAGAGAGGGGATTGAATTAACATGCCAGAGGAGGGGAGTGTAGGCCCGGGGAGAGAGGGGATTTCACCATCATGCCGCAGCGTAATGGAATGCTTTCCAATGAACGGTGAGTGAGCGATGGCTCAGCGTCAAAGAGCCTGCCATCTGTACCCATAAACCTGGAAGACACTTGAAAATGGTCAATAACTTCAGCCATGCACACACACACACACACACACACACACACACACACACACACACACACACACACACACATATGCAGTATACACACATATACACACACACTGTAGTACACACACTCAGTATACTTGGCGTACACATTGGCTCGTGTTCAGGGCTGGATTCCCTACTGCATGGACTTGATGCTCCCTAACTAACAGAAGAGCCAGCGTTAGTCCTTAGAGTCAAGGTTGCTGTCTGACACTTATGCAGAGAAGTCTGGTCCCTACAGACTGACGCCTTGGCTGTCTGTCTGACTGACACAGAGATGGTTCCCAATGACAGGTAGAGACTGAAGATACAGCAATCCTCTGTCACTGCTAATGTGCTTTACTGGACTAATCAATAGCACTGTACAGTATGTGAGCACCTTATAAGAGAGGCTGTTAAATTAATGGGAGTGGATGGGAGTGTAACTGCCTGGAACAAAAAGAGGTCTCCCTCCCTGCCTCCCTCGTATTAATACTGGAGCTCCTGACATCTGTAGGAATAATCAGTTTAATTTATGTAATCTGCTTTAGGCCATTAGACACCAGTCAAAACGTTGGAAAAATGTGGTCTAAATCAGATTGGAGATGACTAAGCTGTAGGCCTTTTCTCTAATCTAGCTCTTTGAAGGGAATATGAATTCCAAATTCAACCAACACTTCATTGATAAAAATAAAATATAATAGACTTTTACTATAACTGATTATTAGGGTTAATGTGATAGAGTTTAATAATTTGGTACAGATCCTCTTGTGTTGATATTGTGATGTGAGTGTTAATTTTGTATTGGCTGCTGCCTAGCAGAGGGCTCACTATGCATCATCCAAATGTCGGGGAGGGAGGGTGATGCTATCGCCCAACATCCTTCTGCTCTCCAGAGAATTCTGAAGTGTTTCATAATTAATATAGAAATGGCTTGTGACTGGTTGCACCATTACTTGCACCATTACTGTGGCTCGACTAATCATAATCAAGATGCTACTGATTAACCTGTAGTGCTCTTTTGAAAACAAGCTCTTGCAACGTTGGTAAAAACAACCAGACGCACATTAAAACCCAATTACGTTCGTTATGATTTATTTGGGCTATTGAGTCTAATGACGTCTGTGAAAACATGCAGCGATTAGATAGCATTAGTGAGAGAACCACAGTCTGGACTTGCTTCACTGGTCAAACAGATACTGCTTAGAACACCACAGTGCAACCAAGGACTCATCGTAGGGAACTGATCATGAAACTGTAGACATGTATACACACTCCACATTCTGCTACTGCGGGAAGCAGAAGCTTTGAGATCATACGGCTCACATCCCTCTTGTCCCAATATGAGACACAAATAAACTAAACACCACAAGAAGTTCAGAACAAAAACATATTTTGAGATCTGAATGCTTACTCTAACGCCAGATGTCTATGCAAACAACTCTTCAATTGAAGCGAATCTAAAAAAGTTGTCTACTGCACCCTAAAAATAGCTCAGCGTAAGTGCAGAGTGAAAGCAGTGCTGCCTAAACCACTGACAGCATGTTAAACAACCTTCTAGTGGAAAGCTCTGAACTACACAGGACAGACGCTTTAATTGTTTCTCAAGTCTGATTGGGTGGAACTTAAAATGGAGCACAGTTGTCATAACAACTCACAGTATAGTGTAGTGGTAGGGGAGTGGGCTGACCGACAAAAGCAGAGCTCATTGTAGAGAACTGAGGCGGCTTCAGTCCTGGCATAGCAGCAGTAGGCAGTGTGTTGGTATCATTATTTGTACCATAAGCAAAGCTCCCTCCAAGACATGCAAAATAACCTCAATAAAACACTGCTAATGACTTAATCTAACATGAATGGCATCTGGACACTGTCAGGGAGGTAATCAACAATGTATTCACCACCAGGCAGACAAGACAGACCAGCCTGACAAAGACAGAGAGACTGGAGGGCAAACTCATCTTCCTCTCACATCATCTTCATGATTAAAGACTTGCTCCTCGTAACACCTGCTAATTAACAGGGCTCTTCCATCACCCTGTGAGTGATTCACTGATACTAAATCAAAATCAAATTAAATGTATTGGTTGCATACACATACAGTATTTGGCAGATGTTATCGTGGGTGTAGTGAAAGGCTTATGTTCCTAGCTCCAATAGTGCAGTAATACCTAACAATACATAACAATACACACAAATCCCAAAAATATTAGAACAAGCAATGTTAGAGTCCGGAATATAAATATATATGTATATCTGGTTTTGGTATTCTATCCCCATTAGCTGTTGCGAAAGCAGCAGCTAGTCTTCCTGGGGTCCACACAAAACATGAAACATTACATAATACAGAACATTAATATACAAGAACAGATCAAGGACAGAACTACATAAATGTTAAAAAAGGCACTCGTAGCCTACATATCAATACATACACACAATATCTAGGTCAAATAGGGGAGAGGCGTTGTGCCATGAGGTGTTCCTTTTCTTTGCTGTACATTTGAGCAATATGAGATGGAAGTTCCATTCGATAGGGCTCTATATAATACTGTAAGCTTTCTTGAATATGTTCTGGATTTGGGGACTGTGAAAAGACCCCTGGTGGCATGTCTGGTGGGGTAAGTGTGTGTGTGTGTCAGAGCTGTGTGTAAGTTGACTATGCAAACAATTTTGAATTTTCCACACATTAATAATGGTGTGTATAGACATTATGGACTGTATATGAATAGAAAAGGTGTATACAGCAGTAGTTATATAGGATGAGCCTTGACTAGAATACAGTATATACATGAAGTGGGTAAAACAGTATGAAACATTATTAAAGTGACCAGTGTTCAATGACTACTATGTGGCGGGCCAAATCTTGATGAGGATTTCAACTGCTTGATCTTTTCTTTCCTCCATCATGGGTTTTCTATTACAGATAGATATAGTCTAGACAAATGAAGGAATGTTCCTTTCCTGTTTTATCACAGCGGGCACCTTGTCTCCCCTCTACAGGAGACTCTCGCCCCCACCTCCTCCTCTCACCTCACTCCTCTTCTCTCCCTCACTCTCCCTCCTTTCCTCTCCTCCATTTTGCTTCCTCCTGTCCTCTCCCCTCACTCCTTTCCTTCCCAACCCCTTTCCTCTCACTTCTGTCCTCTCCCCCTTTCATATGCAGGGGCTAGGGTAGGCTAATTGATTGATCATCAAGAAGCATAAATTGTGTGTCCCAAATGTCATATTCCTTTCGCGTTGGTCTTCCAACAATATATTCAGTAGGCAATAGCCTAATTCCCCAGTATAGCCCTTGTCTCCCCTGATCTGCATCGGATGCACTCATAAACACGTTGCTCGTGCTACTCACATAATGTTTCAGAGAAATCAAGGTATGGTACTGCATGCATTTAATCACATGCTGGCAGTCAAACAACCAATAGGCCTTATACTGCGCGGCTCTAGTTCTGGTAGGGCGGCAGGTAGCCTAGCGTTTAGAGTATTGGGCCAGTAACCGAAAGGTTTGAATACCCGAGCCGACAAGGTGTAAAATCTGCCGATGTGCCCTTGAACAAGGCATGTATAAACCCACATTTTCTCCAAGGTGCCATACTACTATGGCTGACCCTGTAAAACAACACACTGCACCTATGTGTGACAATAAAACAAATAAAAAACACACCACTGTACAAATGAAATCGGACCGAGACCCTTTTTGAGTGAACCACGGTAAGTTGTTTAGTGCGCTCCCGAGTGCAGATAGAACCGAACTGATGGGGGAAAACACACCAGATTTAGGAAAAAAACGGTCCAAAACAATTTGGTGTGAAAGCCCCTAAGAAGGATGACAGAAACGGAGCACAGCTAATTCACATCATTAAAGCAGTAAAAACATGTAATGCCAGAAGGGGATGGTAGAATTAGCCTAGCAAAGCAGTCATCCCTCCCTCGTTCTGCTGGAGAAACTGATTATGTACTGAGAGAATGGTCCATTCAACTGGAGCGGACTGAATTAGCAGGAGCAGAGAAGGCGGAGTCTCTCTCAAAGCAAGGAGGCTGGTAGGCCTGGACTCAACAGTGATTCCAACAGTTCCTAGCTGGTGAGAAAACATGTAGTACTGGATGTGTCCGTAATGCCTCCCCTGATGGGCTGTATCACCGCCTGGTACGGCAACTGCTCCGCCCACAACCGTAAGGCTCTCCAGAGGGTAATGAGGACTGCACAACGCATCACCGGGGGTAAACTACCTGCCCTTCAGCACACCTACACCACCCGATGTCACAGGAAGGCCAAAAAGATCATCAAGGACAACAACCACCCGAGCCACTGCCTGTTCACCCCGCTACCATCCAGAAGGCTCAAAATCTACTCAAATCTCTAGCCACTTTAATAATTATAATTGGATGAAATAAATGTATCACTAGCCACTTTAAACGATGCCATTTATATAATGTTTACATATCCTACATTAGTCATCTCATATGTATATACTGTACTCCATACCATCTACTGCATCTTGCCTACGCCGGTCAACCATCGCTCATCCATATAGTTATATGTACATACTCGTATTCATTACTTTACTCTTGTGTGTATAAGGTAGTTGTTGTGAATTTGTTAGATTACTTGTTAGATACTACTGCATGGTCGGAACTAGAAGCACAAGCATTTCGCTACACTCGCATTAACATCTGCCAAACCATGTGTATGTGACAAATAAAATTTGATTTGATTTGATGAATATGTACATACCACCCTCCCTAGCTAGCCCCA
Organism: Brachymystax lenok tsinlingensis; assembly: GCA_030435695.1. Lineage (NCBI taxonomy): Eukaryota > Metazoa > Chordata > Actinopteri > Salmoniformes > Salmonidae > Brachymystax > Brachymystax lenok. The sequence continues at coordinate 25,933,944 of CM059794.1, forward strand.
CCTCCCCAGCCCACCTGCCCTCCCAGCCCACCAGCTGGACCAGCCCCAGAGTGAAACAGCAGCCTCACCTACTCACTGCCTCCTCAGCTCTCCTCTGTCTAAAGGGGAGCATCCTTTGATCTCCTAGCCGACTGGCTCTCTCCTGTGAGGAGCCCACTCCTCTACTCTGTAAACTGAGATCAAGGAGCATGGTTTAGCTGGTAAACCACCAGATGCAACAGCTAGAGAGAGAGAGAGCCTGAGCCTGTATCAGCAGTACCCCTTTGAAATCACAGGTCAGAACTTCATTTCCCTTTGAAGTCTGTCTGATGTTGTACCTCCCTATTGCTTTCCATTACATTGCATCACCTTAAATCTCCATGGAAACAATATGATTACTTACAATGCCAGGTAGTGCTATTGAGGTCAAAGACCTATTTTTCAAGGAGTACAACATAATGTGCTTTGCAGGATTCCGGGCAAATAGAAGGGATTGCGTGTCAAATATGTGGGCCTAAGATGTGTAAAAGTCAGTCAGATGTTGGCTACAACCCTAGTGTGTTGGCACTGGCAGTGTCATTAAACGTCATGGCAAAGATGAGTGGTTACTCATACGGCATTGTCATTATGATGTGTAGGTGGTAACAGCCATAGTGAGACCGAGACAGTGCAGTGAGCATGACCTGGGCCTAATAACACTTTAATGGGGAACTGATGGAGACTGTTGAGGAAAAGCCTCAGTAGATTCAGTCCGTATTTCAATGGAGTCCACCTCAGAGTGAGCATGGAGTCAATGAGCCATGAGAAATATGCTAATTGCAGTTTTTACTTCATATGGTCTGGGTGTGAAAACAGTCATTTTGACACAGCATTGCCTTCTCTTCAGCACGGGGCTGACTGGGGCCTCTGCTATACCTCTTATGACAGGAGATACAACTACGGTGTACCATCTACCATGATAGTGGACAGGATGAGCAGGTTAGGATATTAACTTAAGTCTGTCACTAAGTGTAGACTAATGAGGAGTAATCATAGATGTTATGTGTTGCACCAACATGTTTGCACCAACATTTTGTGAATCACCACACGGTGTGAATCATTCAGAAGCACAGCTTTGTTTATTTATAGGTAGTAGGTGCCTGAAACAAGCTGGTAGTCTTTTATTAAAAGCTAAAGAACACCCTGGAAAAAACAAGCTCCAGACCTGCACACAAACTAGCCAGCAATTGATGGTTCCTCTTGACATTTCTACCTTAATTCAGCACTAGGCCATTAATAATACACCAGACATTTTGAGGCCGAGGCTAGTGCACTGAATTAGACGAGTAAGCGTTTCTCACTTTTCAGTGGCTTAAGTGCATTCCCTGACAAAGATTGTATTTGGTTGTGAAAGCAGCAATGAAGCAAACCTTGAAAGAGTACTACAGAATCCTTGAGCTTTTGTTGCCAGGATCGAAACTGAGGAAGAATTATCAACATAACTGAGCATCAGTGGAAGCAGTTGGAGTTCATAACAAAGTGAAAAACCCAGAGGTTACTGAGGTTACTGTCAGCGCACTTCCTTTGGTTTCTGTTGAACACACTTGCCTCTGACAGTCCAAATTTGAGATTTTTAGTTCCAACTGCCGTGTCTTTGTGATCTCCGCATGTGTGGTTCCCACCGTGAAGCATGGATGAGTTGTGATGGTGTAGGGGTGCTTTGCTGGTAACACTGTTGGTGATTTATTTAGAATTCAAGACACACTTAACCAGCAAGGCTACCACAGCACTCTGCAGCAATACGCCATCCCATCTGCATTGCGCTTAGTGGGACTATCATTTGTTTTTCAACAGGACATTGACTCAAGGCTGTGTAAGGGCTATTTGACCAAGAAGGAAAGTGATGGAGTGCTGCATCAGATGACCTAGCCTCCACAATCACCCAACCTCAACCCAATAAAGATGATTTGGGATGAGTTGGACCGCAGAGTGAAGGAAAAGCAGCCAACAAGTGTTCAGCATATGTGGGGGCTTCTTCAAGACTGTTGGAAAAGCATTCCAGGTGAAGCTGGTTGAGAGAATTCCAAGAGTGTGCAAAGCTGTCAAGGTAAAGGGTGGCTACTTTGAACAATCTCAAATATAACATATATTTAGATTTGTTTAACACTTGTGGTTACTACATGATTCCATATGGGTTATTTCATAGTTGTGATGTCTTCACTATTATTCTACAATGTAGAAAATAGTAAAAATAAAGAAACCTACTCCTTCAAGGGGTTGTGTCCAAACTTTTGACTGGTACTGTACACATAAATACATCCAGATATACAAATATATTTTTTTAAATATATTTTCCTTTATTACTTTCTGTAACGATGTGCGCTGAGAGTCGGGAAGTAAGTTCAGGGAGTGAGTGTTTTAATAAATAAACACAACATAATCCAAAATAAGAAACACGAACAACGCACAGACATGACACAGGAACAGAAACAATAACGCCTGGGGAATGAACCCAAGGGAGTAACATATATAGGGAAGGTTATCAGGGAGGTGATAGAGTCCAGGTGAGTTTGATGACCCGCAGGTGCGCGTCACGATGGTATCAGGTGTGCGCCATTTACGAGCAGCCTGGTGACCTAGAGGCCGGAGAGGGAGCACACGTGACAGTACCCCTCCTCGACACGCGGCTTTAGCCGCAGGACGCCGACCAAAATGACAATCCCGGGGATCAGGAGTGGTTCGGTCACCTCTGCTGAGGTGCGGGAAACCTGTCAGTCCGGCTGAGACGCGGGAGCATGGCAACCTAGAGCACCGGAGAAAGAGCATATGTGACGGTACCCCCACCCAGGAGCATTCGGCTCCAGCCGCAGGACGCAAACCAAAGGGACGATCCCTGCTGATGCCCGGGAACCTGTCTCCGGCTAGGGCGTGGGAACCTGACAGACCGGCTGAGGCAGTGGGGCCTGCCGATCTGTCTGAGGCATAAGAGTCTGTAGTGGATCCCGGACCCAACGTCATTCCCACAACAACAATTTTTTTTATTATAAATAAATAAAACACTCCCTGATGCTTCCCTTTGGTGAGGTGTTATTCTGTAACGATGTGCGCTGAGAGTCGGGAAGCAAATTCAGGGAGTTAGTGTTTTAATAAATAAACGAAACACGAACAACGCACAGACATAACACTGGAACAGAAACAATGACGTCTGGGGAAGGAACCAAAGGGAGTGACATATAAAGGGCAGGTAATCAAGAAGGTGATGGAGTCCAGGTGAGCCTGATGACACGCAGGTGCGTGTAACGATGGTGACAGGTGTGCGCCATAACGAGCAGCCTGGTGACCTAGAGACTGGAGAGGGAGCACACAAACCACTTTCTAACCCTACCACCCCTCCTCTTATTGGAGTAAACTAGTGAACAACAACACTTAGGCTTCTACTTCCAGCTTATACATACTATATACATTTTATGGACACAGTCTATTTCACAATAGTTTTATTTTGTTTGTTTTTACACCTGTCCTTCCTCTACCCTCAACCTATTCCATCTATTTCTGATGTCCATCCGGTTTGATTTCTATTAGCCATATCTTTCAAAATGTGCTCTTTCACAAAAGTTCAGAACCTATATACATTTTACGGACATAGTATGTTTTACATTAATTATCTTGTTGTTATTAGTTGTTTTTAGTCCCAACATTCAGCTCTATCAATCGCTTAACAAAATCCATATTGGATTTCTATTTGCCATATATTTTTCACCTGTGCTGTGATGTTTCACAAAAGTTCTGAACCTTTCTATTCTCATTGTTTCTACAGATTGTAAATTGAAAATAAAATGTTTTGCTAAATGTATAATATTATTGATCGATTGACTATGACTTTTCAGATCTCCCAGTAGTGCTATCTGCAGAGTTAGCTCCAGGTAAATGTTGCAATTCTTCAGCCATTCCTGGACGTGTGACCAAAAACAAACTACATATGGACAGTACTAAAACAAATTATCTAATGATTGTCTCTTCGCAGCAAAATCTGCAGATCTGTGAATGTTGTATCCCCCATATAAATAATATTCTATGGTTGCAATTTAAAATAATTTAAATTGAAAAATTATACGTTTTTAATCCTGTGTCGTTTTGCATATCAGTTCATAAGCTATGTGCAATGAAATCTGTACTTCAAAAATCTTTAACCAATTATGGTCTTTAATGCAGGGCCGACAGAAAAGTTCCTTACTTTTTCCCCTTTCCTCCTCCATTTTTGCAGTAATGCTGGAATTAGTTGGTTGTAATTTTGGGCCCTCTCTTTCTAAAATTATCTGCCGAAATTGTTGCAACCCCTATTACTAGTCTGTTCAACCTCTCTTTCGTATTGTCTGAGATTCCCAAAGATTGGAAAGCTGCCGCGGTCATCCGCCTCTTCAAAGGGGGAGACACTCTAGACCCAAACTGCTACAGACCTATATCTATTCTACCCTGCCTTTCTAAGGCCTTCGAAAGCCAAGTTAACAAACAGATTACCAACCATTTCAAATCCCACCGTACCTTCTCCGCTATGCAATCTGGTTTCAGAGCTGGTCATGGGTGCACCTCGGCCACGCTCAAGGTCCTAAACAATATCATAACCGCCATCGATAAAAGACATTACTGTGCAGCCATATTCATCAACCTGGCCAAGGCTTTCGACTCTGTCAATCACCACATTCTTATTGGCAGACTCAACAGCCTTGGTTTCTCAAATGATTGCCTCGCCTGGTTCACCAACTGCTTCTCTGATAGAGTTCAGTGTGTCAAATCAGAGGGCCTGTTGTCCGGACCTCTGGCAGTCTATGGTGGAGCCACAGGGTTCAATTCTTCTCTGTATACAATGATGTCGCTCTTGCTGCTGGTGATTCTCTGATCCACCTCTATGCAGACGACACCATTCTGTATACTTCTGGCCCTTCTTTGGACACTGTGCTAACTAACCTCCAGACGAGCTTCAATGCCATACAACTCTCCTTCCGTGGCCTCCAACTGCTCTTAAATGCAAGTTAAACTAAATACATGCTCTTCAACCGATCACTGCCGCACTTGCCCGCCCATCAAGCATCACTACTCTGGACGGTTCTGACTTAGAATATGTGGACAACTACAAATACCTAGGTGTCTGGTTAGACTGTAAACTCTCCTTCCAGACTCACATTAAGCATCTCCAATCCAAAATTAAATCTAGAATCGTCTTCCTATTTCACAACAAAGCATCCTTCACTCATGCTGCCAAACATACCCTCGTAAAACTGACCATCCTACCGATCCTTGACTTCGGCGATGCCATTTATAAAACAGCCTCCAACACTCTACTCAACAAATTTGATGCAGTCTATCACAGTGCCATCTGTTTTGTCACCAAAGCCCCATATACTACCCACCACTGCGACCTGTACGCTCTCGTTGACTGGCCCTCGCTTCATACTCGTCGCCAAACCCACTGGCTCCAGGTCATCTACAAGTCTTTGCTAGGTAAAGCCCTGCCTTATCTCAGCTCACTGGTCACCATAGCAGCACCCACCCGTAGCACGCGCTCCAGCAGGTATATCTCACTGGTCACCCCCAAAGCCAATTCTTCTTTTGGCCGCCTTTCCTTCCAGTTCTCTGCTGCCAATGACTAGAACGAACTACAAAAATCACTGAAGCTGGAGACTCATATCTCCCTCACTAGCTTTAAGCACCAGCTGTCAGTGCAGCTCACAGATCTCTGCACCTGCACATAGCCCATCTGTAAACAGCCCATCCTACTACCTCATCCCCATACTGTATTTATTTATTCATCTTGCTCCTCTCTACTTGCACATTCAACTTCCAGTGTTTCTATGGCTTGTTTTAAAAATAGCGATATTTGGGAGATGATTTCCTTTTCAAATAACTGAAAGTGAGCAGTTGTCTGAATGAATCTGAATCTGAATAAAGGGAAAAAGGCCATTCTTGAACATAGTGTGAGACCAGTTTGGATTTAAGTATAACTATTGTATGACTGAAGCCTTTAGTGAGAGGTTTAATGCTTTAGTATTTTATCATTTCTGCCCTCCGAATTCATATTCATTGTATAAATAGGAACGTTTAAATTTGGTGTAGGCAAGACCATAAGCAAATTGGTCAACTGGGATATGACTAAAGATAGACAGGTATTTACCTTTCCATGGTAGCAAGATCTTACCTATTTTAGCTAACTTTCTATAAAAATGTATTGGAATGAGATCAGTTATTTATTTTTGGTATATGCATACCATTTTAGACCATTTTAGAGCAAAGTTTTACAGCAAGGGCAGTTTGTTTCTCTGCTCTGCCATTCCTCCCACAGACTGGGATAATCCCGGTCTCTGTTTGAGGTCAGCAGGTGAAGAACTTCCTAGGATTAGTTGCAGGTGAAGAACTTCCCAGGGTTAGTTGTGTGTGTGTGTGACAGCAGCAGCACTTTACTGTAGGATGTTTAACAGCATGGAGCAGGGTCAGAGGTCAAGCCACGGTTAATGCTGCGCCAAATTCCCTTTCCTTCTAGATTCTCTTCTATCAAGGCTGTAGAGAGAGGTGAGGTAATGAAGGGAGAGGAGAGAGCGGTGAGGAGGTCATGTAATGGAGGCAGAGGACAGGAGAGAGAGAGAAAGGTGAGGAGGTCATATAATGGAGGCAGAGGAGAGGAGAGAGAGAGAGAGGTGAGGAGGTCATATAATGGAGGCAGAGGAGAGGAGAGGAGAGAGAGAGGTGAGGAGGTAATGTAATGGAGGCAGAGGAGAGAAGAGAGAGAGAGAGGTGAGGAGGTCATATAATGGAGGCAGAGGAGAGAAGAGAGAGAGAGGTGAGGAGGTCATATAATGGAGGCAGATGAGAGGAGAGGAGAGGAGAGGAGGTAATGTAAGGGAGACAGAGGAGAGAAGAGAGAGAGGTGAGTAGGTAATGTAATGGAGGCAGAGAAGAGAAGAGAGAAGTGAGGAGGTCATGTAATGGAGGCAGAGGAGAGGAGAGAGAGAGTTGAGGAGGTCATGTAATGGAGGCAGAGGAGAGGAGAGGAGAGAGAGAGAGGTGAGGAGGTCATGTAATGGAAGCAGAGGAGAGGAGAGGAGAGGGAGAGGTGAGGAGGTCATGTAATGGAGGTAGAGGAGAGAAGAGAGAGGTGAGGAGGTCATGTAATGGAGGCAGAGAAGAGAAGAGAAAAGTGAGGAGGTCATGTAATGGAGGCAGAGGAGAGGAGAGAGAGATGAGGAGGTCATGTAATGGAGGCAGAGGAGAGGAGAGAGAGGTGAGGAGGTCATGTAATGGAGGCAGAGGAGAGGAGAGAGAGGTGAGAAGGTCATGTAATGGAGGCAGAGGAGAGAGAGGTGAGGAGGTCATGTAATGGAGGCAGAGGAGAGAGAGGTGAGGAGGTCATGTAATGGAGGCAGAGGAGAGGAGAGAGTGAGGACCAGATACTACACATGAAAAGGAAAGGAGGGAACAAATATGAATGGGAAAAGGCTTTATGTGCTTACTTTTTAAATCAATACATTACCTACAGACCTTAAACTCACCAAATAGGTATGCCTCAGACATACAGTTGCTAATTTAATTTCCAGCCTAATGTACACTGATGCTTCAAATCGATTATGTTCAACAGTCCAGAAATATTATGCTTTCAAAAATCCCACATCCATAATAAGTCCTAATCATTCATCCAGTACAGAACATAAACAGTGTATTTGGTCACTTGTGTTCACAGTAGTTCCAACAGCAGAGTGACAGCTCTGACTGGCGTGGGAGGACTGTTAATTAACTGTGGATAATTGAGCTCAAGCCAGGCTGTGTTGTTGCTGAGGGCCACTGGTCCACCACTATACTCCCTGGACAGCTTTAAGTGCGCCCAGTAAAACACAGATGAGTGACATATTGCGAATTAAAGCAAATCAAGGAAAACAACACTATCAACGTAATCTGCCAGCTCCCAGAGTGGGTTGGAGGGAGGTCAAAGGCAGGGCTGTTTTTGAAATCTAAACGCTTGTCTGTGCGTGCATGCGTCACAGTCCCTACAACAACAAACGGAACCAAGGACAATTACATGGATGGAATGAAGCAATTCCTGAGGAGAGTGGCTGGAATGCTTCTCCTTCAAACATTCCACTCACTCTTTTTCCTTTTCTATTCTCCCCCCTGCCCTTTCTTCCTTACAAAGTGCTCCTGCTTTATTCTTCACAAGGAGATTGCTATAGCCCTTCGCTCATTAATGAAAACGTGCCTTTTTCAAAGGACTGATGCACCGATTTCTTGCATGAATGCACAAGACTGTCTAAGCTGTAAATCATGGATGAGATTCTACATTCCTGTTGGTTTTTTAATCAGTTACTCCCTATTAACTGCTTGGCAACTACTGTCTTGTGGATGCAATGCACCACACATTTTGTCTTAACTTTTTCCATACTACAGGTATAAAGCAAGACTGTCATTAAATCCACACTAAATTAAATAAGGCTGAAGGACGAGACACAGAGTCAGTTGGCAACAACACATTTCATTGACACGTCCTCTATTCAGCAGGACCACTGCAAACTTGGATAGCCTGAAAGTTCTAAAGTTGATCTGGTACTGCTACTGCCTGTATATAGCTCCATTCTTGTGTATTTTATTCCTCGTGTCAGTTACTATAAAAAAAATACAGTACTGTGCAAACGTTTTAGGCAGGTGTGAAAAAATGCTGTAAAGTAAGAATGCTTTCAAAAATAGACATGTTAATAGATTATATTTATCAAATATTTATCTAAATGCAAAGTGAGTGAACAGAAGAAAAATCTAAATCAAATCCATATTTGGTGTGGCCACCCTTTGCCTTCAAAACAGCATCAATTCTTGTAGGTACACATGCACAAAGTCAGGGATTTTGTAGGCATATAGTCAGGTGTATGATTAAACAATTATACCAAACAGGTGCTAATGATCATAATTTAAATATGTAAGTTGAAACACAATCATTAACTGAAACAGCTGTGTAGGAGGAATAAAACTGGGTGAGGAACAGCCAAACTCAGCTAACAAGTTGAGGTTGCTGAAGACAGTTTACTGTCAAAAGTCATACACCATGCCAAGACTGAGCACAGCAACAAGACACAAGGTAGTTATACTGCATCAGCAAGGTCTCTCCCAGGCAGAAATGTCAAGGCTGACAGGGGTTTTCAGATTTGCTGTCCAAGCTCTTTTGAAGAAGCACAAAGAAACAGGCAACGTTGAGGACCATAGATGCAGTGGTCGGCCAAGGAAACTTACTGCAGCAGATGAAAGACACATCATGATTACTTCCCTTCACAATTTGGAAGATGTCCAGCAGTGCCATCAGTTCAGAATTGGCAGAAAACAGTGGGACCCTGGTTCACCCATCTACTGTCCGGAGAAGTCTGGTCAGAAGTTGTCACGTCCAGGCCTGAGAAGACAGGCTGGAGTGTTTAGTTTTGTTTTTGGTGTAGGGTTTTTTTCGGTTCTAGGTTATAGATTTCTATGTTGGGGTAATGGTTCCCAATTAGAGGCAGCTGAGTGTTGTTACCTCTAATTGGGAACCATATATGTTTGTAGTTTTCATTAGGGGTTTGTGGGTTATTGTTTGAGCATAGCTGTTTGTATGTTTAGTTGTGGTCAGCTTCACGATCTTCGTTACGTTCATTTTGTTGTTTTTGCCCAGTTACGTGAATAATAAAGCATGTATACTGGATACCTCGCTGTGCCTTGGTCTGTCCCTTCTGGAGATCGTGACAGAAGTGGCCTTCATGGAAGACTTGCGGGCCAAAAAGCCATACCTCCGATGTGGGAACAAGGCCAAGCGACTCAACTACGCATGAAAACACAGAAACTGGGGTGCAGAAAAATGGCAGCAGGTGCTCTGGACTAATGAGTCCAAATTTGAAATATTTGGCTGTAGCAGAAGGCAGTTTGTTCACTGAAGGGCTGGAGAGCAGAACACGAATGAGTGTCTGCAGGCAACAGTGAAGCATGGTGGAGGTCCCTTGCAAGTATGGGGCTGCATTTCTGCAAATGGAGTTGGGGATTTGGTCAGAATTAATGGTCTCCTCAATGCTGAGAAGTACAGGCAGATACTTATCCATCATGCAATACCATCAGAGGGGCATCTGATTGTCCCCAAAATGTATTTAGAATGACAACGACCCTAAAAATACTGCGAAAGTCTTTAAAACCTATTAGGGAGTGGCAGCAGTGTTCAGAGTTTTGGAGAGTCTGGCGTGCCCAAAGTAAAATGCCTGGTATTCAGGCCCAGAAAGGGATATGCACATAATTAGTAGTATTGGATAGAAAACACTGAAGTTTCTAAAACTGTTAAAATTATGTCTGTGAGTATAACAGAACTGATTTGGCAGGCAAAACCCGAGAAAAATCCATCCGGAAAAATGTGATTCTGACTCTTTTCCCATTGACTTGGTATTGAAAGGAGGGGAATCCCCAGGTTGCAGTACCTATGGCTTCCACTATATGTCAAGTCTTTAGACAAGGTTTCGTGCATTTATCTAGATAAATCAAGGAGTAAGACGTTTTGGCAAGTGGACTAAGGAAGTCACTTTTCTCTCGGGACTGTGCGCCTCGGTTTTTTCCTTTTCTATTGCCCAGGATATTATCCGTTTCCTTTATATACATATTAGTATACCTAAGGATTGATTAGAAACGTTGTTTGAGATGTTTGGACAAGGTTTCTAGGTATGTTAACGCTTTGCATGTCTTGTATAATGGACGAGTGGACGGTGGATTTTCTGAACAAAACGCACCAACCAAACTGAGCTTTTAGGACATAAAGAGGGACTTTTTTGAACAAAAGGAACATTTATTGTGTTGCTGGGACCCTTCCAATTGCCATCAGAGGAAGATCTTCAAAGGTAAGCGATTTATTTTATCGCAATTTTTGAGTTGTGACACCACTGCTGGTTATGAAATTATGCTAATGCGGGAATTACGCGAGGTCCTCAGACAATCAAATGTTATGCTTTCGCCGTAAAGCATTTTTGGAATCTGACAACGCTGTGAGATTACCAAGATTCTAAGCTTTTGAAGAGTGTGCAACACATTTTCATGAATGTTTTATATTACTACTTTTGTAATTTGAATTTGGCGCTCTGCATTTTTCCGGATGTTGATGCAGGTGGGGCGCTGTCGCCCCACGGCTCCCTAAGTTAAGAACTATCTTCCACGTAAAGAAGAACAAGGAGTCCTGGAAGTGATGGTATGGCAGACCCCTGATCTCAACATCATCGAGTCTGTCTGGGATTACATGAAGACAAAGAAGCACCGGAGGCTGCCTAAAGTTTTTAAAGCATTCTTACTTTACAGCATTTTTTCACACCTGCCTAAAACTTTTGCACAGTACTGTGTGTGTGTGTGTGTGTATATATATATATATATACAGTATATATATACACAGTTGGAGTCATTAAAACTCGTTTTTCAACCACTCCACAAATTTCTTGTTAAGAAATAGTTTTGGCAAGTCGGTTAGGACTTCTACTTTGTGCATGACACAAGTAATTTTTCGAACAATTGTTAACAGACAGATTATTTCACTGTATCACAATTCCAGTGGGTCAGAGCAATTTCCAAACGCCTGAAGGTACCATCTGTACAAACGTCCTCTGGTCTGAAAATAGATCTGTTTGGCCATAATGACCATCGTTATGTTCGTAGAAAAAAGGGGGAGGCTTGCAAGCCGAAGAACACCATCCTAAACGTGAAGCCCGGGGGTGGCAGCATCATGTTGTGGGGGTGCTTTGCTGCAGGAGAGACTGGTGCACTTCACAAAATAGATCATCATTAGGGAGGAAAATTATGTGGATATATTAAAGCAACATCTCAAGACATCAGTCAGGAAGTTAAAGCTTGGTTGCAAATGGGTCTTCCAAATGGACAATGGCCTCAAGCATACTTCCAAAGTTGTGGCAAAATAGCTTAAGGCCAACAAAGTCAAGGTATTGGAGTGGCCATCACAAAGCCCTGACCTCAATCCCATAGAGAATTTGTGGACAGAGCTGAAAAAGCGTGTGCGAGCAAGGAGGCCTACAAACCGGACTCTGTTACACCAGCTCTGCCAGGAGGAATGGGACAAAATTCACCCAACTTATTGTGTGAAGCTTGTGGAAGGCTACCCGAAAGGTTTGACCCAAGTTAAACAATTTAAAGGCAATGCTACCAAATACTAATTGAGTTTATGTAAACTTCTGACCCACTGGGAATGTGATGAAAGAAATAAAAGCTGAAATAAATCATTCTCTCTACTATTATTCTGAATTTCACATTCTTTAAAAAAAGTGGTGATCCTAACTGACCTAAGACAGGGAATGTTTACTAGGATTAAATGTTAGGAATTGTGAAAAACTGAGTTGAAATGCATTTGGCTAAGGTGTATGTAAACTTCAACTGTATATATATATATTTTTTACTGCATCATTGGAAAAGGTTCAGTAGCATGCATTTCACTAATGTCTACACCAGTTTGAATTCAGTGCAATTGACAAATAGAATTTGATTGGATTTGTCCTTAGAGCAATATCATCCTTGTTTCATTCTCTCCATGGCATGAGGGTGCCTCTCAGTCATTTCTAAGGTGTTTCTATCCCACTGAACAATAGTATCCGCCCACAGTGATTTAACTTCACTTGCCATGGAGGATAACTGTGCCCGGTTGTGCCCAGGTGTGTTGTTATGGGGACTAAAGTCCAAGAAATAAGATTTGGAAATTAAGCCTGTCAATGAAGCTTAGATGATGTTGTGAGTTTGACGATCAGATTGTCTTTTAATCATAGGGTGCATGGTGGGGGCCACCATCACCACAAAATAAATGAAACACTGACAGCTGAAGCTGCATCATTGGGAAATGACTGTGCTCTAGAATAACATTTCAAGCACTAATTTGAAGTACCTAAATCTAAAGGTTTTGGTCAACCCACTTCCATGAGCTACGGGAGTAAAAAAATGCAATCCAACACTGAATAAGATATTACCAGCACCAAAGTTAACGGAGAAGTTGATTGGATAGGAGAGTTCCCTGACAGCATACATGCATGCTTGACTCACTGTGTGACTTGCTAAACCATGACTCTGCACAACGAATGCAGTGAACCTATTCAAGATCGATAACCATGGCCTTGACACAAGAGGACCGATCTATCCAGCAACGCTCTCCACCTTTTCCACTCGAGAACCCTTTAAATCAGAGTACAGAAGGCCCTCGTACACGCCTCCAATCTTTTCTGACAGAGGTTAGGGACAGTTTCAGTACGGTCAACTCACTGCGGCGGCAGTAGATTGCATTGCAGCGGCCATGACGCAATGGAGCCGGCTGGGGGTTGAGGATGGACATGCTGTTTAATTGAGGTTCCACCGCGGACAGGGTTGCAGGGCTGCAGTGAGCAGCTGACCAATTTCCCTGGGAGCTGAACAGTTCAGACCCTGAGTGTCCAGAGGAGATCCCTGGTTCGACTGAATGGCGTGATCCCACTCAGAGAGGACATGAATGACGTTCAGGATCAGAAGAGGAAGAAGGATTCTGTTAGCTTTCATTTAATTGATTTTCAAACTGTGTATTCTAATAGATCTAACAGTTATGTTAGATGTCTTGATCAAGGGTGGCAAGCTCCATTGGATTTTATTCATAGATATTACCTAAAATGGATGGTTGTGTGCTTTGATGATTATACAGTGCCTTGCAAAAGTATTCATCCCCCTTTTCCTATTTAATGCAATGGACATACACACAACAACAGAAAACTTGGTGCGTGCATATGTATTCACCCCCTTTGCTATGATGCCCCCAAAGAAGATCTGGTGCAACCAATTACATTCAGAAGACACATAATTAGTTAAATAAAGTCCACCTGTGTGCAATCTAAGTGTTGCATGATCTGTCACATGATCTCAGTATATATACACACACCTGTTCTGAAAGGCCCCAGAGTTTGCAACACCACTAAGCAAGGTGCACCACCAAGCAAGCGGCATCATGAAGACCAATGAGCTATCCAAACTGGTCAGGGACAAAGTTGTGGAGAAGTACAGATCAGGGTTGGGTTATAAAAAAAAATATCAGAAACTTTGAACATCCCACGGAGCACCATTAAAACCATTGTTAAAAAATGGAAAGAATATGGCACCACAACAAACCTGCCAAGAGAGGGCCGGCCACCAAAACTCACGGACCAGGCAAGGAGAGCATTAATCACAGAGGCAACAAAGAGACAAAAAATAACCCTGAAGGAGCTGCAAAGCTCCACAACGGAGACTGGAGTATCTGTCCATAGGACCGCTTTAAGCCGTATACTCCACAGAACTAGGCTTTACGGAAGAGTGTCCAGAAAAAAAGCCATTGTTTAAAGAATAAATAAGCAAACACGTTTGGTGTTCGCCAAAAGGCATGTGGGAGACTCCCCAAACATATGGAAGAAGGTACTCTGGTCAGATGAGCCAACTTTAGCTTTTTGTCCATCAAGGAAAATGAATCTCTGGCACAAACCCAACACCTCCCATCACCCCGAGAACATCATCCCCACAGTGAAGCATGGTGGTGGCAGCATCATGCTGTGGGGATGTTTTTCATCAGCAGGGACTGGGAAACTGGGCCGGATTGAAGGAATGATGGATGGCGCTAAATACAGGGAAATTCTTGAGGGAAAGCTGTTTCAGTCTTCCAGAGATTTGAGACTGGGATGGAGGTTCACCTTCCAGCAGGACAATGACCCTAAGCATATTGCTAAAGCAACACTCGAGTGGTTTAAGGGGAAACATTTAAATGTCTTGGAATGGCCTAGTCAAAGCCCAGACCTCAATCCAATTGAGAATCTCTGGTATGACTTGCTGTACACCAGCGGAACCCATCCAACTTGAAGGAACTGGAGTAGTTTTGCCTTGAAGAATGGGCAAAAATCCCAGTACCAAGCTTATAAAGACATATGCCAAGAGACTTGCAGCTGTAATTTCTGCAAAAGGTGGCTCTACAAACTATTGACTTTGGGGGGGGTGAATAGTTATGCACGCTCAAGTATTGTTTTTTTGTTTTATTTCTTGTTTGTTTCACCCCAAAATTATTTTGCATCTTCAAAGTGGTAGGCATGTTCTAAATCAAATAATACAAACCCCCTAATTCCAGGTTGTAAGGCAACAAAATAGAAAAAATGCCAAGAGGGGTGAATACTTTCGCAAGCCACTGTATTCCCCAATAGCAACTTATGTGCTTTGAAATGGCTTGTCAAGTCTAAGGCAATGTTTTTTACACATTGATGGTGACTGAACTGGAGGAAATATAGCACTTCTTTTGGGTGAGCAGTTCTCTGAAATACAGGTTTCACAGAGACATCCAGAACAGGGGTACAGCAATTTGTCCCGAGTTAAGACATCAATATTTACTGTATATTGCATATTGTATGTCAGTCTCCTATGGGATGGATGTGTACAGTACATTCGGAAAGTATTCAGGCCCCTTGACTTTTTCCACATTTTGTTATGTTACAGCCTTCAAAGGATATTTTTTTTTTTACTCATCAATCTACATACAATACCCCATAATGACAAAGCAAAAACAGGTTTTTAGATATTTTAGCAAATTACAAACTGAAATATCACACTTACATAAGTATTCAGACCTCTTACTCATGACTTTGTTGAAGCACCTTTGGCAGCGATTACAATCTCAAGCCTTTATGGGTATGACGCTACAAGCTTGGCACACCTGTATTTGGGGAGTTTCTCCCATTCTTCTCTGCAGATCTTCTCAAGCTCTAACAGGTTGGATGGGGAGCGTCGCTGCACATATATTTCCAGGTCCCTCCAGAGATGTTCAATTGGGTTCAAGTCCAGGCAAGGACATTCAGAGACTTGTCCCGAAGACATTCCTGTGTCGTTTTCCTGTTTAGGGTCATTGTCCTGAAGGGGAATCTTCACCCTAGTCTGAGGTCCTGAGTGCTCTGAAGCAGGTTTTCATCAAGCATCTCTCTGTACTTTGCTCCGTTAATCTTTCCCTCGATCCTGACTAGTCTCCCAGTCCCTGCCGGTGAAAAACATCCAAAAGAATGATACTGCCACCACCGTGCTTTACCATAGGGATAGTGCCAGGTTTCCTCCAGACGTGATGCTTGGAATTCAGGCCAAAGGGTTAATTCTTGCTTTCATCAGATCAGATAATCTTGTTTCTCATGGTCTGAGAGTCCCTTAGGTGGCTTTTGGCAAACTCCAAGCGGGCTGTCATGTGCCTTTTACTGAGGAGTGGCTTTTGTCTGGCCACTCTACCATAAAGGCCTGATTGGTGGAGTGCTGCAGAGATGGTTGTTCTTCTGGAAGGTTCTCTCATTTCCACAGAGGAACTCTGGAGCCTTGTCAGAGTGACCATCGGGTTCTTGGTCACCTCCCTGACCAAGGCCCTTCTCCCCCAATTGCTCAATTTTGCAGGGGGCCAGCTCTAGTAAGAGTCTTGGTGGTTCCAATCTTCTTCCATTTAAGATTCTTTTGGTACCCTTCCCCAGGCCTCGACACAATCCTGTCTCAGAGCTTTACGGACAATTCCCTCGACCTCATGGCTTGGTTTTTACTTTTTTGATATGCACTGTCAACTGTGGGACCTTATATAGACAGGTGTGTGCCTTTCCAAATCATGTTCAATCAATTGAATTTACCCCAGGTGGACTCCAATCAAGTTGTAGAAACATCTCAAGGATAATCTATGGAAACAGGATCCACCTGAGCTACATTTTCAGTCTCATAGCAAAGGGTCTGAATACGCATGTAAATAAGGTATTTAGGTTTTTTCTTTGTCATTATGGGGTATTGTGTGTAGATTGATGAGGATTTTTAGAATAAGTCTGTATTGTTAAAAACAAATTGAAGAGGGGAAGAGGTCTGAATGCACATGAAAAGCCCTGAAAAGCTTCATATTGCTGAGGGGGTTGGATAAACCACCAAACAGGCAACCTCACCATTGTGATGTTCAATTACAGTAGTAGATTAATTGTATCCCTCAAAGTACTACTTTCAGGGAAGGATACAAACTCTACAATAGAGATTCGCTGTCTTTTGTTCAGGGTGTTTGACCAAGGCAGAAAGACACGTAGACCCATGTCCAAAGAACCATGTACAATCCCTCAGGCCTGCCTGCTTTAGCAATATAAATATCCCCAATAACCCTAATCTCTAAATAAATGAGTGTTTTGGGGTTGAACTAAGTGTGTTTCATTTGCCTTTCTCCTCCATCCATGTCCAGGTGGTGCAGAGAAAATGGAGGATTGATTGAAAAGGCTGCTCCAGTCTTTGTTGAGAGAACACAGCCTGTACTTTTCAACATAGGAATAGAACTCGGTGCTCTGTGGATGAATGCAGGTGGCTGTCACTGTAGTAGGGCTCTCTGTGTGTGTGTGTGGGGGGGGGGCTTACTCACATCCTCTAGCCACCCAAGACAGCATTTTCCCTGCAGAGTTAATTTGTCCTGCACACTGGCTAAATAATCCCTATTTATTGACTTTCAGAAATGCCTGTGAAAGAAACTTGTTTGAAATTCAACTATTATTGACGTGGAATGCATCACAACACAGTGTTCCCAACCTAACTAGCAGTGCCGGCTTCTGTGTAAACTTTGAAAAGGAAGATTACAATGAATAACCTTTACCCATTTAAATATACCTCACATTACCTAAATTAGGTAAGCTATGCACAATGACCAGGCTAAAAGTCCAGTCTCAGGTGTCTCTATGAAGGACTCTGTATACAACCCCACTATTCTGTGTCACGTCCAGGCCTGAGATGACAGGCTGGCGTGTTTTGTTTTGTTTTTGGTGTAGGGTTTTTTATGTTCTAGGTGTTCTATTTCTATGTTGGTGTAATGGTTCCCAATTAGAGGCAGCTGTGTGTCGTTGTCTCTAATTGGGAACCATATATATATTTGGGGTTTTCATTTAGGTTTTGTGGGTGATTGTTTGGTCTTAGCTTGTTGTGTGTTTAGTTATTGCCAACGTTCACGATCTTCGTTACGTTGACTTTTGTTGTTTTACCCAGTTACGTGAGTTTCGTTTTCTTAAATAAACATGTATACTGGATGCCTCGCTGCGCCTTGGTCTGTCCCTACAGAAGATCGTGACAATTCTGTATACAACCTGAGCTGAGAGTGTATGCCGTAAGATTAACATCTAAACCCTGAGCTGCAGCATTTTTCTTACTTATGATTTTCCATCTGTTTACCTCTCTGTGCTGCGCTGCAGCCAGCCTGACAAGGTAAATAACAATGATGCTGATACCTTCCGATGGGATCTGCCGCCGTTTCCAAGGATTTACATTATTCATCTTTATTACCGCAGAGACTAGGGCTCCAAGGATACCTGACAGGGTCACGTCACATGGTCAGTTCATTAACGACAGACAGACCGTTCTGCTCTACAGGCATGGGAGAAAGGACATTTATGCTCTTCTACTTATATCATTGCCAATGCCAACCTTGATAAGCCCAGAGTGATTTCTCTTAAAATAATATCCTTCAAAAGGTTCAGGGCCAACATTCACTCACAACCTCAGTGTCATGTTCCCTAAATCAGGTGTGAAGGATCAAATTCACAGGCGCAAAGCATGCATTTAAACTCACCATGTCTTACACTAAACCATTTACAACCATGTACAATGAAAACATGTTTCATGACTGTGATGTACGTACAGTATTTGAAAACAGAAAGGGGGGGAGAGAGAGAGTCTGTAGTATTTATATGGCAACATCTCATCACAGCAGCTTGCCTGACAGTCTCTGCTTTCATACCATCATCAAGAAGAGCATAATGGCTTGGCTAGCTGTTAATAACTGCATGTGAAACAGCATGACGGCAAAGTACGTACATATGTGGCAATGAACAGAGGGCTACTGGCAATAACCTCAACAGAACACTACTGGAACTTTACACAAACTGTTCCATATCATCTATAGTTTAAGTCTGTCAGAGCTGTATGCATCTCCACTACAAAGGGCATGAACAGAGCTGCCTAATAACGCTCATTAAAAATGCTCATTCATAAAAGAAAGAATGGAGAGGAAGGTCTCTTGTTATCTAGTAACAGCTTTAACTAACAATCTTTTTGCGTTTCGGCCTACTGTTAGTAACATTGTGATGTCCTATACGTAAGCCATGGATGTCTGGATAGGATTTTTATGCCTTAAAGGGGAATGGAAAGACTTTAAGAAGGAATTCTAAGCAAGAGATGCATTCAATCTACCAATACTAAAAATGTGCATTTAACATAAAAACATCTCTATATTTAGTATTTTGATCATTGACAAGGTTTATTTGAGCTATGGTCAGCGCCATTTTAAATTGCCATTGCGTCACTGGCAGGTATCAGCAAATTGTCTGTGGTATTGAGTTTTCGTGCGGAGAGTGACTCGAAGAGAGTGAGGTTAGGTGCAAAATGGCAACAACAAGTAGTAATTCAAACATGAACTGTATAGCGCCAGGCTGTATGAATTTGCTCCAAAAAAATCCCTTAGTAAACTACCATCGGCTGACCAAGGACCCACAACTTTTGAAGAAGTGGCTCCATGTCCTGAAGAGGAAGGACGTGCCAGCTAGAGCAAGCAGGGTCTGCAGACAGGAAAGGAGTCATAGGCCTATGTTGAATCCCTGTGCTTGCGCCTCCATTTGAAATTTCGAGGGTTATGGTGTAGGGGTTACCGACCAACCATCATCAACATCGCTGACTCGAGCAAAAGTCGACTGAACGGTCGAGCAAAAGCGACTGAACGGAGGAGGTGATGCAACACATCAATCAGATCTTTATGGGGACTGAGAGACTTTATTGTAAAAGACAAGTTTGAAGTGGGTGTGATGGTAGGAAATTACAATTACAGTAGAAGTAGTAGAGGGCCCATATTCCACCAAATGGATTAGGGACAGTCAACATGGTAAATAAAAAAAATGACGGGAGTTGACCAACTAAGAACAAACTAACAGCACTGTCACTCCTATCTACTTGACCCCTCCCGCATAAAACATGAAGGTCCAAAACATGTCTGATGAGAAGAAACAAAGTGTCTTGTTTACTTTCAGACGAGTTAGGCAAGTGTTGAATGCTGCCTGTGGAAGTGTCAACACTGCTGCCTGTGCACGCGACCAGATCTGATATCCTCCAGGTCTGGTCTGGCCTGATCATGGTTTGCCCATCTAGATGAAGAGCCCTCCAGACAGGAGTTGGCAGTGTGAACCAGATGTGGGGAAGAGGAAGGAAGAGAACTGGCCCTAATGGTTCCAGAGAGGTCCTCAGCTCTGCATGCTCACCACACGCCAGCCCCAATTAGCCAGGTGTACACAGTCTGCCAATCCATAAGAGGAGAGGGAGAGGGAGAGGAGAGGGAGCGGATGGGTTAGTACTGATTCCCTGCACTAATGTTTGCTCTCCTCCTCAGTGGTCAGATCGATAGAGCCACAGGTCTGAAATAGGGAGGCTGAAACTGACCGAGCTTCATGGTGAGGATGGAGGAGGTAGCGAGGGAGGAGGGAATAGGACAGCAGCTGAGGAGTGTGTGAAAAAAATAAACAACTAACTTAATCTTAATAAGAAGATTTAAAAAAAGAACAGTCCAGCTCCGGAAATGTATCTAGTGGATTTCAATTGAAGCATGATGTTATGTCTCTTACTGACTGTGTGCGTCAGGTCATTTGCCCAAGCAACACAATGCAAATGGGAGGCAGGATTTATTTACATTATGGAGAGCTGGAGGGTTGGAGGGCTGGGGGTCTGGAGAGTAATGCATGGGGCCAGAGTGCAGACTAGATTGGCCATTGATTTGTAATAAATGTCCCCAAGCCTCTCAGCAGCCAGCTAGCCGGGAGAGAAACCCAAGGCTGCTATGTGATATCACCAGTCATTCACACATGAATAGTGTTAATGTTCTATAGCTCTGCTTTCAGACCAGACCCACGGTACCGAGTGTTCAAGTAGAACGAAAGAAAGAACTGGAGAAACACAGGGTGGTACTGTGCAGTATGTAACAGAGAGGCAGGACAACAGAGGAAGAGGTTGGCTTCTTTGTGTGATGGTACAAGCCATGTAGAAATACACCAGAGCAGAACTGATGTTTGAAGATGACAGGGGGCTGCATTCACGGTGATGGAGCGTAAATGGATAGAGTTTAGAATTACTCACAAAAGGGACGTAATATTCTCTCACCGTCCTCTCACTACCTCACCGCACCGCCTGGGACGTGTCAAAAGCTCTATCAGACTGAGCCCTCTTCCTTCCCCGGGAGACGGGTACCAACGGCTGCTTTACAATAACACTAATTTCCAATTGAGTGTGTCAAAAGTGACACTCCCCACAATTTGGAGGGTATACATGGTCTGAATAGCCTCTGATGGCACATCAAGAAGCACATTGGGACAGGTTAATCACCCGTAATAGAAAAGCATGTGTTGAACATTTTCAATTCTCCCAAATTATATCATTTTCATCAGATCTCGAGAGAATCTATGGTGTTTAGAGATGTTCCCTCTTTCCAGCTTTTTTTCCCCCTACGCCATGAAGCAATGCTGATTCTGTCGGATCATTGACACCTAGAGCAAATAGCTTTTTATCTGCAGCAGGGAAAAGGGGAGAGAGAGAGAGAGAGAGAGAGAGAGAGAGAGAGAGAGAAAAAAGCTGGGTGGAAGTTTATCGCTTATCTCAGGGCCTCCACAATGGTGAGTTTATTCTGAGAATAGTGGAATGGCTGAGAAGGGGCTTCTGCAGCACTTGCGGCCAGAGTTCAAATTGTGAGTTCACACAGATTTTTAATAGCCAGTAATTAGGGGGGAGGAAGTTCAAAAAAAAAATGTGCGTGTGTGTGTTTGCGTGCACACACACACAGACAGATAAAGTGTTTGCGTGTTATAGGGAGAAAAACAACCGCTACGATTAGAAGAGATTACTGATTGTGACATATTCAGGTCAAGCTCAGAGTTCCGACATGGAAAGCTAAAACTAAACATGAAACTAAAATATCAAAGATAGCAATAATGAGGGCTTCATAATTGGACACTGTGCCAAGCCTCAGACATCAGACCTGGCTTCAAATTGATGTAGCTTGTCATGATATTCCAAAAAGGAGTGATTGACAATGACTTCAAATCTGGAAAATGAATCATCTCTAACATTTTCTTGCTTTTACACACACATACATACACACACACACATACACACAAGCTCGTTCTCAAACCTACCCTTCCTCCCACTTTTGGGTGTCTGGGGTGTGCTCTGAGCTCACACAGAAGAGGGAATACAGGCGGGAGCTTTTGTTCAATTCACTACATTACATGCATACTTCCTATGTTCAGATCTAATAGATTCAATAAGTTAAAACAGGAGGATTCATTTCTATGTACATGCGTATGTGTTTCCATGTGTGTGTGCAGGGGGTGTGCATCTATGTGTGTGTGCATGTTTTTGATGTTGTTCTAGCTGTTGCCAGTCTTTCTTGCACCAGCCGTTTGTCTCTCTCTCTCTCTCTCTCTCTCTCTCTCTCTCTCTCTCTCTCTCTCTCTCTCTCTCTCTCTCTATCTCAAATAGCCATGCTGATCTCCCATCAGATCTGTGTCAGTAGATGACAGAGGTGGCAATGCATGGAGTTGCCTCCAGACCTCCAGACCCTCAGCCCTTCAGTCCCCCAAGTCCACAGCCCTCCAGCCCTCCAGACCCCCAACCCTCCAGGCCTACAGACCTCCAGCCCTTCAGACCCCCAACCCTCCAGCCCTTCAGTCCCCCAGACCCCCATCCCTTCAGACCTTCAGACCTCCAGACCGACAGCCCTCCAGCCCTCTAGACCCCTAGCCCTCCAGCCCTCCAACCCTCCAGACCCCCAGCCCTCCAGACCCCCAGCCCTCCAGACACCCAGCCCTCCAGACATCAAGTTTTTTTACTCAGGGCCTCAATCTGGAGAAAATAGACATGGAGCGTGACCCCAAAACTCCCCTTTCCAGTCCACTGTCCCCCCACTCATACTTCACGGTGGTGCCAGAGAGTTGTGGGAGGTGTCCAAGCACGGTGAGCCGTCTCACACGGAGGGTATAAGGGGCAGAGAGGAATAGGATGTTGCTGGGAGAGGGAACTGATTCTCTCCTGTCCCCATTATGATTACAGTCCACCCCGAGGACCATTACCAAGCGGGGATGCTCAAAAGCGGCAGCATCAATGGCCTCATGCGCCCCCTATCGACCAATACAGACACAGCACTCTGCAGTATCAATGATAGCTCTGAGATTGTATTGCAATTTTCATTATTATCAGAGAGAAGCAGTAGGGGGTATGCATTCTCGCTGTGAGCAGACACAAACATCCTCCTTCCCTATGATTCTCACAAACACAACTTAAAACCAGTAGAAACACACAATGTACTTTGAAACAGCATGTTGGCATTAGAGCCCATGACACACAACTACGCAGACTTATGCATCCCGCCTTCAATTAATGCAGCCTATGAGATAAATTACATCTATTGACAAATTGTATAAGCACGCAGTGTACAAAACATTAGGACCACCTTCCTAATATTACGTTGCACCCCCTTTTGCCCTCAGAACAGCTTCAATTCGTCGGCGCATGGTCTCTACAAGGTGTCGAAAGCATTCCACAGGGATGTTGGCCCATGTTGACTCCAATGCTTTCCACAGTTGTGTGAAGTTGGCTGGATGTCCTTTGGGTGGTGGACCCTTCTTGATACACACGGGAAACTGTTGAGCTTGAAAAACCCAGCAGCATTGCAGTTCTTGACAAATACAAACTGGTGTGCCTGGCACCTAGTACTATACCCCGTTCTAAGGCACTTAAATATTTTGTCTTGCCCATTTACCCTCTGAATGGCACACATACACAATCCATGTCTCAATTGTCTCAAGGCTTACAATTGTCTCAAGGCATTAACCTGTCTCCTCCCCTTCATCTACACTGATTGAAGTGGATTTAACAGGTGACATCAATAAGGGATCATAGCTTTCACCTGGATTTACCTGGTCAGTCTTCTCATGGAAAGTGCAGGTGTTCTTAATGATTTGTACACTCATTGACATTGACACAACAACAAAAAAGATGGAGGATTACTGACCAACCTAAAGTCAACCTATATTTATCTATACTCACCCAAGTGAACCTTTACTCACCCATTCCTCGTCAATTTGTCACCCATTTTTAGCACAGCACAATGCTATCAATTTAATATGGGCTCCTGCTTTTAGCTCACTGAACCTCTCGCTCAGTGCTCAATCTGGACTGATGGAGCCTCACATTAGCTAGAGTGCTTTTACAGGTGCTTCTGTTCTGCAGTAAAGTGCAGCTTCAGAGGTTCAGTAGAAGGTGACTGATAAGGACAGGGAGGCCCACGGACCTCTGAGATCATAAGGTCAGGCTGATGACTTAATGCAGAATGTGATGCAACATTTTCTCTTGAGCCAGGTTTTCCCAGCCGCAGGCATGAAGAAGCCATAATAGCTATTTGTTTTTGGAATATCGGATACCTATTAGTAAAACACTTGGATCTAAACATTTGTGTAAATAGGGGTTATAATAGGTTGATGTATTAATTGATCGGGTAAATACTGTATGTGCATGATTCTTCCAAAGTCTGACATCTCATCCCACAACATAGATCCCCTCCCTTTTTTTCCTTTGCTAATTTCCTGTTCTATTCTGTCAAACATCTCCTCAAAAGTCAATTCAATTGAAAGACCAATTTTTGAAATATTCTACAGTATTTATTTTCAATTAGGATTTTACAATTCTTTAATTGGAATTTCAATCATTTCAGATATGACATAAACGGAAATGTAATTTCCAGCCCTGCACAGGGTCACTAAAATATGGGAACAAAACAGAATAAAAGAAATTCAGCAGATTGGACAGAACCGTCGGATGGGTCCGTCATGATCGACGTTGTGTGACATGCATGTTTTTGAGACTCATGTGAAGTACACCATGGGTGCAAGTCAAGACCAAACCTTTTAATAAATATTTATGTGGGAAGAATTATCAGATGCAGGCCGAGAAAATATTGTCTAGTTGTCTTCATAGGTTTATTTATTCCTCTTTAAACTATCCCAACCCCCTACCCGGTACGGTACGTGCGCAGCTCGAGGATTCTCAATAGGATAAGATAGTATTTTAATAAATGAATGTCGTCAGATCAAAAGCATGAATAGTGCAGCCAGCTGTAAAGCCAATGCATGTCATACCAATGTTCTTAGAACTAATACATATTCTTTCATGATTAGATCTCCTTTGAACAGATTTTTTTTTAAATATGAGATAGAAGTTGACAAATTATTAATGAATTATTAAAAATGATTGGCCCACTGAGAAGCAATAATTAATTCTATTTTCCATTCATGTAGGTTATAATGACTACCGATTAAAATACACTTCAAAAGGACGATATTTGAGACTAATTAAGATACGTTTACCACACTTTATTAGTCTAAGTTTGTTTAACAGTTATTACAATACTTACAATGATTTAAGGTTTGGATTTGGAATTTGCTAAATTACAATCACTAGTCAATGTATAACTTTTATTTAATGAAATTAATGTGTTTAACTAACCTTATAGCCGATTGCAATTAGTATGGCTTGTTGTGAATTCTTCATTGCAGGCAATAAATAGGCTACTGTATCGCCCACACTATAATATATCCTAATACTATAGTAAGTAATAGGCTACAACGTCTGCCTTTAATAGAACGATATGTATCCGTTATATCCTCTCCTCCACATTAATTATTTGAGAATAATTGCCATAACGGTGGAAGGGACCATTTAAACCTCATTAAAGGAGGAAACACGACTGAAAGCCGACTGACCTCCCACAAACACATCTCCATTTGTAGTTTCCCAGATAACCTACCAACAAAAAGGCTCACACATAACTGGATACAGTGGCACCATTATACCGGCGGGTCAGGAACAGAATTGCACTGCAATACACATGTGCATAAGCGACAAAATAGCCTTCCGTTATATTATTGAGAATCTTACCTTTAGCGCCGATGTCAGTCATCATTGCAAAGAGAACCATCAGAACGACTACGTAATCTCGTGCCGCACTCATGCTTGCTTCCAGTATTGGTCCTCTGCTAATAGAAAGGAATGTCCTTGGGATCAACACTTTTCCTTAAAATGTAATAGAGACTGCTCGTGCACCGCAAAAGCCACTTGCTGTGAGACCTCGGGATCGCACACTGCGCAGCACGGGCGCTCCACTGAGAGCTATGTTCTGATGTCGTTATCAGCTGATAGACAGAGACTGTTCAATTTCAACGTTCGCTAAATCGATAGATAGATCGTTGGGTATGCCGTTCTCTTTCTTCAAGTCAGCGCACCACCGTCGTTTCAGCACTGCGGACAGCTCCTAGCGACAGCAACTGGAACAACTGAATTCAGAACCTTGGAAAGTTTGTACCGTTACCATACATAATGTAATACTACCCTCATGTAAATTACCTCCGTATGACAATGACTGTGTTTAGTTACCTTTGATTGCAACATCAATTGACAAATCGACTACACCCGTTTTCAGTCGATTACAAACTCACAATTACTGTGAACGCTAACAGTCTTGTTAACAGGCACACTGTAGCAATAGCATTACAATGAAAACATCACATTGCTCCTATATGTAGAACTGTAAATACGTTGTTTATGTTATTCGTGAAAAGTATTAGTATTTCGAGTTTCTCATTAGTATGTTTCACTCTGGAAATAGATACATCTGCACGAGAGAGAGAGAGAGAGAGAGAGAGAGAGAGAGAGAGAGAGAGAGAGAGAGAGAGAGAGAGAGAGAGAGAGAGAGAGAGAGAGAGAGAGAGAGAGAGAGAGAGAGAGAGAGAGAGTAGACGGAGGTGTTTATGGAAATAATATAGCATTGTTAAGTGATGCTGCCAGTGCTAAATGTGTTTCTGTGTGTTTTATCTAGGAGTGTATCGGTTTCTGTGGGAATGTCCTTTCTTTCTCCTGAAACCTGTTTACTGTTTGTGGCACCACACACTGGGTGCACTGCCTCAGATTCATAACCATTCCAAGCCTGGTAATGAAACTAGCAATTTAGGCTAAATAGAAGGACATTTTTTAAGACTTTAATCTCCAAAGCTCTTGACATGTAGCAGATTCTTGCTAAAAAAGTATATCTTGCCTCTTGCTGGATTTGTTTTTCCAGGCTTTGTGTGTGCGTGTGTGTGTGTGTGTATGTGTGTGTGTGTATGTGTGAGTATTGTATACTGAACAAAAATAGAAACGCAATATATAAAATTTTGGTCCCATGTTTCATGAGCTGAAATAAAAGATCCCAGAAGTTTTCTATATGCACAACACGCTTTATGTTTATCAAATGTTGTGCACAAATGTATTTAAATCCCTTTTAGTGAGCATTTATCATTTGTCAAGATAATCCATCCACCTGACAGGTGTGGCATATCAAGAAGCTGATTAAACAGCATGATCATTACACAGGTGCGCCTTGTGCTGGGGCCAATAAAATGCCTAGAAAATGTGCAGTTTTGTCACACAACACAATGCCACAGAGGGAGTGCATAGTTGTTTTTATGGGCTTTGGCAATATCTCCAACCAGCCTCACAACCACTGACAACGTGTAACCACGCCTGCCCAGGACAGCCACATCCAGCTTCTTCACCTGTGGGATCTTCTGAGACCAGCCACCCGGACAGCGGATGAAACTGTGGGTTTGCACAACCGAAGAAAACCGTCTCAGGGAAGCTCATCTGCATGCTCGTCGTCCTACACCAGAGTCTTGACCTGACTGCAGTTCGGCATCATAACTGACTTCAGTTGGCCAATGCTCCCCTTCAATGGCCACTGGCACGCTGGAGAAGTGTGCTCTTCACGGATGATTGTCAGCTGTACAGGGTAGATGGCAGACAGCGTGTATGGCGTCCTGTGGTCGTGCGGTTTGCTGATGTCAACATTGTGAACAGAGGTGGCATTGGGGTTATGGAATCGGCAGGCATAATCTACGGACAACAAACACAATTGCATTTTATCTGTGGCAATTTGAATGGACAGAGATACCGTAACAAGATCCTGAGGCCCATTGTTGTGCCATTCATCCGCCGCCATCACCTCATGTTTCAGCATGATAATGCTCGACCCCATGGCGCAAATATCTATACACAATTCCTGGAAGCTGAAAATGTCTGTGTTCTTCCATGGCCTGCATACTCACCAGACATGTCACCCATTGAGCATTTGTGCGATGCTCTGGATCGATGTGCATGACAATGTGTTCCAGTTCCTGCTAATATTCAGCAACTTCGCACAGCCAACGAAGAGGAGTGGAAAGACATTCCACAGGCCAGAAACAACAGCCTGATTTAAATTAAGGTATCTGTGACCAACAGATGCATATTTGTATTCCCACTAATTTGAAATCCATAGATTAGGGCCTAATTAATGTATTTCAATTGACTGATTTCCTCATATGAACTGTAACTCAGTAAAATCGTTGAAAATGTTGCATGTTGCGTTTATATTTTTGTCCAGTGTATTTTGTAAATTGTGTGTATGCAGGGCTCCTTTGCGAAAGAGACGTTGGTCTCAATGCTGTCAGGTAGCCTAGCGATTATGAGCATTGGGCCAGTAACTAAGAGGTTGCTGGTTCAAATCCGCATCCTGACTAGGTGAAGTCTGTCACTGTGCCCTTAAATAAGACAGCTAACCCCAGTTGCTTTGGATAAGAGTTCTGCTAAAATGCGTTAATGTAAAATTTGTATGTCTTGCTTTATTTCAACTGAGGGAACTGCTAAATGTGGCACTGAACGAGAGTGGCATGCTGTGCAGACACAGAGCAGCGGGGTACTCTGGGTAACTGATCTCACTGGCTGTGTTTGAATGGGACCTTACTCACTATAAATCAAATCAAATCAAAGTTTATTTGTCATGTGCGCCGAATACAACAGGTGTAGACCTTACAGTGAAATGCTTACTTACAGGCTCTAACCAACAGTGCAAAAAAGGTATTAGGTGAACAATAGGTAAGTAAAGAAATAAAAACAACAGTAAAAAGACAGTGAAAATGCAATAGGGAAAAGAGGGCCATTTCAGACGCAGCTACTGTCTTAGTTTGTATGTGTCGACCCTCAGCTATCGATTGTCTCACCATGAGAATGAGTATGGTATGGTGTTTTTACTGAGACAACATTAGAATCCAAACGAACAAATTTATGCTGTGTCTCAAACTAGCCTCTGGCATAGAAACTAGATTTACATTCTCAATGCTGGCCTTGCCCACAAAATCAGCTATAAGTATCCACACACACGCACACGTACACACACACACTGTAAACAAATATGCTCATACATACTCAAATAGTACCAATAGGATTATAATCAAAAGATGGCACTATGAATAATTGTATTCAAACTATATTCAAATTATGCTCAAGAGTGAAATCTTATTTAATACCATCTGATATATTTAAATACTGCAGTTTCTACAATCCTTTCCTGTATGCTCATTCCTCCACAACAATAGTTTTCTCTTTGTCAATTTGTGTAATGTCTTGAGGAATCTAATAAGCCCAACATCGCATTGTGCCAGTCATGGTTTAGCTCTGAGCTCAGGGAGTTAGCTGTCTTTAGATGTTGCTCTGCTCTGGTTCTGCTGAAATCCCACGCTCTCCACTCAAAGTCTGCCATTCACACTGTCACTCACTGTCCCAGCATAGACAGCAGCCATTGGAACAGCAAATCAAATCACATACGAAAGCTCTTCATTGTGTGCTTTGGTGAAAGGCTGCAAAAAACTAGGAGACAGAAAACTATCACAGTAAATATCCAAGGTTTTGGACTTAATTGCTTTTTAGATCATAGGGTTGACCAACGCCTGGGTGACCAACCACAAAAGTAGGCCTTGTGTTATATTGTCCAATAAATAAATCAGATCCTTATACTCATCCTGAAAGTAACACTAATTAACTCACCCCATTAGCCTCATGTTATTTAATTGAATGCAAAATGGGAGTAATCTAAGTGATACTGGCACCAAATACCTCCCCTCCCCTCCCCTCCCTCCACTACCTCCCTTCCTCCCATACCCCTACCCACTCCTCCCCTCCATTCCTCCCCCCTTCCTCCACTCCCCTACCCCTTCCCCTCCCCACTCCTCCCCTACCCCTTCCCCTCCTCACTCCTCCCATCCCCGCTCCTCCTCTCCTCCCCTCTTCCCTTCCTTCAGGGGCCTATTTGTCTTAATAAGGAAAAGTGTCCTTGCCAGCTCTATTAGACATCCATCCCCTGAATACATTTCCATTCTGCCCCAAGGATAGATCCCAGTCGCTTCCTTCCTGATGAAGATATTCTGGCTGCACAGGCTGTCTGGCACAACAAGGGAATAAGGGGAAAAGAGACAAAAAGCAATCTAATCAAGGTTTTATTCGGCATGATATGCTATGTGGTACAAATAACTAGTTTTCTTTATGCCTCAATACAGACACGGCCAGCTTTCTAAGTGGAATACGAAGTAGGTACATAAACATATCAAGGGGAGACAGTGGGAATCATTAGGGTTTTAAAGTTACATATTCTAACAATTCGAATGCTATATCCACAACTAGTTTTCAATTCGTCAAAAAATTGTAGCTGTTTGAACATTCCAACTACACTCTGCTCAGTGAAGAGTGCTCTACTAATTCTTCCCTCTCTCACCTTGACCAGGTGTGAGCTGTATAACCAAGACTCCCCTCACCAACCCTGTTGTCACGCTACTATTAGTCAAGAGAGAGGAATTGTGTCCCCTGTCTCTGATTCAGAGGTGAAAAGAGAAGGGAATGGCACAAGGCCTCACAGACACAGATCCTCATCCTCTGGCTCTCTTCCTGCCACCACTCCCACCTCCACCCTCCTTCTCCAGGGACATATTCATCTCCACCTCCACCCTCTTTCTCCAGGGACACATTCATCTCCACCACCTCCACCTCCACCTGTCTTCCCCAGGGACACATTCATCTCCACCACCCCCACCTCCACCCGACTTCCCCAAGGACATTCATCTCCACCACTCCCACCTCCACCCTCCTTCTCCAGGGACACATTAATCTCCACCACCTCCACCTCCACCCGCCTTCCCCAAGGACACATTCATCTCCACCACCCCCACCTCCCCCCGCCTTCCCCAAGGACATTAATCTCCACCACTCCCACCTCCACCCTCCTTCTCCAGGGACACATTAATCTCTACAAGCCCCACCTCCACCCTCCTTCTCCAGGGACATATTCATCTCCACCACTCCCACCTCCACCCTCCTTCTCCAGGGACGCATTCATCTCCACCTCCCCCACCTCCACCCGCCTTCCTCAGGGACACATTCATCTCCACCACCCCCATCTCCGCCCTCCTTCCCCAGGGACACATTCATCTCCACCACCCCCATCTCCACCCTCCATCTCCAGGGACACATTCATCTCCACCAGCTCCACCTCCACCCTCCTTCTCCAGGGACACATTCATCTCCACCACTCCCACCTCCACCTGCCTTCTCCAGGGACACATTCATCTCCACCTCCACCCTCCTTCTCCAGGGACACATTCATCTCTACCAGCCCCACCTCCACCCTCCTTCTCCAGGGACACATTCATCTCCACCATTCCCACCTCCACCCACCTTCTCCAGGGACACATTCATCTCCATCTCCACCTCCACCCTCCTTCTCCAGGGACACATTCATCTCTACCAGCCCCACCTCCACCCGCCTTCTCCAGGGACACATTAATCTCCACCACCCCCACCTCCACCCGCCTTCCCCAAGGACATTCATCTCCACCTCCCCCACCTCCACCCTCCTTCCCCAGGGACACATTCATCTCCACCAGCCCCACCTCCACCCTCCTTCTCGCGGGACACATTCATCTCCACCACCCCCACCTCCACCCTCCTTCTCGAGGGACACATTCCCGTCCCACCTCCCCCACCTCCACCCTTCTTCCCCAGGGACACATTCATCGCCACCAGCCCCACCTCCACGCTCCTTCTCCAGGGACACATTCATCTCCACCAGCCCCAACTCCACCTTCCTTCCCCAGGGACACATTCATGTCCACCATCCCCACCTCCACCCTCCTTCTCGAGGGACACATTCATCTCCACCACCCCCAACTTATTACATGTATTTATTTGGAATTTAATGTAATATCTTATGTTGTTCTTGTCTATTACTGATCTGTAATTTGTCATGTATTTGTATGTTTTATGTGGACCCCAGGAAGAGTAGCTGCTTCATTTGCAGTAGCTAATGGGGATCCTAATAAACTAAACTAAACTAAACCACCCTCCTTCCCCAGGGACACATTCATCTCCACCACCTCCACCTCCACCCTTCTTCCCCGGGACACATTCATCTCCACCACCTCCACCCTTCATCCCCGGGACACATCTCCGCTGGCCAGATATTTGCTCTGCCGACGTCCGTGTGCTTGGTTTCCCAGATAAATGCAACGGGAAGCAGAAACCATTTAGCTTGGGGGAATGGAGAGCCTTGCACCATGGTGACACCTGTCTCAAAGAATAATTGTTTCACATGGCGCTTCTGTGTATGCTGACTGGTTCAACAACAAAACATAGAAGAAAAAATTGTGAATTGGTTGGTAGAGGATGAAAACCACTGAACCTGCAACTTCTGCACTCAAAACTCATTTGTTTCAATAAATACACTTAGTCTTTCGTTTTTGAGTTCAATTTTGTGTGGACACCAGTTTTGACAATCTCAGGTGATCAGGTGAGCCGGTAATCTCCTTGAACTGAAAGCTTCCCAGATGCCAAAAAAGTATCATTATTATGTGATCAAAAATCTAATAGTGTAACGCATCATGTAATATGACTTACTTAAAATGATGCAGGCTTCATATGATGTATCCTTAGTATCTCCAAGACTGTTGCGCATCTTGTCAAGACATAGTGCACTCGGTAAAGGTAAAGTCCTGACAGACTCATTGCTCTACATATCTTCACAGCTTCCTGCTTTCTCAGACCAGCAGTTTAATTTTCACAGGGCGCTGCAGAGCCTACAGCAAATCTGATCTGCACTGACATTCCTCATCCCCAAATAAAAGCTAAAGTGCAAAGTTCATCTGTACTGTCCTGGACACAGCTTGGGGGCAAAACCACCCCAGCATGCAGAAGGTACTTTGAGTACAGTTTTTACTCGTTTCAAAGAACAATATTCAAGAAGCCTTTTAAGTGGACCCCCTGGGACCTCAGATCAAGTCAACTATATCACTACAGATTTAGGCCTGCATGAGGAAGCAGCTTCACAGACATTAACCATTAAGTGTTTTAGGTTATTTTCTATGTGATAAAGGGTTTCAAAGTAGAGGGAATTCAACACAATGTGTATCATGAACATAGCCTTAACATTTTCAACACCAAATTCCATTGAACAATAGAAATGTTACTAAACATAAAACTATCCTTTGTAGGATGATTCTGGGCTTTGTCCCCCTGTGTTTTTCATTAGTGAATCTCTGCTTGTCTGGCAGCTCCAGAGGGAGAGATATCGACAGCTGCACCTACCTCCCCCGCTGAGACCCAGGCTACCCGGAGATACGGTATTTAATGATGGACTGTGCACTATTCCAGAAAAGGTTTCATGAATGCACGTTTGAAACGGCTGGTTTAATAAACATTCCAAACGGACAAACAACATATTCCAAAATATAGATATGTGTGTATCTGTTGATGGCCATAATCATCAGCCTCTCATGTGTGACAGAGAATAAAGGTTGAACATTCTAAACAGTATTACAGAACAATCATTGTTACCTAATATACATGATCAGCGTCAGGGCAGGTTCCATAATGGCAGATCACTGGTTTTATAAATGCAAGGTCACACATTAACATGTGCACACACACACACACAAATATTACAGCCAAAAGCCCTTATCCAAGAGCACACTCCAGAAGCTAAGGTAATCCAGTTCTCCCTGAATGATCACAAATCTATCTGTGCACCAAAGAGCAGTCATTCAATTGGCAGCAATAGGGCCATGGAGAGATGGAACCTTCCACATCTAATCCTCAACCCATTCATGTACAGAGGAGAGGAGATGAGCACCAGTGTAATCATTAGCCCAATGGAGACATAAAGTATGGGGAAGGGGGAATGATTTGGGTTAAACAGAATAGATTTATTCTGGGAGACATTTTAAAACATCTGCTCTGTCTACATTATGGTGTACCATCACATACCCTATAAGACAACAAACTACCACCGTTTGGTGCTCATATTCTCTTACCTCTACGGGCACAGCTACCAGCTGAAAGATACTCTGTCTGTGAGGCGGAGGGGGTAAAGCGCAAGCTATTTATTATTCATGTCTCTTCAGTTATTCATTAGACAGACCTGAGCCTCCTCCTGTAATGTTGGCTTGGGCAATCATGAATTTATACACCAGGTACTTTATATTTAAACATGACTTGAAATAAATAGCTGGCAGTAAATGCCAGGTAAATAGCACTAGAATGGTACTTGAGGTTCTGACTGGTGCGGAATGTTATTTTCAAGCTTGACCTTTTCCAATATGGAGCTGTACTACATCTTGTTTTCCACCATTTTCTGGGCAACAATCCATGTGACCAAATAGCAAAAATGGGGAGAAGTCTAAAAGCATGACAGTAGCCATACATTAAACATTTAGAGCTAACCCCAAAAGTCTAGCAAGCATTGATATTTTTGGTCTAAATTGTAAAGGTCGCAAAAAGCCAACCTGCAAATGCTCTCTGGAAAGTTCTAAGTGGAAAATGTGAACAGAGTTTACGTAATAGAGTAGCTCCCAACATCAAAGAAATGTTAACTGCAAATATTTTTCCCTTGAGTCACTAAAACTTTTGCAACAACATTAATTATCCATTCAAACAGTTCCTGATGTTAAGACATGTTCATAGAATGTCCTGACATTGCAGTTTTAAATGCTGCTAGCTGCAAGCAGAGCAGCAAGGGGAGCAGACTTTACAAAGTAAAGTGGTAATATGCTGTTCATCATATTACAGCAGGGGGAGAGGCAGGACTGCTGTGCCTCGCTGGTGTCTCAGCGGCACTCCTCTGACTTGCGCTCGCAGGGAATAAACTTTCACTGCCGGCAGATGGTGATTTCAGTGTCCCAGTAAGGCTCTCCAGTCGTAAACAACAATTTGTCTCATTGGATCTCTCCACAGAGTTTAGCAGTCTAGCTACTCTCTGGCTGGGGAATAAGGCCTGGCTGGGAACAGTCATGACGACCAGCAATGCCACGATGAGCAGGCGGTGTACACATGGTCAGGACACACAGGCCTCAACATTAAATAATAGCAGAGACACAGGTAATCTAGCATTTGTACATTCACCATATGGTAATATGATTCTAGTGTAAATAGGGTTAAATGCAGATGGTTAATATAGTCTGTATAAATATACTGTAATGTCAGCAAGTCTCATCAGAAAACATAAAATATTTTTATCAGTCTAGCAGCAATCCACTGTGGGTGTGACAGTCATAAAGAGGAAGGATGTGCTCTCTGCCAGGTTAATGAGGTGTGATATGGCAGCCCAGATCTGTGGGGAGGCTCACATTTCCTCTGTGCATGACAGGGCAGAACAGTGGGGCGTGTGACAAGCTGACCCTCTGCAGGCCCGATGTGCCACAGGACCCATCTGCTCAGCCTGCTGTCCTGCCCACTGTCCACGCCACAGACCATAACCCTGTTACACACAGAGCCACTGCTATGGTCACCCCTCCGCCTCCTCCACCCAGATCCCCAACCACCCGTTACACACAGAGCCACCGCTATGGTCAGCCCTCCACCCTGCTCCACCCAGATCCCCAACCACCCGTTACACACAGAGCCACCGCTATGGTCAGCCCTCCACCCTGCTCCACCCAGATCCCCAACCACCCGTTACACACACAGAGCCACCGCTATGGTCAGCCCTCCACCCTGCTCCACCCAGATCCCCAACCACCCGTTACACACAGAGCCACCGCTATGGTCAGCCCTCCACCCTGCTCCACCCAGATCCCCAACCACCCGTTACACACAGAGCCACTGCTATGGTCAGCCCTCCGCCCTCCTCCACCCATCTCTTATTATCACACCATCACTCTCCTCCTATACTCATCCCTCCATCTTTTCACCTCCTAAAGCTGTTCTTAATGTCCAGGTTGCAGATTTATGGTAATAACAGGCTAATAACACCCTCAATATCTCTAACTCCATCCAAATCCATCCAAATGACCGGGTTGGTGACTATTTTATCACCGGTAGGTTAACTACTTCATGCGCTTAAACATGAGAGGGGATCGATATCAGTTTCAACAGGTCATATCACAGTGCAGGAGATTGAGATTTGTATATTTTAGTCTTTATTCCAAAAAGTGTGTTGAAAACAAGATACTTTTGGGCAAAAGTGTCAGGGTGTGAGTTTGCAGGGGAGAATGTGTTGGGTGCTGTTGTGTTTTTAAATGAAATTGTGCCTCTCTCTCTCTCTCTCTCTCACACTCCGTGGACAGACGACGCGTTTCCCTCTGAATGGCTCTCATTTGCAATCGATCAGCACACAGATAGCTCATCCCCATCGACCTGAGAGAGAGAGAGAGAGAGAGAGAGAGAGAGAGAGAGAGAGAGAGAGAGAGAGAGAGAGAGAGAGAGAGAGAGAGAGAGAGAGAGAGAGAGAGAGAGAGAGAGAGAGAGAGAGAGAAAATCAATGAGCTGTTTGAGTCTCCTCTCAATACATGTCACAGCCAGACCAATTCTATGGTGCCAAATGGGAGGTTGTGTGCATTTACAAATATGATTCTCAGATAGCAGGCAGCACGTAGCCTAGGGGTTGGGACAGTAATCGAAAGGTTGCTGGTTTGAATACCCGAGCTGACAAAGTGACAAATCTGTCAATGTGCCCTTGAGCAAGGCACTTAACCATAAGTTGCTTCAGTGCCATACCACTATGGCTGACCCTGTAAAACAACACATTTCACTGCATCTATCTGGTGTATGTGACAATACAACTGTCAAGATGTGGGTGTAGCTGGTGCATGGGAGTCAGGCGCAGGAGAGCAGAGATGGACAAAGCACTTTACTTAGGCAATGTAAATAGAACGCAACCGCGTCACAAAACAAATGCCCAAAAACAAGTGAGGCAGTACAAAGTACAAAACACAATGACAAAATAAGATGTAAGACTGCCACAAAGCACGGGTGGAAAACCATAACCCGGCGCAAACCATCCGGAAGCGTACCCACTGACAATAAACAATTCCACACACAGACATGGGGGAAACAGAGGGTTAAATACACAACAAATAATGAGGGAATGAAAATGTATGGGAAAACAAGACAAAACAAATGGAAAATGAAAGGTGGATCGACGATGGCTAGAAGACCGGTGACGTCGAACGCCGCCCGAACAAGGAGAGGAACCGAATTCAGCAGAAGTCGTGACAAAAACACATTTTTTGTTGTTATTTTAGGATGCCAAATTGGTCAGGAGGTGACTCTTTGTCAAAAACTAGAGTTGTGAATTCTGGAATTTAAGTAAGCTAATGAAAAAAGACATACACACAATTTGTTTGTGGCAGGTTGTTGGTTGAATTGGAAGATACTATCTTTACTTTTACACTAACCCATAAATGGAGTGCAATTATTGTAACCATAAGGACAATTGGAGCATGGAGGTGTCCTCACAGAAAAGTGGGAAGGCGACCTCATATAACCATGGCAACGTGAACAGTATCAACCATCCTAGATAGGCCTAGCTATCTATGGCTCTTTCTGAGCTAACTAAACCGTCAATATATTTGACTTTGCTTCCATCTAAAATGAGTGATAATACACTATTCCCCATGTATTTGGCCAACAGGATTGACAGTCTGAAAACGCTGAAGACAAGAGGGTTGCAAACTTGACATCTCTAGTAAAGTAACATATGTTCCTCTGGTAGTTGGAAGTTATACATATTGGAAATTGTAAGAAATTATGAGCTTTCATTGTATTTGAAGTATTACTTTATAATTAGACCAAACCTATAGTCTGCAAAATAAATCACAAGTTTTTAGAATTTCCCTCGCCGCATGGTTCTTCATGTTCACAAGCATGCCGCAGTTGTTTAGAGCACTGACAGCTCACGAGACAATTATGTAGGCCTACAGCTGAGTAGGCCTAGCTATAGTTTCAGCATGTTTCAAACTTCCATGTGAACATGCAGGTCCGGCTATAAGCATAAGCGACATTAACAACTGCTTCATTTTGTATATGTATTTTTTTGTGTGGGGGACAAAGTCGGTTTTCAAAGAATTGTTGAACGTTAAAATATTAGAAGACACGTTTTTCTCTTGTTATGTTAATAACTGACAGTCACTCAATTAACACGTCACCATGCCTCAGGACTACCTGGCCTGATGACTCCTTGCTGTCCCCAGTCCACCTGGTCATGCTGCTGCTCCAGTTTCAACTGTTCTGCCTGTGGCTATGGAATCCTAACATGTTCACCAGACGTGCTACCTGTCCCAGACCTGCTGTTTTCAACTCTCTAGAGTCCTAAATGTCCTGTGAATATGAAAATGGCAACTCCAACTCTGTTTCTGAATTCCTTGCTCCTCAGTTTGTCCTGCCGCACTCTCGTGGCAGCTCTCATGGCCAGACACGCATCATCCGCAAGGCCTATGAAGAGGACTACTACACCCACATGATGGAAGAGCGCTATCAGTTCTGGTCTCAGCTGGAGAAAGAGGCCAATGTCAAGCTGTACAGGTGAGTGGCAAAAGCAAAAGTATATGGTCTGTCTTTGTGGGGGGGAATCAGCGTTAATAGAACATTGCAAAAACGTTATACCAGAACACTGAGATTTGTCGCATTCAATGTGTTTCGCCAGTGTTCAAGCAGCAACTCAATCTGTGTGAGCTATAGATGGATGACTTTCTCATTACCTCGCACGTCACTGAATCACCCCAGACAGCTCCCTGCCTGCCTTTGAATGTGAAACAGGGATTTTTCAGCTCAATAAACCCCAATTCTCATTCCCAGAGCGAGGAAGGTTTGTTCTTGTAAATACTACAGCAGGATCAAAGTTAGAGCCAGACAGTCAGAGCCTTTAACCTCTGCCTTCCCACCTAAAGCTTCCCTGAACCATTGTCTTAGTTTTAAACCCCCTTGGGTTGTCAGTATCAGTCAGCTGCATAACATATTGATCATTATACTGTTAGATGACTGATGAATCAATCACCAGTCTCCTACCCCACCCATGTTATGTTCCCAAGGCAAGCACACAGTAGCTATAAAGCTCTCTCCTTCGGAGCAGCCGTCCACGGCAGATGACTGATCGATCCCCACACTAAGGCCACCTGTGCCCTTAGGCTGGCAAAAACTGCAGCACAATGACAAATGTTGAGGCTATGGCCGTGTGAATCTTCCTGGGCAATGCTTTACGCCTCTGTTGTTTCTCAGCCCTGGGGATAGACTTTGAGATGGGTTGGACGATACCCAAAAGCCCTTTGGCAACAGGCTATTCTGTGTAGCGCTTTGGCCACACACATACATTGCAACCAGCAAACCACCGTCACTCAGTCATCACACAGCGTGACATGTGTGGCATGGAAGCATGCATCGTGTTTAGGACCTTACATGCACTCATGTTCTCACACAAACACACACCAACGCACACACACACACAATGAAGAGCGAGACACACTCGTAAAATGTTCTGATGATTGGGTAAGGCCGTTAGCAGGTGTTGCCCCATGCGTCATGTCCATTGACAAGTGTTGGAGCAGCCTATAGAAAGCACTGTACTCATAGGGCAGGCCATCCATCAACCATACTGCTTCATTAGGGCACCCTGTGTTTCAAAACCTTTCACTCTGAGACCCTATCATTTACCACAGTTTGGGATTTAAGAACATGTATTATTCTCAGTGTACTCTGTTTACAAACTGTTGCTTCTTCAGATTGCCTTCATTAGATTAGATTGTAAAAGGCCATCTGTGACCTTATCTACAGTATACTTACAAATCAAATCAAAATCAAACTTCATTTGTCACATGCGTCGAATACAACAAGTGTAGATCTTACCGTGAAATGCTTACTTACAAGCCCTTAACCAATAGTGCAGTTCAAGAAAATATTTACCTTTAACGAGGCTATATACAGGGGGTACCGGTACCGAGTCAATGTGCGGGGGTACAGGTTAGTTGAGGTAATTTGTACATGTAGGTGGGGTGAAGTGACTATGCATAGATAATAACAGCGAGTAGCAGCAGTGTCAAAACAAATGGAGGGGGGTTAATGTAAATACTCCGGTGGCCATGAATGGAATACATGAATGGAATACATGAATGGAATACATGAATGGAATACATAAATGGAATACATAAATGGAATACATGAATGGCAGTGGAGGCTGCTGAGGGGAGAACAGTTCATAATAATGACCAGAACGGAGCAAATGGAAGGGCATCACACATATAGAAACCATGTGCTTGATTTATTTGATACCATTCCACCCACTCCGCTCCAGCCGTTACCACGAGCCTGTCCTCCCAAATCAACCTCCTGTGATGTGTGGCAAGCTGTTGATTGATTGACGAGGCTTGCTGTATGTTGTAGATGTCAAGGTTGAAACCACTTGGAAATGTGACGACTGAGTTTTCACAAGAATCTTCTATCTATCACATCACAGGAGGTTGGTGGCACCTTAACTGGGAAGGACGGGCTCACAGTAATGGCTGGAGCGGAATGAGTGGAATGGTTTCAAATACATCATACACATCCCCTCAGCAGCCTCCTGTGGTATGCTGAGCTAAAAGCCATTAGCTTGGGAAGCTAACACACGTTTTCAGGTCTCAGACATGGTTATTCATCATGTGAGCATGGATCTCTGAACCCCAATTATTTTAGCTTAGGGCTAGATTCAATCCGTATCGTGGAAGATGCTGTATGCTGACCGCACACTCATAACGGTACAGGTAAGATGCTGTACGCTGACCACACACTCATAACGGTACAGGTAAGATGCTGTATGCTGACCGCACACTCATAATTTTACAGGTAAAAATGACAAACAGTTTGGTATGTATTGCTTACAAATCTGTAAAAGGCATTCTGGATTATATTTGCAACCTAGAATAGGTCATTATTTTATAGCCTCGCTACTTTTACAGCCTCGCTACTGTATATAGCCTCGCTACTGTATATACTGTTGTTTTTATTTCTTTACTTGCCTATTGTTCACCTAATATCTTTTTTATTTATTAAAAAAAAAATTGCACTGTTGGTTAGAGCCTGTAAGTAAGCATTTCACTGTAGGGTCTACACCTGTTGTATTCGCCGCACGTGAAAAATACACTTTGATTTGATTTGATATTACTAGATGCTGTTAATTGATTGGCCTTGTACCTTTAAACCACATTGTCTCAGTGCTGCTTCTAGGGTGTGATAAGACCTCCATAAAGTACAGCTTTCCCTTTCCTTTAGTGTTGTCCTGCTAATCCTTTACATTACCCCAATGAGTGTCAGACTCTGTAATGATCATTCATTAGTGTTTATCAGCAGCTAGGTAATTAGCCATTATGTACTGACCACTAATTAGGAAATACTTGATGGCTTGTACACACAATTTGGGAATACTTTTATGGCGTGAGGGAGACAAATAGACAAACAACATATGAACTGAACAATGACATATAGCTCTCATATACCATATTTAATTAATATGCCTAGGTACACATACTACAATGAGAAAAGTAGTATTTTTCGACAATGATAACCAACCTACACAGGAATTTTTTATAGCATTGAATTCAGTTTATTTAGACATTGGCAAGGAGAAACAAAGCACTGGAGAGAAACAGCCTGAAAACACCATCTGAAACGCTTTATTATTTTATTGCTGCCTCGGAGCAATTATCCTGTCTTGTATTGATTAAACAGATTTGTCCTCTCTTTTGTGCCGATCAAGCATAAAGCATGCATTACAACATGTCATTAGTCGTGATAATAGATGTTTCTACAGACGCCAAGATTACCACCATGCGTTCTCATTCTGTCTGAATGTCTAGTTTCATAACCTCCTATCAACATTTTGTCTCACAATCTGCCAGCATCAATCATTTTCTCCTTGATGTTTTGTGAAGGGGCGATCTGTGCGTTTGAGAGTTTGCACATGTGCATAACCTTGAGTGTTTTTCCACTATACGTGTGTTAATTGTGTGATTATGAACAAACTTCTCTCACAAGCCAAGGTTTCTTATATCTCAGTCATGTCAATACCTCTAACTGGACTTCCAGCATCAACAGTAGTTCTGGGACAGACTGGTGTAGATGTCCAGCTTGGCTCTGTCAGACCCAGTTGTTACCATGTGGAGACAGACAAACTACCCTTCTCTGACTGTATCATTCTAAGCCTCTTTGACCTTGTACCTTTGTACACAGAGACTTATATATACTGTAAACTTCACTTGCACTTTCATTTATTTATACGTTACCTGATTGATACTATTCCACTTTAGTTACAAAGGTTCCTCTGTGTCAGTTTGATCTCATTCATTTTGAACACACCTTGCGTACCTCACACTACAGTAACCATTCTCTCGCTCCATCACCAGGGACAGTTCCAAAAACTGGGGGGGGCGTGATTAAGGATGGACAGAAGGTGATTGACATCACACCGGGCTTAGTGGTAACGGTGACGACAGTCAGCGGGGTGTACAGAGCTAAGAGCTTGGTGATCACAGCTGGACCCTGGGCCAACATCCTACTGTCCCACACAGGCCTTCAGCTACCACTGCAGGAAGGCTACTCCCTGTAGAACCAGTCAACTCACTACCTCTAACATGAGCTCACACTCTAAGGCACTCCAGTGGAATGCAGACCACTACTGTCACACCAGGCATGCTATGATATGCTCCATATCTTTGATATGGTCAAACCGCACTGTCACACATGTTATGCACTAAAACACAAATAGACAGTATGGCACTTGCAATCAAGCTTTACGTGCATGTATTTGACAACACAAGATTTAAGAAAGGATTTAAAGCAGAAAGGATTTAAAGCTCTATTCCAGAGTGCAACCATAAAACCCATACCCCATCACATCATTAATGTCAGTAGATAAGGGCAACATTTTGTCCAACCTCGGGTCGAAAAAAAAGTCCAATATTCCTAAATATAGCCTCCCTCCCCCCAGGTTATAAGCAGGGGGCAATAACTCGCCATAGCTCTGGTTGGTTCACAGCAAACCAAGAGGGAGAGTCTGCAGCCCAGTGATGGAACACTGTGTCTACTATGATGAATAAACAAAACAACCATTCACATCTTTTACACAGGGTGGTAGGGAGGGATCGAGCCAAGCAATCTCAGAATATGTCACCCACCCAAAAGAAAAGCTGATGAAATACTGGGCGTTATTTAAGTCGAGAATTGGAGTTTGTATTGAAATTGCATTATTTAGGATAGCGAGAGGGGCCCGTGGAAGCCATGCCTGAGTGAGCACATAGAGAAAGTATGAGGTATGAGTTCGCCTCAAATACTGCTCTCTCTCTCTCTCTCTCTCTACTGAATTTTGATGGTCCCCAGAATGAGACGGCTGCCTGTAAGTTCATTCAACTGAAAGCTAGTGTACATTGTAACCTTATTACCAAGTGCTGGGAAGATGTGATTTGTATGAGTGTGTATGCACTGGATTAGATACACCGATGGTAATGGGCAACAAGAGGGAGGTGAGGTGGTAGGAGTGGGTGGACGGAGGAGGGAAACATCTTCCCAAGTGCAAGGATCTTCTTTAATCAAATCCCTGCACCCGTCCTGTCTGTCTGTCTGTTGCTCCCCTGATTAACTACGTGATAAAGATGAACGTGTGCTAC
Source organism: Brachymystax lenok tsinlingensis (assembly GCA_030435695.1). NCBI lineage: Eukaryota > Metazoa > Chordata > Actinopteri > Salmoniformes > Salmonidae > Brachymystax > Brachymystax lenok. The sequence goes on from CM059794.1 coordinate 25,977,761, forward strand.
TGGAGGGAGAAGGTCCCTGGCTCCCACAATGTCCAGCACAGCTTCCCCTGCTTCATCCAGCTGGAGTCAGAGGAGGCCAAGAATTACATCTCGGCCTCCTGTCCAATGAGTACCCAGGCCTGAGAGAAGGTTTGGGCTTGTAGGATTCAGTGATGCATTTGCTTTAGGTCTCAAGCAAGGTTACTAAACACACAAGCATAGTTCACCAAACCACCTCCATTACACTGTTTCCTAGTCTTATTGTGTTGAATTGAAATAGAAATACATTAAACAGAAGTAGGGCAGCAGCACTGTGCCTCCAGAGTTCACAAACACTTCCGGATACATAATCACAGCAGAATTCTGACTGTGTCGCGCTTTTCTATTCCATCTCTATTTTAAGCATGATGGCGAGCCAACAGGAGTTTGGAGAGTAATAGCAGCACATGCATGCAAAGAGGAAGGACAGATGGCTGTGCCACATCAGATTATTCACTCTGTGGTGTAGTCAACAGTGCTTTGTAACCCATGCACTGTAGATAGATGGCTAGTGCTCAGGTCAGGCTAAAACATTTTATTTACCTTTCAAAAGAAAATGTTGCCACACTTCATTACCTTTCAAAATAACACTTCATTGAACATTGCATTTGCATGACAGGCGTTATACTGTTCTGCCTACAGTTGATGTTCCTGGTAAGTGCACTCAGACTCTAATTAAGTTCAATATAGTTTTTTTTACATAAAAGGTCAGTTGATGTTGTTTTCGTTCTCTATTTGAAGATTTGCTACCACACGGGCCCTGAGACGGACCCTGACTAGAGGTATAGACGGACGTGGGACATAGACATCCTACAGCGCTCCTACAGCGCTACATCACCCGCTGCTTCCCTGCCTGGTGCCCATCCCTGCTGTGGTGGAGAGCTGCATCTACACAGTGAGTATTAATACTCTCAGAGAAGCATGTACACTGTGAGTTTTGCCAGTCTCAGAGAAGCATGTACACAGTGAGTATTAATACTCTCAGAGCTGCATGTACACAATGAGTATTTCCAGTCTCAAAGCTGCATGTACACAATGAGTATTTCCAGTCTCAAAGCTGCATGTACACATTGTGTATAATCCTCTCAGAGCTGCATGTACACAGTGAGTATTAACAGTCTTAGAGCTGCATTAACACATTGTGTATTAATCCTCTCAGAGCTGCATGTACACAGTGATATTACCAGTCTTAAAGCTGCATGTACACATTGTGTATTAATACTCTCAGAGCTGCATGTACACAATGTTAACATGTTAACATCTCTGCTGCTTACTGTATCCCAGGAATGGCCATATTAAATTGACCCGCAATGGCAATTTACCCTGAATCGGTGTACAATCAGTGTACCATCATCCTTTCAGTTATGCTTTTTTTAAATTATAAATAATTAAGCCTATTTTAATATTTGATCTTCCCACCATGTCAAGGTATAGAATAGAAATGGGATGAGGGTGGTTCTGGAGTTGAAAATGCAGAGAGAGAACCATTGTCCTGTTTGCCATGCCAATCACATCACATGCTGCACTGCTGCATTACCTTTGGGATTCAAACTCTAATGGAAAACATCACAGACACTGAATATCATTGGAAACCGCATGTCATTCCTGCACTGTAGTCAGAGTAGCCTACTGCATGAAGAATTATTAAAGCACAGTAGGGGAGAGTGGGATAAGTTGAGCCATTTTTTATATTCAGCATTACTCCATCAAGGGAGTCTTTGTAACAAAGATATCTACATATATTTCAGGATGTTGTGTATTCCTGTAAATACTCAGAATTCATGTAAACATTAGTTTTGAAAACATAGCTTGTACAAAAAAGTGGTCTCTTGGCAGAACTTACCCCAGGTATGGTGTAAGTTGAGCCGTCACATTTCTGTACTGAATGAAATATTACCACAACCTTTTTCAAAACCATGTCTATATTTATTTCTCAAACACAGTTCAACACAATCACAATCACTTTTAATCATTTTAAGCATATTTAAGCGATAATGCCTTGCATTAAGCCTGGGAAGAAATCGCTTCAATTTGCTCAACTTGCCATTGGCTCAAACATTGGTTCAAGTTACCCCAAGTTACCCCAAGGTAAATATTTTGACTCTATTAGCCCACGCAGCTACAAGGATGCACTATCTTGCTAGGTTTAGGACCTCATATTGAAGCTTATTGAGACCCTAACTGATGTATAGAACAATCTACATTTTGTGTATGTGGATGAGCAAAGCCCGAAGAGTTTGGCTATTGTTTTTTATTCACCACTGAGACCTGGCACACACTTAGGTCCAGAGTGGTGCTGAACATCACAGAGCCCTCTGAACCTACTTCAGCACTATTTGCTGTAGCTGTATATTAGAGTGAGATCTTACACAGGGAAAAGTCAGAGAACTTTTAATTAGACAGTCTTTGAAGCCAGCTGTGAAGAGTTGAGCTTTGAGTCCAGACCCGTTTTATTCACTAATTAACATCTTTGTGGTGCTCTCAGGCGCCAGGGGCCCTCTCTGTCAGCTGTCTGTCTGTCAGAGAGAGAGAGAGAGAGAGAGAGAGAGAGAGAGAGAGAGAGAGAGAGAGGCCCTGTCTTCTCCCTGTCCCAACGGGCTGACGCCTGGGGTCTCCTGGCTCCTGTTCCATCTGCTCTGATAGCCGCCTCCTACAGTAATTATATGTGTAATTAATTTCCACTTGCAATAGCTTTTAAAGGACCTGGCTGGCACACCGTGCAGTTGGCTGGTGAGAGAGAGAGTGCTACTGGGTAACAGGAAGGATTAACTCCACGAGTTAGAGAAAGCCATTCGAGAAGCCACATAATCAATACAGGGGCAAGTAGGATTTAAGTGTTTTGCTTCTGAAACCATTGGTCCCTTGGTGGAATCTGGAAAAGTAACCATAATAGGATGATTGTTCAACACGGTCTATTAACCTGTTCTACTTGCATGTACCCTATTATCAGTGTTTTAACCCATGTGCTCTAGTAAAGACTGTGCAGCACTGTGCTGTGTTCAATCAGCGCACAGGGCTAATCGCAATACTACAAAAAACTTGCAGCTCCTCTTCCACCTCCCCCTCCTCCACTTGAGGTATCAAAAGCCATGGGCACAAGTGCTTTAAAGCAAGTACTGGGGGTTGCCATGGTTACAAAGGCGCCCAGTGGGTTTGGGCACACCATCGAGGGCCCCTCGCCTCTTCCAACGAAAACACATATGGGGAACTGTCAGAGTGGCCTACAGTTTGTTCGCTATAGCCCCGGACGCATAGTGCTGAGGCTTTTATGACTTCAAAGCTCGGGAGATCTGAGACCTTTATCAGGCAGAGAGAAAACTAAAGCAAGGCATTCTTAAGCCCAATTGACATTCAGAGTTTTCCTTCCTCCCTCAGACCCATAGCAACAAGAAGAATCTACCTCTCCTGAGTACAGTTTCTGTTTCCTCATCTCACCCCTAGGCTGACAGCTGGCAGCAAGCTCATCGCTGAAAGGAGGGACAAATCTCCTTAATTTAGCTCTGTCTTGAGCCCACTTAAATGAATAGATGCCCTGTTACGGCCAGAGCAATAGCTGCTCTTTGATGTGCTCCGGCATGCAGGGCTCAGACAGACTGCCTGACTCAGACAATGGACCGGAAACACACAGGCTATTTATAGAGGCCCATTGTGGTGTTCCACAAAGTGCAGGTTATATATTTCAGCACATTATAGACTCTAGGACAACCTGAAATGACACCCTTAGCCCTATTTAGTGCACTATTTCCCCCCTTATATAGTGCCTAAATAAAGCCTTTATAGTGCCTATATAACGCCTTTATAGTGCCTATATAAAGCCTTTATAGTGCCTATATAGAGCCTGTATAGTGCCTATATAAAGCCTTTATAGTGCCTATATAAAGCCTGTATAGTGCCTATATAAAGCCTTTATAGTGCCTATGTAAAGCCTTTATAGTGCCTATGTAAAGCCTGTATAGTGCCTATATAAAGCCTTTATAGTGCCTATATAAAGCCTTTATAGTGCCTATATAAATCCTTTATAGTGCCTATATAAATCCTTTATAGTGCCTATGTAAAGCCTGTATAGTGCCTATATAAAGCCTTTATAGTGCCTACAGTGGGGCAAAAAAAGTATTTAGTCAGCCACCAATTGTGCAAGTTCTCCAACTTAAAAAGATGAGAGAGGCCTGTAATTTTCATCATAGGTACACTTCAACTATGACAGACGAAATGAGGAAAAGAAATCCAGAAAATCACATTGTAGGATTTTTAATTTATTTATTTGCAAATTATGGTGGAAAATAAGTATTTGGTCAATAACAAAAGTTTATCTCAATACTTTATTATATACCCTTTGTTGGCAATGACAGAGGTCAAACGTTTTCTGTAAGTCTTCACAAGGTTTTCACACACTGTTGCTGGTATTTTGGCCCATTCCTCCATGCAGATCTCCTCTAGAGCAGTGATGTTTTGGGGCTGTCGCTGGGCAACACAGACTTTCAACTCCCTCCAAAGATTTTCTATGGGGTTGAGATCTGGAGACTGGCTAGGCCACTCCAGGACCTTGAAATGCTTCTTACGAAGCCACTCCTTCCGTTCGGCGATGTGTTTGGGATCATTGTCATGCTGAAAGACCCAGCCACGTTTCATCTTCAATGCCCTTGCTGATGGAAGGAGGTTTTCACTCAAAATCTCACGATACATGGCCCCATTCATTCTTTCCTTTACACGGAGCAGTCGTCCTGGTCCCTTTGCAGAAAAACAGCCCCAAAGCATGATGTTTCCACCCCCATGCTTCACAGTAGGTATGGTGTTCTTTGGATGCAACTCAGCATTCTTTGTCCTCCAAACACGACGAGTTGAGTTTTTACCAAAAAGTTCTATTTTGGTTTCATCTGACCATATGACATTCTCCCAATCCTCATCTGGATCATCCAAATGCTCTCTAGCAAACTTCAGACGGGCCTGAACATGTACTGGCTTAAGCAGGGGGACACGTCTGGCACTGCAGGATTTGAGTCCCTGGCGGCGAGTGTGTTACTGATGGTAGGCTTTGTTACTTTGGTCCCAGCTCTCTGCAGGTCATTCACTAGGTCCCCGTGTGGTTCTGGGATTTTTGCTCACCGTTCTTGTGATCATTTTGACCCCACGGGTGAGATCTTGCGTGGAGCCCCAGATCGAGGAAGATTATCAGTGGTCTTGTATGTCTTCCATTTCCTAATAATTGCTCCCACAGTTGATTTCTTCAAACCAAGCTGCTTACCTATTGCAGATTCAGTCTTCCCAACCTGGTGCAGGTCTACAATTTTGTTTCTGGTGTCCTTTGACAGCTCTTTGGTCTTGGCCATAGTGGAGTTTGGAGTGTGACTGTTTGAGGTTGTGGACAGGTGTCTTTATACTGATAACAAGTTCAAACAGGTGCCATTAATACAGGTAACGAGTGGAGGACAGAGGAGCCTCTTAAAGAAGAAGTTACAGGTCTGTGAGAGCCAGAAATCTTGCTTGTTTGTATGTGACCAAATACTTATTTTCCACCATAATTTGCAAATAAATTCATTAAAAATCCTACAATGTGATTTTCTGGATTTCTTTTCCTCATTTTGTCTGTCATAGTTGAAGTGTACCTATGATGAAAATTACAGGCCTCTCTCATCTTTTTAAGTGAGAGAACTTGCACAATTGGTGGCTGACTAAATACTTTTTTGCCCCACTGTATATAAACAAAGCCTACCACTGTATATAAAGCCTGTATAGTGCCTATATAAAGCCTTTATAGTGCCTATATAAATCCTTTATAGTGCCTATCTAAAGCCTTTATAGTGCCTATATAAAGCCTGTATAGTGCTTATATAAAGCCTTTACAGTGCCTAAATAAAGCCTTTATAGTGCCTATATAAAGCCTATAGGGTGATTGAGGACCTACCTGCCTCACTCACTGTGATTGGTTCTCCCCCCAGGTCACAGATTACAGTTTGGCCCAATCGTTGGCAAGCTGCTGTGTGAACTGAGCCAGGGAGAAGTGCTCTCCTACGACCTCTCCCCCTTCAGAATGAGACTCTTCCAAGCCCCACTCCAAGTCAGCACTGTAGGATGGGGATTGCTGACTATAACAACAAAGATTTCAATGTGCCAAACAGCGCAAAGAATAACTGAATGAAGATAGTAATGGTCTTAACCATTTTCTCAGGAACAAGACCTTTACAAAATGAAGAAATGTAAGGTTTTCATACCAGTGTGGCTGAATCCTACACAAACAATGGCCGCTGGCAAATAAAGACTTACTTTTCTAGCTAATCATTGAGAAATGTGACGTAGGGCTAAGAGCCTTTAAATGAGAAGAGGAAACAAATCCATGAATCACTGAAGCAAATCTCTCACCCACACAGAGACCCTTCAGCTGTTGTATTGTTAATACTGCTCTGTAAATCATACTCTCATAGCCTCTACTTAGACCTGGGACCCATTCTGAATCATTTCAAACCAGACCAATAATAATAATAGTAATAATCATTTATTACATGTGTAAAGCACTTTTCATAATACAAGAATAATCTCAAAGTGCACAAAATAAAATATCAAATAACAAAACAAATATACATTATCTAACCACATCATGAAAGCAACAATCAAAGTCTAAGAGGAAGGCCATAATGGGAGTCTAAAGTCCAAATATAATATTGTTGTAAGACTGTAAACACGGTCATCTGTGACAAATGGTCTTAAACTTAAAAAACGTCACCCTTATTGGCTTGTATGATTTTATGCATCACTACCTCTCCCCTTCTCACTCCCCCGAATGAGGCCTTTTTCAAGCGAAGCACATAGTTAAAAAGACATCAGCCGTGGAACCATTTGTCTTTGCGCAGCCAGCTGTGTGTGCAGTGTGTGTGCAGTCTACAGCCTTCAGTGGCGCGTGTGTGCCTCTGCCTGTACCTATTTCCCCATGTAAACATTTTAATCACTAATCAGCCATCCTGTTACAATGGTTGCCAAATACAGCCATCAGCAGGAATGAGAAAATGGTATAGCGAAACGCAGAGAGATCAGCGCACCACTCAGTCTCTCGGCTCTAAATCACTTCGAATTGATAGAAAATTAGGAGACCATTAAACATGCAAACGCAAATATTCACCCAGCAATATTCAGGGGGAAAGGACACACGGAAACATCTATGCATGGGATACACTTTTAAGAAGAAGAGTAACATTTGAAAGTAGTTTCCTTTTTCTGCTTCTCTATAGCCAGCTTTGTGGTTCTGGGTCCTAGCACCTTTTTTGTCACAAATACAAGTTCATGTAATTTGGTTGAATTATCCCTTTAAGCACTTGATTGTCATATTACAGTATAGGCACAGAAACCTGAGCTGACAGGAAAGGGGGGCTGGTGGTGGGATTAATTTTATTAAATAATTATTTTACCAGGTAAGTTGACTGAGAACACATTCTCATTTACAGCAACAACCTGGGGAATAGTTACAGGGGAGAGGAGGGGGGATGAATGAGCCAATTGTAAGCTGGGGATGATTAGGTGACCATGATGGCATGAAGGACAGCTTGGGAATTTAGCCAGGACATCAGGGTTAACACCCCTACTCTTACAATAAGTGCCAATGACCTCAGAGAGTCAAGACACCCATTTAACATCCCATCCGAAAGACAGCACCCTACACAGGGCAATGTCCCCACTCACTGCCCTGGGATATATATATATATATTTTTTCTTTAGACCTGAGGAAAATGTGCCTCCGACTGGACCTCCAACACCACTTCCAGCAGAATCTGGTCTCCCATCCAGGGACTGACCAGGAACAACCCTGCTTAGCTTCAGAAGCAAGCCAGCAGTGGGATGCAGGGTGGCATACTGCTGGCTTAATGTAGCCTGAGAGGACAAGCCACCATGAGGAACCATAAGCTCACCCTTGTTGCTGCCAATATGACATGGAGAAACAGGGAGAAATGTAGCTCAGAGAATGACAGGAAACTCACACTGATAGCAGCTTTTTCCACATCACCACACTGCTAGAAGGCGGTAACACAGACAGATAAACAAGACCTGTTTTACATTGTTCTCATCTCAGGAGGGTTATTTGTCCTATCTGTCAGGTAGGTTCAGAGGGCAAGAATGCTACTCCTATCAGCTAGAACACCTGCCATGAATTTGAAAAGATGTGCTTAAGGGTCTTAAGGTTTTCATCACTGATTTGCATGTACAAATATTTTTCTACCCCTGCTTCAATGCCAATAGAGCAACAGCTGATCTTTTTCACCAATCAGAGCTCTGTCAGCTTCCATGTAAGATCAAACAACTAACATAACACAGATTCCACTGTGTGTTTTTCCTCTGTCTGCCCCCATCTGTTACAAGCCTTCTAAATAGGCCCAGATGAGATGTGTCAGAGTCTTAAGAATAAAAACAAACGTGTGACAGAGTCAGAAAGCACAAAATGACTGTCAACTATGAGAGCGAGTGCTAGGTACAGTGCTGTGAAAAAGTATTTGCCCCCTTTCTGATTTTCTCTATTTTTGCATAATTTTATACTGAATGTTATCAGATCTTCAACCAAAACCTAATATTAGATAAAGGGAACCTGAGTGAACAAATAACACAGTTGCATACTTATTTCATTTATTTAATAACCAAATTATGAAACACCCAGTGCCTCTGTGTAAAATTGTACTTGCCCCCTTGCACTCAATAACTGGTTGCAATGACTCCAACCAAAAGCTTCCTGTAGTTGTTGATCAGTCTCACATCGCTGTGGAGGAATTTATTGTAGCTATAATGACTCCAACCAAAATCTTCCTGTAGTTGTTGATCAATCTCTTGCATCACTGTGGAGGAATTTTGGCCCACTCTTACTTGCAGAACTGCATTAACTCAGCGACATTTGTGGGTTGTCAAGCATGGAACTGATCGTTTCAGATCCTGCCACAACATTGTGATTAGGTCTGAACTTTGACTAGGCCATTCCAAAACTTAAAATGTGTTGCTTTTCAGCCATTTTCATGTAGACTTGAATGTGTGTTTTGGACCATTGCCTTGCTGCATGACCCAGCTGCACTTCAGCTTCAGCTCACATATGAATGGCCTGACATTCTCCTGTAGAATTCTCTGCTACAGAGCAGAATTCATGGTTCGTTCAATGATGTTAAGTCATCCAGGTCCTGAGGCAGCAAAGCATCCCCAAACCGTCACACTACCAACACCATGCCTGACAGTTAGTATGAGGTTCTTACTGTGGAATGCAGTGTTTGGTTTTCGCCAGACATAATGGGGCCGATGTCGTCCAGTTCTGCAAGCAACATTGGACCAAATGTCCTCCACCACGATGTGCGAGACTGATCAACAACTACAGAAGCGTTTGGTTGGAGTCATTTTAGCTAAAGGTGGCACAACCAGTTATTGAGTGTAAGGGGGCAATTAACTTTTCACATAGGGGAATTGGGTGTTGCATAACTTTGTTTATTAAATAAATGAAATAAGTATAATACGTATATTTTTTGCTATTGTTCACTCAGGTTCCCTTTATCTAATGTTAGGTTTTGGTTGAAAAAATAGAAAGAATCAGAAAGGGCAAATACTTTTTCACGGCACTCTAGCCATGGAAATGACTGTGATTTGGAAGAATTTGTGCAAGGAAAATGGAATGGTGTGAGTAATAAGGGGTGGTCTAGGCACCTGTCTGAACTGCTAACATCTTCCTCTTCATTACCTGTTATCAAAATAGCATCAAGGTGACAACTGAAAACAGTCCCCTCATACTGAAGATCAGATGGGGAGAAATAAGTAATGCTATGAGGCATCCATAGGCTGGTTACATTTTGGTTAGTTTTCATTTCAGCTGTTAGAACACATGAGAATGGAAATGTTGTTGTGTTTACCACACGATAAGCTGGGATTTTGGCCTTTAGCACGTACAGGTTGTGTTTGTCTATTAATATTCAAATGAGTTTGAGTTTGGGTGTTTCAAGAGCTACTTCACTTAAAAACAATGACCTTTTGGGTGGTAGGTCATTCTGGTCTCCATTTCTCAATAAACAACACTTGAAAGATTAGTTTCGTAAGCATACTCCGCTTGCTTGGAGCTAACTTTGTTGTTGTTTTTACAAACATCATTATATTTGACATTAAAATGCAACATTATCAAGTGTTAAATTATATTGAAGTGTTAAATGAATCCAAAGTTTGAATTAACCTCGTAACTCAAAAAGTTACAAAGTAACTTCTAAACTTGTTGCATAGTGTGGCAAATGTATCCATATTTTGTTCCCCATCAAGAAATGAAATGTTAAATACTCCACTGCAAAGATCATGGCATAAAAAGGTCAGAATGAGGTCAAACTGAGAGAAAATGCTGTTTCATAATGTAAACTGAGGAACAATCCCAATGAGAAGTTGTAATCTTAAATACTGTCAAATCTGTGCAGTAAATACAGTATTTACAGTATTTTTCTAGGCCTTTTGATGACCTCACCACCATCTGTAATGTAAAAATCAGAGTCCTTTTGAGGAAAACCACTGCCATATGGTCAAGGCCCTCCCACACAAAACCCCAGAGGTGAGCATTGGCATAAGGTCAGTCTTCTATGTAAAGCTCCAGGCTCCAAGCATGGTGTCAGTTGGCCCACCTATCTCCATGATTAACAGTATCCATGGGTTACTGAGCTGCTGGGCATCCACAATTCACCATCCACCCACCATGCCCTGTTAGGGACCTACGGAGGAGGATGAAGCAGGAGGGCAAGGGAGAGGTCTCCAGGGCATGATGGTGGTGGGAGGTTAAAAAAACGCAAGGCATTTTGCCTGCCTGCAAACAGAGAGGGAGGAATCACACACATCCTAATGTGATGAAGTAGTTACAGGACCTGGACAAAACAATACACATCTAGGGAAAGGGAGGGAATTTCAACTCACTGTTTGCTGCTCTTGGCCCAAGGGTGATGTTTAAATACAGCTAATTTGATAAAGCCAGGTTGGTCAGCATGGGTTAAATTGAGAATTTGGAGGTAGGGTATCCTTATTTGTGCGGGTCAGGAGTAAGGTTGAGCCAGCCTAGGGTTGGGGTTTGGATTGAGACTAGGGCTAGGGTTAGGGTTGTGGTGGAGGCTGGGGTTAGGGTTTTGGTAGAGGCTGGGGTTAGGGTTGTGGTTGTGGTAGAGGCTGGGGTTAGGGTTGTGGTGGGGGCTGGGGTTAGGGTTTTGGTGGAGGCTGTGGTTAGGGTTGTGGTAGAGGCTAGGGTTGTGCCAAAATTATGGCATAACCCTAACCCTTGTCCACATCCCAGTTTCACCCTAAACATAGCCTCAACCACAACCCTAACCCTCATTTGGAATAACTCTTTCTTTGGTTTATCCTACTTTTATTCTACATTTGATCCTACTTTTCTCTTTGACCCAAGGTGCAGGAGCCCGACTCAATTTAACCACTGTTCGTCAGGTTGATGAATATGTTGAGTAGGTCGACTAATATAGCCTAAACGCTGTTGCTTTGCCTGCCTTCAGAGAACCATGGGGGTGGATGAAGTGGTTTATGATGTCATAGTTTACTCCTGAAGGAGGGATGGATAGAGAAAGGAGAACCTCAACATAAAGAAGAGCTTCAGATTAATATCCTAACAAGTACTAGGAGGACTGGCCAAGTACGTATTGATGGTGCATTGATTAATTGATCTTGGTGTTTATGGTGCGTTGAGGACTGCTCTGCATGGTGCAAAATGGCCGATCAATATTCCATTCCTTACTCCCTTACTAAATTGCATGGTGAATGTAAAGTACTGCATGACATGTCATTGGACAGCTGATTAAAGTTTGATGTTGCTTCCGGACAACGCTGACCACCACACCACACAGAGACAGACCAGGCAGGACCACACAGTACTATTCCTCCTGGCCGTCTCCTCCCTTCTAGTTAAAGAAAATGAAACATTATCGAACAGCTTGCATGCCAGAGGAAATGACAGTTGCGCTGGGCAGTGTGCGGTTGATGTGGCAGGGGGGTGAGAAGCAGGGGTCACGAGTCAGCCAAAACACAAGGGCCTGTCACGGGGAGGCCCAGGAGGAAGGGGATACAGCAGCAGCATTTGGAAGTGTAATGAGCTTGGTGGCACTGTTGCCGGGAGACAGGGAGAACACTGAAGGCATTAGATGCTTTTAGATCTCCTTGTCACCTACAAGGGTAGGAGCCATGCTCGCTTACTATTCCCCGCCAAACCTCCCTCCTTCCCTCCCATTCCCCGCCAAACCTCCATCCATCCATCCATCCCATTCCCTGCCAAACCTCCCTCCCTCCTTCCCATTCCCTGCCAAACCTCCCTCCCTCCTTCCCATTCCCTGCCAAACCTCCCTCCCTCCTTCCCTCCCATTCCCCGCCAAACCTCCATCCATCCATCCATCCCATTCCCTGCCAAACCTCCCTCCCTCCTTCCCATTCCCTGCCAAACCTCCCTCCCTCCTTCCCATTCCCTGCCAAACCTCCCTCCCTCCTTCCCTCCCATTCTTCGCCATCCCTTCATCTTATTTCTCCCGCCTCCCCATCCTCTCTCCCATTCCCCACTCTCCTGTCCCCATCTTACCCTTCTATTCCTACTATCCTTCCCTTCCCTCCCCTCTTCTTTCTCTCTCTCTCTGGCAAGCGTAACTACCAAATGGGCACTATTTTGGGCGCTATTTCACTATTCTCATGAATAGTGTGCTATACTGATTCAAAAAGTGAATTCAAAGGTGGGAGTTAGTAATCTACTGGACAGAAGTGGTTTATTTTCCAGTCAGGGAAAACTAGCTCTAGCAATAGCAAAGAATCCAAGAGAGTAACCTCCGCCTCACACACACTTCAATTCAGTTCTATCTGAAAAGAGGGAGAAATATAATTGCAGGAAGGCCCCAAACGTAAAGGTTTTTTAATTAATGTATAATTAATTTTTTCCCAACCCCCTATTGCCTCTGGCTACTGTAGCTACAGTAAGAGGTGGCTTCTGCCCACGATGTCGAATGTCTGGATACCCGCTGGTTTAGGGAAGTCTTCCTGAGAACTCCCACTGAGCAGGAGGAAGCAGAATCACTTACAAACACTGGCACACATTTGACCATTTCCTGCTAGCGGGCTGTTGGTGGGAATAGCAGGGAGGAATCGGGGAAGATCTCAATTGCATACTTCTTGTGTCCTCTCTCATCTCCTTCTCAAAACCCATTTGAGAAGGAGACAAGGAGAGAGGACGTGAGGAGTATGCAATTGAGATCTTCCCAGGTAGTCTGAAATGAGGAAGCCGTATGGTACACTGTTAGACCCAGGAAGAGGACTCTGCATGACACTCTGCTAACACAAATCAGAGTCCACCCACAGGCCTCAGCGCCAGTCCAAGAGTGTGTTCATACGTGAGACAATTAGAGCATGACACTAATGTTGTGCCTTAAAACGGTTTGGCAGATATAGACATCGGATGTGTGAGAAGCATACTGTAGCATAGAGGGGATGCCATTCTGGCATGTCTGGATTCTGGACGTCATTCTAGAATGTCTGAATTCTGGATGTTATTCTGGAATGTCTGAATTCTGGATGTTATTCTGGAATGTCTGGATTCTGGATGTCATTCTGGAATGCAAATGTTGTACTTAGACATTTCCAAGAAATTATAAAGTATTACCTTGCCAAACTGGGTGCAAGGACATCAAACAAGAGCAGGCTTTTACAACTGTTAAAGGTATTCTTCATACATAATTGTAATTCCTTGCAATATTTTAGAAGATCTTTGATTCATCAAGATCAAAGAGTAATTATGACAATCTCAATAAAAACATTCCCTACCAGATGGTACAATGATGAAGATCAATCAAATTTAAATAACGGCATCACAAGCTTTCCCACTTCTTAATTAAAGTCTATAATTATTTGCGATTAAGTCTTAATTCCAAACACACTTTCACAGGAAAAGTTTAACATGAGAAATGTATACTGTTTATTTCATGAAAAATAATAAGCATAAGTGATTCATAGATGAAAGCTTTTTATATTTTAAATTAACATTTCGGTTTCAATTAAAGCTTCTGACATGTGTGAACCAGATACATCAAGCATCCATTTAGCATCCAGTGGCATTTTACCTGACATTAACAACCTATTAATACACATCATGTGTCAAATAAATCACTGCTAAAATGCCATGGGCATATTGATGGAAATAATTTAGTGATTTTATGTAGGCTACAGTATTTAGTAATGTTATGACTGACTAAAGGCCTATAACATGGCACAACACCAATAATCAGAGATGTCATCCTCTTTGCTTTAGATAATTACTCATTAGCTTGGCTGGGAGGCAATCATTTGTGCCCTAAGTGCCCCATACCTTTTATACAAAAACAAAGCAGACCTGTCCCCCACGGTCTTTAAAATCTTCATTAACATGAAATAGAAATGCATACTTTGTCATTTTTTCCATGCATCTTTCCTGGAACAGAACCTCTAATGGCTCTATTTCCGATCACAGCAGGAGGATCCACAAAGTTAAACGAGGGGTAAAATGCATGGCACAATCTACGCCCAAATCAAAATATGAGATTGAATATTGACTGCTTGACAGTTTCGATATTGCTCCTCCCCAAATGTAAATCCAATGTCCTTCTAGCATTTCTCAAAGAACAGACAATTATATGACAGTGCTACGATAGAATAAGGCCCATGATAAAAATATTGCTCATTGACATTCTTCAGTTATATATAGTGTTCCCCTTTATAGGTCCATGGAGAGTTATGTCTTGTGTGCTGTGTATTGTAGCATTTCAAAGACAATTGTGTGTGTGAATGAAAAGTACAGTACGTTATACTAGGGTTGTATCACATTTAGTGCTGAAGGATGTTGTGCGACCACTTTTCAAACACAGTAAACTACAATGAGAGAGACCGTGATTGAGTGGCTACTTTATGAACTACAGTGCAGTAGCCCTGTTGAAGAGAACATGTATTGATTCTGAAAGATGGTATTTGGAAGGCGCAGGAATAAAAGGTCACCTTGGCAATGTGGGCATGGCTGTCATATTTGATAATGGTGGAAAGGGAGATAATTATTTCTGTCAATGGTTATCTGTTGGGACATACAGTAATGTAATGCTACAATGGGCTTCTACCCTTTTGTTCTTCGACGTTAGCAGTAATTGGCTATCTGCTGCACCGTGCCTCCAGTTACATAGGGAGGTGACGATTCTGTCAAAGACTAACCAGGAAGGAACCTTAATGTTTTGGTACATACAGTAATTGTATTAAGTACAAATAAGTACAATGGTCTTCAATTTGTTCAGTTCAGTACTCGGCTATCAGCTGCACCTTGCCCCTATAGTTACGTACAGTAGGTTGAATGCTAACATAATGGTGGAAACTGATGGCATTTACCGTGGTGGTTGTGGCATCTCCCACACAGTAATCAAGGTTTCCTTGCTAATAGCTGTTGTGTTGAAGATGAAGAAGCAATATGCTTGGTAATCCATTTCTCCTCGCTCTGAAAACCATTTACCATGAAAACATACACAAGAGAGGGAACAGATTTCTTTGGAAACAAGATAAAGGCCAAAGTCAATTGAACTTGTGTTCCTGATTTGAAAGGCCTCAGAGTCAGGGTCAGTGATACTGTTTCTCAAATCTGTAGAAAACAGTGGACGCATCAGAACAGAATTTATTTTTATTTGCCTTTAAATTAAAAGAATGCCACAGTATGCCCTCCAGAAATGTTAAGTGCGAGATTATTTTCTAATGTGCATATTTAAGTCTGAAAAGACAGATAGGAGCTTGGAGGCTGAAACACCAATGCAGAAAATGTAAAACAAAAACCCCCAGAGAAAATTACAGTCTGAGTCATCATTTATTTACAATATATTAAACTGTAATGCAAAATTATTGCTCATAATAAGTGGTCATTTTGTTCAATAACGAAAATAAAAATATACTATTTTGAAAGCTAGCATGAATCAGTACAGATATTTATATAAATATTAATGTGTACAGTCAGCAATGTTATGTTGGCTCATGTCTTTGTTTGCCTGGTGTTTTTATGATGACTCAGGTTTAAGAGTATCATAAAACAGTTTCATAAAACAGCAGGGTTTCCCAAACTCGGTCCTTGTGCCCCCCTAGTTGCACGCTTTGGTTTTTGCCATAGCACTACACAGCTAATTCAAATAACCAACGTATCATCAAGCTTTGATTATTTGAATCAGCTGTGTAGTGCTAAGGCAAATACCAAAGCGTGCACCCTGGCAGGCCCCAAGCCCGAGTTCGGGAAACCTGGCATAGAGGAAAAAGGTGAAAAGGTCTTTAAAAAGCATGTATAATACAAATGCACCAAAATTCTCCCTTCACGCAAAGTATCAACACAATCCCTTCAGCCCCCCTTGCCATGTACAGGTGGATAATACACAGGCCTGCTCAATTCATTAACGCTAATTCATAAATACTAAAGAGACAGCCGAAGGGTTCAACGTAACACCAAGCAACCGTAAAAGCATGGGTCTTTGATATCTTCCTGGTTAAACTGCTGCTCTGTTATGAACAGTAGCATTGGTTCAGGACAAATACTGATGAATCCTACATGACAAATAGGCTTCAGAGACACAGAAAAGGATTTGAATGCACTATATCCAGTTTAAGGAGTGGTGATGCAACACAGGAAGATTTAACATGCGGGTTGACCCCAAATCCTCACCATGTGTAATCCAGTATGGTTTAGCAGAAAAATATAACATGTGGGTGTTGAAGGAGATAAACTAAAGGCAAACCACCATAAAGCATGGTGTTCAATATCGTTCCCTTTGAAAAGCAAACATCAAATGGAGAGAAAAAAACGAATGAAAAGCATGAGAACAAGAACAACCACAACGACAGAGAGAGAGAAAAAAAAAAAAAAAGACTCTCACCCCAAAAGCATTTCTGCAAAGTACTTAGTTCAATTCAAGTTGAAATAAAATGAGACAAGGCATTTCATAGGGTATGCTACGCTCAAACCTCCTGGAAATTCATTTTCTTGATGGCAGGACTCTCGAAAACAAATTATTTTCTTTCAAACATCAAAACAATAAGATGGAAAAAAGAAGAGAAGGGCTAAACTTTCATCACAAAGCAGTTTGGTGCAGCAGCTCTCTTCGGGTTTCTTCCCGTTAGGAAACATTCTCCTGCTAAAACAAGCAATATAAAACAAGCAGATGAGCTGATGAAAGCGTCTTCTTTCAGGGTGGTGGCACGGCGCTGCAGCACAGCTGTAGAGGACCCTACGTACTGTATATCAACGGCAGTTCTCCCAAAAAGAAACTCTGGTCTTTTTACCAGGACTCAGATAAGCAATAACACAGTGTACACATCTACTTGCAACAAAGGCTTTTTTGGTACTCATTTCCTCTGTCTTTTTTTGTTCTATTTTCTTTCTTTCTGGTCCCCCGATGCAGTGATAAAACACAAGGGAACATAGCTAGTTCTTTGGCTCAGTTACAACCATGATGATTATGACAGAGTCTAGGAAGGAGGAGACGATGGCGCCAGCCAAGCAGCAGATGTCCTCATGCAGCCAGCAGAGACAGGAGAGACAAGCCATTATTAATGGAGGCGCTGTTCAACTGGAGGGGCCAGATCCAAGATGGAGACAAGACGGTGAAATACACTAAGAGAGGGTTGGCCCAGTGGAGTGGAGAGTGAGAGAAACCATTAGTGTTGTGTACTGTACACTGACGTACTATGGCACCTTCTCTAGACCTTAGCAATGCAAGCTGCTTTGTAATAGTAGAATAATAATGATAGTAATAGTATCATTGCCATGTTGCAGGGTTAGAAGAACAGTAGAGTGGTTGTGTGTGATGACTGCACCACTGGGGCCCTCTCAACATGCAGGGTGTGTTGGCTGGTGTGTGTGTGTGAACTATGTTGTCTCAGAGGGCTTGTCTTCGCTGTCACTGTTGTTCAGGTAGCTGCCACGTGTGTATCTGGAGTGGTAGGACCCTCGGGATGCACCCCCTTCTTTTTTTTCCTCCTCTTCTTCCTCAGATTTTTCAAAGCAAAACCGTCTTCGGCTAGGAGGACTGGAGGGAGAGAAAGAATCAAAGACAGCTCCTGAGGATAGTTACACAACGGGGCATGATCATTACCAAACATTGATCAAATGTTCTTATCTTTTATGTAATGTTAGACATATTGTGCTTCAACCAACTAAATGTGCACAAACACATGCACGGATGCATACTACCGTAGCTCTAGAAATAAAACTAAATTTGTAGACACAAAAAGTACACTTATTCCACAGAGAGCATGTGATGGAGTATGGTTCTGGTTTGTGGTTGAATTAATCTGCTATGCACTGTGGCTTCCTCTCCAAAAACAGAACAATGGCACACCTACACTGACTGCACTGCCTGGCTTCACAAGTGTAGGACAATCAAATACCATTCAGTTTAAACAAAATACCAGTGAACCTTTTTAATTCACTCTAATGACTTCTAAACAATAGGTAATATCTTCCGTATGAATCATCAGTAGAGCGACTCTGATGTACCCTCTCTGTCTTTATATATTCTACCTGCCTACTGCTACTGCGTGTTTCAACCTGATTTAACATTCAAGCCCATTTAAATTATGGAAACCTAGGGTTAATTACTGTCAATCGTGCATCTTAAATGTACTTGCTGCTTGTGTAAATCGATGCAGTGGGTCTAATTACGCCCATAGTTAAGGGGGTTGAAGGGGGAAATCTTTGGTGGCCGTTGTAATTGACGACACCTGGTATTTTCTTATTTCCGGCTCCATAAATCACGCTGACGTTTGGGTGGAGAATTAGAGAGGAGCACTGTGGCTACACCCATGTGACCTTAGCCGTTTCCTCGGCTCTAACCTCCCTGCTGCTAGGCTAATCAGCATTGTAATGCATCCACAACACGCTTATACCCTTCTCTCTCTCTCAAAAATACTGTCATGGAATTACAGCAGTGCAAAGCAATGTCACAAATGCCATTGAGGAGATGTAAATTGCAATTGCTTTCAGATGAGCTCCTGTGAATTAAGGACCTCAATTACTTCAATGAGTATTTAGGGATGGAGTGTAATTAAAAAAACAAAAATGTCTTGAGATGAACCAAGTGAAATTCTAAATTTCTACAGTAATGTTGAAGCCCTAACAGGAATAAGTCAATGAAGTCAAAGTGATGTATCATTATTAACACAACTGACGTTTTCAAAAGGTGACTGGATATTTGGGTTAGTTTATAAAAAGGGGGGGGGTCCGCTGAATGCTGACTCAGCAGGAGAGGATTGACTGAGGAACCTCTCTCTGTGGTTAGCGCCATCACACCATGCAGTAGACACACTCCACACCAGGCAACACCTACTGCCAGCCTCAGTCACTGTCCGGTCTGTACAGATATTTCATCATCAGGTTGTCCACTTCCTTCTTCCTATTCTTCTCCTCCTTCTTGTTAGGAGGGGCAGCAGGCGTCCCCCGCCTCCCTCTCCCCCTCTGGGCTAGAGGGCTGGCGGCCAGGGGCTCTTTTCACACTGTTGGTGCTTTTGTAGGAGATGGTGGAGGCACCTGAACTGGAGCCAGACTCTGAGTCAGAATCTGAATCCGAGGATGAGGAAGAAGACTCCTTTTTGGACTTCTTGCTCTTCTTCTTGGAGCTGCCCTTCTTGCTGTGGCGGTCATCATTGGAGCTGTCTGACTCGGAGCTGTGGCTCCTCCTCTTCTTCTTCTTTTTCTTACCTTGGCTCTTCTTGCCGCTGTGACTGCGACTGTGGCTGCTTATGCTGCTCGAGGACCTCCTACAGTCCACAGCCGACGCGGACCGTCTCAGACTGCTGGTGCTGCGCCCGCTGTCCACCTCCCGGTCGCCTCTCCCCCTGACACTAAGCACACCCTTCCTGTCATCCTCTGTATCATCCTCTTTCCTCCCTGCCTCAGCCTCTGAGTCTTCCAGGCTGGTGCGTTTGAACTTGATGGGTTTGAAGTTGAGCACCTCGTTGATGGCCTTCTCCAGGTCGGGGTCCAGGTAGTTGCGGTGGCTGACGGTGGCCGGCTTGACGTCCGAGGTGTCAGGGAGCTCGTCATCATCTCTGTAGGAGGAGCGGGCGCGTGGCGGGGGCATGGACAGACTGCGTCCCGTGGAGGAGTGGGGGCTGTAGACCGAGGTGCGCTCGGTGAAGACCACGCTGTGCCCGTCCATGTCATCAAACTCGCTGAGGCGGCAGCTGCGGAAGTCAGATATGCGTGAGTCAGCACGGCTCACATTGCCAGGGCTCCTGCCCCCAGAACGGCGACTGAGAGAGGGGCTGCTGGGGCTGCGACCACTTCTTCCATATGACTCGTCCATACGGTGTGCGGAGGTGCTGCTGCGGCGGCTCAGTGGACTGGGCATGGTGTTGTCTGGGCTCAGGCCATGGCGCGTGGTGGCGACGGAGGCCCGGCTGGGGGCCATGGAGGACACGGTGGACTCTTTGTCGAAGTCTCCCCAGCGGCTATCCATGCCCTTCCTAGCCCTGCTGGTGGCTTCAGTGTAGGCCTGCGAGATAACCGAGCCACGGTCATCATCGTTCCCAGTCTGGGACTTCCTCCAGGAGCTGGAGCTGACTGAGTAGGAGTCATCCTGGGGTAAGGAGCCTTTGGGCTTGGCCTTACGGAAGGAGATGATAGACTCCTGGGAGTCCTGGTCCTTCTTGAGGGAGCTGAAGAGGGAGCTGTCGTCCCCTTTCCCTCCGATGGAGTCATTGATGTTGGAGCGCTTCCTGTAGCTGAGGGAACTCACAGACACCGGCCTGCTCTGATCTACCGCTTTCTCTTTGCCCTCTTTGTTAAACTCTTTCCATTCCTTACCCTCTTTCCACTCTTTCCCTTCCTTTGCGTCTATGTTTACAGCAAATCTAGACAGAGGATGGAGACAGGAAGGGGGAGAGAGAGAGGGAGGAGTGGCAAGACAGAGAAACGTTGATGTATATGGATGAAGTGGAAGAGGAGGAAGAGAAAGAATGAAACTTAAAAGGAGAGAGATGAATGATACTTAAAACAGGAATTAGATGAGCAACAGATTGAATTCAGCAGGAAGAAAGTAAAGACAGGTAGATAGAACAATGATTCAAATGACTGTGGGGTAGAGAACGCCTATTTGGATTCACAACGCAAGATGGACACAACAAAAACAAGATACTGACTTGAGACAAACCCTCAAACAACGTGCTGTCTTGTCCTAATCAATTATTTTATTCAAAATCAAAGTCTCTGTATTTAAATAGTTTAGTATGGGGGTATGCATTTGAATTTGTTGTATGTAAATGTTACACAGAATTCTAGTCAAGCATCTCATTGTGGTTAAATATGTTGAGTGATTCAGCAAGAGAGCTGGACACACACTTCCCGTGTGTGTGTGTGTTCCGTGTGTGTTTGTGTGTGCACACGTCTTAACCAACACACAGAGCTGGGATCAAGGAACTGAGCTCTTCTGAAGAAAGGGAGGGTGTCCGTGGAGACAAACAGTTAAGAGAGATTTAAACTCTTAAAAGTTGTGAGCGGCTGAAGGACAGTTAAATATTCTGGTAAGGAGACAAATCTATGGCAATCGAAGCTGTCAGCTGGCAGATACATCCATTAATCTCAGGGAGAGGGGGGTGTAGGTATGCATGCCAGCTGGCATCCGGGCATGTCGATACATCTGCCAGGGAGACGGCTGTCATCAAGGCAGTGACAATAAAAGACAAAGAGAATAAAGGAAACACCAGTAATAATAATAATAATAATAACACCCCCCTATGTCTAGCCAAGTGTTCCCTTCCAATCGTTTTATCTGCATTGGAGGCTAAGTGCTAGGCTGCACCACGTAAAATCCTGATAGGGGGTGACTGGATACTAAAACCAATTTGGTCTGCTTTGTAAGCAGGGGGAATGTGTGGGTGTTTGGCAGCGGTGAAGATAGGACCCAGGGGGATGGAGGAAGGGGGTGCCATACTGACCTGGCGCTCTTGAGGCTGCCGTCATCTGAGAGGTTCTTGGTCGAGCTTTTGTTTTTGGACAGCCAGGACTTGACACCGTCCACACGGTCTTCCACCTCTGAGTCAGTTGAGTCTCCCTCACTGTGTGGAGGGGAGGGACAAAACACAACGTCAGTGGGAGAAGAGAGGAGTAGAAAAAAGGTATAAAGAGGAAGAGAGAGAGGAGATGAGGGAGATGGAGTGAAGTTGAGGAGAGAATGATGGAGAGAAAGAGAGAAAAAGACAGGGAGAGAAAGATTCTGTATTGGTAAGTGTTAGTGAGGCACCCGAGGAGGACCCCATCTTTTACTTTGGAAGAGAAGACCACAGAAAACCACATGCACTAGATCCTAAAAGACCTAGGAAACACACACACGCGCACATGCACGCACAAACACACGCACTTGTTGTCACTGTTAGGAGTGTTTTTACTGTGGCCCTGTGGTTAGCTGGAAATGGGGCACAGTGTGTCACCCAAAGAGGGCTAAATTCCAGTCACTCTGATCCAAAGCCACTCGAGTTTAAGACAGAGCACAAGGAGAGACCAGGAATGGGATGAAGTGGAAACTGAAGAGAGTGGGCACAAAATGGAGAGATTTTCACTTTCATCTCTCTCACTTATCTATTCCCTCCACAGTCTCCCAAAATTGCAGTTGAGCTCCTGACAAAATGATTTGGTGCACAGCTCGGTTGTTGAGCTGTTTTCTTTCTAAATGATCATTACGGCGTCGACAGCCTACTGCGAAGCGTGAGGAGAAAGGGAGGGTTGTTAGAAATTTGACACGGTTGAAAAGAGCATGACACTCATTAAGTGCTGTCAGAGCCCAATGCTCATGTGGTGCTGCGAAATTAAGGTGTTACAACTTAATAATAAAACTGAGACATGGATTGGGGGTGGGGGGTCAAAATAGCAACATCTGCTTTTAAAATCCTATTGTCTTGCTGTGGAGTAGAGAGAGAAAATAGCTTTTTCAACACTTTATTTGTATTTTATTTAACCTTTATTTAACTATGTAAATCAGTTTTTCAGCACTTAATCTGGCCCACCACCACATACAGTAGCTACAATTAAAACCGTAGAGATACAAAAGCCTCCCCTGATTGCTGAAGAATCTATTTAATTATGGGTTCGGTCATAACTAGCCCACTCTGTTTTAAACTGTACAATAACTTCAAATACTACGCACTAAGATGGCAGTGTTAAGAAGGGAAGGGTTGGGAGTCGAGATAAAATAATTTCTCTAGAAGGGAGGCTGTAATCAACTTTGTCTAATAGGCCAGGCATGGCCTGCAATGTGGGGAACGTCAGTGAGAATTGTTATTGTGACAGAGTGAGCGGCTGGCTGTCTATGGCACAGAGGTCTTGTCAATAAGGGGAGTAAACAAAGAGTGAAGGAGCCCTGGGAAAAAGGAGCTAACGTTAGCAAACCGGAGCAGACAATTCCACAGCTGTTTACTCTTCTCGTCTCCTCAGAGAAAAAAATAAAAACACTTGGATTTGTGTGTTTGT
The DNA here is from genome assembly GCA_030435695.1 of Brachymystax lenok tsinlingensis. Taxonomy (NCBI): domain Eukaryota; kingdom Metazoa; phylum Chordata; class Actinopteri; order Salmoniformes; family Salmonidae; genus Brachymystax; species Brachymystax lenok. The sequence continues at coordinate 26,001,243 of CM059794.1, forward strand.
TGGGCTTTGCGAGTCAACACCTCCCCAGCCTCTTAAGATTTGTCTTTTATCCGTTCACTTATCTGGCAACATACTGCTTTAAAGAACTATAGCCGCTCCAGGAATACTAAGAGCACTGATGTTGCTTTGAAGAAAAAAAAAAAGGCTGGTATTTTTTTCTCTTGACCCTGATGACATCGCTTGCGTTCCCCAGGGCAAAATTACATTAGCTGTCATTATGAAAAATCAATGTCGAAACCCTCTCTACAAAATAGTCATAATTCCATTACTTCATGGAGAGAATTTCCTTAAGCAAGAATTTTTTTACTCATTTATACAGGTACAATCCTGTTGAGATTCAAAATGTTTTTTTTTGGGGGGGCTATCCACAACTTGAAGGATGTGCATCTCTTTCCCCTTGTGCATTTTGTCCAAGGAGGAGCCAGTGGGTAAATGGAGGCGATGTATTCAGATCAGAGGCCTTCCCTCCCCAGGCCGGGGCCAAAACAAAACCGACGGGCCCTTTGTAATCGAGCGCTTCACACATGGTGTCACACACAATTTATATCCTTGACCGCCATACCATTAGTTAAGCCGTGTCGAGAGACCAGGGGAGGCAAACAAACAGTGTGGAGGGAGACATTAATTGTCTGTGACAATCTGCCTCCAGTGGTTGTACATCTCTGTTACACACTATTACATTCATCATTAGCTCCTGGACCCTCTTCTGCTCCCTCCGCCCTGCTCCTCCTTGGTGTCCCTGGGTGTTGATTCCCAGAATATTGGGCTTTTATTAGGCAGCTCAGCCTAGACAGCAGCTCCCTATGGGGGTTCAACCCAGCCAGCCAGGCATACGCATCTGTTCAAAACCTATTAAGACAAATACGCTGGGAGAATTGCTGTGATCTCCAATACCAGATTAAAAAGGGGAGATTGTGACACAGGTTTGTGTTAAAGCGACATCCAAACGTATTGTGTACGTGCCCATCCAAACGTGTCCATCCAACAAAACATTTATCAAATCAGTAGCTAACAAGGCCATATTACTATTACTGCCTAGTGCTAAAAAAACAAAGGACATGGTTAATTGATTCAATAACAAAAACCCTGGAAAGAACAGCTGGGGTATCCCATCCAATTACTACCTAAGTAACATGAACTTCCCAACACTGTATTCTCTACTGCAGTGGTTCCTAAACTTTGTATAGTCCCGTACCCCTTCAAACATTCAACCTCCAGCTGCGTACCCCCTCTAGCACCGGGGTCAGCGCACTCTCAAATGTTGTTATTTGCCATCATTGTAAGCCTGCCACACACACACACACACACACTATACGATACATTTATTAAACATAAGAACGAGTGTGAGTTTGTCACAACCCGGGCTCATGGGAAGTGATAAAGAGCTCTTATAGGACCAGGGCACAAATAATAATATAATCATCAATCATTTTGCTCTTTACTTAGCCATCTTACATATAAAACCTTTTGTTAATCGAAAATTGTGAATAACTCACCACAGGTTAATGAGAAGGGTGTGCTTGAAAGGATGCACATAACTTTGCAATGTTGGGTTGTAGTCTGAGTCTTAAATAATTTTCCAAATACAGTCTGTGCCTGTACTTAGTTTCCATGCTAGTGAGGGCCGAGAATCCACTCTCATATAGGTACGTGGTTGCAAAGGGCCTCAGTGTCTTAACAGCGCGATTTGCCAAGGCAGGATACTCTGAGCGCAGCCCAATCCAGAAACCTGTCAGTGCCTTCTGATTAAATTCAATTTTCACAGAAAAGCTTGTTGCAATTTTGATGAGGCTCTCTTGTTCAGATATCGGTAAGTGGACTGGAGGCAGGGCATGAAAGGGATAACGAATCCAGTTTGCGTCAACCGTTTCGGGAAAGTACCTGCGTAATTGCGCACCCAACTCACTCAGGTGCTTTTCTATATCGCATTTGACGTTATCCGTAAGCTTGAGTTCATTTGCACACAAAAAAATCATACAATGATGGAAACCTCTTAATTTTCTTAATCATAGCCTCAATTTTGTCCCGCACATTGAATAAAGTTGCAAAATGTTCCTGTAATCCTAGATTCAAATCAGTCAGGCGAGAAAAAACATCACCCAGATAGGCCAGTTGTGTGAGAAACTCGTCATCAGACAAGTGAAAATTATGGTCAGTAATGAAAACTTTAAGCTCGTCTCTCAATTTAAAAAAAGGTGTCAAAACTTAGCTCCTTGATAACCAGCGCACTTCTGTATGTTGTAAAAGCGTTACATGGTCGCTGCCAATATCATTACATAGTGCAGAAAATACACGAGTTCAGGGGCCTTGCTTTAACAAAGTTAACACTTTTCACTGTAGTGTCCAAAACATATTTCAAGTTGTCAGGCATTCCCTTGGCCGCAAGAGCCTCTCGGTGGATGCTGCAGTGTACCCAAGTAGTGTTGAGAGCAACTGCTTGCACGCTGCTTACCACTCCACTATGTCTCCCTGTCATGGCTTTTGAGCCATCAGTACAGATACCAACATGAGCAGCAGCTACGTTTGGCTACATATGGACCGTTATGGGAATTCCCGCGCGAGAGAGTAACGGTTAATGTGGTTGGATGTTCATTATTTGACTAGGCTATCTGTATTTGACATTGTTGTTATTTCGCTGAACACTAGATGGTTTACATTTTATTTTTGGCAGTGAATCGATGCTACTCAGGCGAGAAAAAAAATCTCCCCCAAATGGAAAATATAAATGGACTGTTTGAAAATGTGAAGAAAAAAATGCTAATTTTGATTTGTCGGACCCCCGACAGCATTGCGCGTACCCCTGGGGGTTTGAGAATACCTGCTCTACTGTAATGTACAAGTCCATCATTAAAGGTAGCGAAATAACGTTGCCACAAGCAGCACCACAGATAATGAGATGAGTGAGATGAAGGTCTTCGCTCTCAGACAGTCACATACAGTATCAGCGCATGTGCACGGGTTCACTACATGCTGTTCACAGTGTGGCATCCACGGAACCAAAACAGCTGAGAAGTTTAACCTCACGTTTCAATGCTCTTAGTTGTTGCGGAAAATGACCCACTATGCTGTTTACTTTCTGCATATACGTCATATCGCTGAGCCTACCTTTAACATTCAGAACCCTTTCTGCTTTAACAAAAATCAGCACTTTACACAATACTGCTTAACAAAGGTTTAACAGCAGAAACGTCAGTGACTGCTGTAAGGGAACATTGACATGGGACTGAAATGGCCCAGAGCCAGAGGTCAACACAACGTGTGAGCCGCTTCCCAGACTAGCAGAGAGCTTTTTGTAAGACATTTGAGGGTCCTGCATTATATAGTGAGTGTGAAAGATTTATGAAGAACACACCCAGTCACGTCTCACATCCACCCCAGAGCAAGGCTCTGAAATATTCAGTAGGCCCTGAGAGCAGGGGGTGGCCGCTGGCCACAGAACACTGTTCAAACAAGGCACAGTGGTGTGCGACAGACCCCCGGAGGTTCAAGAACAGAGCCCTGGGGGACACCACAAGGACTGACCAGAGGGGCAACACACTTACCCAGCGATGGATGCTTACTACACCAGTTAGGTATTACGTGTTACCCTCAGTTGAAGGGGTTACTGGATGAATAACCACACAAACACTCTGGGGAAGGGGTTGCTTCATGCTTGGTTTAGAAAAGCATGTTGTCAATGGCATTCATGCAGTTCAGCATGTGGAGTCATGCAGTGAAGAGTGGAGCAAATTAGGTTATGGGGGAATAGCTGAGCCCTGGAATAACGATGCAGTATCACTGAGCTTGTTCGTTGAATGGTATCCCATAGTTCAGTCCTTATGCAGTGACATATGAACTACGTCATAAATCCTAATTTTGAATTTATATGAGATTGCTTGAACATTGACAATAGATTTGCTGCTTGATATTGCATCTTTTCCAGTGAAGGGCAACAGGCTATTCCAAAACAGCGGTTAAAACAATGTCAAATATGAGCTGCAGTTCCTCACGTTTTGTTCCTTCTTTTCTGATACTTTGTCACCATGTCTTGTAAACTGGTCATGATGAAGGATTACAGACAGACACAAAGAAACAAAGAATACAAACACAAAACAAACAAAAGAAAAGTGAGACATGAAGTTGGTAGGTACAGTCCAAGTAAACCAAAAGAACTTGATGAATAGGCTAATGCTTGAAGGATCTACATCCTAAATCATTGTGGATATCATGGCTGATGATGATGATGATGATGATGACCATAGAGATCCTAAGTATTTTAATCCCTAATTCTATGATGATGACCCTGTGGTTCTATTAAAGATATTTCCTCCCAGTGTGAGTGATTCAACCGCTGCCTATCGCACCCCACATCATCCTGATCCACATCCTGTTACCGTGTGGAGAAGAAAGAGTACAGTCGTGGCCAAAAGTTTTGAGAATGACACAAATATTAATTTTCACAAAGTCTGCTGCCTCAGTTTGTATGATGGCAATTTACATATACTCCGGAATGTCATGAAGAGTGATCAGATTAATTGCAAAGTCCCTCTTTGCCATGCAAATGAACTGAATCCCCCAAAAACCTTTCCACTGCATTTCAGCCCTGCCACAAAAGGACCAGCTGACATCATGTCAGTGATTCTCTCGTTAACACAGGTGTGAGTGTTGACGAGGACAAGGCTGGAGATCACTCTGTCATGCTGATTGAGTTCGAATGACAGACTGGAAACTTCAAAAGGAGGGTGGTGCTTGGAATCATTGTTCTTCCTCTGTCAACCATGGTTACCTGCAAAGAAACTCGTGCCGTCATCATTGCTTTGCACAAAAATGGCTTCACAGGCAAGGATATTGCTGCCAGTAAGATTGCACCTAAATTTATGGGATCATCAAGAACTTCAAGGAGAGTGGTTCAATTGTTGTGAAGGCTTCAGGGCGCACAAAAAAGTCCAGCAAGCGCCAGGACCATCTCCTAAAGTTGATTCAGCTGCGGGATCGGGGCACCACCAGTACAGAGCTTGCTCAGGAATGGCAGCAGGCAGGTGTGAGTGCATCTGCACGCACACAGCGAGGCAAAGACCTTTGGAGAATGGCCTGGTGTCAAGAAGGGCAGCAAGGAAGCCACTTCTCTCCAGGAAAAACATCAGGGACAGACTGATATTCTGCAAAAGGTACAGGGATTGGACTGCTGAGGACTGGGGTAAAGTCATTTTCTCTGATGAATCCCCTTTCCGATTGTTTGGGGCATCCGGAAAAAAGCTTGTCCGGAGAAGACAAGGTGAGCGCTACCATCAGTCCTGGTTGCTTCTCAGCCAAGGGAGTGGGCTCACTCACAATTTTGCCTAAGAACACAGCCATGAATAAAGAATGGTACCAACACATCCTCCGAGAGCAACTTCTCCCAAACATCCAGGAAGAGTTTGGTGACGAACAATGCCTTTTCCAGCATGATGGAGCACCTTGCCATAAGGCAAAAGTGATAACTAAGTGGCTCGAGGAACAAAACATCGATATTTTGGGTCCATGGCCAGGAAACTCCCCAGACCTTAATCCCATTGAGAACTTGTGGTCAATCCTCAAGACAAACAAAAACCCACAAATTCTGACAAACTCCAAGCATTGATTATGCAAGAATGGGCTGCCATCAGTCAGGATGTGGCCCAGAAGTTAATTGACAGCATGCCAGGGCGGATTGCAGAGCTCTTGAAAAATAAGGGTCAACACTGCAAATATTGACTCTTTGCATCAACTTCATGTAATTGTCAATAAAAGCCTTTGACACTTATGAAATGCTTGTAATTATACTTCAGTATTCCATAGTAACATCTGACAAAAATATCTAAAGACACTGAAGCAGCAAACTTTGTGGAAATTAATATTGGTGTCATTCTCAAAACTTTTGGCCACGACTGTACACAGTATACTCAAACCTGACTCACAGAGCTATTTCCCGCTTGGGAGGAAGAGAGGGAAGAAAGGCCTTCTCCCCGGGACTGCACTCATAAACAAACAAATAAACAAACACGGCTCGAGGGGGAGCACAGAGCGAGTAAATAAATAAGGAACGTGAGGAGACAGAACTCGATTTCACTGATGTTGCTTTAGCTAGCCACCTATCTCATCAAATACAGGAGTAATATTTAAATAAAAAAAAATACCGTAAATTAAGACCAGCAGTTTTCAGGGCATAAATCTTTCAGTGTGTATGAATAAGAAATGACGGAGTCTGGGGAGAGTTCTCTCTGATCGCTTTATCCAAAACCTCTTTCAATGGAACATCCATCCTGAATGGGTCATTCTCTCTCCATCTCCCTCTGCTGCAGAGTTTATCTACAGTTTAACTGTGTAACAGTAGCTACTCTCTATGCTGAGTGTGTGCTCACTAGCTGACACTTGCTGTCATGAGAGGACATTAGGTAAATTCAGCAATTCTATTAAGTGAATATATGTTCGGGCACTAAATAGACAGCTATACCTGTTGATGAGCTCCTCGTTGTCGTCACTCTCCATCTCATCCTCGATGGCAGCCTGGAGGTCACCAATCCTCTTGAAGGCTAGTTTAAGGTCCGCCTGCAGGCTCTGATTGGCTGCCTCCAAGCTTTCAATATCCATTTCCTGTTGGAAGAGAGTGAGAAAATCTAAGCTAAGGTCCCAGCATTACACCTACATCTGGCCATTTCTGAAGTCTCTTTGTCGGTCTCATTTCCCTGAATGTCTAATACTCCAGAACAATACAAGGTTGATGGGAAATGCAACTGTTATTTAATATCTTCAAAGTGCCCCACTGTAAAAAGGCAGTGTGTACAGTGTCCCAGTCCACTTGGCCCATTTGTGACTTTGGGTCTTACCAGCTCATGTTTCTTGCGGCTGGCCTCTCCCTCCTTCTTGGCCAGCTCTCCCATCTCTTCCTTGATATCTCTGATCTGTCTCTGGAGCCGCTTGTTCTGCTCCTTCTCCCGGGTCTCGCTGGTGCTGCGGTGATCCCGCTCCTCTGTTAGCTTCTCAAGGTTCTCCTTCAGACGGGCCACCAGGCTCTGAATGACCAACAGCAGACAGGGACCGTGTTAGAAGAACCACTGCACTGACAGCCTATACAGTATCTGGCACAGGTCAGAGACCTTATCATGCATGCAGCTATGAGAGATACTCCATACCTAAAAGGGGATTTCATTTGAGGAAAAACCTACACTTTCTTGCCTTGAGATATTTCCCCAAATAAGGGCAAGAAACTTGGCCTACTCATTAAAGTGGTTTCAAATGCCATGGGTAGCAAAAAGACATGGCTAAATATGACCTTAAAACCCCTTATAACTCTGGATGCATCTTTCCCAAAGCTGAACAATGCTTAGCCAGTCTTTCTATTATTCCAGCCAGTGGAGAACATTGAAAGATAGGAATTATCTGAGAGAGTTAAAGCAGCGTGTCTGGCTGTCTGCACATTGCTGGTAATTACAAGTCTAAAAGTTGCCAAAATGAGCAAAGATGCATTTGTCAGAGGGGCAGAAAATTGATTAAAAATGTTCCCTGGCTGTGTGCGAAGAGTAACCTTTATCCTTCACTTAAACGTTTGTCGCAGAATGTAATATGAAACTGACAGAATAACAAATGATATTGTGGAGTGAATAGAATATGAGCTAGTCCGAGGACGAACAGAGCAGATGGTGTTTTCTAACTAACTGTGATATGCTAACAGTCCGAGCTAGAAGAAGGTCATGTGAACCCAGCACTGAGGGGGCAAAACGTGCATGGTATAACAGAGGTGGGTGGAGGTAGTGGGAGTCAATGGTTTTCATTTGCTCCCCAAAAAGTTGCCCATTCATCCCCTGGGCAATTCTTCAGCAATGACCTTTCACTCACTCACTCACACACTCACACACACAGTAGGCCGCCAGGCAAAAAACCCCAACACTCTTCCTCTAGAATGCCCCTCAGCACCCCTGACTGCTCTCACCTCCAAGCGTTTGACCTGCGTCTTCTCAAACTCCATCTTGGTCTCCATCTCTCGGATCTTGGCCTCCTGCCTGCTGACCAGAGACTTCTCCACCATAGAAGTCTCCTGGAACTCCAGCTGGCTCTGCAGTGCCGAGAGCTGAGAGTGAAACACACGATTAGGAACATACACACAAGGCAGAGTTTTAGAATGAACAACATACTGTAGCAGCAACAAACTGATATCATACAGTATATTATGTATTTACAGTATACTATATGTACAGTGCATTCGGAAAGTATTCAGACCCCTTGACTTTTTCTACATTTTGTTACGTTACAGCCCTATTCTAAAATGGGTTAAATTGTTATTTTTTTCCATCATAAATCTACACACAATACCCCATTAAGACAAAGCAAAAATAGGTTTAAAAAGTATTCAGACCCTTTACTCAGTACTTTGCTGAAGCACCTTTGGCAGCGATTACAGCCTTGAGTCTTCTTGTATTTGGGGATTTTATCCCATGCTTCTCTGCAGATCCTCTCAAGCTCTGTCAGGTTGGATGAGGAGCGTCGCTGCACTGCTATTTTCAGGTCTCTCCAGAGAAGCTTGATCGGGTTCAAGTCCAGACCACTCAAGGACATTCAGAGACTTGTCCCGAAGCTATTCCTGCGTTGTCTTGGCAGTGTGCTTAGGGTTGTTGTCCTGTTGGAAGACGAACCTTCTGCCCAGTCGGAGGTCCTGAGCGCTCTGGAGCAGGTTTTCATCAAGGATCTCTCTGTACTTTGCTCTGTTCATCTTTCCCTCGATCCTGACTAGTCTCCCAGTCCCTGCCACTGAAAAACATCCCCACAATATGATGCTGCCACCACCATGTTTCACCATAAGGATGGTGCCAGGTTTCCTCCAGACCGGACGCTTGGCATTCAGGCCAAAGAGTTCAAACTTGGTTTCATCCGACCAGAGAATCTTGTTTCTCATGGTCTGAGAGTCCTTCCAGTGCCTTTTGTCAAACTCCAAGCGGGAAGTCATGTGCCTTTTACTGAGGAGTGGCTTCCGTCTGGCCACTCCATCATAATTGTTTTTTTATTTAACCCTTATTTAACTAGGCAAGTCCGTTAAGAACAAATTCTTATTTACAAATGACGGCCTACCCCGGCCAAACCTGGACGACGCTGGGCCAATTGTGCACCGCCCTATGGGACTCCCAAACACGGCCGGATGTGAAACAGCCTGTATTCGAACCAGGGACTGTAGTGATGCCTCCTGCACTGAGATGCGGTGCCTTAGACTGCTGCACTAGCCCATAAAGGCCTGATTGGTGGAGTGCTGCAGAGCTGGTTGTCCTTCTCAAAGGTTCTCCCATCTCCACAGAGGAACTCTGGAGCTCTGTCAGAGTGGCCATCGGGTTCTTGATCCCCCTCCCTGACCAAGGGGCCCTTCTCCCCTGATTGCGCAGTTTGGCCGGGCGGCCAAAGTCTTGGTGGTTCCAAATTTCTTCCATTTAAGAATGATGGAGGCCACTGTGTTCTTGGGGACCTTCAATGCTGCAGACATTTGTTGGTACCCTTCCCGAGATTGGTGCTTCGATACAATCTTGTCTCTGAGCTCTACTGACAATTCATTTGACCTCATGGCTTTGTTTTTGCTCTGTCAACTGAGGGACCTTATATAGACAGGTGTGTGCCTTTCCAAATCATGTCCAATCAATTGAATTTACCTCAGGTGGATGCCAATTTGTAGAAACATCAAGGATCATCAATTGAAACAGGGTGCACCTGAGCTCAATTTCGAATAATATTAATCTTCAAATAATAATTTTTGCAGGAATCTCTTTGCAAATGATTTTGTCGAAGATTGTATGCTCTGAGGACGCGGCTAGCGATGCCATCTGGGCCGGCAGCCTTGCGAGGGTTAACACGCTTAGATGTCTTACCCACGGATATCAAGACCCCGCAGTCCTTGGGAGCGGGCCGCGTTGGTGGCACTGTGTTATCCTCAAAGCGGGCAGAGGTTTTCAGCTTGTCTGGGAGCAAGACGTCGGTGTCCGGGATGTGGCTGGTTTTCCCTTTGTAATCCGTGATTGTCTATAGATCCTGCCACATACGTCTCGTGTCTGAGCTGTTGAATTTCGACTCCACTTTGTCTCTGTACTGACGTTTTTCCTGTTTGATTGCTTTTTCCTGTTTGTATTTGACCAAATTCCCAGTCACCTTGCCATGGTTAAATGCAATGGTTTGCGCTTTCAGTTTATCCCGAATGCTGCCATCTATCCACGGTTTCTGGTTTGGGTAGGTTTTAATAGTCACCGTGGGAACATCCCCTATACACTTCCTGATGAACTCAGTCACCATGTCCGTGTAAGCGTCAATGTAATTCTCAGAGGCTACCCGCAACATATCCCAGTCCGCGTGATCAAAACAATCTTGAAGCATGGATTCCGAATGAACAGACCTTAGCACAGGTATTTCCTGTTTGAGTTACTGCCTATAGGAAGGGTGAAGCAAAATGTAGTCGTGATCTGATTTGCCGAAGGGAGGGCGGGGGAAGGCCTTGTAGGCATCTCGAAAAAGGCAAGTAGCAGTGATCTAGTGTTTTTCCTAAGCGAGTACTAGAGTCAATGTGTTGATACAACTTTGGTAGCGTTTCACCCAGCTACAATAAATGCAGCCTCAGGATATGTGGTTTCCAGTTTGTATAAAGTCCAGTGTAGTTCCTCCAGGGCCGACATGGTATCGGCTTGAGGGGGAATATACAAGGCTGTGACTATAACTAAATAGAATTCTTATTATACGGTCAACATTTGATTGTGAGGTATTCTAGGTCGGGTGAACAAACGGACTTGAGTTTCTGTATGTTAACACAATCACACCAGTAGTTAATCATGAAGCATACACCCCAGCATTTCTTCTTCCCGGAGAGTTCTTTATTCCTGTCTGCGCAATGAACTGAGAACCGGGCTGGCTGTATGGATGGGGACAGTATATCCCGATAGTGCCCTGATGTCTCTCTTGAAGGAGATCCTCACCCTGAGCTCATCTACTTTATTGTCCAGGGACTGAACATTAGCAAGTAATATACTCGGAAGCGGTGGATGGTGTACCCAGTTCCTGAGTCAGACTAGAAGTCCACTCCGAACACCTCTTCTCTTCCGGCAGCGACTTGGAGCAGCCTCTGGAATAAGTTTGATTGCCCTGTGGGGTACGAACAAAGGATCCAAAAACGGAAAAGTCATTTTCCTGGTTGTAATGCTGGTGAGTTACAGCCGCTCTGATATCCCAAAGTTATTTCCGGCTGTATGTAATAACACAAAAAACCTTCTGGGCTAATAATGTAAGATATAACGCACACAACAACAAAAAATACTGCAAAGTTGCTTAGGAGCTAGAATGTCATGTCTGTCGGCGCCTTCTTGGCCAGTTGGACGTACTGTAAAATTCTCAAAAACAACGTTTGAGGTGGCTTATGGTAGAGAAATTAACATTAAATTCTCTGGCAACAGCTCTGGTGGACATTCCTGCAGTCAGCATGCCATTTGCACACTCCCTCAAATCTTGAGACATCTGTGGCATTGTGTTGTGTGACAAAACTGCACATTTTAGAGTGGCTTTTTATTGTCCCCAGCACAAGGGGCACTTGTGTAATGATCATGCTGTTTAATCAGCTTCTTGAAATGCCACACCTGTCAGGTGGATGGATTATTTTGGCAAAGGAGAAATGCTCACTAACAGGGATGCAAACAAATTTGTACAACATTTGAGAGAAATAAGCTTTTTGTACGTATGGAACACTTCTGGGATCTTTTATTTCAGCTCATGAAACATGGGACAAACACTTTACATGTTGTATTTATATTTTTGTTCAGTTTGTATTATGTTATCATACAGTGAGGGAAAAAAGTATTGGATTCCCTGCTGATTTTGTACGTTTGCCCACTGACAAAGAAATGATCAGTCTATAATTTTAATGGTAGGTTTAGTTGAACAGTGAGAGACAGAAAAACAAAACAAAAAATCCAGAAAAACGCATGTGAAAAATGTTATAAATTGATTTGCATTTTAATGAGGGAAATAAGTATTTGTCAGTGGGCAAACATACAAAATCAGCAGGGATCAAATACTTTTTTCCCTCACTGTATATGAATGCAACAGCCTACAGTAATAGTGCTAATGTTCTCAGAACACTACTAGTCTTACAGCCAACCAATGCTGAAACACAACCTCCACACAACTGCTGATCTATATCCACACCAGGGCCTTAGGGCTACTCTACGCACCTCTGTCATTGTTCTCGCCCCTGGTCCAGCGACTGAGTTTGTGCCCATAGGCGACGTTGTTGCCGGTGATGTCTGGTGAGTGGTCTGCCACTGCGAGGACTGTCTGTCTGTCCTGTCTCCCTGTAGCGCTGTCTTTTGCAATTTATTGCTCTGGCCACACCTGCAGTCCTCATGCCTCCTTGCAGCATGCCTAAGGCACGTTCACGCAGATGAGCAGGAACCCTGAGCATCTTTCTTTTGGTGTTTTCAGAGTCAGTAGAAAGACCTCTTTAGTGTCCTAAGTGTTCATAACTGTGACCTTAATTGCCTACAGTCTGTAAGCTGTTAGTGTCTTAACGACCATTCCACAGGTGCATGTTCATTAATTGTTTATGGTTCATTGAACAAGCATGGGAAACAGTGTTTAAACCCTTTACAATGAAGATCTGTGAAGTTTATTAGAAAGTTTACGAATTATCTTTGAAAGACAGGGTCCTGAAAAAGGGAGGTTTCTTTTTTTGCTCGAGTTTATTTGCTAGGAATAATAATTTCCTGAATATTGACTTTGGGACATGCGTGGGCGGTCAGACAAGGCCTCTTTGTTTAATCTGAAACCAATAAACAAACATCTAGCTTTATGCCCTCCAGTCCAACTGGAGTCTTTAAATAGGCCTAAACGTAATCTTTAAGGAAAGAAAAGTTGACAGTTTTAAAACATACTGACTATATAATTATTATTATGTATTTTGATGTGAAGTGAAAGAAACTGTCCTTTACAAGCTCCTGTATGAGGGAGCCCCTGGGAGCAACAATAAGATGACAGCTTCACTGCCATAATGACTGACAAGGCATCAGAGAGTGAGAGCGAGCGAGAGAAAATGGGGGATTTGGACACGGCCCTCTTAGCCTGATGATCTTAGATCCAACCTCTCTCTCCCTCTCAGCGACAGTGGGGATAATTATTCCGAGGCCAGGGTCTCTGATGGTTATCTACAGATTGGAGCGCCACAACGTGAGTGTCATGCTACAACACAAATGTCCCATGTCTGGGTGGTATTATGGGGCAACAGACAGAGAGAGAGGTAAAGGTATTACAGGCTTGATCCCTTGCAGGGTCACCTTGATTTGATGTTGACAAGAACAGCCACACAGACTGTGACCACACTACACAGCACTAGAATGAAATCACTTGGACTGAAGGGTGCATATGCTATAGCTGGGGGCTACTAAAGCTAAACATCACAGCCCGACTGGGCACCACGACAGACAGTCTGACAGACATTCTCCATCTTCAACTGTCAAACGGAGTTGACCAATTCTGTTAATCTGATAGACACATCTGTCCAAAATGACACATAGATTATACCATGTCAATAATTTGTAAGGACTACCATGCAAAGAGAGGGGATAGGGGTGGACAAAATTAAATTCCATGGGGGCAGATGACTTATGTCCGCTAGCTAGTCCTGCTCAATGAGTCCCATTATGTTGTTCTAAGTGCAGACAAAGTGCTGCATTAGGATAAGATAGCCCTGTCTATCCCCTATACAACTATGTCCCAGTGAACTGTACCTTCTCCTGGACATCCTGCTTCTGCTTGAGGGCCTCCTCCAGCTGGGCTTGTAGGTCAGAGATCTGGGCTAGGTTCTGAGTCGACTACACACATACACACACAACAACAGAGGTTAGCGACTGGTCTGTCTGATTGGTTTAACACTCATTTCTCTCTACAGTGTATTGCATGATGTCTCCTTTATTAGCACAGTACAACATGATATATTCTTCCCCATTTGGTCTACACAGACAACAGATTGATCAACAACCATTAACAAACATGTTTATGGGGACAATGTCACAGGGACATCTTTTTAAACGCACGAGCAGGAAGGGGAGACATCAATACATCTCATTGTGAAATCACTTATCAGAGATGAGTGCTTTTTTCTGCTACATGAAGCGCTCAGCATAGCGAGCCCAGGGAAATAGCTGTCTCACTTTAGACGGGATACATTCACTTGGATCTAGTGGAAGCTGATCACTCATATTTCCACCAGTGTCAGACAGACAGAGCTCACTTTTCATTTCCACTTGATAGCAATCTGCTCTACACATATACATTAACACTAAGCTGATTCCAAATACTACTTACACCATTAAAATAACGCAGAATTACCAGAATGTGACTGTGTGTGTGTGTGTTACCTGGGAGACAGCTGACTTGTGCTTCTTCATGAGCTCGTTCATATCCTCCTGGTCCTCCTCCATACGAGATTGCAGATCATTCTTTTCTCTTTGCAGCCTGCTCAACTGCTCCTCCAGCTGAGAGAGAGAAAGGGAGAGAGACAGAGAGAGAGAGCCGGAGGGAAAGAGAGAGATTTATAGAATGTGTAAAATAGGATGTTGACTTCTGTAACATTAAATATTGTGAAACGTATATTGATCCAACCAACTGACCCTAGAATAATTTTGTTTCAGGATATATTCACGATATCCTCCAAATGTTACAAACCATAAGAATGCTCAGCAGTACAGTTTAATATTGTAGGATCTTACAGTGGAGGCATATTACCCCTCCCACAAAGACTGTTCCCAGTCAACTGGGACGGCAGGTAGCCTTGTGGTTAGAGTGTTGGGCCAGTAACCGAAAGGTTGCTAGATCGAATCCCCGAGCTGACAATGTAAAAATCTGTTGTTCTGCCCCTGAACAAGGCAGTTAACCCACTGTTTCTAGGCAGTCATTATAAATAAGAATTTGTTCTTAACTGACTTGCCTGGTTAAATAAATCAAAAAAATATATAATCAACTGAGCCAATTAGTGGCTAATGCTAGCAGGGTGCTCCTAACTGACTTCTGTGGGAACATCAGAGGTGTAATCCCATTTCTATAATTACTTCAACAATGCTGAGAGGGGCAGCAGGGAGATGAGGTGCTGGGGACAGTCAGCGGATGTGTTAATAAATGATGAATAATGTGGATATCAGAAAAGGATAATGAATCCTTTAGTACGTAGCTGAGAGATGACAGGACTTGCAAAGCACGCTGGCACAATGACATCCATCTTGTTAACATGGAGGGGAAAACAGACCGGGGGAATGGATAATGGACCACATCTGATGAATTTCACCAAAATAGAAACAACAGAATTCCTTGGAAAGGAATTGCAAGATTTCATACTGGTATTAATGACATGGTTGTTATTTTAATAAGGAAATACCCATTCAATGTTTATTTCCTATGTTAGACCAATTAAATGCCCTCATTTCCCAAAAATATGCGCAAGTAAAGTAAATATCAACCCCAACATTGACGTGTTTGTTCCTGTTGTACTTCCATGCCAGGAAAACATGAAATAAACCCTAGACAATCATTCCATTAAAAAGTACATTTAGACTGATGAAAATCAGAGTGTGTACTGCAACCTGCAAAACATTTATCCATCCATTCCTCCATACATCTTTCCCAGTATCTGTTGTTCCTGATCTGCTGCTGTTGCTGTGTGAACTCAATTACCTTTCCCTCTCGCTGCAGAGATAATATTCACCCAATGACTGCTGTATTAAACTGTAATGGATTTCAAGGTGATACGTCTTGTTCAAGTTAGAAATGTTGATGGAAACATGCCATCATGGGCAGAAATAATTTCCCTGCACTCATAATGGCAGTCGCAGTGGTCGATCTCACAGAAAGAGAGAGGTGAGGACGGGGGAAGGAAAGAGAAGGGGAGAGAGATTCCCTCCACTGGCTTCCAGTTAAAGCTCGCATACACTACAAGACCATGGTGCTTGCCTACAGATCAGCAAGAGGAACTGCACCTCCCTACCTTCAGGCTATGCTCAAACCCTACACTCCAACCCGAGTATTCCGTTCTGCCACCTCTGGTCTCTTGGCTCTCGCTCAGCCCAGTCCAAGCTCTTCTCTGTCCTGGCACCCCAATGGTGGGACCAGCTTCCCCCTGAAACTATGACAGCGGAGTCCCTGCCCATCTTCCCAAAACATATGAAACCCTACCTTCAAATAGTATATTAAATCATCCCACAGCACTTTCCCCAACACCTTGCGTGCTCTGAATAAATGTCATTCAACCGCTGAAAAAGGTCATGGTGAATAGAATAGGTTAGAGGTAGGATGGAATGGTGTACTGTACTGACAGCCTGTTTGGCTTTGGAGATGTCATCCATCTGCACATGCAAGTCCTCAATCTCCACCTCCATAGATTTACGGGCCTTCACTGCTGCCGCGCAGGTGAACTCTGACTCCTCCAGCTGAGAGAGAGGGAGAGGGAGTGAGATATAGAGATAGAGAGACAGGCAGACACAGAGAGAGATTTCATTTCCATTATCGAAATCCTATTGAATTCTTATTGTGATGTTTCTTGACTTTCCCAGTATCTCCGTGGTGTGTCACTGGACGAGTGTGCTAGGGGTAGTACCTACCTGGTTTTTGAGCTGGGCAATCTCTCTCTTGCTGGGGGCGTTGTTCTTCATGTGGTCCAGCATGATCTGGGCGTCGGCCAGCAGGGCCTTGGTGCGCTTCAGATCCTTCCTCAGCTTCTTCTCTGTCTCCACGTCTCTGGGGTTCACCTGGGGAGAGCAGCAACAGAACCAGATTACGACCAGCTCAACACATTACACCACACACTAATCACAGTACCAACAAAAGCCTGCATAATCTGAAACTATCCAGTAGGAGGGTTGACAGCCACTGGACATATAACTAGTCTGGGTAAAGACTGTCCAAGGTAAACGGTGGACTGGTAGTGAGCGTGTCTGACAGTACCTGGTCCTGGGCAGACAGTAGCTTGGTCTCCAGTTCTCTCCTCTCACGTAGGACCTTCTGTTTGTCATCATACTCCTCCTCCAGCTGGAGTTCTATCTGCTTCAGCTGAAAACACAGGAACACACTATATGGTGACCTAGGAAATGTGATCCAACTGAAAAAGACATGTTTACATAATAAAACTGAGTCATCGTCTATGTTTGACAAAACCAGCTTTTTGTGGCGACTAAAGTCACACATTGTCACAACTAATCATTTGCCTTTAGAGTCATAAGGTTGCTGGTGTGTGCTGTACCTTCTTACTGCAGGACTGTCTGATCTCCTCCACCTCCTCGTCTTTACTCTCAATCTCCTTGGAGTGTGTCTGGCGCAGTCTCTCTGTCTCCATCTCCAGACGCAGCTTAGCCTGCACAACACAAAGACAGAGTATATGAGTGTCATCCTCAGTGGAGTGTGTGTGCGTGCGTCTGCATGTGTGTGTACAAGTGTGTGTGTACAGTGAGGGAAAAAAGTATTTGATCCCCTGCTGATTTTGTATGTTTGCCCACTGACAAAGAAATTATCAGTCTATAATTTTAATGGTAGGTTTATTTGAACAGTGAGAGACAGAATAAAAAAATACAATTAAAAAAATGCATGTGAACATTTTTATAAATTGATTTGTATTTTAATGAGGGAAATAAGTATTTGAACCCCTCTCAATCAGAAAGATTTCTGGCTCCCAGGTGTCTTTTATACAGGTAATGAGCTGAGATTAGGAGCACACTCTTAAAGGGAGTGCTCCTAATCTCAGTTTGTTACCTGTATAAAAGACACCTGTCCACAGAAGCAATCAATCAATCAGATTCCAAACTCTCCACCATGGCCAAGACCAAAGAGCTCTCCAAGGATGTCAGGGACAAGATTGTAGACCTACACAAGGCTGGAATGGGCTACAAGACCATCGCCAAGCAGCTTGGTGAGAAGGTGACAACAGTTGGTGCAATTATTTGCAAATGGAAGAAACACAAAAGAACTGTCAATCTCCCTCGGCCTGGGGCTCCATGCAAGATCTCACCTCGTGGAGCTGCAATTATCATGAGAACGGTGAAGAATCAGCCCAGAACTACACGGGAGGATCTTGTCAATGATCTCAAGGCAGCTGGGACCATTGTCACCAAGAAAACAATTGGTAACACATTACGCCGTGAAGGACTGAAATCCTGCAGCACTCGCAAGGTCCCCCTGCTCAAGAAAGCACATATAAATGCCCTTCTGAAGTTTGCCAATGAACATCTGAATGATTCAGAGGACAACTGGGGGAAAGTGTTGTGGTCAGATGAGACCAAAATGGAGCTCTTTGGCATCAACTCAACTCGCCGTGTTTATAGGAGGAGGAATGCTGCCTATGAACCCAAGAACACCATCCCCACCGTCAAACATGGAGGTGGAAACATTATGCTTTGGGGGTGTTTTTCTGCTAAGGGGACAGGACAACTTCACCGCATCAAAGGGACGATGGACGGGGCCATGTACCGTCAAATCCTGGGTGAGAACCTTCTTCCCTCAGCCAGGGCATTGAAAATGGGTCGTGGATGGGTATTCTAGCATGACAATGACCCAAAACACACGGCCAAAGCAACAAAGGAGAGGATCAAGGAGAAGCACATTAAGGTCCTGGAGTGGCCTAGCCAGTCTCCAGACCTTAATCCCATAGAAAATCTGTGGAGGGAGCAGAAGGTTCGAGTTGCCAAACGTCAGCCTCGAAACCTTAATGACTTGGAGAAGATCTGCAAAGACAAAATCCCTCCTGAGATGTGTGCAAACTTGGTGGCCAACTACAAGAAACGTCTGACCTCTGTGATTTGCCAACGAGGGTTTTGCCACCAAGTACTAAGTCATGTTTTGCAGAGGGGTCAAATACATATTTCCCTCATTAAAATGCAAATCAATTTATAACATTTTTCACATACGTTTTTCTGGATTTTTTTGTTGTTATTCTGTCTCTCACTGTTCAAATAAACCTACCATAAAAATTATAGACTGATCATTTCTTTGTCAGTGGGCAAACGTACAAAATCAGCAGGGGATCAAATACTTTTTTCCCTTACTGTATATAAATCTGTACCTGCTCCAGCATCTGTATAGTTCCGGCCTGTTCATCCAGCTCCTCTTCCTGGTCTTTGACCTTGGCCTCCAGGTCACGCATCGTCTTCTTCACCTTGGACAGCGACGCCTCATCCTTGGTCTCCTGGGACGACAGGTCCAGCAGCTCCGCCTCCAGCTGTTCTAACTTCACGTTCTGCGCACACATCTCCAGGTCCTTGTCCTATAGGGAGAGAAGAGATACATTAAGGGTGTTTTCAGTCAATTTGTGTGAACTCAGTGCGGTTCACTTAATGTTTTGTGCAGTGTGAACACTAAAAAAACTCAGACCCCTCAAAAGAGCCCCCGAAGCAAACCGAACTGAGACCATCTCGAGAGGTGGTCTGAGTTCAGTTCGCTTGAATTCCCCAGTCCGGTTCCCTTTTTTAGGGTAATGTAAACACAAAGCTCCCCAGGTTCGCTTGTCATTATTCCCGCACCACAGACTATCACGGGCATTAATATAGAGTTGGTCCCCTTTTGCTGCTATAACAGCCTCCACTCTTCTGGGAAGGCTTTCCACTAGATGTTGGAACATTGCTGCGGGGACTTGCTTGCAGCCATAAGAGCATTAGTGAGGATGGGCACTGATGTTGGGCGATTAGGCCTGGCTCGCAGTCGGCGTTCCAAGATGTTTGATGGGGTTGAGGTCAGTGCTCTGTGCAGGCCAGTCAAATTCTACCACACCGATCTCGACAAACCATTTCTCAATGGACCTCACTTTGTGCACGGGGGCATTGTCATGCTGAAACAAGAAAGGGCCTTCCCCAAACTGTTGCCACAAAGTTGGAACCACAGAATCGTCTAGAATGTAATTGTATGCTGTAGCGCTAAGATTTAAATTCACTGGAACTAAGGGGCCTAAGCCCAAACCATGAAAAACAGCCCCAGATCATTATTCCTCCTCCACCAAACTATACAGTTGGCACTATGCATTTGGGCAGGTAGCATTCTCCTGGCATCCGCCAAACCCAGATTCATCCATCGGACTGGCAGATGGTGAAGCGTGATTCATCACTCTAGAGAACGCGTTTCCACTGCTCCAGAGTCCAATGGCGGTGAGCTTTACACCACTCCAGCCAATGCTTGGTATTGCGATCTTAGGGTTGTGTGCGGCTGCTCGCTATGGAAACCCATTTCATGAAGCTCCCAACGAACAGTTATTGTGCTGATGTTGCTTCCAGAGGCAGTTTGGAACTCGGTAGTGAGTGTTGCAACCGAGGACAGACGATTTTTACATGCTTCAGCACTTGGTGGTCCCGTTGTGTGAGCTTGCGTGGCCAACCACTTGGCTGCTGAGCCGTTGTTGCTTCTAGATGTTTCCACTTCACAATAACAGTATTATAGTTGAACGGGGCAGGTCTAGCAGGGCATACATTTGACGAACTGACTTGTTGGAAAAGTGGCATCCTATGACGGTGCTACGCTGAAAGTCACTGAGCTCTTCAGTATGGGCCATTCTACTGCCAATGTTTGTCTATGGAGATTGCATGGCTGTGTGCTACATTTTATACACCTGTCAGCAACATGTGTGGCTGAAATAGCAGAATCCACTAATTTCAAGGGGTGTCCACATACATGTAGTGTATTTGATGAGAATCACATCGGGTACAAAATCAATTCTAGCTCTTAAAGGGGCAGTAGCCTACATTTGGTGTACAATTTTCAATTACTGCATAATTTAACCTGCAGTTATTCTGATATTTATTCTCTTACCAATAATATTGACATGTTAATAGTATCTTCTGATTACAATTATTATGTCTCATATTTTAACTAAATGCAATCTATTAGCTTCCAAAATGTATGTAGGTATACCTAGCTGTCCGATAACACATTCTGATGGAATGGCTTGTCCTGCACTTTGCGTAAAAACCAGAGTGCATTGAGTGAATGTTGGAAAAAGATCTTGGTTCATTTCTAAACATAGCAATGTAAAATCAAAGAGGACTCGGACCACAAAATAGGTGAAGTGAACTGGCAAAGGAGTTGAGTTCTCATCAAAAGCCAAGGGCAGTGAGAATACAAAGAGAACTGAGTTATTTTACCCCAGAGTTCACTTTAAATAGGACTATGTGTGAAAACATCCTAAACACACATCTCCAGGTCCTTGTCCTATAGGTGTACACACACACAATCAAAAAGTAGTTATTTTCATTCAAATAGCTGTACTTGATTGAGCTTGTCATGGAGCCAATGGAATAGTCACAAAATGCAACCCCAGTCCCCTGAGACTTCAGGAAGACTCAAATGCTCAAAGTACTTGAAAGACTTCAAATACTATTTGAATAAATGTTTGTCACACACAGAGAGATTTGGTAGGCCAGTAGATTACAGTACCTGAAGTTGCTGTCGCATGCTGAACACCTCTCCAGTCAGCATGTCCTTCTCTCTGCTCAGCACCTCTCTAATATTCTTCTCCCTCTGAACCTCCTCCTGAGACAGGTTCTGCTCTGAGTCAAACCTGACACACATACACACAGTCATGTTAATGCCCTGTCTGGCTAGACACACACCCTGCCGTGAGTCCCCTATCCACATAGAACAACATACTCGCACGGGTGGAGTGTTTGTTGTCCTGTTTACTTAGTGAACTAAAGGGGTTAGACAGCAGGGGCCTCTAACCAGCACAGCCAAGTTTAGAGACCACACAGTGTGTCTGTGTGTGTATGTTTCTCCCCCCAGAGTTCCAGGAGACGTCCATCGTGAAAAAGTCTCTGGTCAGCAGGCTGGAAGCCAAGTGCGTACACATAAGCACACCAAACATTTTCAGTGTGGTTGCAGCATCCCAGTAAGTTTCCTAGCCTTTACTGATCTCCTATATTAAATTGTATTATAAACTGGGTGATACGAGCCCCGAATGCTGATTGGCTGACAGCAGTGATATATCAGACCATATACCATGGGTATGACAAAAAAGCTCTAATTACGTTGGTAACCAGTTTCTAATAGCAATAAGGCACCTTGGGGTTTTGTGATATATGGCCAATATACCACGGCTAAGGGCTGTGTCCAGGCACTCCACTTTGCGTCGTGCTTAAGAACAGCCCTTAGCCATGGTATATTGGCTCTATATTACACCTCCTTGGGCCTTACTGCTTAATTATACATCTCTCCTACTCTGCTTTGGTGTGATTTCACTCAGTAACCTCTACCACAGAGAGAGCGAGATAAAGAAAGAGATAGAGAAAGAGAAAGGGGGGGACAGAGAGAGAAAGAGAAAGGGGGGGACAGAGAGAGAGAGAGAGAGAGAGAGAGAGAGAGAGAGAGAGAGAGAGAGAGAGAGAGAGAGAGAGAGAGAGAACGGGAGAGAGAGAGAGAGATTGAGAGAGCTCTACTTCTATGAGTTGATAAACAAACTGAAAGGGTGCATACTGCCACCTGGAGTGTGTTTTTTGAATAGGTATAAATCCAAGGTTGGCGATTTACTGCCAACTGCAGTTATGGAACGTTTCCTCACAAGTTTAATTCATTGGCTGATCCCTCCCGATGACCTGGATGGAATTATGTGATCCTTTCTTAACACATTGGAAGTCCCAAGCAGTTGATTACTTAAAAATGGTGAAAGTCCTCAATGGCGCTGCCCATGCTAAAACAGACTTTTGAGTACTATAGTCCTCTATCTATCTCTATGGTCTGTGTGCCCATGTGTGTTTGTCGCCCTACAGAGTATGTGCGGTATGAACTGAACTCACTTCCTCTGTTTCTTCTCCAGGTCGTGGTTGCGGCTCTGCTGGCCTTCCAGGTGTAGCTTGGTGTCCTGTAGCTCAGCCGTCAATCTCTGACACTTCTTCTTCAGCTGCTGGGCCGTACGCTGCACCTCCTCACTGTCTGCCTGGAGGTCACTTAGCTGAAGGGGGACGGAGAGAGAGAGAGATTGTAACATTTAAAATATTTTTTCAAAATAAGCAGAAGCATGAAATAGGTCAAAGCGTCTGTTAGCTTCTGTCAAGCTGCCTGTCTGAGTAGCCGACCAGGTGAGAGAAAGAAAAGACTAGTTATTGCTTCACTGCTCCTTTTACGTCTCACTGAGTGAGGGCTCAGGGAGTGTAAAGCTTTATTTGACGTTTTATGAGAAAGCTCAGAGGAGTTGTCAAAAACAGAGAAAGGGCCTGAGATAAAGACAGAGAGAAAGAAAAGCCAGGCAGAGATGGACAAAGACAGGGACAGACAGATTCCTTTCCTCATTGCTGGGCAGGTGAGAGAAAAGGAGAGACAGAGAGAAAGACAGTAGTCAACTACTTCTGGACAACTCTGGAAGGAAGGAAGTATATGAGATAAGTATTTTAGCCTGTGTGTGTGTGTGTATGTGTGTGTGTGTGTGTGTGTATGAGGTAGGTGTAAATCCCAACGAGCAAGTGTGTGTGTAAGCAGGGCGAGGTTGAGTTAGAAATGTGTGTGTCCGACGCTGCCTTACCCTCCTCTCCAGCTGCCGTTTGTTTTGCTGCTCCATCTCCAGCTTGTCATCAAACTCCTGCTGGAGCCTCTTCTTGGTGAACTCAATCTCTCTGATGGCCCTCTCATACTTCAGTCTCCACTCTCCCCCTAACAGACACAACATGATCCAGCACAGTTAGCAGACAGGTCATGGACAGCACTACAAGAACCACACCAGTTCACCATTCAATCACAGGAGGTTGGTGGCCACCTTAATTGGGAAGGACGGGCTCATGGTAATGGCTGGAGCGGAATGGTATCAAACACATCAACCACATGGTTTCCATCCACTCTGTTCCAGCCATTACTATGAGCCGTCCTCCCCTCAGCTGCCTCCACTGCATTTCAATATGTCTTCAAATAGAACTAAGTTGAAATTGAATAGCCAGTTTGAAAGGAAGTCTGTTTGACCATGGAAGGGGTTTGCATTAGTCAGAAGGTAATGTATCAAGCTGTATTGAAGTCATATTAGAGTCGGTACTGTTATGGCCTGTACATGTACAGTATGTACTAAAGTAAGTGGACACCCCTTCAAATTAGTGGACTCAGCTACGTCAGCCACAACCGTTGCTGAAAAGTGTATAAAATTTAGCACACAGTCATGCAATCTTTATAGACAAACATTGGCAGTAGAATGACCCGTACTGAAGAGCTCAGTGACTTTCAACGTGGCACTGTCATACAGCCACACAAGCTCATAGAATGTGACAGCCGAGTGCTGAAGCGCGTAAAAATAGTCTGTCCTCGGTTGCAACACTCACTACCGCGTTCCAAACGGCATCTGGAAGCAACGTCAGCACAAGAACTGTTCGTTGGGAGCTTCATGAAATGGGTTTCCATGGCCGAGCAGCCGCACACAACCCTAAGATCACCATGCGCAATGCCAAGCGTCGCCTGGAGTGGTGTAAAGCTCGCCGCCATTGGACTCTGGAGCAGTGGAAACGCATTCTCTGAAGTGATGAATCACGGTTCAAGGTTAGGTTAAGGGTTAGGGAAAATAGGACTTTGAATGGGAATAAATGTTTTGGTTCCCACAAGGATAGTAAAACAAATGTGTGTGTGCCGCTGACCTGTGTCATCGTCGTCCATCTCTCCGTTGAGCTCGGAGGCTCTGAGGAGTCTGGTCTCCATCACCTCCATCTCCATAGAGTCCATAGATTTCTTCATCGAGTCAAACTTAGTCTGGGGAGAGAATCACAGGCCATGCATTAATACACTAACACATTCTACCAAGACAGAGATAGAAATACTGACAGATAGGCCTCAGATTGCACTTGCACGTACACACACAAACGCTCATTGCTCTCACTCACACACACACACACACACACACACACTTCCTCTAAATGACACAATCGCTCATTTCTAGAAGCGAGGTAATTGGTACCCAGCCCAGCCCAGCCCATCAGCATGTGCAATCTGAACAGTCAGTGGAAAAATCTATCCCAGCTAGTTGGAACACCCGGAAAAAAACATCATGTCAAATAAAAAACTAAAGGCTGGGGATAGCAGGGTCAACAATCTGATTACACCATTACGTTTCAGCCAACAGAACTGGCAAGGTCGTCATTGCAAATCAGAATCGGTTTTCCATTTACCTATCTGGTTCAAATAATGGGTTGAATTAAATAATTGTGTACATCCAACAACAGTTAAGGATGTCTAATTTCTCCTTGGCAGTGTTACCTGCAGGTCCTTCATGTCTTTCTCCAGTCTCAGTCTCTCTGAGGTCTCAGACTCCAGCAGCTGAGAGGCCGACTCTCCTGTGTTCCTCTCGTCTGCCAGCTCCGACGACAGCTCTGTGATCTGGCATTCACACAATCGCAATTAGCAAGAGGGTTACACATGCACCTGGTCTTATGCATACAGTGCAATACAGTTCAACTTCATGACATACTTACAACCTTCATCTGTTCATCCTATTTATACAGACAGAGCCGCTGGTACAATGTCTTCTTCTATTAGTCTGCAACGCAGTTTGTGTGTGTGTGTGTGTGTGTGTGTGTGTGTACCCGGCTCTCCAAGCGGTCACTGTTGAGTCTCAGCTCGTTCCTCTCCTTCTCCACCTTTTCCAGCCTCCCTTTCAGCTGCTGGATCTCCTCCTGAGAACGGATAGACAGAACGAGAGAGAAAACGTCTCACAGTATTAGAGGGAGCTAAATCGGTATAGCCTCTATAAAGCAGGGGGAGGGAATCAAATGCAGGGGTGTAATCATTACTCCAAACAGTTGCAAAATATTCAGTTTTGCAATGAAAACTAGCATTTCTATTGGACAGATTCAGTTAGGTCCATCCCTGTTTGCTGAACCTGTCCAATATAAATGCTAGTTTCCATCCCTGTTTGGAGTAATGATTACACCCCTGATCAACAGTAGATGGAGGGTGTGTATAGTTTGTGTACTCACGTCTTTTCCACGTATCTGCTCCTCTGTGAGCTGGACCTCTATAAGGGGGCGCACTGTGGTGAACACCTTCCACCAGGGCCAGCCCTTCACGCCCTTGTTCTTCTTGATGTTTTTCTGGATGCAGCGGATAGCCAAGTCCTGGATCTGAAATGCACGCAGAGGAGCAAAGGGACTTACAATGAAGGAACCTGTGTGTGTGTGTGTGTGTCTGTGTGTGTTTGTGTCTGCAGTTGTCTGCCAACATGTAGGATTCTTCAAGTTCTTTATCATGGATATCAATATGTATCATAAATAAGTATCAAATATGTAACTTTTGATAAAGAAAATAAGAAATGCCATTGCTTAGGGTCATTGTCTACTGGCACGATAACAGGCACTTGCATCAAGTGTGACAATTTGGGCGAGCTAGAATCAAGACAATCCAAAGGTCTTCTGGGTTTAAGAGCTGAGACCGAGCAAATGAAACATCGATACCACTTTGGCAGCCTGTTAAAAAGGCATTAGGAGGAGCTACATGCTCCCGCTACATGGGCATCTCCAATAAACCACCCATTATCTGGCAACCCAATTAGAGCAGCACAATGCAACCAAATCCTATGGGGTTGCCACGACAGAACACGATACGTTTTTGTCACGCCATGAGAGCACCTAAATGCCGCTTAGCAATCCTGGTCACTGACTGAACAGGCATGCAGGTTATGCCCCCTAAAGCTTGTTTGTCATGCTTAGACCTAAACAAGTTTAACAAATCCTGTGTAGACTCAATAAGGGGTCCCATTGAAAATGTCAGTGTTGATCTTTCTGTTCCTCAGCCATACAGAGAGCTCATCTACACCACTAGAGGGATTTAGACTAAGATCGTGCAGCCTTTGTTTAGAAAGAGGATCTGTCGGTGTCAAACAGGTATTGATGGTCTTAGAGAGACGCGGGAACAGAATGTATTCCTTTCTCTTTGTCTCACTCTCCCTTTTTACTCTGCCTTCTGCCTCTCCTTTACAGAGTTCCTTTTGAGTGTCTGTGCAGCTACATGGCCTTTGCTGAGCACACAAGGCCATAGATGTGACGCATGCATGCACTGACACACACCTGTTCCCAGTCGGGGAAGAAGCTTGTCTTAAGGCAATGATTTAATTAGACACACTATGGGCCGACTGGCTGACGGAGGAATCCCCCATGCTCTGCTTCGCCATGCCGCCGCTAGTTCATTCCACAAAATGTCAAAGAGAGAGCAGG
The DNA here is from genome assembly GCA_030435695.1 of Brachymystax lenok tsinlingensis. Taxonomy (NCBI): domain Eukaryota; kingdom Metazoa; phylum Chordata; class Actinopteri; order Salmoniformes; family Salmonidae; genus Brachymystax; species Brachymystax lenok. The sequence goes on from CM059794.1 coordinate 26,028,380, forward strand.
CTGTGGGCTTCAAACACCATGCTGGATCCCTTCTATTCATCTATTCCCCCATGGTGAAGCACCGTTTCAGAGCAGCGTCACTCTTTCCCTCGCTCTTTTCTCTCACGCTTTCTCCGCCTCTTTCTCTCCCTCTATCTCCCTCAAAGCTCTTTGTAAACAAAATCCCTGTGAGGGTTTGGCTCAGGCTGAGAGGACTTCAAGGTGCGGGGAGCCCTCCCGGAGCAATCAAACAGACAGAGAAACAAACTAATATATATTTTTTGGCAGAGGGGACGTCAGTGTTCAGACGAGGAAGTCAACAATTGCATGGTCATGTCTTGTGTCTGAGAAATATAAGCCAAAGGTTCAAGTGTAACACCCTGCACTGCCTTGTAATCAAATGTGAGTCTGCTTGCTTAGCTGTACAATTCTGGAGAACATTTTCCTGTAAATATCAAACCAGATTACCTCGATTAGACACAAGCCTCAGATATTCACCAGTACCACTCTCCTCAACACACATTTTCCTCTAAAACATGCCATGGCTTCTTAGTTAGAATGGTGCAAAATCTTCATTGTGTGCGTAAATAGATACTTAATCGTTGAGTTCTATTTAAATAAAACAATATTCAACTTACTCTTTCTGTCTCAACTTCCTGAGAATCGGATGATCAAATTAAAACACATTGAACTAAACCTTACTGTAACTACAGTACCAGTCAAAAATGTGGACACACTTACTCATTCAAGGGTTTTTCTTTATTTTTACTATTTTCTACATTGTAGAATAATAGTGAAGACATCAAAACTATGAAATAGCACATATGGAATCTTTGTACATGCTTGGAATTCTCTCAACCAGCTTCACCTGGAATGCTTTTCCAACAGTCTTGAAGGAGTATCCACATATTCTGAGCACTTGTTGGCTGCTTTTCCTTCACTCTGCGGTCCAACTCATCCCAAACCATCTCAATTGGGTTGAGATTGGGTGATAGCCCTTACACAGCCTGGAGGTGTGTTGAGTCATTGTCCTGTTGAAAAACAAATGATAGTCCCACTAAGCCCAAACCAAATGGGATGGCGTATTGCTGAAGAATGCTGTGGTAGCCATGCTGGTTAAGTGTGCCTTAAATTCAAAATAAATCACAGACAGTGTCACCAGAAAAGCACCCCCATACCATTACACCTCCTCCATGCTTCACGGTGGGATCCACACATGCAGAGATTATCTGTTCACCTACTCTGCGTCTCACAAAGACATGGCGGCTGGAACCAAAAAGCTCACATTTGGACTCATCAGACCAAAGGACAGATCTCCACTGGTCTAATGTCCATTGCTCATGTTTCTTGGCCCAAGCAAGTCTCTTCTTATTGGTGTCCTTTAGTAGTGGTTTCTTTGTAGTAATTCGACCATGAAGGCCTGAATCACACAGTCTCCTCTGAACAGTTGATGCTGAGGTGTGTCTGTTACTTGAACTCTGTGAAGCATTTATTTGGGCTGCAATCTGAGGTGTAGTTAACTCTAATGAACTTATCCTCTGCAGCAGAGGTAACTCTGGGTCTTCCTTTTCTGTGGCGGTCCTCATGAGAGCCAGTTTCATCATAGCGCTTGATGGTTTTTGCGAATGCACTTGAAGAAACTTTCAAAGTTCTTGAAATGTTCCTGATTGACTGACCTTTATGTCTTAAAGTAACGATGGACTGTCGTTTCTCTTTGCTTATTTGCGCTGTTCTTGCCATACTATGGACTTGGTCTTTTACCAAATATGGCCATCTTCTGTATACCACCCCTACCTTGTCACAACACAACTGATTGGCTCAAATGCATTAAGGAAAGAAATTCCAAAAATTTACTTTTAACAAGGTACACCTGTTAATTGAAATGCATTCCAGGTGACTACCTCATGAAGCTGGTTGAGAGAATGCCAAGAGTGTGCAAAGCTGTCATCAAGGCAAAGGCTGGCTACTTCGAAGTATCTCAAAGTTTTGATTTGTTTAACACTTTTTTGGGTTACTAAATGATTCCATGTGTTATTTCATAGTTTTGATATCTTCACTATTATTCTACAAAGTATAAAATAAAGAAAACCCCTTGTATAAGTAGGTGTGTCCAAACTTTTGACTGGTACTGTACCTTTCATAACTGCTGGAGGGTAGGGTCCTGTACTTTACCTATCAGAACTGCAGGAGGGTAGGATCCTGTACTGTGCCTTTCATTACTGCTGGAGGGTAGGGTACTGTACTGTACACAGAAACACATTGTAAAGCAGAACTTTGGCTCCAAAAGCCTTCTGATAAGTGTTCTAGAGCTAATACGTTGTGATATTGTTCCCCCGCTGCCCCCTGGGCCTCCCAGTAGAGGTCTTCACGGATCCACCTGTACCCAGAATACCCAAGACCCAATCCGGGACCAGAGCAGGTCTGGATCCAGAATTCTAAATAATGTAAAGCGTCTGGGTCAGATCTGACATTATTGTCAGCGGTCTCGGACTTGTCCAGAAGGGCCCGTACAGATCTAAACGTGACTGCTGTTGCAGCAGAGACGTTTTTCCTTTATCCTGCTGCGTGTAGCTTGTTGTTGGCCAATCATAAGTCATCAAAGCGGCAATAGGCTACAGTCATACAGCCTCCGTCCGTAGCAAAAGTTAGAAGATATCTAATCAATGGAAGATGAAATTAAAATGACTGAATTAACAGTTAAAGGAGAAGGATAGGCTACAACGACCAAGAGCCAACAGGTAGGCTGCAACCTAATATTCTGAATGGAGTTATTATTTGTAACTGTAGGATGAGAAAGCACATGTACTGCAGCCTCAATTAGCATAGCTATCTTAACTTGCTTCTCCCGGTTTGATGTAGTCAAGACAGGTACTACGTAATCATATTTGATGATAAATAACCTAGCTATGGCAGCTATTGGTCTACTGTAGCGCGAGTCGGCTTGGTTGGTTGCATTCTCTTTCCCTCCCTCCTCCCCGTGGCACTCGCTCACAGTACGTCCCTTCCCCCGCCTTCTAGAGCGGCTACTCTCTTTCCCTCCTCTCGCATTTTATCAGCTCCGGTTAATAAAGTAGCTTAAATAAAGGGCTTTTATGATGCTTCCCTCACTCGGATCCAGAACAGGTCTATATGGAACGGGCCTAGTTGTCCTCGGGTTTGTCCGGAAGGGGTCTCTATATTAAAAAAAAGAATAATTAAGCATATCGGGTCAGGGTGTGAAAGCCCCAGGTCCATTAGGGAACCCATGAAGACCTCTACCTCCCAGCATTACACAACACTCTCCAGTCCTGACTGACCCTCAGCCAGCCACACTGTGAGGAATGACAGTCACTCATAATAGAGACTTTTACAACTAAACACATCTCCAACAATGCAAACTATCAATATCCTATTCCTCAATCAAAACAAACAATCAGGATAAATAACTTACAAAGAGAGGCAGCACTCAAATGAAACAGTCAGGACTCCTTCACAGGAGGCAGAGCAATGAAGATAAGGCCACTGTCATTGAAAAGCAATTTACAGACAGCAACCTTGAGCCCAGCTCAGCACCAAAGAACTACCAGAGATGGGGATGGCAGGGAAGACACAGTGGTCGATTCCCAATCTCTCCAAACAAACATAGACAATCCAAGACTCATATGTAGGCTACTGCCACACACATACACATCGCACTCATACACAGGTCATACACAGGTCACACATGCTAACCACTGTCTCTCCCTCACACACACACTCAGAGACAACACACACACAGACAAGCACACACACAAACACGCGTGTGCACACACACACACACACAGACAAACACACATGACAGGACAACACACAGAGCTGAACAGATCCCCACCATTGGATCCAGTCACTCAGTGGAGGGTGTTATATTCCTGGTCGTCTTGATCACTCTGGTGTGCTGGCGCATGCAGGGTGGACTGTTGTCATCCGCCAAACACACACACACACACACACACACACACAGCCCTGCCCCTGCCATGTCTCTCTCCAGTCCCAGACCTCCCCCTCATGACTGGAGCAAGGATTATGATAGGCGTCTACAATAATAATCACACCCTGTAGAAAGACCAGTCTCACTGTTTACCCCCTCTAGTTGCCCCCACCACTCCACTGTGCCAGCCACTAAGAACATGCTTTGACAGAAATATTGTTGGGAAAGGCAGGGACAGGGGCTGATGTGGCTAAGCCAAATGGCTGTGGGCTACACTAGTTCATTTAGCTGACAAGATTTGCTTAGAATTCTGTGGCATTAATTTTATATTATTTTATTGTATGATGATTACAATTGAACAAAGCTGAATAAAATAAAAAATATTTTCTCCAAATGATTTGAGGGAGTGCACACACGCGGCTAATCTGTATTTAGCGGTTAAAACCTCTTAGTGATCATTGGGGCGCTAGCGCCCCATTCCCGACACTACCCGGGGAAATGTAAGGCGCCAAATTCAAAATCCAAAAATTTAATTATTAAACATTCATCAATATACAAGTGTTGCATAGTCATCAAAAGCTTAGAGTCTTGGCAATATCACAGCGTTGTCAGATTTCAAAAAGGCTTCACGGCGAAAGCAAAACATTTGATTGTTTGAGGATAGCACCTCTCATATTTTACGCATTAGCATAAATCCATAACCAGCGCGGGTCTCACAAAACACATATAAGAGCTAAAATAAATTGCTTACCTTTGATGATCTTCTGCTGAGGGCAATCCGAAGTGTCCAAGCAAGACAATCCATGTTTCTTTTGTCCATAAATCTCTGTTTGGTTGGCGCGTTATGTTCAGAAAATCCACCGTCGAGTCGTTGTACAGTGAAGAGAAAGCGTTCAAATTATACCTATCAACTTTGCCCAAACAAATCAAACATAATTTATAATGTATCCTTAGGTATCCTTTTATGTAATATTAACAATTATATTTCACACGGATAGTATCCTAAACGATATAAAAGGTAAATAAAGAGGAACGCGCACACGGCTTCCTGGGTTCTCTTACTAATTCTTCTTCTATTCGGCTCCGTTCCATGATAAAGCCATGAAACACTGTCTAAAGACATCTAGTGGAAGCCATAGGTACTGCAACCTGGGAGCTATTTTACTGAAAATCCCATAGGGAGCCATTTAAAGTGAGGGAATGTCACCAAAAAAAAGATTCTGGACAGAAATTCCTTGGGTTTTCGCCTGCTATATCAGTTGTTATACTCACAGACATTATTTTAACAGTTTTAGAAACAGAGTGTTTCCTATCCAATAGTACTAATTATGTGCATATCCTAGTTTCTGGGCCTGAGTGGCAGGCATTTTACTTTGGGCACGCCAGACTCTCGAAAACCGACACCTCTGCTGCCGCTCCCTAATAGGTTAATAAAGAAATTGGTATTCCTATATGCTTAATTTAACGTTATTAATGTAACTTTAGTTGTTCTACAAACGTTGGGCTTATTGTTTTGATTTTAATACATTGTAAGGCTGCATGATGAGACTAATGATGATTTGAAAAAAGTTGCTTGAAAGGCATGAGCTCTGCTTTGTTTTTTTTGCGCAGGCTGTACTCACTCCAATAGTCTCTCATTCAGAATTAGACAAGCACTTGATAATGCCTCGAATTTCACGGCGACATCCCCTTTGTGGCCGTAATGCACCCTAAAAATATCCATGCCTTTTGTGGACCTGAGTGCTCCGTTGTGCCCTTCTCCCAGAGTGTGCTGCGCAATCCGAGCGTCTCTCCCTCACACGGCTCTCCGTCTTGTGATTGGGTCTTTCTCACAGGCTACAAGTGAAGACAGACACATCGGGGATGCAACTGCGCGCATCCTTCTACAACTCCGAGGTGCATATTTCAGACATTTTTTCGCCAGCCAACAAGATGAGTAGGCCTAACGAACAGCAAAAGCACAAGCCTATGTCAATCTACTATCCCCCACAGCACAAAAGTCAACCTATTCTATTCTGTGCAAGAAATAAATATTCCAAACCTAGTCTGGGACAGTTGTGGGATGAGATAGATCCCAAATTAATATAAACCTTTCATATGCAATGTGGCTGACGCAACAGATCAGAATGTTTAGCTTAAAATGTTGATTAACTATTAGGCTATTTCTTCACATTATAAGCACAGCAATGTGTACATGGTAGTAGACTATAAGCGCAAATATTCCATTAGCGGAAAACACCATTATCAAAAGTGACCAGAAATGCAATTATGCATGTAATGCTTTTTTATGGTGACAATTATCTTCCCAAAACGTGAAACTCACACGCTGCTTATATATGCCAGTTAAAATTTACAAGGGGGGTAGAACCAAAGTTTTTGGGACACTTTAGTTGTGATACAAACCGTATCAAAACATATAGGCCTATGGGCTAGGCTACATGAGGTGTGTGACTATGATTTGAACAAGTCAACAAAAAAAGGCATTGTTTCTTATGCTGGGCATCATTCACAAGTGATAATATATCATTCACAAGTGATAGGCTAATATTGTCACCCATCAGACTATTTTTGTCTTCGCAAATACTAAATAATATATGTGACATTTGTTTGGATTTAGAATGGATCATTATCATGCACCTGTATCGAAACAGGGGCAGCGGGAAAAAATACATGTCATCTATGCACTTAAATAGCGAATGGAGGACGCTTTTCCCCGTGGTTTATTTTCATGCCCGTCAGGTAGGCTATACTCCTGTTGTAAATATAAGCAATGTGCTTAATATTAGGAAAGTTGAGAAATAAATATAGTAGGCCTAGCCTATAGAAAGCTGATGGGATCCTCCTCTTTTTATTAGCGGCCATCACTCTGTTTTCTCCCTCAATTGCGTAGCTTAAAGAAATGTTGCGCAACATGAGCTCAAGGGCTCTCATGAAGTGTTTGATTAGATTTTTTTATACATTTGCATTGATGTCAGAGTGATTAGAGGGACAATAGAGTGCTGAGTACCAGGCAGTTAGCATGTTTGGTAGGCTACTAATGACCAGAAGCAGCATCAGAGCTTGGAGAAGCCTAATTACAGTGATTAAATGGTCATGTGAAATTTGATTGCCTTTATGACTCGGTAATAAGGTCATCGTAACAGCCCTAGTTATGTTATTGACCCTTATCACCCCTACGTGGATCAAAGGTCAGTTTTTAGGCTCCCGAGTGGCGCAGCGGTTTAAGGCACTGCATTTCAGTGCTAGAGGCTTTACTACAGACCTTGATTCGATCCCAGGCTGTATCACAACTGGCGGTGATCGGGAGTCCCATAGGGCGGCGCACAATTGGCCCAGAGTCGTCCAGGGGAGGGTTTGGCCAGGGTAGGCCATCATTATAAAATAAGAATTTGTTCTTAACTGACTTGCCTAGTTAAATAAATAGAGGTAAAAAATATAATATAATAATAGTATGAGAGACAGAGAAATGCTAAAATGGAGGGAGAGAGTAAAAAGGGGATATGGCGAGGTGTGTGTGTGTGTGTGTGTATTTGTTCTGGTGTGGTAATCGATACGGTGTGATTGAGGGGATGTGTGTGTGTGTTTGTTCTGGTGTGGTAATCAATACGGGTGTGATTGAGGGGATGTGTGTGTGTGTTTGTTCTGGTGTGGTAATCGATACGGGTGTGATTGAGGGGATGTGTGTGTGTGTGTTTGTTCTGGTGTGGTAATCGATACGGGTGTGATTGAGGGGATGTGGGGGTCCCAGAGGAGCAGGAGGAAACACAGCTCTTCAGTGTCAATGACAAGCATCGGCTTTGAGTGTAGGCATTAGGTACCAACACTGCACTGTGAGTCATGGTCGAGTGGCAAGAAACGGTCAGTTTTACTGATCTATAGTCAGTTTTGCTCCTTTTGTCATCTAATCTGAGCTGGGATTTGGGATGGTAAGGACTACTTGTCCGGGTTGAGCGCGCTCACTCACCTTCCTCTTCTTGAAGGCCTGTCTGGCCAGGTATCCTCTGCAGGCAGCCTGGAACATGGTGATGTTGCGTCTGGTCTGGACGTCTCTCTGCTCCTCCAGTTTGGCCAGGGTCCCCGCTCTGAAGAACACCTGGTGAGAGATAGACGGTTAGATGCTGATTAATCATGACACTAATGCTCAGACATGGAGCATGTGTATGCAAGGTTGCACAATACTATGGAATTGAAGTACAGTTATCATAAAACTGAATATTTGCAACTTTTTCGTTTGGGGTCATTGTGGCTTACAAATGAAAAATTACATTAATTTGTTTTTACATGATTCAAAGTTGCAGAGTTGGAATCCGCCTAGAAATCTGCAACCATACATCAGGGATTCAGGGATTGCATATCAACTACATCACGTCCTGCGTTTACTTTGCATTTCAATGGTGTTAACAGTGGGGGCGTTTAATTGAGTTGGATTACCTCAAACACTTTAGTCATTTCCATTCTCTGATCTGCTCTGGGAGATTGGGTGGGGAGCTGCTGGTGGACTTCCCTACAGTTTCTCAGGCCAGAGCTGAGAGCTCATCAAACTCTTTGAATGCTGCCTAATTGCATTAGCATGCTAATAGTGTTAGTGGGAGAGCTATGCTTAACTTCACAAAATACTCATTAAAATCCCTTGTGTTAGCAACACATGCGGCTGCCACGGTTACAGAAAGGAAACTAACAAAGACAGGAAGTTTCTGGGGAAACTATAAAAGGACAGGGAAAGTTTATAGTGAAACTTCTCTTGGGTTTAGCCATCATCTCCAGTTAGTCAAAGGCACTGTGTTTTCTTCAACTCTAAAAAAACTATTGGGATGGTTAGTCCACAGTGTTTTGTTCAGATTTCACCAAGCGGCTCCTCAAGATAAGAGCTGTGGTGGTGTTATGCAGCAATTTCCTCATGATGCATCAGGATTGATCTAACACAGTACTCCAGGGCCCTTAACAACCTATTATCCTCTATCAGAGGCACAGGATGAGAGAAAACACGTTACCCTGCACAGACAATCAAAGCTCAGAGCCCAGCTCTCAGGTAAGTGTGTGTAAAGCCAAGCCAATAGCACATGAACGGAGTGGGCTGGGCGCGGTAAAAACACACAGCACCAACACACTCACACTTCTTTGCCGTAGGGCAACGCATGCAACTGCAGAGGGATTTCTTTACCTCCAGAGAATAGCACATCGGATTGAGTTTGATACCTCTATTGTCAGTTGTAGAGGACTTATCCTACACTGTACGGGCATTCTGTTATCCTACACTGTAGGGGCATTCTGTTATCTTACACTGTACGGGCATTCTGTTATCCTACACTGTACGGGCATTCTGTTATCATACACTGTACGGGCATTCTGTTATCCTACACTGTACGGGCATTCTGTTATCATACACTGTACGGGCGGCAGGTAGCCTAGTGGTTAGAGTGTTGGGCCAGTAACTGGAAGGTTGCTGGATTGAATCCCAGAGCTAACAAGGTAAAAATCTGTTGTTCTGCCCCTAAGCAAGGCAGTTAACCCACTGTTCCCTGGGCACCGACGATGTGGATGTTGATTAAGGCAGCCCCCGCTCCTCTCTGATTCAGAGGGGTTGGGTTAAATGCGGAAGACACATTTCAGGTGGAATGCATTCAGTTGTGCAACTGACTAGGTATCCCCCTTTCCCTATTCCGATGCGGTAGATTGAATAGAACACACAGACACACTATCACATCATGATGAGGAGCTGAGAGAATACTCTCTAGCCTGTGACTTTCCCGCCCACCATCACGACCTGCTAGTGATGCAACCGCTGAGAAACGCCAATGGGATGTGTGATGTGTCACAGTAAAAGGCCCAGTCACACAGGCCTTCCCCCCCTAGCAGGATGACCTTCTGCATAGCAATGACTGTCAGCGTGGGCGAAAGGAACATGGGGAACATATTGGGCCTCTGTCTCTGAATGCAACTCTAAAGGTTGGCTGAGGTCACTTGGGGCTTGTTGTTTTGTCAGTCGTCCATTTTTCTCAGCATGATGAGAGATGGGAAGGAACGCGCACACACCCACACGCACACACACAGCCAATGTCAAACTTCCCTAAACACCCTTTTCCTACTGTTTACTTCAGAACAATACTTCTCGCTGTCCTCTATTCCGGAGACATTCTGAAAAAGCCTCCTATGCTAATTAGCAATTTATCAGCCTGTCTTTTCCTTTGGATTTTCTCTTTTGCATCTGAAAGGTTTGAATCTCACTGTGCTGATTGGTATTTGTGGAGGGTTATCGGCATGCCACGACGAAGCGCCACAAACAAAGAGAGCTATCGCATGCCAAAATCAATGGCTACAGGGAGCAACAGGAGGGAATTGGGGGGGTAATTGTATCCCAGTGTCGACAACCGCCAACTAACAGACAAAGGCTGCCAGCCCAGGGACCCAGCCAGGAACCAGTGCCACAGCAGCAGACCCATGATTCCAGAGAGAAGGGCATGCTGGGTAAACAGCTGGGTACACCAGGCAGTGGTGTAAAGTACTTCAGTAAAAATACTTTTACGTATCTGTACTTTACTATTTATATTTTTGACTACTTTTACTCCACTTCTGTACATTCCTAAAGAAAATAATGTACTTTTTTACTGCTTACATTTTCTCTGACACCCAAAAGTACTCGTTACATTTTGAATGCTTAGCATAAAATGGTCTAATTCACACACTTGTCACGTGTGCTCCCTCTCTGGCCTCAAGGTCACCAGGCTGCTCGTTATGGCACCTGTCATCATCATCAGACTCACCTGGACTCCATCACTTCCCTACCTTCCCTATATACATACAGTGGCTTGCGAAAGTATTCACCCCCTTGGCATTTTTCCTATTTTGTTGCCTTACATCCTGGAATTAAAATGGATTTTTTTTGGGGGGGGGTTGTACCCCCCCACAAAGTCAATACTTTGTAGAGCCACCTTTTGCAGCAATTACAGTTGCAAGTCTCTTGGAGTATGTCTCTATTAGCTTGGCACATCTAGCCACTGGGAATTTTGCCCATTCTTCAAGGCAAAACTGCTCCAGCTCCTTCAAGTTGGATGGGTTTTGTTGGTGTACAGCAATCTTTAAGTCATTCCACAGATTCTCAATTGGATTGAGGTCTGGGCTTTGACTAGGCCATTCCAAGACATTTAAATGTTTCCCCTTAAACCACTTGAGTGTTGCTTTAGCAGGATGCTTAGGGTCATTGTCCTGCTGGAAGGTGAAACAGGTTTCCCTCAAGAATTTCCCTGTATTTAGCACCATCCATCAAGAATTTCCCTGTATTTAGTGCCATCCATCATTCCAGTTTCCCAGTCCCTGCTGATGAAAAACATCCCCACAGCATGATGCTGCTGCCACCACCATGCTTCACTGTGGGGATGAGATTCTCGGGGTGATGAGAGGTGTTGGGTTTGCGCCAGACATAGACTTTTCCTTGATGGCCAAAAAGCTACATTTTAGTCTCATCTGACCAGAGTACCTTCTTCTATATGTTTGGGGAGACTCCCACATGCCTTTTGGCGAACACCAAACGTGTTTGCTTATTTTTGTCTTTAAGCAATGGCTTTTTTTCTAGCCACTCTTCCATAAAGCCCAGCTCGGTGGAGTGTACGGCTTAAAGTGGTCCTATGGAGAGATACTCCAATCTCCGCTGTGGAGCTTTGCAGCTCCTTCAGGGTTATCTTTGGTCTCTTTGTTGCCTCTCTGATTAATGCCCTCGAGTTTTGGTGGGTGGCCCTCTCTTGGCAGGTTTGTTGTGGTTCCAAACTCTTTACATTTTTAAATAATGGATTTAATGGTGCTCCGTGGGATGTTCAAAGTTTCAGATATCTTTTTTTAACCCAACCCTGAATTGTACTTCTCCACAACTTTGTCCCTGACCTGTTTGGAGAGCTCCTTGGTCTTCATGGTGCCGCTTGCTTGGTGGTGCCCCTTGCTTAGTGGTGTTGCAGACTCGGGGGCCTTTCAGAACAGGTGTATATGTACTGAGATCATGTGACACTTAGATTGCACACAGGTGGACTTTATTTAACTAATTATGTGACTTCTGAAGGTAATAATTGCACCAGATCTTATTTAGGGGCTTCATAGCAAAAGGGGTGATACATATGCACGCACCAATTTTCTGTTTTTATTTTTTATAATTTTTTGAAACAAGTAATTTAAAAAAAATTCACTTCACCAATTTGGACTATTTTGTGTATGTCCATTACATGAAATCCAAATAAAAATCAATTTAAATTACAGGTTGTAATGCAACAAAATAGGAAAAATGCCAAGGGGGATGTATACCTTTACAAGGCACTGTATGTCACGCCCTTTGGTTCCTTCCCTAGGTGTTATTGTTTCAGTTTCTGTGTCATGGCTGTGCGTTGTTAGTGTTTTCTTGTTTTGTATTATGTTACGTTTATTTATTAAAACACTCACTCCCTGAACTTGCTTCCCAACTCTCATAGCACTCGTTACAGCACTTATCAAGAGAGCATCCCTGGTCATCCCTACTGTCTCTGATCTGGCAGACTCACTAAACACAAATGCTTCATTTGTAAATTGTGTCTGAGTGTTGATCTGTGTCCCTGGCTATCCGTAAACAAGAAACTCATGTGGTCTGGTTTTCTTAATATAAGACATTTTAAAATGATTTCTACTTTTACTTTTGATACTTAAGTACATTTAAAACCAAATACTTAGACTTTTACTCAAGTAGTATTTTATTGGGTGACTTTAACCTGAGTCATTTTCTATTAAGGTATCTTTACTTTTACTCAAGTATGACAATTGGGTACTTTTTCCACCACTGCTCCCAAGCAGAGACAGAACACCTAGGGCCTCATTTAGACTGTGCTAAGCCTTCACACCTATTGTCATAGTGTCACTTGTCATAACACTTTTACGAAGCATTTATTAATGGTTTATACATAGTTCATTATTAGTTTACATATTCTCTCCTAATGTAAGTTCTCATAAGTTTTGAGACATAGATAATGTGTGTTTTGAGATGCAGAGTTTCTGTGTCTGTGTGCGTGTGTTTGTGTGTTACTTACCCTGCTCAGGCCCATGTGGTAACTGCTGTTCTCCAAGTCCAGAGACTCCAACAGCTCCTCCACAGCCTGAAACAAACAGATGGACAGACAGATCAATGAAGAGAACGGACAAACAGACAGTGCTCTGGTAAAGTCAGCTCCCCTCTGTCGTCGCCCCAAAGGACTGCACATAGCAACAGGCACGCTCCCCTAACATCAGCCAATCCAACAGGAGACTGCAGACCAAAACAACCAGTGAACAAAGCTACAGCTAGGGCACCAAGCTAGCTATCTGTAACCTCCATGTCTCTTTGTTTTTACACTGCTGCTACTCGCTGTTTATTATCTATGCATAGTCACTTTACCCCTACCTACATGTACAAATTACCTCGATAACCTGTACACTTGCACATTGACTCGGTACCGGTACCCCCTGTATATAGCCTCGTTATTTTATTGTTACTTTTTTAAATTTAGTTTATTTAGTAAATATTTTCTTAGTTCTATTTTCTTAACTGCATTGTTGGTTAAGGGCTTGTAAGGAAGCATTTCACGGTAAGGTCTACACCTGTTGTATTCGGTGCATGTGACAAATAAAATTTGATTTGAGTCAGGTCACTTCTGTGACAGGAGTCTAAATATGGACTGTGTACTGTATCTAAATCAGTCTCTGGAGAGGAGGAGGGTCTTTAAAGTTTGAGTACAAAGTTAAGTTGGAAGATAGCTGGAGCCTCAAGTTGGAGGGTGGGAGTTGAACAGAATTTGCTGTTTTAAAGTAACTATCCAGTGTTTCCAGATTTCAATGAAATATGACTTACAATAAATTATAATGAGTGAAAGTCTATTAATTTTTTAAAAATAAATTATGTTAAAAAGCAACATTTCTGTGTTCTCCTCCAAACAACAGAATGATGTGGGTGTATACTGGTCATTAAAAGTATTGATACGAGTAGCCCACTGATTGGCCAGCTCATCCTCCTCAGGAGAATGACATCCTCTCAGAGGAAATAGCAGGCATTTTTTAAACAGCCTGTATGACGTGTTTTTAAAAAAAGTATTTATTGTATTTATGCTTTGGCCACAAATATGAGTATAGGATGAGTATGAGCTAAAATAATAACTTTTAAAAGTGGACAGTTACTTAAAGGACTTTTGACAGAGAGGATCTCAGCAGGAGTACTGGGTCTGGTAGGTAAACAGGCTCAGTGGAGGATGAAGTCACTACAGCCACAGTGACACAGCTACAGTAACATAGCTACAGTAACACAGCAATACAGCTCACGCTAAGAGGAAGTGACAGACAGGCTTCCAACTCTGAGAGAGGCTTTGTTTGAGTTCTCTATAACTCCTGCTCTCTTTCTCTCTCCCTCTTGGCCTAACTATCCCCAGAGAATGAAGTACCTTTTTGTCCATTAATTATTTCGGAGCAGGTTTTTCTTCCTAAGCATGTTTCCAAGGAGTCTTGTTTCCTCTTTAACTCTTCCATAGCTCACTGTATGTTTTAGCTGTGACAGACAGGACCTCTTTAACTGCCCTACTTCAAAAACACAACTTCCTTACACAACAATGAAAATAACACATTTCAGCCAAGATACTGTCTATTCCATTTCTTCAATTCCTGCTACATCGGTTAATACTGAACATATTTCATATTTCTACATCATATTTCTTTTTTCTAGACTCATAACTTTTAACCACACATCTGAGTAGGTAGGGTAGGTTAATAGCTTTTTTACTATTACACTATACAATTGGTACTGAAGACGGAGAGAGAGGAAGAAGAGATGAAGGGGAGGACAGAGAGAGAGAGAGAGAGAGCTCTACTGAGCTGCACGTAATTAATCAGCACACCTGCCATATGCTGCCAACCAGTGTAATCATAATTAATTACACACAAGAGCAGATCTAGGAGGGGGGAGGGAGGAAAGGAGGGAGGCTTTTATATTATCACTCGTTTACGAGGTGGAGGGAACGCCTCGACACTCACCCTTTTCTCGTCAGTGACGATGTAGTGGCGCCCATGCTTTTTGGTCAGATGGGGAGCCAGCACATCGAAGCGGCGACGGAATTCAGAGAAAACCATGTGATCAGGGTATCCTTTTGGAAAAGACAACAAGGTCAACATTTATTTAATAATTTTGATTAATTATACAATTCAACAAGAATAATTAAGGGGGAAAATGTCCCTCCCATGACTCAGCTTGACTTGGATGGTGTCCAGTCCTACCTTGCCTGTAGATGCGCAGGGCGTCAATAAGCTTCGATCCACGGAGCTGAGCCCTCAGAAGGCCCACATCCAGCTGCATGAGGCCTGCGTCGCAGCTTTCTCCGTGGGCCACGCGCGGCTCCCCACCCGCCCCCACCGCATCTGCCTTGGGCAGTAGGCAGTGGACAAAGTGAACTCTGGACCTGCGTACCGTGTCCAGCAGAGCATCCTGGAGAAACGAGGACAGGGAGTTAAAGCATTTCCACTCATACACAAAAACACACAAGAATAAAGACAAAGACTTAAGTTAGTACACATTTGCATGTATAAATATAAATGTTTATATACAGTGGCTTGCGAAAGTATTCACCCCTCTTGGCATTTTTCATATTTTGTTGCCTTACAACCTGGAATTAAATTAGATTTTTGGAGGGTTTGTATCATTTGATTTATACAACATGCATACCACTTTGAAGATGCAAAATATTTATTATTTTGAAACAAACAAGAAATAACACAAAAAAACAGAAAACTAGAGCGTGCATAACTATTCACCCCCCCAAAGTCAATACTTTGTAGAGCCACCTTTTGCAGCAATTACAGCTGCAAGTCTCTTGGGGTACGTCTCTATAAGCTTTAATTTTTATAATTTTTTGAAACAAGTATTTTTTTTAAATTTCACTTCACCAATTTGGACTATTTTGTTTATGTCCATTACATGAAAAAAATAAATATAAAAATAAAAATCTATTTAAATTACAGGTTGTAACGCAACAAAATAGGAAAAACACCAAGAGGGATGAATACTTCCATCAGTCCATAAATATTTGGACATTGACCAAGTTATTATTATTTTAGCTGTCTACCACAGCATATTGGGGTTGAAATTAAATAATGAATATGAGCTGAAATCAGCTTTAATTTGAGGGTATTTACATCCAAATCAGGTGAACGGTGTAGGAATTACAGCACTTTTTATATGTGGTCCCCCCCTTTTTAAGGGACCAAAAGTAATTGGACAATTGGCTGCTCAGCTGTTCCATGGCCAGGTGTGTGTTATTCCCTCATTAGTTAATTTACAAGTTAGCAGATAAAAGGTCTTGAGTTGATTTTGGGCATTTGCATTTGGAATCTGTTGCTGTTAACACCTCAATAGGAAGCCCAAAGAGCTGTCACTGCCAGTGAAGCAAGACATCATTAGGCTTAAAAATCTAACTGTTTGGTACATTCTGAAAAATTAAGAACGCCCTGGTGAGCTCAGGAACACCAAAAGGCCCGGAAGACCACAGAAAACAACTGTGGTGGATGACAGAATAATTATTTCCTGGTGAAGAAAAACCTCTTCACATCAGTTGGCCAGATCAAGAACACCCACCAGGAGGTAGGCGTATCTGTGTCAAAGTCAACATTCAAGAGAAGACTTCACCAGAGTAAATACAGACAGTTTGCCACAAGATGTAAACCATTGGTAAGCCTCAAAAACAGGGAGACCAGATTAGAGTTTGCCAAACAACATCTAAAAAAGCCTGTACAGTTCTGGAACAACATCCTATGGACAGATGAGACAAAGATCAACTTGTACCAGAATGATGGGAAGAGAAGAGTATGGAAAAGGGAAGGAACTGCTCATGATCCAAAGCATACCACCTAATCTGTGAATCATGGTGGAGGTAGTGTTATGGCGTGGGCATGTATGGCTGCCAATGGAACTGGTTCCCTTGTATTTATTGATGATGTGACTGCTGACAAAAGCAGTGACTGGGGCTATATAATTTGCTCAGATTCAGCCAAACGCTTCAAAACTCATTGATGGCGCTTCACAGTGCAGATGGACAATGACCCGATGCATACTGCGAAAGCAACCTAATACTTTTTTAAGGCAAAGAAGTGGAATGTTCTCCAATGGCCATGTTAATCACCTGACCTGAATCCAATTGAGCATGCATTTTACTTGCCAAAGGCAAAACGCCCCAAGAACAAGCAGGACCTGAAGCCAGCTGCAGTAAAGGCCAGGCACAGCGTCACCAGGGAAGAAACCCAGCATCTGGTGATGTCTATGGGTTCCAGACTTCAGGCAGTCATTGACTGCAAAGGATTTGCAACCAAGTATTAAAACTCACAATTTAATTTATGATTATGTATTGTCCAATTACTTTTGAGCCCTTAAAATTGGGGGAACCACATACAAAAGGTGCTATAATTCCTACACCGTTCACCCGTTTTGGATGTACAAACCCTCAAATTAAAGCTGAAAGGATGCACTTTCAGCTCAGCTCATGATAATAACTTGGTCAATGTCCAAATATTTTTGGTCCTGACTGTAGTTATATTTGTATAACGCTTAATTGTCATACAATGTTCCTAAGAGAACTTTGTATGAACTCAGACTTAAACCCTCTCAAAGAGGTAGGAAGAAACCTTGAGAAAAGACTCTCCGCTCCACTCACCACTTGCAGTTTGATCTGGATGCAGAGGCTCTTCTTCTTGACGGCGGCCATGCCGGTTGTGAAGGTCTTCCTCATGCTTGTGGCTCTGCGGAGGGCCAGCTGAGATCCCCCCTCCAGCCCTGCGATAGAACCAGACAGCACTGTGGGCCCTCCACTACGACTAGAGAACAGACTGCTGATGTTCTTCCTGTTAGAGAGAGAGAGAGCAAGAGACAGAGACAAATAGGTAAGTATATTTTCTTTGTAAAGTGATACTATGGAGAACAATCAGTGAATTAATTGCGTACTTCTGTGAGTCCTGCAGCAGAGTGGCAGCGTTCTGGGAGGCTGGGTTCTGCTTGGCGTGGCTCAGCCAACCCTGAGCATCGTACTCCACCCAGTCCGTCCCATGGCTGTGGCCCAACAGGAAGTGATGCGGTTTGTCGCTCTTCAGGAGCAGGGCGTGTCCCTTGTTGTCCCCCTGGTCAGGGCCGTAGTAACTGAAGAGTCTCTCCAGCAGAGTGTCCTCAGAGCCCCCTGGCTGCACAGCCTCCTCCTCCATCAGCCACAGCAGACCTCGAGCCTCATCTGTCCTCGCCAGGGTGCGCACCTGGGAGCCCCACAGGAACACACACACAGGTTAGAGAGGTGGGGATCTATCACTTGAGTCTAACACAAACACAAGTGAAGCAGCTGTGCAGAAAGCTTAGGGCCACAGCTCAGTCCAACATGCAGGTGCAGCATTCACAATCACCTCAGACACTCCCACTAGACCACAACAGCAGACGCTCACCCATATCCACTCCACCAGTCATCCACAGCTCCTCTCATTCATCCAATCATGACATTGTTAACTCCATACACACCAACACTCTCCAAAACCAATTAAGCAACCTAGTGTCTCGTATCATTTAAATGTCACAACACGGCCTTTAGCCATGGCCCAGTGTTGCCATAACATTACACCTGCTTAGCTGTGACACTTGTATACACTCCTAATTATGCACTAGCACAGTGTTCAAATGGCCTAATATGATTCAACATCATTGTTGTACATTTCTGTAACAAAACAAGTCATTTTGTAAAGGCAATCATAACATTTTGGTAAATAAGAAGCTATAAGAGAGAAGAGTCTTTGCCCAGGGCTTCCTCATTATAGAGCTGGTATTCAAATCCACCCATGGGCAGTGGAGCATTTAGAAACCTTGCTCTCTGACAGTCCACTTTGATAATGAATGGTGTTATTAGTCTATGTGAGAGTGTAGACTCCTCTTTGGTGGACTCATTACATCTCTCTGTGGATGAAGGGAGGTGCAGGCAGGGCTACTTCACAAGCTACTGAAACTATAGCCTTTTTTTTTTGCCAATTTAATTATTCAACTGCTAGAAGCACTGCAGATATGTTGTACTGTGTTGGTAGCAGTCAACTAATTAATTGCCAAGTCAGGTAAATCTCAGGTCCTTTTCAGAGAGAGATGAGAAATCAGAACCTCTTATTCAGAACGACCCTATGCCTTTACAGTATTTGACACAGCAGGTTGGAGGTGGATGACCTGTGGATAAAACTTGGATTCTAATATTGCATTTTGTCAGGCGCGCTCCTCATCTAGATCTATAGCTCTGTTGATCTTTTCTTGATGTCATTTTTGGGGAGTTTGAGCTGGTTTCCAATAAGTCTGCCGCTGGTTCAATGCTGTTTGTTTGCTTGTCTGACTTATAGCCGTGTTTGGCCATGTGTGCACTCATTCATTCACACACACACATACGCAAACCCGCACACACACACACAAAACAGTTATTTACTTTCGTCTCAACTTTTCGATCAATTCCTGTGTGACCCCATCCTCATTCACTGTTGATCTAATTATGGTAAACGTCACTTTCACGGGCCAATACACATCAATGCAACACATTTCTGTTAAGAGCGCGTGCCATGCAGTCGTCTCATAAATAAACTGAATTAGAAGTCAACCCTGACTGAAAAAGCCTCTCAACTCATCGAGGGGGAAAGGAATCAAACTTGACTGCAATTAATGAATTTGATGATGTGGGATAAATTATGAAAAATAAATTGCTAGGATAAAATTAAATAAAAACAAAATAACAAACACTCAAAAGCCAAGTTAATTGGATGGAGGTAATAAGCCTGACATGGCATACACACAGTCATTTGTCTGACAGAGTCAAAGAGTTCAAGACTCAATTTGAATTAGTGGAGCAAAGAAGGGTAAGAGTAAGTAAGACTGTGTTTAACCCCACTTGACGCTCACAGCATGATGAAATCCAAGATAAAGCCCACTGATACTGTACAAGCAAAAGAGGCACAGAGAGATTCTCCTTACCAGCGCTTGAGTAGATGCTTGGTCTATAGCTGCTACAGACATTGAGGTACTGGACTCTATGTCATCTAATGCAAGCTCTATGTTTTCCTAGATGGGAACAGAGGGGTTGGTTAGGTGTGATTGGAGTTAGTGATTTTCAGATCCGCTTATGTAAGAGTCTATAGAATTACACATTCTGACAACAATGACATTACAATCAGAAAAGCTAAATTGGATGTCCTATGTTGTTTTCACACTAAAACAATACAGGTATGTTAATGACATTCCAGACAGACATCTCTTTAGGGAAGTTTGAAAAGAGGGGGAGAGGGTTTGAGAGTTTAAATCATTGTTAGAAAGAATACTTCTACTATGTAATGGTGAAGGTATTTGTCAGTGTTGTATATCTCTGCACCTCCTTATATCTCTCCAGCTCCTGTACAAAGGTGCGTTCGTGGAACAGGGTCTGCAGGCGCTCCTGGGCGTAGTTGTGGCACAGCTCCTCGAAGGTGGCACCACGCTGGCGCTTGGCCATGCGAGGGTTCTGGAAACCCGGTGTGTCCACGATGAGCAGAGAGCACAGTGAGTGCTGACTGGACTTCAGAGCTCTGACACACGATACAAAGGATCAGAACACACACACACACAGAGACAGAGACAGAGACAGACAGACATGGGTTAGAGCAAAACATACAAATGCAGAGAGCGAGAGGAAGGACTGAAAGAGAGAGGGAGGACTGAAAGAGAGAGGGAGTGAGAAAAAAACGGAAAAATGGAGAGATAAATAATGGTAAAGTAAGAAATATGAGAAAGAGGAAAACAGACAGCTGACAGACCTGTTGACAAGGGAGATAACGAGGGTGAAGAGCTCTGAGTACAGGCCTGAAGCCATGGCCTCCAGACAATCCAGGGCTGTGATCTTAGAGCCTGAGGGAGAGAGAGCAAGAGAGAGACAGGGAGGAGTTACGAGTTAAAAAGCACATGCATAGCCTTTAGTTTCTCATTGTATTCTATTTATTTCATTCAACTTCATATTGGAGACTTGTGGTCTCTGAAAGTCCCTTACCTGAGCTGTCTCCTGCGCTGGCCTCGTCGGGCCCCCCACGGAAAGAGGTGGACCTCTGCATGGGCCCCTTGGCCTGGTGCTTGAAGATGGAAGAGGAGAGCTCCTCCAGGGTGCAGCCCAGCAGGTAGGCTGCCTTCTGGGCCCACTCATGACGGGCAAACTGCTTACGGCCAGCTGCGGACCAGGGACAGAAGTTTCAAAACTTTCAACTGCAAAGCTTGTGCCCAACCCAGCCTTTGCAGAAACAAAATATTTGCACCCCTAATAACAGGCTATTAGAATTAACTCAATGATCTCTTCCATACTGTAGCTCAATGATAAACACATTGCTTTTATGGCTAAGTTGGTTGGAGCAGTGTTTTTCTAACACAATAAAGGTACGTTAATAATCGCTAACAAACAACTCCATGTCTGCAGTCAAAATACTTAATTTTGCCACTTTCCCTTGGGGGAATCCCCGTCAAAACCAGATGCATAACACTAACGTTGCCTCCTCAGCCTTCGATTTAGCTTGAGGGAGCAAGTTAAGAACTTTGATCACTTGTGGGGTTGATATGACCCACAATTCAATCCAAACTGTAGTCACGTGTCATACTGTGACTACAGTGGCCGTCAAGTGTCACATTTAATCAACACAGGTGCATTTTCGCCATTTCATTCAATATTGTGATGCTAACTTGCAAAAAAATATATAAAACAGTACCATTCAAAAGTTGACACACCTACTCATTCAAGGGATTTTCTTAATTTTTTATATTTTCTACATCAAAACTATGAAAAAACAAATGGAATCTTGTAGTGACCAAAAAAGTGTTTTATATTTAAGATTCTTTAAAGTAGCCACCCTTGGCCTTGATGACAGCTTTGCACACTCTTGGCATTCTCTCAACCAGCTTCACTTGGAATGCTTTTCCAACAGTCTTGAAGGAGTATCCACATATCCTGTGCACTTGTTGGCTGCTTTTCCTTCACTCTGAGGTCCAAATCATCCCAAACCATCTCAATTGGGTTGAGGTCGGGTGACTGTGGAGGCCAGGTCATCTGATGTAGCCCTCCAACAATATCCTTCTTGGTCAAATAGCCCTTACATAGCCTGGAGGTGTGTTGTGTCATTGTCCTGTTGAAAAGCAAATGATAGTCCCACTAAGTCCAAACCAAATGGGATGGCATATCGCTGCAGAATGCTGTGGTAGCCATGCTGGTTAAGTGTGCCTTTAATTCTAAATAAATCACTGACAGTGTCACCAGCAAAGCACCCCCACACCATTTCACCTCGTCCATGCTTCACGGTGGGAACCACACATGCGGAGATCATTCGTTCACCTACTCTGCGTCTCACAAAGACACGGCGGTTAGAACCAAAAATCTCACATTTGGACTCATCAGACCAAAGGACAGATTTCCACTGGTCTAATGTCCATTGCTCATGTTTCTTAGCCCAAGCAAGTCTCTTTTTATTGGTGTCCTTTAGTGGGAGTTTCTTTGCAGTTATTTGACAATGAAGGCCTGATTCACGCAGTCTTCTCTGAACAGTTGAGATGTGTCTGTTACTTGAACTGTGTGAAGCTTTTATTTGTGCTGCAATTTCTGAGTCTGGTAACTGTAATGAACTTATCCTCTGCAGCAGAGGTAACTCTGTGTCTTCCTTTCCTGTGGTGGTCCTCATGAAAGCCAGTTTCATCATAGAGCTTGATGGTTTTTTGTGACTGCAGTTGAAGAAACTTTCAAAGTTCTTGAAATATTCCAGATTGACTGACCTTCATGTTTTAAAGTAATGATGGACTGTCGTTTCTCTTTGCTTATTTGAGCTGTTCTTGCCATAATATGGACTTGGTCTTTTACCAAATACGGCTACAGTATCTTCTGTATACCACCTCTACCTTGTCACAACACAACTGATTGGCTCAAACGCATTAAGGAAATAAATTCCACAAATTAACTTTTAACAAGGCACACCTGTTAATTGAAATGCATTCCAGGTGACTACCTCATGAAGCTGGTTGAGAGAATGCCAAGTGTGTGCAAAGCTGTCATCAAGGCAAAACGTGGCTACTTTGAAGAATCTAAAATATAAAATATATTTTGATTTGTTTAACACTTTTTTTGGTTACTACATGATTCCATGTGTGTTATTTCACATGTCTTCACTGTTACTTATGTAGAAGTAAAAATAAAGAAGAACCCTGGAATGAGTAGGTGTGTCAAAAATTTTGACTGGTACTGTATATGACATTGCTTTTAGAGTTGGCAAATTGGCTTAGTCTCGGAGTGATGAGCCTATAAAACGTAGCTAACTTCATACACATACTTTTTGGAATTCTGAAATCTATTGGAATAAATGACCAAACTATAAAACTAGCTAGCCTGCTAATATGGGTAACTGTAGCTAGCTAGCTACGTTAGCTTGCTAGGTACATAAATAGCTTTAGGGTCGTCACTTTTAAGCTCAACTTCAAGATTTTCATCAAGGACGTTGCCTCTCCGATCATCACTCTCCCTCGCTTGGGACATTTAAGGTACACTCGGCTGAGGGTTTAGGGCCGAGGGCTGTCTACTTTGAGTTTGGCCTGCTACCCATCTTTTGAGCTTTGAGGACTCCTCTACGAAGACAACCCTGAGACTAGACTGCTAAGCACTGTTAGCTGGTTTAACAACAACTCTCTCCCAATGTTACTGGCTCCGTGTGGCGGATCACCCCCACTGTTTTCTGGAGCGCTTTCAGAGACACAGCGACTCAGGCAATATGGTCTCCTCTAACCTCTCATCAAACAACACTGCCACAGAGCCCAAGAAGAACATTCTAGACTAGAGAGACAGAACATAGAGAATCAAAACAATGTTCTGACACAAACAACTAGAAAGTGGAAGGGGAACCAAACATGTTCAAATGAACAAGCTTTGCTTTTGCTTTGGGTCTGAATAATAATAACAGTGCTGTGGAATTGGAAGTAGGCGACATGGAGAGACATCAGACAGAGAGCTTTAAAGGACAACAAAGTTATGATTCATAAAGCAACGTGTGAGTGAGAGAGAGAGACAGAGACAGAGAGAGAGAGGAAAGAAAACAATA
Organism: Brachymystax lenok tsinlingensis; assembly: GCA_030435695.1. Lineage (NCBI taxonomy): Eukaryota > Metazoa > Chordata > Actinopteri > Salmoniformes > Salmonidae > Brachymystax > Brachymystax lenok. The sequence goes on from CM059794.1 coordinate 26,052,411, forward strand.
AAAATGCTAATGACAGAACATCTGGGTAGAATGATAAAGGCATTAAGAAAGACGACATATCTACAAGACTGTTAGAAAAAAAAGAAAGAAAGAAAGAAAGAAGAGCTTGGTTTTAATGTTTTTTTCCATTACCTTCATCAGCCTCTGCATGTCAAGGGCGCAGCATGCAAACATGCAAGTAGAGAGAGGGGGTTAGAAACACAGTTCATGTATTAACAATTTATATTTATCACTGGAGAACAGACATGTTATCATACACTGAGTCACAAAACATTAAGGACATCTGCTCTTTCCATTACATAGACTGAACAGGTGAATCCAGGTGAAAGCTATGACCCCTTATTGATGTCACTTGTTAAATCCACTTCAATCAGTGTAAATGGAGGGGAGGTGACAGGTTAAAGAAGAGTTTTTAAGCCTTGAGAAAATTGAGACATGGTTTGTGTATGTGTGCCATTCAGAGGGTGATTGGGCAAGACAAAATATGTAAGTGCCTTTGAACGGGGCATGGTAGTAGGTTCCAGGCGCTCCGGTTTGTGCTGCTGGGTTTTTCACACTCAACAGTTTCCCGTGTGTATCAGGAATGGTCCACCACCCAAAGGACATCCAGCAAACTTGACACAACTGTGAACTATTGGATTCAACATGGGAAAGCATCCCTGTGGAACACTTGACACCTTGTAGAGTCCATGCCCCGAAGAATTGAGACTTAGTCCCCTCCTGTACCCCCTGTTCACCCACAACTGAGTGGCCAAGCATGACTCCCAACACCATCAATACGTTTTCTGACAGCACAACAGTGGTAGGCCTGATCACCAACAACGATGAGACAGCCTATAGGGAAGAGGTCAGAGACCTGGCAGTGTGGTGCCAGGACAACAACCTCTCCCTCAGCGTGAGCAAGACAAAGGAGATGATCGTGGACTACAGGAAAAGGATGGCCAAACACGCCCCCATTTACATCAACCTGCCTGTAGTGGAGCGAGTCGAGAGCATCAAGTTCCTTGGTGTCCACATCACCAACTATCATGGTCCAAACACACCAAGACAGTCGTGAAGAGGGCACAACAAGCCTATTCCACCTCAGGAGACTGAAAAGATTTGGCATGGGTCCCCAGATCATCAAAAAGCCCTACAGCTACACCATCAAGAGCATCCTGACCGGTTGCATCACCGCCTTACCACCGCCTGGTAAGGCTCCTTAACAGCTTCTACCCCCAAGGAATAAGACTGCAAAACAATTAATAAAATGGCCACCGGCCACTATTTACATTGATTTGTTCTGAGGGAAAAGGGGGGTAGCAACTCAATATTAGTAAGTTCTCCTTAATGATTTGTACATTCAGTGTATATTATAGATCTAACACCATCCATGCTCTGAGGTGCAGGCAGGAGAACCATGTGAGTGAAGATACCATGGGCATGCTCAGAGGAGGATATACCTGCTATGGTCCTGGAGAGCTGCAGTTTGTTCCAGCCCAGGTCTAACACACATACATCTACTAATCATGATCTTCAAATTAGACCGTGACTAGTTTTCTCAGGTGCGTTGGTGCTGGGCTGGAACAAAAGCCTGCAGTCCCCAAACACTGGCGTTGGCCACCCCTGTTGTCAAGAGTAAATTGTGCTAAGGGACCAAGGAACACAAGGAGGATGCTTAAAATCACCTCTGCAGAGAGGTAGGGGAAACCATCCTTTCTTCCAAACCTTCACCCTTTTAACAGGTATGGAAAAGAGGACATTATAGTGTGAAGTGAAGTGTTAAATAGATGGATGGAGGCTAATCGTTTAGTTCCCACAGCGTTGATCAGACAACAGCATCATGCCATGGAGAGAAGCATGTAAACACTGCCCTCTGCTGGTAGGACAAACCCCTGCTGTGGAACCAATCCGCTGATGAGAGCAAGTAGTAGTAGTTGTGGTAGTAGTAACAGTAGTAGAAGTAGTGGTAGTGGTGGTAGTAGTAGTAGTAGTAGTAGAAGTAGTAGTATTAGTAGCAGTAGTAGTATTAGTAGCAGTAACGTAGTAGTTGTAGTAGTGTTAATAGTAGTAGTAATTATAGTAATAGTAGTAGTAGTAATAGTACTACTAGTAGTAGCCATATTAGTAGTAGCAGCCATAGTAATAGTATTAGTAGTAATAGTGACAGTAGTAGTAGTAGTAATAGTAACAGTAGTAGTAGTAAGTATAGTAATAGTAATAGCAGTAGTAACAGTATTAGTAGTAGTAACGTAGTAGTAGTAATAGTAGTAAGTATAGTAATAGTAGTTGTAATAGTAGTAGGAGCAGTATTAGAAGTAGTACTACTAGTAGTAATAGTAGTAGCAACAGCAGCAGTAGTGGTAGTATTATTAGGAGCAGTAGTAGCAGTAGTATTAGTAGTAGTAAACTAAACAAAAACAAACGCAACATGCAACAATTTTACATAGTTAGTCACTGGTGTAAAGTACTCAAGTAAAAATACTTTAAAGTACCACTTAAGTAGTTTTTGGGGGTATCTGTACTTTAGTTTAGTATTTATATCTCTTACTTTACCACATTCCTAAAGAAAATAATGTACTTTTGACTCCATACATTTCCCCTGACACCCAAAAGTACTTGTTACATTTTAAATATTTAGCAGGCCATTAAAATTGTTCAATTCATGCATTTATCAAGTGAACATCCCTGGTCATCCCTACTACCTCTGATCTGGCGAACCCACTAAACACACATGCTTTGTTTGTAAACTATGTTTGAGTGTGCCCCTGGCTATCAGTAAATTAAAAAAATAAGAAAATTGTGCTGCCTGGTTTGCTTAATATAAGGAATTTGAAATGATTTATACTTTTACTTTTGATACGTAAGTAAATTTAAAACAAAATACTTTTAGACTTTTACTCAAGTAGTATTTTACTGGGTGATTTTCACTTTTACTTAAGTCATATTCTTTTAAGGTATCTTTACTTTTACTCAAGTATGACAATTGGGTACTTTTTCCACCACTGGTTACAGTTCATATAAGGAAATCAGTCATTTGAAATAAATAAATTAGGCCCTAATCTATTGATTTCACATGACTAGGCAGAAACGCAGCCATGGGTGGGCTGGGAGGGCATAAGCCCACTCACTGGGGAGCCAGACCCAGCCAATCAGAATGAGTTCTTCTCCACGAAAGGGCTTTATTACAGACAGAAATACTCCTCAGTTTTATAAGCTGTTCGGGTGGCTGGTCTCAGACCATCCTGCAGGTGAAGAAGCCGGATGTGGAAGTCCTGTTCTGGCGTGGTTACACGTGGTCTGTGGTTATGAGGCCAGTTGGACGTACTTCCAAATTCTCTAAAACGACATTGCAGGTGGCTTATGGTAGAGAAACAAACATTACATTATCTGGCAACAGCTCTGGCGGACATTCCAGCAGTCAGCTTGCCAATTGCACGCTCCCTCAAAACTTGAGACATCTGTGGCTTTGTGTTGTGTGTAAAAACGGAACATTTTAGAGTGGAGTTTTATTGTGCCCAGCACAAGGTGCCCCTGTGTAATGATCATGCTGTTTAATCAGCTTCTTGACATGCCACACCTGTCAGGTGGATGGATTATCTTGACAAAGAAGAAATGTTCACTAACAGGGATGTAAACAAATTTGTGCATAAAATTTGAGCGAAATACGTTTTTTGTGCATATGTAACATTTCTGGGATCTTTTATTTCAGCTCATGAAACAACACTTTACATGTTGCGTTTATATTTTTGTTCAGTATAGTAGTAGTAGTAGTAATAGCAGTAATAGTGCCGGTAGTAGCAGAAGGGGAGTGTTGTGAGAGAGAGAGTACGAGAGAGAAAGAGAGAGAGAATAAACACTAAGAATTTGAGAGAACAGACAGTAGGGACATGATAGAATGTGTGAGTGAGTGCAAGCATGGCAACTGTTGTTGACATGAGACTGGTCTACCCCCAGCCCACCACCCGCCCGCTTCATGATTCCACCCAATTCAAAACCCTGCTGCAGCCCTGTGAATATAAAAGACAAGCAGCACAAACGCACGCACACAGAGAACACAGTCCATGGAGACGGGGCAGTCTGGAGCCTAACGATTCTAAAAAGTTAATTACCACATTCGTCTAGGTCTGTGACTGCGGGGGAGGCAATATCAGAGAGCATGAATAAACATTCTCTAGACTAGCAGCACAGAGACACAGATATTATATCGGTCTTTATTAACATAACAGAAATATCTGCACACATTCAACACTCCAACAGTTTTATAAATTAAACAACTTCAAAGGACTTTGTGCACAGCAAGAGAACAAAGTTAGCGCTCCTCTCTCGGAGGCCTAATGAATGACTCGGCGTGTGCGCCTGTTCATATCTTTCAACTCATTATTTAACTAAAACGACTCACGGATGAGAAGCAAATGTAATCTCTGGGAAATAAACACACACACATACTGCACATACACACACTGTACATATACACACACACACACTGTACATACATACACACACACATACTGTGCAAACACACAAACACACACTGTACATACACACACACACAACACAGGGGAAAGTAATTTTGATCACAACACTTCTGTGTGTTCTTCCAATGCATGAATGGCCTTACTGTAAAGGAAAACAGAAAGGAACACGCTGCACGCTGCTGCTCATGCTCCCAGGTGATTTTATTTATAACAACGTGTCGACCCTTAGGTCTTCATCAGGCATCCATATCCCAGGTGGGGGTGGAAGGTCCTGTATATAGGGGCAGTACTCAGTGACATCACTTCCTGAAACAGGAGGTAAAAATATATAACATAGGTTCACAATAATAACATTCAATGTATCAAAATATATGATCATACTGTGCACAAGGAATGTGATCAATATTTACAGTGATATATATATACACAATATTCAGTTAGGATGTCACTGAGTACTGCCCCTATATAGAGGACCTTCCACCCCCACCTGGGATATGGATGCCTGATGAAGACCTAAGGGTCGACACGTTGTTATAAATAAAATCACCTGGGAGCATGAGCAGCAGCGTGCAGCATTTTCCACGTGTTCACCTACAACTCCAACCCCCTTCGGAAAGTACCTGGATGTGCGTATGTTCTTCAGATTTCTTACAGTTAAGGACTTATATCCTATACACACACATACAGTTGAAGTCGGAAGTTTACATACACTTATGTAGTTTTTCAACCACTCCACAAATTTCTTGTTAACAAATTATAGTTTTGGCAAGTCGGTTAGGACATCTACTTTGTGCATGAGACAAGTAATTTTCCAACAATTGTTTACAGACAGATTATTTCACTTATAATCCACTGTATCACAATTCCAGTGGGTCAGAAGCTTACAAACACTAAGTTGACAGTGCCTTTAAACAGCTTGGAAAATTCCAGAAAATGATGTCATGGCTTTAGAAGCTTCTGATAGGCTAATCGACATCATTTGAATCAATTGGAGGTGTATAGATCTCCACAAGTCTGGTTCATCCTTGGGAGCAATTTCCAAACGCCTGAACGTACCACGTTCATCTGTACAAACAATAGTACGCAAGTATAAACACCATGGGACCACGCAGTCTTCATACCGCTCAGAAAGGAGATGTGTTCTGTCTCCTAGAGATTAACGTACTTTGGTGCGAAAAGTGCAAATCAATCCCAGAACAACAGCAAAGGACCTTGTGAAGATGCTGGAGGAAACAGGTACAAAAGTATCTATATCCACAGTAAAACGAGTCCTATATTGAAAGGCCGCTCAGCAAGGAAGAAGCCACGGCTCCAAAACCGCCATTAAAAAGCCAGACTACGATTTGCAACTGAACATGGGGACAAAGATCGTACTTTTTAGAGAAATGTCCTCTGGTCTGATGAAACAAAAATAGAACTGTTTGGCCATAATGACCATCGATATATTTGGAGGAAAAAGGGGGGTGCTTGCAAGCCGAAGAACACCATCCCAACTGTGAAGCACGGGGGTGGCAGCATCATGTTGTGGGGGGTGCTTTGCTGCAGGAGGGACTGGTGCACTTCACAAAATAGATGGCATCATGAGGAAAGAAAATTATGTGGATGTATTGAAGCAACATCTCAAGACATCAGTCAGGAAGTTAAAGCTTGGTCGCAAATGGGTCTTCCAAATGGACAATGACCCCAGGCATACTTCCAAAGTTGTGGCAAAATGGTTTAAGGACAACAAAGTCAAATTATTGGAGTGGCCGTCACAAAGCCCTGACCTCAATCCTATTGAAAATTTGTGGGCAGAACTGAAAGACTGTGTGTGAGCAAGGAGGCCTACAAACCTGACTCCAGCTCTGTCAGGAGGAACGGGCCAAAATTCACCTAACTTATTGTGAGAAGCTTGTGGAAGGCTACCCGAAACGTTTGACCCTATTTAAACAATTTAAAGGCAATGCTACCAAATACTAATTGAGTGTATGTAAACTTCTGACCCACTGGGAATGTGATGAAAGAAATAAAAGCTGAAAGAAATCCTTCTCTCTACTATTATTCTGACATTTCACATTCTTAAAATAAAGTGGTTATCCTAACTGAACTAAAAATAAAGTGGTTATCCTAACTGAACTAAAACAGGGAATTTTTTCTAGGATTAAATGTCAGTAATTGTGAAAAACTGAGTTTAAATGTATTTGGCTAAGGTGTATGTGAACTTCAACTGTACATACATATATAGTTATGTTTTTTTTATGTATCACTGAAAGATTTATTAGAGATCCCTGGTGGGCGCAGCAAACAGTGAGCGAACACGATCAACCTGCCCCTCCCTCCTGCCCCTGCCCCTCCACCTTCCAAACTCTTGAAGGGATAAAATCCCAAAGTATTTTTTACCCTACTAACTAACACACACTTACAGCATCCTAACATGGCTGGATTACTGCAGAGTTCCCAGTCAATTAGTTCAACAGTGAGTAGTGTAGTGGACCAGTAGAGATCCTACAGTGAGTAGGACAGGGCTAGTGGTCCTTACCTTTGGTGGCCCCTGCTGCCCCCAGGTGGTAGATGGCCCCCAGGATGAGCCACAGAGCCCTCTGTTCCTCCACTGAGATGCCCAGCACCTTCATGGCTGCCTGCAGCTTGGTGAACTGCTGAGATGACTTCTGTTTGTCCTCCGGCTACAAGGAGGGAGGGATGGAGGGGAGGTAAAGGAGATGAGGGACACAGTTAAGACAGTTTTACAGTTGTCCTACACAAAATTCAGAAAAGGACATATAATACACATAATAATAAGAGCATAATAACAGCATTTTACTTTAGACTGAGGCACAATTCCAAAGGCGCTGTTCTCTGCAAAGTGGTTAAAGTGCAGCTCCGTTCTGAGAGGAAACAGGTTGAAATCACAGTAAATAGCTAGTTTACACCACAAGTTTAACATGAGAACAGTGTTATATACACAAGACCAAGCTTCTGCAATCTACTGTAACCACCCACTTCAATTCAATCCCAATTGAGAGGTGGTAGAGGGCTCACCTGAGTGCGCTGTCAGCTCCGGACATCATGTAGTAGAAGACGTTGAAGGTGGACTCAGACTCCGGCCGTTTGGTCACTCTCAGCTTCTCAAGCAGCATGGTCTTAAGTACAGGAAGAGGATGTGTGAGTAAATATGTGAGTGTGCGTATGTCAGTGTCTATGACCGTGTGTGTGCGTGACACTGCCTACCTGTATGGATGCGGAGGCCACCTGGCCAGCCTGGTCGGAAGTCCAGAGAGACAATCTGAGAGAAGCGGCTGGCGTTGGTGTTCATGGAGGTGGAGCTGTTCCCAAACGCTTCCAGGATGGTGTATACTGCCTGCCACTTCTCCCCTGCAGGGATGGAGGGAGAGAGGGTGGGAGGGAGGGAGGGAGGAAGGAAGGAAGTGGGAACAGCGAGGGGGACAGAGGACTGTTAGAGAACAGCTTTATTTATTTAAAATATAATGTCAGTGTTTTGGCATTTCACAATCAATACTGTTCTATTTGTGAGGGGATTATACTACCATGTTGTGACTTACTTTGATAATCATGTTATGTCATGTCAGTTAGGCTTTGTCAATTGTTACCTTAGTGGAGCTCCTTTCCCTTTTTTGATATCAAGATGAGCAGGAATGCCTCATTACTCAAAGAGTAGGGCTACCAGTCAGACTCACTTAACCCTAATTGCTCCTGTAAGTCGCTCTGGATAAGAGCTTCTGCTAAATGACTCAAATGTAAATGTAGGTATGTGAAACTTATGTTGACACCCCTTCAAATTCGTGGATTTGGCTATTTCAGCCACCCGTTGATGACAGGTGTATAAAACCGACCACACAGCCATGCAATCTCCATAGACAAACATTGGCAGTAGAATGGCCCGTACTGAATAAAACTTAATTGACTTTCAACATGGCACTGTCATAGGATGCCACCTTTCCAACAAGTCAGTTCAGAAAATGTCTGCACTGCTAGCGCTGCCCCAGTGAACCGTAAGTGCTGTTATTTGGAAGTGGAAAGGTCTAGGAGCAACAACGGCTCAGCTGCGAAGTTATAGGCCACACAGCTCACAGAACAGGACCGAGTGCTGAAGCGTGTACCACGTAAAAATTGGCTTTCCTCCGTTGCAACACTCACGACTGAGTTCCAAACTGCCTCTGGAAGAAATGTCAGCACAATAACTGTTTGTCGGGAGCTTAATGAAATAGGTTTCCAAGGCCGAGCAGCTGCACACAAGCCTAAGATCCCCATGCACAATGCCAATCGCCGGCTGAAGTGGTATAAAGCTCGTCACCATTGGACTATGGAGCAGTAGAAACGCGTTCTCTGGAGTGATGAATCACGGTTCACCATCTGGCAGTCCGACGGACGAATCTGGATTTGGAGGATGCCAGGAGAACACTACCTGTCCGAATGCATAATGCCAACTGTAAAGTTTGGTGGAGAAGGGTTAATGGTCTTTAGTTCCAGTGAAGGGAAATCTTAACGCTACATCCCCCATCAGTGGGATGGCGCCGAGAAAGATGGTCGCCTCGCTTCGCGTACTTAGGAAACTATGCAGTATTTAGTTTTTTTATGTATTATTTCTTACACTGTTACCCCAGGAAATCTTAAGTTTTATTACATACAGCCGGGAAGAACTATTGGATATAAGAGCAACATCAACTTACCAACATTACGACCAGGAATACGACTTTCCCGAAGCGGATCCTCTGTTTGGACCACCACCCAGGACAATGGATCGGATCCCAGTAGGCGACCCAAAACAATTGTGCAGCAGAAGGGGCAGACGGAGCAGTCTTCTGGTCAGGCTCTGTAGACGTGCACATCGCCCACCGCTCCCGAGTATACTACTCGCCAATGTCCAGTCTCTTGACAACAAGGTAGACGAAAATCGAGAAAGGGTTGCCTTCCAGAGAGACATCAGAGATTGTAACATTCTCTGTTTCACGGAAACATGGCTCACTCGGGGTACGTTATCAGAGTCGGTACAGCCACCCGATTTCTTCACGCATCGCGCCGACAGAAACAAACATCTCTCTGGGTGTATGTCTTATGATTAACGAGTCGTGGTGTGATCATAACAACATACAGGAACTCAAGTCCTTTTGTTCACCTGACCTAGAATTCCTTACAATCAAATGCCAACCACATTATCTACCAAGAGAATTCTATTCGATTATAATCACATCCGTGTATATCCCCCAAGCAGACACCTCGACGGCCCTGAAAGAACTTCATTCGACTCTATGTAAACTGGAAACCACATATCCTGAGGCTGCATTTATTGTAGCTGGGGATTTTAACAAGGCTAATCTGAAAACAAGGCTCCCTAAATTTTATCAGCTTATCGAATGCGCAACCCGGGTTGGCAAAATTCTGGATCATTGCTATTCTAACTTCCGCGACGCATACAAAGCCCTCCCTCGCCCTCCATTTTGTTGCTCCCAGCCTATAGACAGAAACTAAAACAGGAAAAGCCGATGCTCAGGCCTGTTCAACGCTGGTCCGATCAATCTGATTCCACGCTTCAAGATTGCTTTGATCATGTGGACTGGGATATGTTCCGGATAGCATCAGACAACAACATTGACGTATACGCTGATTCGGCGACCAGAAAGATGACCGAATACAAACAGTGTAGCTATTCCCTCCGCAAGGCAATCAAACAAGCTAAGCGTCAGTATAGAGCCAAAGTAGAGTCGCAATTCAACGGTTCAGACACGAGACGTATGTGGCAGGGTCTATAGTCAATCACAGATTACAAAAAGAAAACCAGCCCCATCGTGGACACCGATGTCTTGCTCCCAGACAAGCTAAACAACTTCTTTGCTCGCTTTGAAGACAATATAGTGCCACTGACACGGCCCGCTACCAAAACCTGCGGGCTCTCCTTCACCGCAGCCAACGTGAGTAAAACATTTAAACGTGTTAACCCTCCCCACGCAGGGCTGCCGGCCCAGACGGCATCCCTAGCCTTGTCCTCAGAGCATACGCAGACCAGCTGGCTGGTGTGTTTATGGAAATATTCAATCAATCCCTATCACAGTCTGCTGTTCCCACATGCTTCAAGAGGGCCACCATTGTTCCTGTTCCCAAGAAAGCTAAGGTAACTGAGCTAAACGACTATCCGTCGTCATGAAGTGCTTTCAGAGACTAGTCAAGGATCACATCACCTCCACCCTACCTGACACCCTAGACCCACTCCAATTTGCTTACCGCCCCAATAGGTCCACAGACGACGCAATCGCAATCACACTGCACACTGCCCTAACCCATCTGGACAAGAAGAATACCTATGTAAGAATGCTGTTCATCGATTACAGCTCAGCATTTAACAGCATAGTACCCTCGAAACTCGTCATTAAGCTTGAGACCCTGGGTCTCGACCCCGCCCTGTGCAACTGGGTTCTGGACTTTCTGACGGGCTGCCCCCAGGTGGTGAGGGTAGGAAACAACATTTCCACCCCGCTGATCCTCAACACTGGGGCCCCACAAGGGTGCGTTCTCAGCCCTCTCCTGTACTCCCTGTTCACCCATGACTGCGTGGCCATGCACTCCTCCAACTCAATCATCAAGTTTACAGTGGTAGGCTTGATTACCAACAACGACGAGACGGCCTACAGGGAGGAGGTGAGGGCCCTCGTAGTGGAGAACGTGGAAAGTTTTAAGTTCTTCGGCGTACACATCACAAACAAACTTAAATGGTCCACCCACACAGACAGCGTGGTGAAGACAGCGCCTCTTCAACCTCAGGAGGCAGAAGAAATTCGGCTTGTCACCAAAAACACACACAAACTTTTACAGATGCACATCCGAGAGCATCCTGTCGGGCTGTATAACCGCCTGGTACGGCAATCTGCTCCGCCCACAACCGTAAGGCTCTCCAGAGGGTAGTGAGGTCTGCACAACGCATCACAGGGGGCAAACTACCTGCCCTCCAGGACACCTACACCACCCGATGTCACAGGAAGGCCAAAAAGATCATCAAGGACAACAACCACCCGAGCCACTGCCTGTTCACCCCGCTATCATCCAGAAGGCGAGGTCAGTACAGGTGCATCAAAGCTGGGACGAAGAGAGACTGAAAAACAGCTTCTATCTCAAGGCCATCAGACTGTTAAACAGCCATCACTAACATTGAGTGGCTGCTGCCAAAATACTGACTCAAATCTCTAGCCACTTTAATAATAAAAAATTGGATGTAATAAATGTATCACTAGACACTTTAAACAATACCACTTTATATAATGTTTACATACCCTACATTACTCATCTCATATGTATATACTGTACTCTATACCATCTACTGCATCTTGCCTATGCCGTTCGGCCATCGCTCATCCATATATTTACATGTACATATTCGTATTCATTCCTTTACTTGTTAGATATTAATGCACGGTCGGAACTAGAAGCACAAGCATTTCGCTACACTCGCATTAACATCTGCTAACCATGTGTATGTGACCAATAACATTTGATTTGATTACTATGACATTGTAGACGATTCTGTGCTTACAACTTTGTGGCAACAGTTTGGGGAAGGCCCTTTCCTGTTTCAGCATGACAATGCCCACGTGCACAAAGCGAGATCCATACATAATGGATGGTCGAGATCGGTGTGGAAGAACTTGACTGGACTGCACAGAGCCCTGACCTCAACCCCAACGAACACCTTTGGGATGAATTGGAACACTGACTGCGAGCCAGGCTTAATCGCCCAACATCAGCGCCCGTCCTCACTAATGCTCTTATGGCTGAATGGAAGCAAGTCCCCGCAGCAATGTTCCAACATCTAGTGGAAAGCCTTCCCAGAATAGTGGAGGCTGTTATAGCAGCAAAGGGGGGGACCAACTCCATATTAATGCCCATGATTTTGAAATGAGATGTTGAAACGAACAGGTGTCCACATACAATGTAGTGTATATAGCCTAATGCATCTTCCATAGCAGCTACCCTGTTTAACAGTCTAGTCTAGTAGTGGCTGGTGTCTGGATTATGGAGCTCTCATTAGCCCCTTACAGCTAACCAGGAGAAGCTGAGGAGTTTTGATAAGCTTTGCTAATTATCCCCCAGCTCCACAGGGCATCATTAGGGGATCCCCTCATCCATCACACACACACACATGCACACACACACGTATGCACAGGAGTACATACTCACACGAACACACACACACCTGCGCACACATACACAAATGCACAGGAGCACATACTCACACGAACACACACACACACACCTGGAATACTGAGCCAACCACAACCGATCTTCAAATCAAAGTTTCGAAGCCAGCTTCCATCAAGCAGCCCCTCCCTCCTCCTACTCTCCCAAATTTGTCATCAACACCCCTACACTCTCCCCCATGCCTACCTCTCTGGCTGGCTGGCTGGCTGGCATGTTGAAACTGCTCTTTATCTTACCCTACTAACTAACACCTACTGCACCTGGCTGGATTTCTGCTGAGTTCTTAGTCAATTAGCTGACACTGATCTAAATCAGTAACAACTCAGTGAATGTCCTCCTGTGTACAAACACATGCATATTATTTGCTTAATTAGCTATTAGGCTATTAGCACAAATTACCTATAGAGTAATTAAGAGAATTTAAGTCACCATGGTCATTAGGTAACACTTAAGTAATCAAGCCACCATCTCGAAGGTGAATATAACAGTCCTTCAACATGCTTTACATTTCATTTAATGACAAAAATCCCTGAATACTAGCTTTACTGCTTGGGCGAAAAGGAGTCCAGGACCAGTCCAAAAAGAGAGCGGTTAACTCATCATAGACGAGGACTCTCTCACCAGAGAAGATCTTTCCGGTGCTGCCAGCGATGGAGACCAGGTACTGGACCAGGTGTTGACAGTTGGTGGTCTTGCCGCTGCCGCTCTTCCCCAGGAGCACGATGGACTGGTCCTGTCGCGTGGTCAACAGGTTCCTGTAGGCCGACTGGGCCACCGCGTAGACGTGAGGTGCTGTGTCCTCTCGCCTGCACCCCTTAAACATGTGCATCACCTGATGGGACCGAGGAGAGGGAAAGCGAGAGAGAGAAGAGATTGGGGAGAGAGAGGTGCACAACAGTGACTCCTGTACGGAGCTCAGTGGGGCTTTGTGTGTGTATGTACGTGCGTCCTTAAAATTGCCACATTCCCAGCTAAGCACCCTGTCTGTAAGGTCTAATAGGTAGTCGTTTTGTTATGAGTGATGAGACTTTAGTAGATATTACAACCTACAGGCTTCCTCAATACTCTAACCTCTAAATCTCATTAGGATAATTGGATTTCATTGTGATGTTGTGGACCTCTGAAGACTTCCTCTCTCCTGTTTTAATTCATCCATCCTCCTCTCCCTAACAGGAAATACTATGACATAATAGCAAGGAAATGCACAAAAAATAATAGCATTAAGTAGCATGCATGAAACCATTCTAACAGAGAATAAACCAGAATCATGTCAGTGGAGTGGTACAGATATGTTCTCAAAGGTCATGAAATGTGCGTTTGTCGGTATGCGCGTGTGTGTGTGTGTGTGTGTATGTCGGTGTGAAGATATGCATCTGCTGTGTGTGTCCTCTCTCCTCACCTTCTCTGAGTACATGGAGGGAGCGCTGAGGGGATTGATGATGACCATGTTGGGCCCGGCGTGTGTGTGGATGAGGTTTCCCCCGTAGCGCTGCCGCAGGGAGTGCATCACACTGGACTCATTGAGGTACTGCAGCGAGGCCAGGTCCTCAGAGCGGTCAAACGATGGGGGATTTGCCTGGAACAGGAGCAAAGGTGAACGATTAATGACTGAGGAGTGTTGTAATACTAGAGCTTTATTAAAGGTACACTCAGCAATATGAAAACATCATACATACTGGGACTCTGGTTGTCTGAAGTGAGACTGCTTACAGAAATGACCAACAACAGAATTCAAATCTGCCAAGATTACCACCATGCCTTTTGATAAGTTTCTCCAGGTTGCCTACACCTATTTTGTCTTTTCAGATTGATCTAAACAAAGAGCACTCTATAGGGGTAGAGGCTAGGGGTCCATTTGAGACTGGCAATCTGACTGGTAATGTCTTGAGTTTCACTGAGGAGTAAAGGAGCAGTATTTAGAGAAGTCGAGCAGCGATTTAGTATGCCACACCGTGACTTGCCACCAGGAACCTAATGCCAAGTCTTTGATGCAATTAAAACAGATGTCTCCCTCCAACCAGGTCCAAGTTTGCACTTCCTTAATCAAACAGATGCAAATGTATGATTAGATGGTGACCTTGACACTTTGAAAACACTGACTGTTCAAAGTCACTATTTTTATCAGTTCACCCTACGAGAGTTAAATGACTGTCTATAACACCAGGTGGGGAGTTCTTATTTTTCTCCTGATAGCAGAGCAGACATCCTCTAGTCAAGGTCTTGGAGACAGCATGTTGTGAATGATGGGAGTTTTTTTATGCTTTGTGCCAAAACAGTTTTTAAAGCTCCTGTCACTGATCTCTCTGTGATTCGGGCCTGGTGCCATGACTGTGTGAGTCACCTGATCGAGGCCTGCCAAACTCACACCTTTTCCCCTCTAACCTGTCCCCCTCTCCACAGACGTCCCACAATCCCCTGTGCATGGGCTGACCATCTGTGACTGCTACACACTCCAGACGGGCTGACTGACGAGTGCAAAGACCCCCTCCCTCCTTCTTGGATCTATCCCCTACATGCACCCCATTGAAGGTGTAGTCCCCCCCCCACCTTCTCCACGTCATCCTCATCTACGTCCAGTATTGTCCCGTCATGTTCCAGTTTGATCTTCACCTTCCCCTCTGGCAGAGAGCCCGCCTCAGTCTTCAGCAGTGTTGCTATGGGGACACACACACACAAATACACACACACAAATAACTTATTGGGATATAACTTATTGGTTGGAGTGTGCACAGACATAGTTTCAGGAAAAAACAATAACCCATAGTTTAAAAGCAATGGTATAAATTAGCAGGGCCAGAGCTCTGCATCCCTCCTGGTCCAACTTACCCAGGGAGAAGCCATCCTTGTGAACCAGCCAGACCTTCTCTGAGCCGTACCATGCCTGCTCTGTGGCTATCTGCTCCTCTGTCTTCACCTGGTAGAGATGGTGGAGAAGACCACAGTCACACACAGCAAAACAATGACCTTAGGCCAGGTCAGCTTTTACTGGGCCTTTCTGTGGCTGCAGTAGATACCACTCAGCAGTTTTCAACCACAGAGAGGCTTTAGACTTGCTCCCTACAAACACACCTGTTCACATCAATAACATTCACTCACGTGTGTTTAAAGTAGCTGGTTGAGAGCTTATATCATTTTACACAATTATGTCCAGTAGCATTGGAGATAATGGGCTGACAGTGGGCATGCAGTGGACTTGCTAATAGCACGTGTTGTAATGAAAGGCAGGGCGCTGGAGAGGCCGGTGGATCAGGCAGAGATAAAAACACAGTTTAGAGTCCCAGATCATAGAGAGACATTTCTCCAGCTCAGCTCTGCGTGTCGCCTAGAAACTCTGTGTTACCATGCTTGACCTCCCCAAAGCCTCTCACACTCCACTTGACATGCTCCTTCCGGCTGTGTGTGTGTATGTGAGAGTGAGACAGAGAGTGAGAGAGAGTGAGAGAGAGAGAGAGAGAGAGAGAGAGAGAGAGCAGGAGGCAGTGACATCTGACAAAGAACATTAATTATCAGTGAACCGAATCTGGTCAAAGACACTGCTGGATGCACATCACTGTCACACACAGCATGGTGGGTGAGAGGTGGGAAGAGTATGAGTGGAATAAATACACTATCCACACAGCACAGCAACACAACACACAATGGATGCTAGGGACTGAGGAAGACATTATAAAGTAAAACATAAACACAGGGAATAAAAACATATGAAATTCACATGGTGTGAAATGTAGGCCTATTGAACTTATTTCTAACAATGTATAATCAGCCACAATCAGGTGATGTTTTTTGCAGCGTCTGTCTCTTTGCCTCCTAAATAGAAAACTGACGTCATGCAATGACATCTACACGAGACAAAATGTGATGATATGATTGATATGACAACCACGAATCTTAAGTGCCATCGAAAAAACTTCATTTTGTGTTGATTTCCCCCCGAAATGTTTCTAATTAAGTGAAAGATGGCCAAAGGAGTGCGGGTGGCTTGGCTGTGCGTGAATACTATGCAGATGTGTTTGGTGGGGGGAAAAGGTGGGGGGGTGACACTGCAATGGATCACAACACACAGAGTACACAGCACTCCAGGGGTCGGTGGTGGGAGTGGTGGGAGGTGGAGGGGGTGAATTACACACAGGCACAGCAAAGGCCAGACCTTGGGTTGTTGGGCAGCGGCGTGAGACGCCTGAAGGATGGCCACAGGGTCCTCGTCCACCTGTCCCTGGAGGACGGCATGCGTGAGAGGAGGAAAAGGGGTCAAAGGTCATAGTTAGAGAGTAGCTACAGTGGAAAGATGGGTAGCAATCCACCAAACAACACAAAACATTAAGCATATCCAGTATGTCATCATCCTTCATCATCTGCTGGGGGACAGAGCGAGTAATGCATAGTGGTGATCCAGGTGGAGAGATATCCCCACAGACTTTTCACTTATGGTCTGAATGAACACGGCTTGAGCCAAAGACCAGGCTTGTTGGCTATTACCTACTGTTCATCTGGTCCAAATGAAATAGTAACTAATCCTTCATTATTCTCAAACGTTTTGTTTCGAGTTTTGAGACATACATTGAAAACATTATCAGACATCATCAAACCAGTGTTTTACCATTTGAAGTAAGGAGCACATTATGTAAGTCATCAGGGTTAAGACCAGGGAGGAAAGTGGAGAAAAAACTGGGGGATGGCAAAGAACGAGGAGAGGTCAGGCTCTATGTCTGTGAGATGAGCTAATCATGTCATAAAGGGGAGACAGAGAGAGAGCAACGAGACAGGAACACCTGACAGTCATAAATCACATACAGACGCGATAACCCCCCCACCCACTGCCATTCACTCACACAGCAACTGGACACCACAATGGGAAAACAAACATGCGGCCATCCATTCCACTGCCATGCTATTGACAAAACAAAAACTGCACATTGAAGTCCTTTGTCTGGGTTGGTTTGTCAGTTTCCATGCAGGTCAAGATCTGTTTGATTTCCCTTGAGGCATCTAGACACTATCACTGTTTAATACCATCTGTGTTCCAAAAACAGGAAGGGCAAGCAAGGACTGTACCAGGTAATATCAGGGACAAATATCAGAGAGTTTGGGGTCTGAAACAAATGAGGAGGAGCAAACACCAAGCACCATTCCAGATGAACCTTACAGACAGGCAGGGTGAGAGAGGGGGAAGTCAGATGAGGAATCTAGGCTTACACTCCAACACGCCACACGAACACACACTCCAACCAGGCCGCCAGAGGGGACGCCTGGGGGCCACACTACCTGAGGGGGGGTTGGGGCTGGGGCCGGAGAAAGGAGCGGAGCTGAGGCACGAACCACCGGCTCCAACTAGACATTCAACCGCCACAGAAAGATGCAGCCAAGCACCAATTAGAAAGAGAGAGGGAGGGAGACAAAGATAATGTTTTACAGGTGACAAAACAAGAATGGAAAAAGAAAGCAGCATACACAGAAAATGTGTTCAATGAATAGTGAACATGAGAATGTAGTAACCCAGTCATGCTTGGATATGGTTGCCTGACTAATTGAATTCTTCCGCTCCTCTATGTCCGATACATGTTGTAAAAAAAAAACTAATTTCTAACTAATCAGGCTCTGGCCCAATCCATCAGTTTCTGTGTTTGCGTTCTAGAACTCGTCGGGGAGGTTCCAATTATAAAGATTCATTGTGAAAAAAAAACTAACGTCCGTGGGCGTGGCGTAGCATTTGGCTGGAGCAAGGCGTTTGGGTAGCCCAAATGAATAAATCTGTACTTTTAATTAAATGTGCCAAAAAATAAAATGACTATTAGCGATCAACATAAAGACTGAACATCCAGTGAAGAACAGAAAGAGAGAAGGAGAGATAAAGAGCATGATGGGTTATTCATGAAAAATAAATAAGCACCTCTAAAATGCATTTATGGAATGTTAATGTGTCCTGTTAAAATGAATGAAGGAAAGAAAGTAAAGATTAAACAAGTGAAAGACATGAGAAGAGAAGCATGAATCTAGGCAGTCCAGAGGGAGTGGAAATAATAGAGAAATGGAGAGCGAGAGAAAGAGAGAGAGCGGGAGAGTGAGAACAAGGAGACAAGGAGGGAAGGTGGGTCTTTACAGGCGCAGTGAAGATCCTCTCCAGGCGTCTCTGAGCCTCTTCAGTGGGACTGAGCGGCGCCTCCTGGAGGTCAGATCACCAACAGGTTGAGCTCTGAAACTACTAGGCTATCAAAGCGCACTATTCTAGCGGACCACATTCAACACTCAACACTGCCTCATAGACAACAGAAATGTGTACTTTTATTTCATGCTATAATATGTTAGCTAGATGTCGTGCCAATCCTGAACTCACACACACTTGGTTACAATACCTCATGTCCACAGCATAGCAACAGTGACCTGTGTGAATGCTGTGGGGCACACCAACACACACACCTTTTGGGTTATGGTTGGAGTAGTCTTTGATGAAACGGTTGATGAATTGTTCTGCGGTGAAGCCTTCTCAATGGGAACAGAGGACACGGGAGAGGCTGCCAAAGCTTTCACCTTCAAAATGATACACACAGATACATCCACGCGCACAAGCACACCGTAAGAAATGTACACACACATACAAGTAGTCCATAAGATAAAGAAATGATACAACCATGCTGAACAAACTGACAACAAGCCATGCTCTAGACGTCCAGAGTCTAGCTAGGGTAGTGAGCAAATCAACAGTCGACTTGGATGTGAAATCATTCAGATCTCAATGCACAGGGCGAAGCCAAGCAAAACTAGAACTAGCTTGGATAACAATACACAAGCAAACTTTAGCCTTAGACAACTATAGCAAATTCAGATAGCCACTGTAGCGGTCAAAGCCAGCCTGTGGTCAGCTAGCCAAGTAAACAAAGACCCTGAGAGGCCCGTAATTGCCAAAACTCAGCGAGAATCCAGCAAAAAGACCAAAGCTTTTCAACATATCTGGCACCTGCAAAATGGATAGATAGTTCTCTTATCCCAAAGCCTGCCAAAGTGGCTGCAGCGCAGCTTTGAACTTCTTTCCCAGAAAGACAATGTCACTATCGGTAATTAGCTCTGCGGGTCTCCCTGGACTCCAGGCCACAGCGACAGAACATTCCACCCCGATATGCTTTTTCCTCCTTTGGAAACCCCCCCCACAGGCTAACCTCAATAAACAATGTTTCCAAGCTGCAGATGACAGCAGGGTCTCTTGGGTTGAGGCTGGGGGAAAAAGAGCTACTGAACTTGTTGTTTGTTTTGGTGGAAGCTGATTCAGCAGCCATGGCGTCTCAGAGGAGAGAGATGTGAGGAAGGAAAGCTGTGTGAGACAGGCTCCATCCCCCATGAGAAACTCAGAGAGAGATGGAGCTGGTATCAGAGCATCGAACACAACAAAAGCTTCAGCCCCATGAGACTGCACCCTTTAACAGACTGAGAAATAAACTGACTTTGTGCAGATGAGAACGTTCTGGAGAAACAAATGACTTCAATAGGGAGTTGAGAGCAATTTGGCAGGCTGGGCCCATCATAGCACCAAAATGTAGCCTAAACTCTGCTAACAAGTGGAAAACTCAACAAGATAAGTGAAGTTAGTTAAAATAACACCCCACACACACACAAACATGACTGGAGTTATCAAGGATATGCAAAAAGTGCTGTTTGTGCATTAGCGATTAACATCCGTTTTTTTACACAGCGGTCTCAAAAGTGGTCCATGCAGTGTGGACAGTAGGCCTACCTCAGGCTTCTTCGCGGTTGGCTGTCTGGGGGGCGGGATGAACGCCGGTGGTGGAGAGAGGGTACTCGCCTTGGGAGTGATGAAGGCAGAAGGAGGGGAGAGAGGCGAGGACTTGGGAGGGTTAGGGTAGAGAGACAAGGTTTTGGGGTCTGGGACGAACCCTGCAGCGGAAGTACTGCAGGAGGACTTGGAGGTGGGAACGGATGCTGAAGGGGGAGTGACAGGGGAGGATTTATAAGAGGGGACAAAACCAGCAGATGGGGAAAGGGGTGTATATTTTGGGGCTGGTATGAACCCGGCAGGTGAGGACATATGGGTCGATTTTAGTGGTGGGACGAAGCATGATGGGGGAATGGCTGGAGAGGATTTGGGGGCTGCAGTGGAAACTGAAGGAGTAACAGCAGTGTATTTTGGGGCTGGTGCAAACCCTGCTGGAGGGGAAAGAGGGGCTGATTTTGGTGCTGGTACAAACCCATTTGGTGGGCAAAGGGAGGCTGATTTTGGTGGTGGGATGAAACCTGCGGGAGGGGAGAGCGAGGAATGCTTTGAGGCAGGGATGAAGCCTGCGGGTGCAGACTTGGAGGGAATCGAGGTCAAATTAGAAGCAGTAGGAGGAACTTTGGCAGGTGCAGCCAACACGGGAGTCTTATCCTCCGGTTTTGAAAACGGGCCGACTTTAGGGCTAGATTTAATATCAACCAACTTTGGACTTTCTTTTTCCTCTCTTTTCACAACTTCCTCTTGTTTTTTTTCAGGTGGCTCATCTTTGCGTGTGCGTGGGCGATCCCTGGTCCTCCCGCGGACCATGAGGCTGGCCAGCCCAGATGATATATCGTCCTTCTCTGTCTTGATGGTGTCGTGCTTGAAAGAGAACAGTGGAACCTTTGGGACCTTGAGCACAGATTTTGGCGCTTGCGATGGCACCAATTTAGGAGGTTCAGGGGCAGGTTTGTTAGGCTCAGGAGCTGGAGCATCCTCCTCTTCTGCAGGTAGTACCTTCCTCACCACTCGACGTACCACCTTCACTACCTTCTTGCGGGTAAGGCTCTGATCATCGTTGTCCAGGTCTGGCTGGTTGGCACTGCCGTTGGCAGAGCTTCCATTGACGGCACTTCCGTTAACGGATCCGTTGGGCTTGCTGTTCCCGTTCAGCACAGGCTCAGGGCTAATCATGGAAGGTATGTGTGGGTCAGGGCTCCTGAAGCGTTGTGCTGGCGTCTGGATCGGAGGCACTGGACTTTTGAAGCGTTCAGGGACCTTTACGGCCCTGCGTACCCTGGGTGGTGAGGGACTCCTGACCCTGACCCCGGGTGATGTCTTGGCCAGCTCAGGGCTTTTGGTGCGGAGTAGGCCCCTGCCAGGCTCCAGACTGGGCACGGACTGGGAGCGGACACTCATACTGCCACTGTCGCTGTCTGACTACTCACACAGCAGGGAGGGAAAGAGCAGAGCAGCAAGACACATGAGGAGAAACCAGAACAGACTTAAAGTAAACTCACGCAGTTCAGCTTAAAGCCTTTGCAAACAATTTGGTTACTCAACCAAAAACATAATCTGAGCAGCCCTGTGTTTGTCTGGATCGTCTGATAGTGTATGTATGGTTGACCAAAGGGATCACAGGTCCTAAGCATTAGCAGGATTGTGGCTACTGTGCTTGTTTGCTCTCCTGGACAGGCGTGCTGTTATGCTCACCCAACTGCCACATGCCTGCCCAGGTCCTGAAATAGAACAGGGTGGGTTGATATGAAAGGTGGTGGGTGGAGGTTTCAGACTGAGATAGCAGAGGTGTCTATGGGTGCTGACTTGGCCCCCTCTCTGCACTAGAGCACCTCGCTTCTAATGAAATATCTAATGACACACACACACCTTCGCTCAGCTTCAAGCAAATCCTGCTATATCACTCAAACACACACACCTGTGCAGAATCCTTCTCCCAGCTGAATATCACACACTAACACTGTCCTTCCTAACCTCACTCCCAACACTAACTGAGCATCGTGCCAATGACACACATTCCAATCTCTCCCCTAGTATTTTACACGTGAATATCCCTGCCTTCCTACAGACCTTGTTATAACCCAACACATTACACTGCGCTCCACAGACAGAGCCAACCTCCACCTAAGAGGCTAACCAACACTTATGAAGGAAAGTAACACTTGAATGCAATAATAACCTGCTTTATTGTTTCATCTTCCCCTCCTCCCTGCTCCAGTCGCTACAGTACCTGACATGGCTCCATGGCTCCCAGGGGGGATCAAGGCCTGGTTCCCTGTTGGTTCTCTACTGTTCTTCTGTCGCTCTCCCTGTCTACACCACTGCAGAGTAAGTGTTAAAGACACACCGTCCTCTTTCGCCCATGAACACTGCCTGGTTCAGCACATCGGTCTCCCTACAGTACCCTGCAAGGGAACACTGCCTGGTTCAGCACATCGGTCTCCCTACAGTACCCTGCGAGGGAACACTGCCTGGCTCAGCACATCAGTCTCCCTACAGTACCCGGCGAGGGAACACTGCCTGGCTCAGCACATCAGTCTCCATACAGTACCCGGCGAGGGAACACTGCCTGGCTCAGCACATCAGTCTCCATACAGTACCCGGCGAGGGAACACTGCCTGGCTCAGCACATCAGTCTCCCTACAGTACCCGGCGAGGGAACACTGCCTGGCTCAGCACATCAGTCTCCCTACAGTACCCGGCGAGGGAACACTACCTGGCTCAGCACATCGGTCTCCCTACAGTACCCGGCGAGGGAACACTGCCTGGCTCAGCACATCGGTCTCCATACAGTACCCGGCGAGGGAACACTGCCTGGTTCAGCACATCGGTCTCCCTACAGTACCCTGCGAGGGAACACTGCCTGGCTCAGCACATCAGTCTCCATACAGTACCCGGCAAGGGAACACTGCCTGGCTCAGCACATCAGTCTCCCTACAGTACCCTGCGAGGGAACACTGCCTGGCTCAGCACATCAGTCTCCCTACAGTACCCGGCGAGGGAACACTGCCTGGCTCAGCACATCAGTCTCCATACAGTACCCGGCGAGGAACACTGCCTGGCTCAGCACATCAGTCTCCATACAGTACCCGGCGAGGGAACACTGCCTGGCTCAGCACATCAGTCTCCCTACAGTACCCGGCGAGGGAACACTGCCTGGCTCAGCACATCAGTCTCCCTACAGTACCCGGCGAGGGAACACTACCTGGCTCAGCACATCGGTCTCCCTACAGTACCCGGCGAGGGAACACTGCCTGGCTCAGCACATCGGTCTCCATACAGTACCCGGCGAGGAACACTGCCTGGTTCAGCACATCGGTCTCCCTACAGTACCCTGCGAGGAACACTGCCTGGCTCAGCACATCAGTCTCCATACAGTACCCGGCAAGGGAACACTGCCTGGCTCAGCACATCAGTCTCCCTACAGTACCCTGCGAGGGAACACTGCCTGGCTCAGCACATCAGTCTCCCTACAGTACCCGGCGAGGGAACACTGCCTGGCTCAGCACATCAGTCTCCATACAGTACCCGGCGAGGGAACACTGCCTGGCTCAGCACATCAGTCTCCATACAGTACCCGGCCAGGGAACACTGCCTGGCTCAGCACATCAGTCTCCATACAGTACCCGGCGAGGGAACACTGCCTGGCTCAGCACATCAGTCTCCATACAATACCCGGCGAGGGAACACTGCCTGGCTCAGCACATCAGTCTCCCTACAGTACCCGGCGAGGGAACACTGCCTGGCTCAGCACATCAGTCTCCCTACAGTACCCGGCGAGGAACACTGCCTGGCTCAGCACATCAGTCTCCCTACAGTACCCGGCGAGGGAACACTGCCTGGCTCAGCACATCAGTCTCCATACAGTACCCGGCGAGGGAACACTGCCTGGCTCAGCACATCAGTCTCCCTACAGTACCCGGCGAGGGACCAG
The DNA here is from genome assembly GCA_030435695.1 of Brachymystax lenok tsinlingensis. NCBI lineage: Eukaryota > Metazoa > Chordata > Actinopteri > Salmoniformes > Salmonidae > Brachymystax > Brachymystax lenok. The sequence continues at coordinate 26,076,706 of CM059794.1, forward strand.
TGTGTGAGCTCTCAGACTGGGAGAGGGAAAAGGTCAACTGTGGTTCACTTTGCAACCAAGCTGCATTAATAGAGAAAACTGGATATGTGGAAGATATTCATAAACTCTTGAAGGACAATATAAGTTGACAAGAAACATACTTGTTTATTATCAAAACCAATAGCCTTCATCAAGGAGTCAGACTGACTTGTCTAGTTAAATAAAGGTTAAAAAAAATACATAAATAAATAAACACGTTGGTTTTAATAATAATGTATTGTCCCCCAAGAGTTGCTGAATATCTTTTATATTTGTGTGCGTGTTGCATATTATAAACTGCCTGTTTGTTAATCTTAAGGCTATGTTGGGATATGGCTGCAATTCCCACAGAGAGGCTAGACACTGTAATTTGAAAATAAAGGAATCATACTATTTACAAAGCAATTACAGAAGCCAAACACAGCGCGGAACACTAGGCGTTTGTTGTGCAATTAAAAAGTGCAACCATCTGTGACATTACATCCAGAATAGAAAAATAACGCTCTTCCACGTTGTGCCTGTTTTCACATCGGCTTGTTAATGAGTAACTGTCTCCTATCGTGGCGAGAAAGACACTTGTCTGGTGTCAGGAGCTACCACGGCGTGTGTGGTTCCAATGGCTCAGTTGGTTGAAGCACAGTACTGCTGGCAAACCTCCAGGTAAAAGACCAGTGATGTGACAGGTAATCTCAATAGTCTGATGTGGCTTCCTCTTCTCCTCTGTAAGGTTACCATAATGGACTCCAATCCCCAGAAACCTGTGATCCCTTTAGTCACACACTCAAGATTCCTGCTTAAAGGGATACTTCGGGATTTTGGCATTATCTACTTCCCCAGAGTCAGATGAACTTGTGGATACCATTTGTATGTCTCTAAGTCCAGCATAGCTAGTACTAGTTAGCAACTTCCTTCACACTGCCAAAATCCCGAAGTATCCTTTTAAGCCTACAGCAGGGCTATTTAATTCCGGTCCTGGAGGGCCGAAACACTTCTGGTTTTTGTTTCTATCTGGTAGTTAATTGCACTGAATCAGTACCTGATTAGAAAAATAGGATGAAAACCGGAAGTGTTTTGGCCCTCCAGGACCGGAATTGAATTGCCCTGCTCTAAAGGTTCATAACATGAGAACGATACCAGTCAACTTACACCCTGGTTTGAGGTCTTGGATCCTGGTGGTCTGACCTCTTCTTTGACCTAAAGAGTTCGGTAAGACAAGGGACTGAGGTCAAAACCTAGGACACTTAGAAGTGTGCACTCACCAGGGGTACTTGCAGAAAACACTCCCTCACTGCACAACATGCAAAACATACACCATGCTGCAAACCTGGATGTATGCGATGTGGAAACGCTATCCCTTACCATACCACACACCACATAGTGTCTATTTGAACGTTAAGGCTAATATTATTCACAGACACTAATCTGTAGCCACAAAGGAACATTAATATGGCCCGTGTTGATGTAATAGTGACACCTGAGAACTACAAGGCCTGCTTAAAAAGGCTTTGGGTTTATTTTGATTTATTTACCACTATGATCTTTTATTTTGGGTAACGGTTCGGGGAGGCGTCAGTTTACTGTGGAGCTACAGGATATGTTGTGATGGTCAAACAAAATGGCAGTCAAACAAAACTAAATCAAAAGGCAGCTTGGCAGTCAGAGCTCCCCCAGAATAAAGTATTTGAAGCAATATCACGGACCTTGTTATTTTGTCAAAGAAAATGACTCCAGTCAAGGTTTTTCCATGGTGAGTCAAACACTGATATTGGATCATGCATCCGATGACAACGGTTACTTTTAGCACACCGTCAGAAAACCACGACAGAGGTATGGCTGTCAGACCGCAAGCTTTCAACGACGTGACACTCTCAAGCCCCAAAATGGACTCTTAGTGGAGGTGTGGTACATGCAGGGCACACATTTCTACAGACACCAACGTAACCCACCCCATGTCCCCACACTGTGCAGTGCTGCACCAACGTGCTGTGAGGAAAACTGAACAGGACTTCCCTTTTGCTCCCAGAAGGAAAAGCGCGATGAGAATGCCATGTTGGCTGCGCTGATGTCATGAGCTGTGCCGGATGAGGGGGGAAGAGGGGGGAGGGCAGGAATGGAGAGAAGTGCTGGACAGATGGATCTTCACAATTGAGGCCAAAATCACAGTTTTTTCACTCTAGGGGCCGTAACCAGTGGGATAGTGAAAGGACCACGTGTCGCAGGAAGTGAACTGACCAAGTCTAGGGTACAAAGAAAAGCACGAGACACAACAGAGAGATAAGGGCTTACCTAAATATACACAAACATACATAGATACATACATGAACATATGATTTGTGTGATTTGTGGCACACAAAAAGTATCTAGGAAATGTTGATGTCATCACAGTAAAAACAAACAGAACACCAATACATATACATGACCTTAGGGATATTTCTATAAAGAAAACATTCACTGCCAAATACCAGACTGCTGAGAAGCTGCAGTGAGGCGGGTTACAACACCTCCCTGTCCCTGCTGAGAGTATTGAATCTGTGGGTTAAGTGAGGGCCCTTACTCTTATCACATCTGGCTGTTGCTCAAACATGGTGCCAACCAAGACAGGCCCCGTCACTCCCTTCCCCATGCCTAGGCCCCCTGTCCCATGCCCAGGCCCCCTTCCCCATGCCCAGGCCTCCTGTCCCATGCCCAGGCCCCCTTCCCCATGCCCAGACCTCCTGCCCCATGCCCAGGCCTCCTGTCCCAAGGCCTCCTGCCCCATGCCCCCTTCCCCATGCTCAGGCCCCCTTCCCCATGCCCAGGCCTCCTGTCCCAAGGCCTCCTGCCCCATGCCCAGGCCCCCTTCCCCATGCCCAGGCCTCCTGTCCCAAGGCCTCCTGCCCCATGCCCAGGCCCCATGCTCTACTGTATGTCTGTGTATGAGGAGCAGCCCTGGTCAGTCAGTCTGCAGCCCTGCCTCCGGCTCTCCCACCACAAGCTCTAATGTGTCTATAATAGGGGGGTTGCTGAGATCTGCTGTGGACACAGGGCAGGCTCGGCCAGGCAGGGGCCAGGGAGACAGGACAGGGCTTTTTTTAGGAGGAGCCACGTGGGCATAACGCCTCAGAGGCCAACATCAGGTTGGACAGCCAGGTTGACTCTCTGGTTCCCTCTGAACACACACAACTGTACACGCATACATATAAACACTGTTACACAGACACACACATAAACATGTACAAAAACACCATCACAAACATGCACAGTGAGCCATCTAACCTGGATATAGCACGGTAACTGACAATCTCAGGCAAATGTGACTCAGCCACTGTTTTGGGAGAACACCAGTGGACTTAGCTAACAACAACAGAATAAAGCCGTATTGACAATACTGAATCGATGCAGTAAAGAGATAGGCCTATGCCCAGAGATAATGAAAATAAAAGCTGAGGAACAGACTTTAATGTCTATTAGTCACTGTGAAACATGACAACTGCTTTCTGACTGACTCGGATAATAAAAGCAGAGATGTACGTAGCCTGATAACAAAGCTTATTGGAAACGTGGTTTGATTTCATATGACAAGGAAGAGGGACAGTCATCTCATGGATCTACAACTCAACCAACAGTGACAAAACAACACTGAACTTAAGTAATCACTTGTCCACTGAGAAAGTTAGAGTTAGGGCAGCCAGTTGGTGATGACAGAGGAAACGGCACACACTCTTTCTGCCTCTCAGATCCACTTTGTACTGTAGACTAGGGTCAGGCTGGTCCCCCAACAACAGAAAAGGGAAGTCAACCCACAGATGACACCCTACACAGGAAATCACAGGATAGCAGACCCATTTTCCACAAATGCAAACTTGGCAAACGTTGTTCTTCAATAGGTTATCTCTCAACAGTTGGTCAGAACAGTAGAATTCCCACAAAAGATGATGGGTCAGCATTGCTAATAGCATAGCTCACTATACCAAGTACCAACACACACTGAACAGTTAACATGACTTTTCCAACAGGGGCAAGACTCAAAAGACACAAAGGCTCCATTCAACGTCTGCCAAATCTGCCTATGAAAGCCAGTTCCAGACAGCTACCATCACAGCCTTCCTGGCAATCACACTCCTTTCACTTCTACTATTACAGTATTCTACTGGCACACATGCTAAAGCACACAGATCAAACAAAATGAACCAAGTTACATTGGCTAGCACTACACCAAGGCTCAGGCAACAGGCTGTTAGAAAAGCTAGCTAGCATCTCCAGAGCCAAAATGGCTCCCCTTAGCTGAGCTCAGTTGCAGAGAGCGATGGCTAGCCCCTAACACTTTTAGCCCTAAAAATAGTGTTACCCATGATAGAGACGGCACACTCGGCCCACAGATTTCTCCACAGAAGGCCTCTGTTAGAGACGGCACACTCAGCCCACAGATTCCTCCACAACAATCCTGGAACCACGACTCCTCCTTTACCTGCTGTCCTCTGTGTAGGTGAATAGTGTAGAGTTAGATTTGGTAGATCCTTCCCTGACCGAAATAAGCCCTTAAAACGTTGCCGGTAACGGGGGTTCAACAGAGTTAGTTGAGAGTGTGTGAAAGAGCTGAGATAGCCGGCAGACTCACGTCACGTTACACAGGGCACAGGCTAGGGAGAGGAGCCCCCTGATAGGCTGACTATTCTCAGAGAGACAAGGCGGGGACAGCTGTCACGATACGAGGGTCCAGGGGGATAAAAATAGCTCCCCAGAACCAACACCTCTGCCACCAATACCTCCCCTGGTTCCCTGGCTAGCCCACCACCCAACCCTCAAGAATTCAGGCCAACTAGCAGCCCTCTCTCTCACAACAGTTGCTGTCTCCTCAGTTGCTCCGTGAGGACCCCAGTCAGTGTGTGTGTGTGTGTGTGTGTGTGTGTGTGTGTGTGTGTGTGTGTAGTCTGTGTCAAATCTCTGTTGTGACTTATTTGAGGAGTGATGGACGTCTGATAATTGTACAGTAATAAAGTGTTTCTTTGTTTAACAACAACAAAGACAGTCTACTCTGAGTGTGTGTCCTACATACCTGAAGGTACATGTGTGTTTTGATTATGAGGGAAGCGTAGTCCTTTCTCCTGTGTGCAGGTCTGTCTGAGGCTGGGAGTTGCAGAACGAAATGCGGAAGAGAGGAAACGGAGGAGAAAACCAGAAGCGCTATGACACGGGGCACAGGAAATGATACGGGGCTTGGTGCCTCCCTCACTCTCACACCAGGGAGGTAGCATGCTGTAGAGCACACTGGGTACAACATTAGGTTTCAATCCTCACACATTCTCTCTCTTTCGATGAGGGGAACTGTATTAAACAGTCAACAAGTAAACAAACAGTGGTGCAGCGTCACTAAGGGAGGAGGCACAGAATACCATATTGATACAATCCAAAGGCACATAAATCAATGCTATTATCTACTCACACCCTCTTAACAAAACAAGCCCTCGGGCCACATAATATAATATCCAAACTACTTCTCATTATAGTACAATTCTCAATGTTATATCACTAAACACCACTAGAGGGCAACACTTCCTATTCAATGAAGGCCTTGTAAATGTATTCAACGCCCTCACATAGCCACTTGGGGGAGTAAGAACCCTAAATATAAACCAGCCTGTATGTTGTGTGACTGCAGCAGCAGCACAAAGACAAAGAGCTGATTCTTCACCAATCATAACAAACTGCCGTCACTCTCCAGAGGAAGAGAGGAAATTAATCCAAATCATGTGCGCCACAAAAGCTTAGTAATAGTATGACACAAGGCTAGGCTGTGTGGGGAGTGAGCTGAGGGGAATCTGGGCAGATCAGTGTTGTACTGTATACTGACTGGACAGGCGTTGCCTGCAGTGCTGAGGGAGAGTGCTTCTAGAAGCTGGCCAGAAAGGTGTGGTTGGATGAAGGGTGGGAACTGCTGCACAAGGCTGATTTTAGAACATGGAGAATAGAAATACAGTGATGTAACTGAGTTAGTGGGTGTACGTCACGGTTTGTGTGTGTGGTTGCATGCACGCTACGTAAAATCCCACGACATTTACAGTATTAAGCAAGACTGCCTTCTCGTCTTGTGCACCAGTGGCATGGAATAGTCTACATGTTAGTGCCACTGAATGAATTTCACATTTTGATGTGTGTGTGTCCGTGTGGGTGTGTATTAATGCATAATAACCGTATAGATCAGTGGTACAGTATAGTACAGATAGACCTATCTGATTTCATGACATGAGCATTGTAACAGTAACTAGAAGTTGTTTCACGGAACACTGATGGTGAGAGAGAGAGCGGGCCGGGAAGTGTGTCCACTGGATGCTGCGTGTGACAGTGCTCCCATCCTGCTGTACGCATGGCAAACAGTAGGATCCAAGAGGAAATTAAGGTACGAGGTTGTCAGCTGGGAATAACATGCTGCCTATGATACGCACAGAGCTGGAATGTCCAACCCCCTCTACACTCAACTGCATGGTATTCAACACAATATTCACAGTACCCACAGGGGAAACAATGCACTATATTTCACAACACACATTTTCATTTCAAATACTACATCTGGGTTACATTTGATTAAAATTCCTGTCAATTCAGAGATTGAACCCGTCGGTCCCCCTCCGGACCAATTCCAATTCTGTTGACAGGAATGTAAAATGAATTGACCCATGCTCTTGTAACACACACACACACACACACACACACACCACGATTTCCTCCCTAATCCCTAGTCTTCCAGGTTGATTGGTGAACCAGGATGTGAAGAGAAGAGTGCTTCTGTAATCCTATCGAGGAAGGGTATTAGGGGAATAACACAAGTCATTGAGGAATGAACCCTCTCAAATCAGTGCCAAGCACTCTAGTCTTCCAACGCTGTAGGTCAGTTGTGTAACATGGTCATAATAACACAGTCCTCTAGGATGTGTATACGTCCCTGGCTCCTGACAATGACTGACGTCCCCTGAGGGAGAAACCCAGTGACTAACCCAGTTGTCTGTCATCAGACATGTCCTGGCCAGCCTCTACATGTCTCCCATCATAAACAGACTAGTACAACTGAGGGCTGTGCCACATTATGGCAAAAATATAATATCCCAACATTTTTCTTATTTTTTACGGTATGGCGGTGTTTTGTTTTTTTAAGGTTCTTAATATGTTTTATGAGTAGGGCATGACCCTAGGATGACAACAAATGGTTTTAATGGGTTTTCTCCATTCTAATTTCATACTCAACCAAACTAGATCAAAACTGAAAGTGAAGTAGTCCAATTTGTAGAACGTTTTGTTATAGACGGTATTGTAAAAATCCATACCATTATGTAAATCCATACCAGTATACCTTAAAAGACGATATATCACCCAGTCATTACACATCACCTCTAGTCCAAGTCCTCTACCCTCACACACTTTACTCATCTTTCACATTACTACAGAAAGAGACACACACACACACACACAAAGTATGCATAAGCCCACAAACACACGCTGTTGTTTGTTTAAGGTTTTGTCTTTAAAAACTCCCAAAACACTGACTCATACAATAAATAGCCACAGCCAATACGGTAGTTAGCTAAGGCAAAATGATACCCTTTACAGTAATCAGAGGAAAAGCATTAGCTCCATACAAACACACACACACACACACACACACACACACACACACACACACACACACACACACACACACACACACACACACACACACACACACACACACACACACACACAGTACCTTGGCAGGCTCAAGTCTATGCTGAGTGTTCTTCTGGACCATAAGGCAGGTGTTAAGAAAGCTATAGTATGAAGCACCAAATCTGTCTTGCACAGTCCTTATGGAGACCATGATGGTATGTTCGGAATAGAGCTCACTATCTGCCAGCTAGTCAGTCCTTATGGAGACCATGATGGTATGTTCAGAATAGAGCTCACTATCTGCCAGCTAGTCAGTCCTTATGGAGACCATGATGGTATGTTCAGAATAGAGCTCACTATCTGCCAGCTAGTCAGTCCTTATGGAGACCATGATGGTATGTTCGGAATAGAGCTCACTATCTGCCAGCTAGTCAGTCCTTATGGAGACCATGATGGTATGTTCAGAATAGAGCTCACTATCTGCCAGCTAGTCAGTCCTTATGGAGACCATGATGGTATGTTCAGAATAGAGCTCACTATCTGCCAGCTAGTCAGTCCTTATGGAGACCATGATGGTATGTTCAGAATAGAGCTCACTATCTGCCAGCTAGTCAGTCCTTATGGAGACCATGATGGTATGTTCGGAATAGAGCTCACTATCTGCCAGCTAGTCAGTCCTTATGGAGACCATGATGGTATGTTCGGAATAGAGCTCACTATCTGCCAGCTAGTCAGTCCTTATGGAGACCATGATGGTATGTTCGGAATAGAGCTCACTATCTGCCAGCTAGTCAGTCCTTATGGAGACCATGATGGTATGTTCAGAATAGAGCTCACTATCTGCCAGCTAGTCAGTCCTTATGGAGACCATGATGGTGTGTTCAGAATAGAGCTCACTATCTGCCAGCTAGTCAGTCCTTATGGGGTCCATGATGGTATGTTCAGAATAGAGCTCACTATCTGCCAGCTAGTCAGCCAAGACAATAGAGCATCCTCCCTTGTTCAACCCCTCCCTGTAAGGCACCTAGATTGTAATGATGCCAGCCTGGAGGAGAGGGTAACTTCTGGCTCTTGAAGGCCACTCTGGCCAGGGCTGCTTGTTTAGCTAATGTATGGGGCCTTTAGCTTAGCAAACAGCCCTCCCTCTCCATCCCTCAGTCTCTCCATCTCACAGTCATATTAAGAGAAGCCTCCTCCTGTGTACACACACACAAACACAGAGGGAATCTATTCTTAGCAGCACTCCAGTACACATCCCTGGCGTGGCTAACACAGACTGATAGCATTTCTTGAACTGGGAGGAGACACACATAGTCACTGACTGTCTGGGTTTCATAGATTTAACTTGTGATTACAAAGCTCAGAATGACATCAGAGATAATGAAGAATGGGGGTAGAGAGGGATTTAGTGTGTGTGTGTGTGTGTCACAAAACTTGAGAGAGAATGTGTGATGCGTACCTGGCATCCATTGCTCATCCCCACACAGCCCCTATGCAGCTGTAAGCGCCACCAGTCTGACCTTGTTTTGACCTACTGTAATGAACACAAGTGCTATGTAGAAACAGATCAAGTGCCCATATTTTCCATCCCTTATAAGACAAGTGCTGAAGCGAACAAAAAACCTAACGGCAACAATAGCTTCATATTTTCTACATTCCAATGTGTTAAGCAGTCTGTGCCCTCACTATCATAAACACAGTTGATGCCTTTGTACACTTCCCTGCTAATGTTAGCCAATGTGCCTCAAATCCACATGACAGTGAGTCCATTAGAAACCATATACTGTACATCAGCATCACTAATCCATAGGAGTACACTCCATTAGAGCTGAGCCCAAATACTTTCACACAGGGCCCTATGTATGTACAGTATGTATGGGTAAGTAGCACTGTATTTGCTGGCAGGCAGGCAGACAGGCAGACAGTGGCAAACAGACAGGCAGACAGTGGTAGACAGGCAGACAGGCAGACAGACAGACAGACAGACAGACAGACAGACAGGCAGGCAGACAGACAGGCAGACAGACAGGCAGACAGACAGACAGACAGACAGACAGGCAGACAGACAGGCAGACAGGCAGACAGTGGCAGGCAGACAGGCAGACAGTGGTAGACAGACAGACAGACAGTGGTAGACAGGCAGACAGTGGTAGACAGGCAGACAGTGGTAGACAGACAGTAGCAGACAGGCAGGCAGACAGTGGTAGACAGGCAGACAGTGGTAGACAGGCAGACAGTGGTAGACAGACAGTAGCAGACAGGCAGGCAGACAGTGGCAAACAGGCAGACAGACAGGCAGACAGGCAGGCAGGCAGACAGAGAGAGAGAGGCTGACGTCTGGTGAGACTGTTTTTAGAGTGCTGCATAGAGAGAGACCACGCCTGACCGGGCTCCACTTGCCATGTCTCTACTGTGATCCAGGGTGGAAGATCTAGGTCACTATCGCACACACACACACACATCCTAACACACACACACAAACTCCCTACACACACATAAATACACACATACACTCACATACTAAAGACACAGTTATTCACTCACATACTAAAGAGGCACACACACACAGACCAGTCCTAACCCCCTCCTCACATGAGGAGGCCAGGCGAGCACACAACAAGGCTCTTAGCCAGCCAGTGTGAACACACCAAGCCTGATCAGAGCAGGAAAGGTCAGAGAGGGCAAAGGCAAGCAAGCCTGTCAAAACACACATCAATCATGCCATTACACAACCTTGGCATTTAACCCTATATGTACAGAGGTTAAATATATTCATGACACTGCTTTTGTTTGATATGCAACCAGAGAAGCTATGGGCTATATTCTTTTAAAACTGGTAATGGCCGTCTGGGACACCCAGTCAAGTCAAAGAATATATTGCTCAGTAAGTAAAGTAGCCTATAGTATTATACTGCCCTCTAGTCTAGGAGAATAGTACAGAACAGGCTTCACATGGCTTGGTCAGCCGGGTGATCGACTGGTCGATCTCCAAGGCATTCCTAGTCAACCACCAAACATTTCAGTAAATGTGCACCTATTGCCTTGTTGGCAATAGGTGCACTTGATTCAACCGCCCTAGCGCAAGGAAGACAAAGTGTTCCCATTTTGAACCATTTCATGTGTACGAAGGTAGAACTCCGCCTACCTGGCAGGCCCAAAGAGTAAATCAAGTGCATCTATAGGCCTACCGCTGGCCAATCAGATAGCTCAGATCACAGCGTCTGCAAGGTTTCCTCGAGCCAGACTATAAAAAGAAGCCTCGAACACACAGCAAAGTTGATACTGTGAGCTTTCAAAACATTTAAAACAGGACTAGAAAGAGACTCAACGAATACAGCAAACAGCTGCTGTTTTTATCAGTAAGTTCATGTTTAAGTTGTTGTTCAACACAGTCAACACTTTTTGCAACAGTTTTATAAGTCATAAAACGTACGTTCTATCTACATCCACTCACACTACAACCAGCACTGCAGCTGCAATGAATGACAACAGAAAAGTGGTCCCATAAGCTTGTGCTGTTATTATTAGTGGCTTATGTCTTTTTTAATATTGAGGAATATTTCACTTTCTCTGGTCATAGGAGTAACAACGTGAATTGGTGCATGACGCAGAAATAATGCAGTGCGACTTGAGTTTCGCCTTCAGCTGGAAGACTGTCCCCATTTCTCAGCGGATGGAGAGCGAGCAAAGGGACAGTGAGTCGGGTGAGAGGCAGCTTCACCGCTACTCCCTCCCCTCAGACTGACCATCAGATGCTGGCCATCCGTCCAGTAAGAAAATTGGCCATCCGTCCAGTATAAACGCAACATGTCAAGTGTTGGTCCCCATGTTTCATGAGCTGAAATAAAATATCCAAGAAATGTTCCATATGCACAAAAAGCTTATTTCTCTCATATTTTGTGCAAAAATTTGTTTGCATCCCTGTTAGTGAACATTTCTAATTTTCCAAGATAATCTATCCACCTGACAGGTGTGGCATGTCAAGAAGCTGATTAAACAGCATGATCATTACACAGTTGCACCTTGTGCCCTCCCAGGCCTAATCATGGCTGCGCCCTTGCCCAAACGTGTGAAATCCATAGATTAGGGCCTAATGAACTTATTTCAATTGACTGATTTCCTTATGTGAACTGTAACTCAATAAAATCATTGAAATTGTTGCATTTATATTTTTGTTCAGTATATTTATATTTATTTATTATGCTCACAAGTAATACAACACATTATCAGTGTGATCATTTACCTACATTTTATTAAAATACCATTTCAAAATGGTCTGAGAAGAACACAATTTTCAGTGCAAATCAAGCATAATGCAGTGATAATGTATTGGGCCTATAGCCTACTGCATAAACCTCATTGCTACAGACAGACTATAGGCCAGGTCAGTCACAGCTAGACTATAGGCCAGGTCAGTCACAACTAGACTATAGGCCAGGTCAGTCACAGCTAGACTATAGGCCAGGTCAGTCACAGCTAGACTATAGGCCAGGTCAGTTACAGCTAGACTATAGGCCAGGTCAGTCACAGCTAGACTATAGGCCAGGTCAGTTACAGCTAGACTATAGGTCAGGTCAATTACAGCTAGACTATAGGCCAGGTCAGTTACAGCTAGACTATAGGCCAGGTCAGTTACAGCTAGACTATACGCCAGGTCAGTCACAGCTAGGCTATAGGCCAGGTCAGTGCTGACGTCAGTAGACACAGCTGTGTTCAGCTGTTAGCAGAAGGGTTGCACACACACACAGTACTACAGTACACACATACAAGAACCCTCCCCTCCATTCTTCCTACCCCCTCTTCTCCTCTCCTCCTCCCCTCTCCTCCTTTCATCTCTCCTCCCCTCTAGCCCTTCCTTCTGGGTACAGGCACTGAAACGCCACAATCGCTGCGTGTTTCCATGGCAGCCATGACATGCAGGCTAATTCTATGTGGCTGCTGCTGTAATCTCTGTGGAATGTGGCCTCTGACCTCTGACCCCTTGTGCAGGGGCAATGGTCAGGGGAGAAGTTCTACAGGGCCACGAGCACATCAAGAGCCAATCACATTCTTCTCTGTCAGCTGGGATATGTTGTGCTGGGGTGGCCGCTCAATAACTAGACGAGTGAGCAACATAGATCAGGGGTTGGGGGTAGGAGTGGAGAGAGGGCACAACATCAATATCTTTTAACATGGCCAAGCCCTCAGGCCAGTTATGCGCTTGTAAATGTAAACTCCAGCTTCTGCCTGCATGCACAAAACATATAGGCACAGTACAGTTTAGGGCAGACTGTTTTACAATGTGTAATAATACAGTCAATAATAATGTGTCATCAGAACAATCTAATGTGTGTGTAATGATCATTGGTCATCAGTCTTACTGACAGAATGTAATATAGTAGGTGATAACGGGTGTACATTTGGGTTAGAACCATGTGACAGTAGTAGACTAAGGTTACAGTGTCTGATCAAGCAGAGTGAGGCTACAGAGACCTTTAAAAGGTCATTTTCTCAATTTCCCTCACATGTTGTTGTTTATGATTATTAGGAATGCACACACATATGGTCCCAAGCCAAGTTATAACTATAGATTTAAAAAGCCAGAGTCTTCCTGTGTCCTGTATAGTGGTCAGTGTTGGACTTTGGTGATTGTAATAGATTGTTCAGCTTAGCTGTGCGTTGGGCCACAGTGATTAGCTTCACAGTCTCTAGGTTTGTTTAGTTCAGTAGGGAAATATTCAACTGGGAGATGGGGAGAAAATGAGAGGGAGTGTGACGGTATGAACACACTCACATTGACCAACATGTGGGCACACACAGGCACTCACACACTCACGTACATAACACACACACAAACAAAGCTGGGGGCAAAGAGTATCTCCACCTCCCTGGGACAACTCTGTGCTCAAGCTGCCTCATCAGACAGGTCCCAGGGGTGAGTAAACACGCACAAACACGCACAAACACACACACCTACATGTGTCTGATGGTCATAGTCCCATAACGGCTCAATTGCAATTTCTTGATCTTGTCTGGAGCTGTGCAGATCACATATCTCACAATAAGAAGCGGATGAATATTGGACACCCTAGCAGCACATGAGAAGTTGCTTACATAATATTTCCCCACATACACAGAGCCCAGATGTCATTACGGGAGCTGTCCTTAGGCATAGTCACTCAGAGATGTTAGCCCGACATTACATTACAGTGTCTAACAGGATGTCACTCAGAGATGTTAGCCTGACATTACATTATAGTGTCTAACAGGATGTCACTCAGAGATGTTAGCCCGACATTACATTACAGCGTCTAACAGGATGTCACTCAGAGATGTTAGCCTGACATTACATTATAGTGTCTAACAGGATGTCACTCAGAGATGTTAGCCCGACATTACATTACAGCGTCTAACAGGATGTCACTCAGGGATGTTAGCCTGACATTACATTATAGTGTCTAACAGGATGTCACTCAGGGATGTTAGCCTGACATTACACTACAGCGTCTAACAGGATGTCACTCAGAGATGTTAGCCCGACATTACATTATAGCGTCTAACAGGATGTCACTCAGGGATGTTAGCCTGACATTACATTACAGTGTCTAACAGGATGTCACTCAGAGATGTTAGCCCGACATTACATTATAGTGTCTAACAGGATGTCACTCAGGGATGTTAGCCTGACATTACATTACAGTGTCTAACAGGATGTCACTCAGAGATGTTAGCCTGACATTACATTACAGTGTCTAACAGGATGTCACTCAGAGATGTTAGCCTGACATTACATTATAGTGTCTAACAGGATGTCACTCAGGGATGTTAGCCTGACATTACATTACAGCGTCTAACAGGATGTCACTCAGGGATGTTAGCCTGACATTACATTATAGTGTCTAACAGGATTGCATTGATTGATTGCCCTGCGCTGCTCTTCAGCACACAGGTGATTTTATTTGACCTTCCAAAGATTTCTGAGATTTGTTTTTATTATAAAAAATATATAACAATAATTTTCATGTTGGAAATAAGACTGTAAAATGACCAGGAAATCAGATCCAACTGACTTTAATTTAGGAAATCTGTTACCAAGTATTCCCACGCATAAATGGCGCCGGAGAAGATGGCTGACGTTTTACGTGCTCCTAACCAACTGTGTTTGTAACTTATTCTGTACATAATGTTGCTGCTACCATCTCTTATGACAGAAAATAACTCCTGGACATAAGAACAGCGATTACTCACCACGAACTGGCAGAAGCTTTTTTTTCCTTTAACAAGTCCGACGTGAAGGACATACTGCTTTCACGGGAACAGGCCCAAATCCCTGTCATTTGTGTGAAGAGAAGACAGAGAAAAAGAGGATGGAGGTTGGGCTGCCTTCTGAGAATTCGTAGGCAATCGAATAAACCCCCCCTGCCCTCCGTTCTACTAGCTAACATGCAATCACTGGAAAATAAAAAATCGACGACCTACAAGGAAGATTAAACTACCAACGGGACATTAAAAACTGCAATATCTTATGCTTCACGGAGTCGTGGCTGAATGACGACATTATCAACATACAGCTGGCTGGTTATACGCTGTATCGGCAGGACAGAACAGCGGCGTCTGGTAAGACAAGGTAGAGTGTCTCATGATAAGCAGTAGACCACACTATCTACCTAAAGAGTTTTCATCTGTATTTTTCACAGCTGTCTATGGTTGCAAAGGGTCGGAAACATGCCGGTAAATTTCTGTAAATCTTCCATGGGAAGTTAAGCCCTGGAATTTGCTTAAATTAATCAAAGTTAGCTTATAACAGTGAACCTTTTTCGTGGGATACACAAGGCAATTCTAGGTCTTGTGGCATATTTTGGTTAAACTATCCCAAATTCAATGGATTTGCAACCCTCTGCATGCACTCTATCATCCCATGTACAGTTGATTCTCAAGATCTTGCACACTAATGAGATGCTATTGAGCCCACACTACCACACTGTCTGAGCCAAGGACTACATGCTTTCTGGTAAGGTTTGATTACAATACTGGGTGGGGTGAATATATTTTATATGACATACATTATTTTTTTGTTAACTAGTAAATAGTAGTCTACAGCAAAGTGTGTTTAAATAATTTCTAACATGTAACAATTTGTGCTAGTTAGTTTTTACCATGTGGGTTTTAGCTTGCTTGAGCCTGCTAACTGAGGTGTGTTAATTCACCTGTTTCCATACATGTTTCATTTTAAAACATCTTACAAAGGAGTTGTTTAATCTAACTGCTTAGCTATTTATCTGTACATGGAATTGTATTTGGGTTTTTTTACTCCTTTTTTTCAAATCTTTACAGGAAAATGCCACAGGCACTATCTGATGTGTGGAGACATTTCACTGCAGCTAATGTAGAAGGAAAAGCTGTGTACATTTGCAAATACTGTGCCAAATCATATGTGAAGAATGCAACAAAGATGCAGAATCATCTGGCCAAGTGCATAACGTTCCCGCAGCGCTCACAACAAGCAACCTCTGACAAAAGTACCGCTACTTCTATTCGAGGTGAAAATGGTGAACCAGACACCTTATCGATAGCAACAGCTCATGGTCCTCCTGGAATCAGAAGTTTTTTTTTGACTCAATGGAGGAACTTAGTCAGAGAAATTCTGATGAATGTCTTGCTCGAGCTGTGTATGCAACTGGTTCACCTCTGATGCTCACAGGCAATGTGTATTGGAAGAGATTTCTGAATGTTCTTCGCCCAGCATACACCCCTCCAACCAGACATGCTTTATCTACTCATTTGCTGGATGCAGAGTTCAACAGAGTTCAAGTGAAGGTCAAGCAAATCATAGAGAAAGCAGACTGTATTGCAATCTTCTCTGATGGGTGGTCGAATGTTCGTGGGAAAGGAATAATTAACTACATAATCTTCACCCCTCAACCAGTATTCTACAAGAGCACAGACACAAGGGACAACATACATACCGGCCTCTACATTGCAGATGACCTGAAGGCAGTCATCAATGACCTTGGACCACAGAAGGTATTTGCACTGGTGACAGACAATGCTGCGAACAGGAAGGCTGCTTGGTCTAAAGTGGAGGAGTCCTACCCTCACATCACACCCATTGGCTGTGCTGCTCATGCATTGAATCTGCTCCTTAAAGACATCATGGCACTGAAAACAATGGATACACTACAAGAGAGCCAAGGAATTTATTAGGTATGTGAAGGGTCATCAAGTTATAGGTTGGGTTGGTGTTGTTGTCATGTTTGACAGTCTCCTGGAGGGGAAGGAGTCTCTCCAAGAAATAGCCATATCACAGTCTGCCAATATGGACAGCCCCATCAAGAGGATCCTCCTGGATGATGTATTTTGGGAGAGAGTGGTAAGCAGCCTGAAACTCCTGAAACCTATAGCTGTAGCCATTGCACTGATTGAGGGAGACAATGCCATCCTGTCTGATGTTCAGACTCTGCTTGCAGATGTAAGAGAAGAAATCCGTATTGCCCTGCCCACTTCACTGTTGCTCCAAGCAGAGGAAACTGCAGTTCTGAAATACATCAATTAGCGTGAAGACTGCTCCCTGAAGCCCATACACGCCACAGCGCACATGTTGGACCCCAAGTATGCTGGCATGAGCATCCTGTCTGGTGCAGAGATCAACAAGGCCTATTGCGTCATCAATACCACGTCTCGCCACCTTGGCCTGGATGAGGGCAAGGTTCTTGGCAGTCTGGCGAAATACACTTCCAAACAAGGGCTTTGGGATGGAGATGCAATATGGTAGTCGTGCCAACATATCTCATCAGCCACCATCAACCATCATCCTCCAAATCCCACCAACATCAGCCGTCTCAGAGCACAACAGGTCCTTGTTTGGGAACACACGCACCAAAGCACGCAACAGGCTGACCAATACTGGTTGAAATTTTTTTAATTGGTGGCCATCTGGGCAAATTTTAGGCTTTTTGAGCCTGACAACGAGCCATCCTCAACAAGGTTGGAAAGTGACAGTATTCCGCCATAAGCAAACAGGAAAACACTCATCCAGTGGCGGCGCTCCTAGTGGCCGGGGACTTTAATGCAGGGACACTTAACCTGTTTGGGCTAGGGGGCAGTATTTTGAAGTTCGGATGAAAAACATCCCCAAAGTAAACTGCCTGTTACTCAGGCCCAGAAGCTAGGATATGCATATAATTAGTGTCTGTGAGTATAACAGAACTGATATGGCAGGCGAAAACCCGAGCAAAATCCATCCAGGGAGTGGGATTTTTTGAGGTGAGCAGTTTTCAGTTGAAGGCCTATTGGTTATATAGAGGAATAGCTCCCAGATTTCAATTCCTATGGCTTTTATCATAAAAAAACAGGGACAAAGACAAGTTCTTCCTGAGGTCACGTCATGTGAATTTGTGGATTTTGCACGTAACAGAGTGCGCGCTTAGCTCTTTTTCTCTTCTATTCAGCAGGTTATATTCCGTCTGAAATATTATAGTTTATATTCATTTTAGGGTATCTGAGTATTGATTGCAAACGCTGCTTGACGTTTTTCGATGAACTTTACCTGTACTTTTGGGATATTGTTTGTCTGCATGGATGAACGCCTTCGGGCAGGTGGATTACTGAACAAAACGCGCCAACCAAACTGAGCTTAATGGATATAAAGAGGGACTTTATCGAACAAAAGCACCTTTTATTGTGTAAATGGGAAGCTTGGGTATGCCATCATATGAAGCTCTTCAAAGGTAAGCGATTTATTTTATGCTATTTTTATGAGTTTTGTGACACCTCTGCTGGTTATGTTATTTTGCTAATTGAATACAATCAAATGTACTGCTTGCTCCGTAAAGCCTTTTTGAAATCTGACAACGCTGTTAGATTAACAAAATTCGAAGCTTTTGAATGGTGTGCAACACTTGTATTTTCATGAATGTTTGAGTATTTCTGTAATTTGAATTTGGCGCTCTGCATTTCACCGGATGTTGGCAAAATCGAACCCGTTCACGGGATTGGATCCCTAAGGGGTTAAATCTGTTTTACCAAATTTCTATCAGCATGTTAAATGTGCAACCAGAGGAAAAAAAACTCAAGACCACCTTTACTCCACACACAGAGACGTATACAAAGCTCTCCCTCGCCCTCCATTTGGCAAATCTGACCATAATTCTATCCTCCTGATTCCTGCTTACAAGCAGAAATGAAAGCAGGAAGCACAAGTGACTCTGTCAATAAAAAAGTGGTTAGATGAAGCAGATGCTAAGCTACAAGACTGTTTTGCTAGCCCTGCCACATGTTCCGGGATTCTTCCAATGGCATTGAAGAGTACTGGCTTCATCAATAAGTGCATCAATGACGTCGTCCTCACTGTGACCGTACGTACATACCCCAACCAGACGCCATGGATTACAGGCAACATCCGCACTGAGCTAAAGGCTAGAGCTGCCGCTTTCAAGGAGCGGGACTCTAACCTGGAAGCTTATAAGATATCCCGCTGTAGACCTACACAAGGCTGGAATGGGCTACAAGACCCTCGCCAAGCAGCTTGGTGAGAAGGTGACAACAGTTGTTAGGATTATTCGCAAATGGAAGAAACACAAAAGAACTGTCAATCTCCCTCGGCCTGGGGCTCCATGCAAGATCTCACCTCGTGGAGTTGCAATGATCATGAGAACGGTAAAAATCAGCCCAGAACTACACGGGAGGATCTTGTCAATGATCTCAAGGCAGCTGGGACCATAGTCACCAAGAAGACAATTGGTAACACTACGCCGTGAAGGACTGAAATCCTGCAGCGCCCGCAAGGTCCCCCTGCTCAAGAAAGCACATATACATGCCCGTCTGAAGTTTGCCAATGAACATCTGAATGATTCAGAGGACAACTGGGGGAAAGTGTTGTGGTCAGATGAGACCAAAATGGAGCTCTTTGGCATCAACTCAACTCACCGTGTTTGGAAGAGGAGGAATGCTGCCTATGACCCCAAGAACACCATCCCCACCTTCAAACTTGGAGGTGGAAACATTATGCTTTGGGGGTGTTTTTCTGCTAAAGGGACAGGACAACTTCACCGCATCAAAGGGACGATGGACGGGGCCATGTACCGTCAAATCTTGGGTGAGAACCTCCTTCCCTCAGCCAGGGCACTGAAAATGGGTAGTGGATTCCAGCATGACAATGACCCAAAACACACGGCCAAGGCAACAAAGGAGTGGCTCAAGGAGAAGCACATTAAGGTCCTGGAGTGGCCTAGCCAGTCTCCAGACCTTAATCCCATAGAAAATCTGTGGAGGGAGCTGAAGGTTCGAGTTGCCAACTGTCAGCCTCGAAACCTTAACCTTAATCTGCAAAGAGGAGTGGGACAAAATCCCTCCCGAGATGTGTGCAAACCTGGTGGCCAACTACAAGAAACGTCTGACCTCTGTGATTGCCAACGAGGGTTTTGCCACCAAGTACTAAGTCATGTTTTGCAGAGGGGTCAAATACTTATTTCCCTCAATTTATAACATTTTTCACATGCGTTTTTCTGGATTTTTTTGTTGTTATTCTGTCTCTCACTGTTCAAATAAACCTACCATTAAAATTATAGACTGATCATTTCTTTGTCATTGGGCAAACGTACAAAATCAGCAGCGGATCAAATACTTTTTCCCCTCACTGTACGTGAGAATGCTATTCATTGACTACAGCTCAGCGTTCAACACCATAGCGCCCTCAACGCTCATCAATAAGCTAAAGACACTAGGACTAAACACCTCCCTCTGCAACTGGATCCTGGGCTTCCTGACGGGCGACCCCCTGGTGGTAAGGGTAGGTAACAACACATCCGCCACGCTGATCCTCAACACGGGTGACCCTCAGGGGTGCTCAGTCCCCTCCTGTACTCCCTGTTCACTCATGACTGCACAGCCAGGCACGACTCGAACACCATCCTTAAGTTTGCCGATGACACAACAGTGATAGGCCTGATCACTGACAACGATGAGACCGCCTATAGGGAGGAGGTCAGAGATGCCAGGACAACAACCTCTCCCTCAACGTGATCAAGAGAAACGAGATGATTGTGGACTACAGGAAAAGGAGGACCGAACACGCCCCCATTCTTATCGATGGGCTGTAGTGGAGCAGGTTGAGAGCTTCACCAACAAACTAACATGGTCCAAGCACACCAAGACAGTCGTGAAGAGGGCACGACAAAACCTATTCCCCCAGAGGACACTGAAAAGATTTGGCATGGGTCCTCAGATCCTCAAATGGTTCTATAGCTGCACCATCGAGAGCATCCTGACTGGTTGCATCACTGCCTGGTATGGCAACTTCTCGGACTCTGACCGCAAAGCACTACAGCGGGTAGTGCGTACGGCCCAGTACATCACCGGGGCCAAGCTTTTTGCCATCCAGGACTTCTTTACCAGGCAGTGTCAGAGGAATTCCCTAAAAATATTCAAAAGACTCCAGCCACCCTAGACTGTTCTCTCTACTACCGCACGGCAAGCAGTACCGGAGTGCCAGGTCTAGGTCCAAGAGGCCTCTAAACAGCTTCTACCCCCGAACCATGAGACTCCTGAACATCTAATCAAATGGCTACCCAGACTATTTGATTAGATTTGATTTGAAATAGAGAGGCATATGTGATCGTATCCTAATCAAGGTTCGAAATTATTCTGTTTGGGATTCTTGCGGTTAATTTGCAGTATACAAATTATTTATAACTATGTTCCGCCCCCGACCATCCACTCAAGGAAAAAAAATCATCCCATTGCTAAATGTAAATGATTGACCACTGCTGTAGTGTCATCCTCAGTCAGAGTGTCTGTTACCAAACTGGTAGGACACCTTATGCCTGTACAACTACAGGGGTCTACTGTCTGAACTCTGAAGCAAAGCTGCCAAGAGGGGCTGGCTACCTACGGTTTATCTTTCAAGGGGGCCAGCAAGGGTGTGTGAGTGTGTGTGTGTGTGTGTGTGTGTGTGTGTGTGTGTGTGTGTGCATGCATGCGTGTCTGTGTGCATGTAAATGCTCCACCACTGTGTGACATGGTGGCTTGCCTCTTCATTTTCAGTTCCGGTGCCTTATGAACCTCCCAGCTTCTAATCCCAACGGATCTCCTGACCGTATGTGTGTGGAAACAGGAAGGAGACACGCCAGGCCAGGGTTCTCCTGGCCCTGTGTGTGGAATGGAGACACTTCCTATCCTAAGTGACATAAAATGGCGACAGGTGACTGAGATCGGAAGCCCTGACTGTGGCCTGTAACCTCTGGATGACCTTAAACTGCTTCAGAGGTCTTACAGTCTTAAAGGCTGCCTGCCTCGTGGGACGAGGGAGGGAACTGCAAAGGCAACCAGAAACCAAAGCTGTTTTAATATCCACACTATGGGCATGCATTTGTAGACGGAACCCAAGCGCTCATGTCAAGCCTTGACAATCTGTGCAGAAGAGGGAGTGGCTGGCTATTAACTAATGCACAAACCTCCCCTGAGCGAGCCCGATCTGATTGAGATGTCATACAGTCCAGCCAGTCTGGTTGAGTGACCATCCGTCTGTCTGAGAGTCAAATAATAACATCTCAGAAACACAGGGGGGAGGAGACGTGAAGAGGCCCGTTACCATGGAAACTAACGTGCCAGTGAAGTGCAGACTCAGCAGTGACGATGGAGCGTTCTGCTGTGTCATTCTGTTTCTGCAGTCCTGCCTGCTGCCTGTGCACATCACTAGAAGTCCCTTTATCCTCAGAAGAAAGTGGAAAAAAGGTGGGTAAACACTGAATGCCGGTGGAGAAGGAAGAGCAGAGAGAGTGATGCAAACACTTACGTTAACAACGCTAATTTAGAGTAACAGGAGAGTAAAAAGTAAATCCTGTCATGGGCTGTCATGGTGAGGTGATGACATCAGGGCCTTACTGGAACAGAAGCTGTTATTGCAGCAGTCTGGGTTTTCCTCTCCTATTTCTCTGCCTGTGATTAAATACCCTTCTCTTTCCTCAATTTTTCTCTGTCTGCGATTAGACTACACACGCTCATCTTCCTCTCTGTGTGTCTTTGCCTGACTAGCTTCTCCATTATTCAGT
The DNA here is from genome assembly GCA_030435695.1 of Brachymystax lenok tsinlingensis. NCBI lineage: Eukaryota > Metazoa > Chordata > Actinopteri > Salmoniformes > Salmonidae > Brachymystax > Brachymystax lenok. The sequence goes on from CM059794.1 coordinate 26,099,367, forward strand.
CAGCCTGCAGCAGCTCTCGATAAATTATTAAGAGAGGAGGAAGAGGGGGACACAGATTCTAGAGCCACTCTACTCTGATGTACCATGGTTCTAGAGTTCTGTCTCTTTATGTTCCTAGGTGAAGATCGGCCCTAGCCCAGCCAAGCCAATCATCAACTCACTACTGAGCTACATGGAAACTCACTTTAAACAAGACCTTTGTACACAGGACAGTAGAGCAGACCACTGATGGTTAGTGGAGACTAGAGAGGTAGAGCTATAGGACTGACATCTCACTGGTAATATAGGGCTGACATCTCACTGGTGGTATAGGGCTGACATCTCACTGGTGGTATAGTGCCGACATCTCACTGGTAATATAGGGCTGACATCTCACTGGTGGTATAGGGCCGACATCTCACTGGTAATATAGGGCCGACATCTCACTGGTAATATAGGGCCGACATCTCACTGGTAATATAGGGCCGACATCTCACTGGTAATATAGGGCCGACTTCTCACTGGTAATATAGGGCTGACATCTCACTGGTGGTATAGTGCTGACATCTCACTGGTGGTACAGGGCTGACATCTCACTGGTGGTATAGGGCCGACATCTCACTGGTAATATAGGGCTGACATCTCACTGGTGATATAGGGCCGACATCTCACTGGTGGTATAGGGCGGACATCTCACTGGTGGTATAGGGCTGACATCTCACTGGTGGTATAGGGCTGACATCTCACTGGTGGTATAGGGCTGACATCTCACTGGTGGTATAGGGCTGACATCTCACTGGTGGTATAGGGCTGACATCTCACTGGTGGTATAGGGCCGACATCTCACTGGTAATATAGGGCTGACATCTCACTGGTGATATAGGGCCGACATCTCACTGGTGGTATAGGGCGGACATCTCACTGGTGGTATAGGGCTGACATCTCACTGGTGGTATAGGGCTGACATCTCACTGGTGGTATAGGGCTGACATCTCACTGGTGGTATAGGGCTGACATCTCACTGGTGGTATAGTGCTGACATCTCACTGGTGGTATAGGGCCGACATCTCACTGGTGGTATAGGGCTGACATCTCACTGGTGGTATAGTGCTGACATCTCACTGGTAAAATAGGGCTGACATCTCACTGGTAAAATAGGGCTGACATCTCACTGGTGGTATAGGGCTGACATCTCACTGGTGGTATAGTGCTGACATCTCACTGGTAAAATAGGGCCGACATCTCACTGGTGGTATAGGGCTGACATCTCACTGGTGGTATAGGGCTGACATCTCACTGGTAATATAGTGCTGACATCTCACTGGTGGTATAGGGCTGACATCTCACTGGTAATATAGGGCCGACATCTCACTGGTAATATAGGGCCGACATCTCACTGGTAATATAGGGCCGACATCTCACTGGTAAAATAGGGCTGACATCTCACTGGTGGTATAGGGCCGACATCTCACTGGTGGTATAGGGCCGACATCTCACTGGTAATATAGGGCCGACATCTCACTGGTAAAATAGGGCCGACATCTCACTGGTGGTATAGGGCTGACATCTCACTGGTGGTATAGTGCTGACATCTCACTGGTAAAATAGGGCCGACATCTCACTGGTGGTATAGGGCTGACATCTCACTGGTGGTATAGGGCTGACATCTCACTGGTAATATAGTGCTGACATCTCACTGGTGGTATAGGGCTGACATCTCACTGGTAATATAGGGCCGACATCTCACTGGTAATATAGGGCCGACATCTCACTGGTAATATAGGGCCGACATCTCACTGGTAATATAGGGCCGACATCTCACTGGTAAAATAGGGCCGACATCTCACTGGTGGTATAGGGCCGACATCTCACTGGTGGTATAGGGCCGACATCTCACTGGTAATATAGGGCCGACATCTCACTGGTAATATAGGGCCGACATCTCACTGGTAATATAGGGCCGACATCTCACTGGTAATATAGGGCCGACATCTCACTGGTAATATAGGGCTGACATCTCACTGGTAATATAGGGCTGACATCTCACTGGTAATATAAGGCTGACATCTCACTGGTAATATAGGGCTGACATCTCACTGGTAATATAGGGCTGACATCTCACTGGTAATATAGGGCTGACATCTCACTGGTAATATAAGGCTGACATCTCACTGGTAATATAGGGCTGACATCTCACTGGTAATTGTGAGCTGACAGATCTGGTGCAGCGCCAGCAGCACTTACTATAAGACTGATTATCATGTTTTTATTAGGGGGGGACTCTCAGAGACAGACAAGCCATATGCGAATCATAGAGGAAGAGGAGGAGGAGGAGGAGGAGGAGGAGGAGGAATTCTGCTCCCAGTTGTCCAGGGTGTTCTGTTGTGCTGCACCCCAGGCAGGTGTTGTGAAACGCCAGCCAGGACAGGAAAGTGGTGTGCAGCTCTGACTTGCACAGTAACAAGATTTTTTAAATTGTGATAGACGTCAGCTAGCGTGCTGATATGATTCAACGTGATGTCCTGTGCAGTAGGGAAAGGAAAGGGATAGGCCTACAGTATGTGTTGCAAACAGTGACTCACCATGACTAGTGGTGTTTTATGGATTACAGTTACGGCGTGCAATGATATTAAAATTAACTCTCACATGTATTTGCTTGTTACTTTGTGCCTCCTTGTCAAAAACTGTATATAAGTTGTTCAATAAGAGCATCTACAGAACAAGTAGCTGCCTCTCGTTGACGTTGAGACTGGTGTTTTGCGGGTACTATTTAATGAAGCTGCCAGTTGAGGTGTCTGTTTCTCAAACTAGACACCTTCATTTCTCAGAACAAGAATAGACTGACGAGTTTCAGAAGAAAGTTCTGGCCATTTTGAGCCTGTAATCAAACCCAGAAATGCTGATGCTCCAGATACTCAACTAGCCTAATGAAGGCCAGTTGTATTGCTTCTTTAATTAGCACAACATTTTCAGCTGTACATAATTGCAAAAGGGTTTTCTAATGATCAATTAGCCTTTTAAAATGATAAACTTGGATTAGCTAACACAATGTGCCATTGGAACACAGGAGTGATGGTTGCTGATAATGGGTCTCTGTACACCTTTGTAGATATTCCATTAAAAGAAATCTGCCGTTTCCAGCTACAACAGTAATTTACAACATTAACAATGTCTACACTGTATTTCTGATAAATGTTATGTTATTTTAATGGTAAAAAAAAGTGCTTTTCTTTCAAAAACAAGGACATTTCTAAGTGACCCCAAACTTTTGAACGGTAGTGTGCATTACCCTTACAGAATTTACACGTGGGCGAGGATATTGGAAATGTAATCAAAGCCTATTAGATGAAAACTTGTTTTTAACCAGGACAGAAAAAATGATAGCTGACTTTTCCAACATGACATAGGTACAGCAGACCCCTTATTGTATGGGACACTTAAAGGCCATGCAATTCAATACTCATCTTTCAAGCAAAAGCAATTTAGGTCAAAATAGTAAATATTAACAAAGAAAATATAGGGATTTATTTCTATTAATAATGTCAAATTATTAAAATCAGATCCAACAATAAAATCAAGGGGCTGTAAATCCAGGGCTTAAAAACAAAGGTGTCATTGTACGCTGATGATTGTTTTCTTTTAAAACCACAGTTTGGATCCCTCCTTAAGAGCTTCTACCCCCAATCCATAAGACTTCTGAACAGCTAATCAAATGCCTACCCAGACTATTTGCATTGCCCCACCCGCTCTTTTACGCCGCTGCTACTCTCTTATTATCTATGCATAGTCACTTTAATACCAACATGTACATATTACCTCAATTACCTCGACTAACCGGTGCCCCCGCACATTAAGGGCTTGTAAGAATTCACCTGTTGTATTTGGTGCATGTGACAAATAAAATTTGATTTGAGTGGCCAGACGGAAGCCACTCCTAAGTAAAAGGCACATAACAGCCCACTTGGAGTTAGTCAAAATGCACCTAACGGACTCTCAGACCATGAGAAACAAGATTCTCATGTGTGATGAAACCAACATTGAACTCTTTGGCCTGAATGCCAAGTGTCACATCTGGAGGAAACCTGGCACCATCCCTACGGTGAAGCATGGTGGTGGCAGCGTCATGCTGTGGGGATGTTTTTCAGCGGCAGGGACTGGGAGACTAGTCAGGATCGAGGGAATGATGAACGGAGCAAAATACAGAGAGATCCTTGATGAAAACATGCTCCAGAGCGCTCAGGACCTCAGACTGGAGCGAAGGTTCACCTTCCAACAGGACAATGACCCTAAGCACACAGCCAAGACAACGCAGGAGTGGCTTTGGTCACAGAAAGTCCTTGAGTGGCCCAGCCAGAGCCCGAACTTGAACCTGATTGAACATCTCTGGAGTGATCTGAAAATAGCTGTGCAGCGACATTCCCCATCCAACCTGACAGCTTGAGAGGATCTACAGAGAATAATGGGAGAAACTCCCAGAATACAGGTGTGCTAAGCTTGTAGCATCATACCCAAGAAGACTCGAGGCTGTAATCGCTGCCAAAGGTGCTTCAACAAAGTACTGAGGAAAGGGTCTGAATACTTATGTAAATGTAATAATTCAGTTTATTATTAAGATCTGTGGACAGTTGAGTTCCTCTATTGAAGTATCAGTTCAAGAGGACACTGGGATTGTAGCATAACAGACTGAAAGAAAGGGCGTGACATTGTCATGGCAAGTCATCCATTGCTCACTCTATACCTAACCCATCCCAAAAAAAGCTTCTGTCTGTCTGTCCTAAACCCATCACAAGCATCTGTCTGTCTGTCTGTCTGTCCCATCCCTGTCACAAGCCTCTGTCTGTTGGTCTGTCTGTCCCAAACCTATCCCAAGCCTCTGTATGTCAATCTCTGTCCCAAACCCATCACAAGCTACTTTCTGTATGTCTGTCCCAAACCCATCCCAAGCCTGTCAGTCAGTCTGTCCCAAACCCATCCCAAGCCTTTGTCTGTCAGTCTCTGTCCCAAACCAATCCCAAGCCTCTGTCGGTCTGTCTGTCTATCCCTATCACATCCCCATTACAATCCTCGGTCTGTCCCAGCTGGGCCTTCAGAGAGCCTCTCAAAACAGAGGATGAAAAGAGTCCTTTTAGAGATCACAAACTCTGTCCTGTGATCTGACCCGCTGTGAAATGCTGCTGCTGAAATGATAGGAGAGTGATTCACAACATAAACACTAGAACACTCTTACTCACACACCTCTATTGGGTAATTACATGTAATGGGGGCATTAGAGAAAAATGTCCACAAGCTTGATCCGTAGCAGACTGTGCAGCCAAAAGGTTACAATAAACAGATCAGAGCATCAGGAATCAGAAGAATTCAAACTAAATATCCAACTCTAACCACAATCCCTATATATGGGACTGTGTGGACTCACTGTGGAGTAAAGGAAACTCAACCTCATTCAGCCCCCGGGAGACAAAAAAGCATTCCATTCCATCCTTTCACTCTAAGTTGTTTCTATTCTGAGGAGCCTTCAAGTAAGTTAGAGTACCACAATGTATTACTACCTGCTAATAGATGGTGAGGTTGAATAGACTGGTTAGTGTTGTATAAGGCTGCTCTGAAACTACTACTGTGTTACAGGCCGGGGTGTGTCTGTGACTCATGCCATCTGTGATGGAGCAGGAGGTCCACACACATGCACACACACGCAAACGCACACACACAGGAATAGTCAACATGCAGGAGGCAAGGTAGAGGATTGCATGACATTCCAACCATGTAGCTGCTGACAGGCAGAAATCCTTGTTGTTCGACTGGTCATTACACTGTCATTACTCTCCATCAATCAGCCTGTAGACCACCAAATCAACCCAATCAATCCATCCCTCTATCCTTCCTCCCTCACTTAGGCCTGATGAACCAGTGTGTGGGCTGGTCTCTCCGATGCCCGGCGTAGAGATCAGAGAGAGGGCTGAAGGGAATGATGCGAGCACAGAGGAGCCATTCTGTGTCTGCCGTAAGGGTCACCGCAGCTCAGCAGCCAGGGCCAAATCAAGGCCTTGTCTCGGGAAACAGAGGGGGGACAGAATACTGTATGCATGCAACACATGAGCAAAATGTTAATGGAGAGCTCCGTCTGTCTGTATCTGAGAGTGGACTGTTCCATGAGGAGTTAATGAGGCGGGGGTTTCCAGGGAAGGCCTCAGTCTAGGTCCTGGGGAGGGAGGAGACCGAGGGGGTCGGGGGATAGACAGGATGGGTCGGGTCTGATTGCAGCCAGCCAGTCGGCCAGTCGCAGGGGGACCAGGGGCCAGGATAATATTTTCTCATGACATGGATGAAAGGTCCATCCTGAGAGGAAGCAATGTCTGCTCTAACGAGACTGGAGGCAGGAGCCACAGACTGACCTGGGGCCACTGGGGGCATGACTGCTCTGCTCTCCGCTCCGCTCCCGGCCTTTCTCTCCATCTTCCTCCACACACTTCCCCTCTTAATTGGGAGCTTTGTGAATGAAACAACAGGTGGCACAAACAGCCAGGGAATGAGGAAGGAAGTCAATGATCTCATGCTGCCAGAAGGAGTCAAAGATGGTGGTCGGTCAGTTGGCAAAGATAGTGGGGTGAGGTTATGGTGACACTAATCTAACCAAAGCTTTATCTGGATGGCCTCACGAGTGAGACCCAGTGACTGGGTTAGAGAACGGTTTGAAGAGAATGTTTCAACACTAAATGACGTGGGTTAAATGCATGACTGATTTACTCAGTAATCTGTGTGCATTCTATCTCCAACTCTGTTGTTCTACATACCAGACATCAAAAAACGTATTCTCTTTCACTTATTCACTCACTCACTCCCTTCCCCTTCCCCTCCCCCTCCTCCTCTGCACAACAATCTCCAGGGACTGGGTCAGGAAGTGTCATGTTTGTACCAAAAGCAGATTCCATAAATACCAGAGTGGAACATCAGGGTCCTCTGCTGCCCTACTTCCCCCCAGTCATGCGGTCAGACCAGACGGTTGACTGGTGGATGGAGGCAAGGAAGATGGAACTCCTACCTGGCTGTGGTAGTTAATGGTACGATGTACAATACTGATGTTCAATGGTAATTTACTGTAAATGAATCATACCCATTGATTCTGAAATGTAGGATTGTCTTTTTAACCTCCCCTATGGGACAGCCAGGACTCTCTCACAGCCTCCGCTCCTTCCTATCTCTATCACAGCCTCCGCTCCTTCCTATCTCTCTCACAGCCTCCGCTCCTTCCTATCTCCCTCACATCCTCCGCTCCTTCCTATCTCTCTCACAGCCTCCGCTCCTTCCTATCTCCCTCACATCCTCCGCTCCTTCCTATCTCTCTCACAGCCTCCGCTCCTTCCTATCTCTCTCACAGCCTCCGCTCCTTCCTATCTCTCTCACAGCCTCCGCTCCTTCCTATCTCTCTCACAGCCTCCGCTCCTTCCTATCTCCCTCACATCCTCCGCTCCTTCCTATCTCTCTCACAGCCTCCGCTCCTTCCTATCTCCCTCACATCCTCCGCTCCTTCCTATCTCTCTCACAGCCTCCGCTCCTTCCTATCTCTCTCACAGCCTCCGCTCCTTCCTATCTCCCTCACATCCTCCACTCCTTCCTATCTCTCTCACAGCCTCCGCTCCTTCCTATCTCTCTCACAGCCTCTCCTCTTTCCTCCATTTCTACTCCCACTGCTAGACTCCTAGCAGAAACACAATGACTTCAAAAAGCTAACTCTCTCTGGCCCCTGAGGATTTACAAGCCAAGATGTGTTCCCATGCATCTCCACGCTGATCTGATGTACAGTACAGTCCCTGGAGAGGATTTACAATCCTGTTCTGTGTTTTTAGTTTCTGAGAATATATGCATCATACAAATCAATGTCATATGTGTAAGGGTTTAGACTATTATTCCACTATATTTCATGTGAGAACACGAATTCCTCAAATAGTTCCTTCATAAGTGAATTATTATGTGCGGTAGAGAGGGAGTTTTTAGAAAGTGCAGAGTTTTCAGAAGGAGTCTGTATCTGTCCTGTGATGGAGGCAGTTGGTTTCACATTGCTGTTCTGTCAGTCAGGCCTGAAGCGCTCATTTCCATGGAAACCTTGTGTAACCTGCATGGGCAGCTACATGTCAGACAGACTCTATTCAGACTCTCCCACACATCCGGACTACTTCTACTGTAGAACAGGGGGCGTCTAGCCCAAGAGTTAGGCTTTGTACACTGCACCAGTACAGAGGTATAGTAGTGATCCCAAGCAGACTGTGTCTCAATACTCTCCCATTTCTCTTCTTGATCTACTCTGTCTTTGTCTGTGCACAAATATGTTGCCGTCACCGATCATCACCTATTCAGAGGCTATGAAGGAAAGCCGTGTTAGACCAATCTGAGCGTCACTTTACAAGTTCCCTATGGTTCTGGGACCAGATGCCTAGTCAAAGGAGCAGGAAGAGTACAGTACAGTCCAGTACTACATAGACACTGACCCAAGGAGCTACAGTACTGTACTGCACAGCCCTTGAACCATGAATCAATCTGGCTGCCAGTTCCTGTGGCAGGCTTTCCTGTCCAATCTCTATTGCTTCCTCCGCTGCACGCTTGGGCCCGACACACCCCATGCAGCTGTATTAACACACACACACACACACACACACACTTTCCCAAAGTTTTAATAGTGGTAAAACTGAGGAGCTTCATTTGTAAGTGTGAAGTTGTAAGGTGGCCCATTTCTGATACGTCCCTGGATTCTGGAATGGTGCCAGGAGGCAAGCTGTGATATCAGGAGTAGGATTACACTTCCAGAGGCAGGGAGGTGTTGTATCGGGAGGGAGGTTGTAGGGGGTTCATAACACAATGCACATCTCTGAATTAAGCTTAAAGGCCATATTTTGGTAGTGTAGTTAGCATACTGATATAGCTGGCTATAGAATCTTTCCTACTAATGAGGACTGGTGTTACAACACACGTCAGAAGAATCGTATTAAGACTTAACTTGAGCTCGGTGCCAAATTAACCAGGGCGCCATACAAGTTCATGACCTCGAGCTCGGTGAGAGGCACTCTCTAAGTACTAAGCATGATGGGAGCAATGAGACGAAGAGGAGTGAGTTCATATCATGTCCTGTCCTTCACACAGACTCAGAGCTCACAGCAGCCCTGTCAACAGCTCACGCTGGCAGCAAGGGGAAAATACTGCAGGCAGGATATACTGAAGGTCTCTCAGTATAGATAAAATGGGAGCCAATCAAATCAGGATTGCTTCCTGAACGGAGTCAAATAACATGTCAGCAGCACGGGTACACTGTAATGAGGTGTGTGTGTGTGTGTGTGTGTGTGTGTGTGTGTGTGTGTGTGTGCGCACGTCTAACCAACACGAACCCGTAAAGACTGTGACAAACACACAGGCACCCACACACCAGCAAGGCCCTGTGGATGGTATGCATCGATTCTGGCACCTCTCCACCCTACAAAGGCAGTGAACCGAGGGCACACACAGCCCCATGCTTTAGGGCACCTCTCCACCCTACAAAGCGCTCTTCTCTAATATTTTACAGGGGTTCCTCTAGGTCTGACTGAGGTTGTTGTTTTTCAGAGTACATATTAAATATTCAAAATGTACCAAAATGGCTCCCAGACAGTTTAAAACTGATGCCAAGCCAACCGGAAATACCAGAGCCCAAAGAAAGAGAGGAAGGGGGCAGACAGAGCGAGGGAGGGAGGGAGGGGTGTAGAGGGAGGGGTTTGGAAGAGGGAAAGGGGGAGAAACAGAAAGATACTGTAGATTGAGAATAAGAGCCCAAGAACACAAGGAGAGGGAGAGAGAGAGAGAGAGAGAGAGAGAGAGAGAGAGAGAGAGAGAGAGAGAGAGAGAGAGAGAGAGAGAGAGAGAGAGAGAGAGAGAGAGAGAGAGAGAGAGAGAGAGAGAGAGAGAGAGAGAGAGAGAGAGAGTGGAAAGGTGCTGGGAAGGAAAAGGGAAGGAACAGGGATGGAAAGAAGAAAGACAGACAGACAGTGAGGCACTGAAATGGATGATAACCAACGAGAGGAGAGAAGAGAACACTAGTGCTACTGATTTATCACAGATTGCTGCCAGCCTGCCACTAAACTGTAACATTCAAGTAAACACAGAAACTCACGGAGTGCACCAAGATAAAGCCAAATGGAGCCAAATCACTTCAGCCTTTCTAGAGACAGAAATAGGCAGTCTGAGTGTTTCAATTTGATGAATAAGATCTACTGTATTGTGTAGAAATCTGTGAATTCTAACAGCCAGTGAGCTAGCGAGTGTTTGAGGGCTTAACTCAAAAGGGGGCAAAGTACGGCCCGCTGGGCACTTCAATACACTTCAAAAAATTTAGTTACAGTCTTGTCCCATCGCTGCAACTCTCATACGGACTCGGGAAAGGCGAAGGTCGAGAGCCGTGCGTCCTCTGAAATACGGCCCAGCCAACTCGCACTGCTTCTTGACAATGCCGGCTTAACCCGGAAGCCAACCACACCAATGTGTAGGAGGAAACACCATACACCTGGCGACCATGTCAGAGTGCATGTGCTAGGCCCGCCACAGGAGTCGCTAGAGCGCGATGGGACAAGGAAATCTCGGACTGTCAAACCCTCTCCTAACCCGGACGATGCTGGGCCAATTGTGCGCCGCCTCATGGGTCTCCCAGTCATGGCCAGCTGTGACACAGCCTGGGATCAAACCCGGGTCTGTAGTGACGCCTCAAGCACTGCGATGCAGTGCCTTAGACCGCTGCGCCACTCGGGAGGCCCCTGCAAATTGATTTTAACAAACAAATTGATCCCCTCCAAATAATGTGGCCCTCTGTTGAATTTTGCCCACCCTCAGAAACAGCAGGGGTTCAAACTTTAGAACCCAGTTCCTACATTTGAATATAAACATTGGTTTTATCAAACAAAACTATGCTACATTTTATCTCTGGGTTCCTCAGGATGACAAATCAGAGCAAGAATACTGAATGTAAGTACATTATTTACCTTCAGAGATCAATGTTTCAAACCAAGTGCAGTGATAAAAGTGTTGTTGTTGTGCACTCTCCTCAAACAATAGCATGGTATTCTTTCACTGTAATAGCTACTGTAAATTGGACAGTGCAGTTAGATTAACAAGAATTTAACTTCTTAGGGATCGGCTCATGAGGTGACCGTTTTGGAGAGCCTGGCGTGCCCAAAGTAAAATGCCTCCCATTCAGGCCCAGAAAATAGGATATGCACATATTTAGTACCATTGGATAGGAAACACTCTGAATTTTCCAAAAGTGTTAACCATTTGTCTGTGAGTAAAACAGAACGCATATGGCAGGCGAAACCCCCGAGGAATTTCTGTCCTGGAAAAAGTGATTTTGACACATTTGGAACCCCTCCCTCATGAAAATGACCATATAAGGGCATATGAATGCAGTACCAATCGCTTCCTTTAGATGTCAACAGTCTCGAGACAGTGTAAATTTTCATTTTGGATGCTTTAGACCAGAGAATAAGAGCAAACCAGGAAGTATCCTTTTTATGTCAACAGTACCCAGCGAGCGCTCCCGACAAGGCGCGCTGTGTCTTTTTTACCGTCTTTATTGATCAGTTTATATTCCGGTTGATTTATAATAGTAAATATACGTAAAAGTGTTCCTAAGGATACATTTAAAACTATGTTTGATTGTTCTTGGACAACTTTATAGGTATAAGATGAACGAGTTCTCGTCACGTTTCAATGGAGGAGTGGAGGCTGTCGTTTCTGATTATAACGCGCAACCAAATTGAGATTTATGGATAAAATACATTACTTTTTCTAACAAAAGAACCATGGATTGTCTTCGTTTGACACTTAGGATGACCTCAGCAGAAGTTCTTCAACAGGTAATTGATTTGTTTTCGCTGTGAAATGTGTTATGTGTGTGCCATGATGGCTAATGGATTCATGGCTATGGGAAAAATATGTGAGGTGCTACCCTCAAACAATCAAATGTGCTGCTTTAGCCGTAAAGCCTTTTTGAAATCTGACAACGCTGTGATATTGCCAAGAAACAGAGCTTTTGATGAGTATGGAACACTTGTATATTGGTGGATGTTTAATAATTCAACCTTTGGATTTTGAATTTGGCTCCTTGCATTTCACCTGGTAGTGTCGGGATTGGGGCGCTAGCACCCCAGCAATCCCAGAGAGGTTAAAGAAGCTTCGGTTGTTCCTTCTAAACAGAATCCACCAGAGGTGACAATGAAAACAACACCAAAACAAAACCTGAAACAAGGCTGTAGTACATTAGGGGTGGTACTGCAAGCCTGCAGCCTGCATGATGGGACTGAAAAAGAAGTACATATCCCTGCAGGGTGTAGATATATATCTGTACTGTACCCATTAACTGTTACGTTCCTCAACCCACTCAGCATTCTCTCATTGATCACTATGGCCTTTGGGATCTGATTGTTCTCTAGGGAAGTTAAACACTAGACAACAGTTCCTTCTAAACAAGCTCCCCACTGTGCTACTCCATCTCTCCATTGTACTCCTCCCTCCCCCCACAGAAATCTTTGGGCCCAATCACAAAATAATAACCATTGCTGGTATTGTTCCTCAGCCTCAGAGCAGAGCAATACAGCGTAGCCGACTGGCCGTGGTGGAATGTGGCAGAAAGTTCCCAGAAGGCTTTGTGTTGCGGGTCAGTGGCATGGCAGGCCAGTCCTCCAGAGCTGTGTTTAGTACACACAAACACCCCAGGCCGCTCCCAAGCAAAGCCGTCTCTCTGCTCAGCTGACTTCACACTGACAACAAACAGCACACAAACAACAGCGTGGCTAGAGAAGAGCTGGCTGTGCTGGGAGTGGGACACACTATTTAGTCAGTGGAGTGTTTGTGGCAGTTTGTGGAAAATCTAGGCCTGTGAACAACAAGGCCTCTCCAGGACAACAGAGAAGAAGACAACAAAGGGGACTATGGACTCTCCAGGGATTACCCATAATCATTCTAGGTGTATTCAGCATAGAGTGCATTCGGAAAGTATTCAGACTCCTTGACTTCTTACAGCCTTATTCTAAAATTGATTAAATGTGTTTTTCCCCTCCTACACACATTACCCCATAACGACAATGCAAAAACAGGTTTTTAGAAATGTTTGCAAATTTATAAAATAAAAATAAATGAAATATCACATTTACATAAGTATTCAGACCCCAAATCAAATCAAAGTTTATTTGTCACGTGCGGCAAATACAACAGGTGTAGACCTTACAGTGAAATGCTTACTTACAGGCTCTAACCAATAGTGCAAAAAAGGTATTAGGTGAACAATAGGTAAGTAAAGAAATAAAAACAACAGTAAAAAGACAGTGAAAAAAAAAACAGTAGCGAGGGTACATACAGACACCGGTTAGTCAGGCTGATTGAGGTAGTATGTACATGTAGTTATGGTTAAAGTGACTATGCAAATATGATGAACAGAGAGTAGCAGTATCGTAAAAGAGGGGTTGGCGGGTGGCGGGACACAATGCAGATAGCCCGGTTAGCCAATGTGCGGGGGCACTGGTTGGTCGGGCCAATTGAGGTAGTATGTACATGAATGTATAGTTAAAGTGACTATGCATATACGATAAACAGAGAGTAGCAGCAGCGTAAAAGAGGGGTTGAAGGGGGGGCACACAACGCAAATAGTCCAGGTAGCCATTTGATTACCTGTTCAGGAGTCTTATGGTTTGGGGGTAAAAACTGTTGAGAAGCCTTTTTGTCCTAGACTTGGCACTCCGGTACCACTTGCCATGCGGTAGTAGAGAGAACAGTCTATTACTGGGGTGGCTGGGGTCTTTGACAATTTTTAGGGCCTTCTTTCGACACCGCCTGGTGTAGAGGTCCTGGAAGGCAGGCAGCTTAGCCCCAGTGACGTACTGGGCCGTACGCACTACCCGCTGTAGTGCCTTGCGGTCGGAGGCCGAGCAATTGCCGTACCAGGCAGTGATGCAACCAGTCAGGATGCTCTCGATGTTGCAGCTGTAGAACCTTTTGAGGATCTGAGGACCCATGCCAAATCTTTTTAGTTTCCTGAGGGGGAATAGGCTTTGTCGTACCCTCAGTGTTGTCGTGCCTCAGTGTTGCTTGCCTCGAAGCAAGCACCCTTTACTCAGTACTTTGTTGAAGCACCTTTGGCAGCGATTACAGCTTTGAGTCTTCTTGGGTATGACGCTACAAGCTTGGCACAACTTTATTTGTGGACTTTCTTTCATTCTTCTCTGAAGATCCTCTCAAGCTCTGTCAGGTTAGATGGGAGAGTTTCAGGCTGCATAGCTATTTTCAGGTCTCTCCAGAGATGTTCGATCGGGTTCAAGTCCGGGCTCTGGCTGGGCCACTCAAGGACATGGCTTTCAGGCCAAAAAGTTCAATCTTGGTTTCATAAGACCAGATAATATTGTTTTTTATGATCTCCGAGACCTTTAGCTGCCTTTTGGCAAACTCCAAGCGGGCTTTCATGTGCTTTTTACTGAGGAGTGACTTCCGTCTGGTCACTCTACCATAAAGGCCTGATTGGTGGAGTGTTGCCTTCTCCCCCGATTGCTCAGTTTGGCTGGGCTGCCAGCCCTAGGAAGAGTCTTGGTGGTTGCAAACTTCTTCCATTTAAGAATGATGGAGGCCACTGTGTTCTTGGGGACCTTCAATGCTGCAGAAATATTTTGGTACCCTTCCCCAGATCTGTGCCTCGACACAATCCTTCGCCCTAATGGATTGGTTTTTGCTCTGGAGGCGAAAGAAACACACACCTGTTTAGGCAAGGTAGTGGCTAGCGGAGAAGAACACTTGAAAAAGAAAAGGAGAGCCGCACACTCTAGGAGCTCAGACGCAATAACTGAATAACCAATGTTTCAACAGACAAGCTGTCTTCATCAGGGTAGAATGACAAACACTGCGGGTCACTAGTTTATAGTGTCAAAGGACACACAGGTGGGTGTGTCAACTGTGGGACCTTATATAGACAGGTGTGTGCCTTTCCAAATCATGTCCAATCAATTACATTTACCACAGGTGGACTGCAATCAGGTTGTAGTAACATCTCAAGGATAATCAATGGAAACCAGATGCACCGGAGCTCAATTTTAAGTCTCATTGCAAAGGGTCTGAATACTTATGTAAATAAGCTATTTATGTTTTTTATAAATTTGCAAAAATGTCTAAAAACCTGTTTTTGCTTTGTCCTTATGTGGTATTGAGTGTAGATGGATGAAATAAAAAAAAAAGAACATCAATTTTAGAATAAGGCTGTAACATAACAAAATGAGGAAAAAGTCAAGGGGTCTGAATGCACTGTAGATTCAGCCAGTGTGTGTGTATATGTACGTTTGTATTGCGTGCATGAGTGTGTATACACACACGTGTGTATGTTTGTGTGTGATGCCCACATCTGGTACACAGCTGTGGGTGGAGAGACTAGCCCCAGTCCTAGACAACCTCTCTGTGGGCACCACTGCAGTAACAAGCCATGCTGCATCTTTACAGGGTAGTGTCTCCTCTACTCTGCAGTCTCCTACCTCCACTGTGGAGAACTAGCCAGCTAGCCTGGGGCCCACCCAGACAGGTCACAGAACAACTCTTCTCACAGGGAATATTATACCGAGTCCAGAGAGGCCTATTAAAAAGGCACTGGGCCTCATCCACATACTGACTGACAACATTGCTCTACAGTCACAACACATCTAGAAGGACTGGAGGAGAGGAAACGGCAGCCATGAAGCTATTAAACTAACGTGCATCATAAACCACAGACATAAACACTTGACTAATACATTTAATAACATACCATAAAAAAATCTATTGTTGGATCCCTTATCCAATTTGGACCGTGGACTGAAATGACCCCAGCTGGGCTTGGTTGGGGTTGGACCGTGGATGGAAATGACCCAAGCTGGGCTTGGTTGGGGTTGGACCGTGGATGGAAATGACCCCAGCTGGGCTTGGTTGGGGTTAGACCGTGGACTGAAATGACCCCAGCTGGGCTTGGTTGGGGTTGGACCGTGGATGGAAATGACCCAAGCTGGGCTTGGTTGGGGTTGGACCGTGGATGGAAATGACCCAAGCTGGGCTTGGTTGGGGTTGGACCGTGGACTGAAATGACCCCAGCTGGGCGTGGTTGGGGTTGCTGAGGGTTTTTTGCGTGTGCAGCGTTTTCATAGGTATCTGCTGAGGAGGCAGGAGAGAAAGAGAATCCGGAGGAGACTTAGGCTACATGTCAAGATGCTGGCGTGGCATGGCGTGCGTTACTGCTCAGGTTTAACATGGATCCAGGTACAGTAAATTCAGGATGATTTGGGTTAAGCTCTGAAAGAAGCTCAGGGAGAGCAAACAGGCCTGTTTAAGAGAAACGGGCAGCTGGGGCCAAGAGAGCTGTCCATCATGGGAGGAGGAATCCTGTTTCTAAAAGTCCTACAAACTGGCAGCCTCAAACAAGTTAATCAACCTGCTGTATTTTGCCTAAGTTTAGAATTAAATCCTATGCATTCACACACTCCTGTGTGGGCCCATTGTCTGGGTGGACCCTCCTCAGCCTTATCCAGGGCCAAAATAGACCTAAGTATCTTGTTTGTTCCTGTGAACCGCAATGGTTTATCCCTTCTCCCCATCTTGGTGCTCCTTGCAGGATATCCTGTCTACATGAGCCACTGACTGGGAGCTTCCTGTCTGTCTGGGGCACTGGTAAATCACAATTTGTGTGTGTGTGTCAGAGCATACTCCCCGACAGCCTCCTGACCTCCTCACATTCCTGAGCTATAGAAGAGGAGAATTTCAACATGTCGTTCTCTGCCAAGGAAAGTTGGACGTAAAAAATGTTGGGAAACTTTAAAAATAGAAAAACACCCACACACTCAGCCCCTACTCAACCCTAGCGCCAGACCGACCCCCCTGCTCTAAGAGCTACTTGGCTCCAAGAGGATGGAGGATAGAGGGCCATAGTGTAAGGGTCACAGTAGCCTCCAGGGGACATTCTTCTTGCACAAGTACTGGAATGACTTCTTTCTAATTAAATATTGTGCATACGTCCATGTAGTGTCCCTACGGTACTTGGGACAGCTGTGGTACAAGCCCATGTTACCTACTCTAGGCTTGACAACAGTCTTTCCTTTCATCCATACGGCTGAAGTGTCTGCCCTGCACACTGGATATTTCTTCATTAACTTTTAGTTGTTTATGAAACAGACTCTGCATTGAATGGTTATCTACCATGGGTCTGGAAAGTCGTTGCAGAGTGCTTATAAATCTGGAGGCGAGAGTAGAGCAGCTGCTTGTGTCCCTGTGAAGTGTGCCTCCATTACAGCCTTTGTTGAACTGAGAAATTACCGTTCTGTTGGTTCATCCAGCAGATGTTAATGCGAGTATAGCGAAATTCTTGTGCTTCTAGTTCCGACCATGCAGTAGTATCTAACAAATTCACAACAACTACAAGCTGTTGATGTTTGTTTTAGAAGACAAAGGGATAGAGAGCTGGCCTGCTGCTTAGTGAGACTGGAACATATAAATCAGTAAGGGACGCACGCAAAAACGCACACACACCTCAACCAGCTCTACTTTCCTGTTTGTGTGATGGAAACAGAGCACTCGGCCACTTAGTTAAAAAACAACTATCGTATCCACACTGTGACTCAAAGGGGCTTTTCGGAAGAAACCAACTCTAGGGCCCAGGGAGGGAGGGCCCACAGTCACTCTCCGTCTCCGCAAGAATGGCCATTCTTTCTTTTTCTCCAAAAAACTCCAGAGAACAACATGTGGCCAGAACACGGCTTGCTGGGGCAGATTAGCCTTTCATTAGGACTTTGTGTCACAAGGGCCCTTGGATCTCAGCCAATTGAGGGACACAAACAAAAAGCTCCAAATTGGCTTCCCTACCCCCTTTAGGGGACAGGACTGCTCGCAACGTGATAGAGCTACATGACAAGCGATAACAAAGACTCAGTATTGTAGAGGGGGCATCAGCTGGAAGACGACAGAGAGGAGAGGGAGAGGGCTAGCAGGGGTGTGGGACAGGAAATTAGCATGGTTGGTTGCAAAAAAAAAAAAGTCACTAAATTAATTTAGTCTTTACAGCTCCAACGTAGTGATTGGGGGACTCCCAAGTATCGATATCTACAAACTATACACTAACGTTCAAAAGTTTGGGGTCACTTAGAAATGTCCTTTTGTCCATTAAAATAACATCAAATTGATCAGAAATACAGTGTAGACATTGTTAATGTTGTAAATGACTATTGTAGCTGGAAACGGCAGATTTATTTATGGAATATCTACATAGGCGTACAGAAGCCCATTATCAGCAACCATCACTCCTGTGTTCCAATGGCACATTGTGTTAGCTAATCCAAGTTTATCATTTTAAAAGGCTAATTGATCATTAGAAAACCCTTTTGCAATTATGTTAGAACAGCTGAAAACTGTTGTTCTGATTACAAAAGCAATAAAACTAGCCTTCTTTAGACTAGTTGAGTATCTGGAGCATCAACATTTGTGGGTTCGATTACAGGGATGCTGTCCATCTTTGCTAACATTTCTACAAACCTGTTTTTGCTTTGTCATTATGGTGTAGTGTGTAGATTGATGATTTAATCCATTTTATAATAAGGCTGTAATGTAACAAAATGTGGAACAGGGGAAGGGGTCTGAATACTTTCACAATGCACTGTATGCCAAACTTGTCAAATGCTATCATGAAAGTCGTAAACTTTGTGTTTATCCTTGATGATTCTTAATCAAGTGCACCTTGTTTTAAATGATCAAATAAACTAAACTAAAAAGCAATACAAATCCTATCGGCACCTAAGTATCTTGCTAATATCGTATTGTGAGGTCCATGGCCATTCCCAGGCCTACTCCAAAGCACACTTCTCAGGGTATTGACTGTATCATCATGATCTGTCAGATTGAGACTCTAACCCTCTCACAGCAGTGGAAGTCAGTCAGCGTCTGGGATCTGATTCTGATCTACTCTCCCTGTTTCTGCTCTGGGAGACAGCAGTGGGTTAGCCTACACTACACAGGGAGGGAGGCGCACAGCCAGGAAAAGCACAAAGGGGGAGGCTGGCCTCAAACTGAACAGCACAGCAAAGCAAGTCCCTCTTTGTTTATTGGTAAATTCCAAAATAGAACAATGCCGAAAATTCCAGAGTGAGGCAGAAAGGAGGGGGGTTCTGCGGTGCTACCATGTCACCCATTTGTGAGAAAAGCACATTTTGGGGGAACGGATCATTTCCCCAATGTTTTTAGTCTCTCCAAATGTATCAGTAGCCAGCCATGTCTTCTCTGTGTAGCTTAGACAAGTGTGCTAAGACAAGCTTGTGCCTTGCTATTCCATGTCCTTTCACAGACTAGACTAAAGAACAACTAAGGGTTCACCTATGGGGACAGCCGAAGAACCCTTTTGGAACCCTTTTTTCTAAGAGTCAGGCTTTTTCACCTATGCAGTAAGACTGGCCCATTTGATGCCCTTAAGCTTCAAAGAGCCAATTATTCTGGGATACAAAAGTCAAGAGGAGCAGTGTGGTGTTGGGTGACAACAGAAATGGCCATGAATTGGTAGTGTATGTGTGACCATTTTGTAAACCTAGTTTTTAGGCAGTGTATCCTTCAAGGATCATAACACTCCCTGACCCTGACTGCAATCAGACCACTGTCTGCCACCTAATCAGGGACAAGGCCTACCACACTACACACACGCACACTTGCAAGTATCTGCACAACAGTCCACTATTGCAATGGAACAGTAACATAACCGTCTTACTAACCAACATCACAAACATCCAGTCCACAATATTACAAACAAGGACTTGGCTCAGAGCACTGCGGTTTGGTCTAGCTGTTGGAAAATTCTTGGATAGGAATATCATTTTCAAAAGTACAAAAAAATAAATAAAATCATTGATACATAACTTATGCAGCAGTATAACTATTTGCAGATGACTGAACAAACATGATACATTATCTGCTGTTATTGAGTGATTACAGGACACGGTGAACACACACACCTTTTGTAGCAGTGTAATAAACGGATATCATCACAAACGGATTTAAATTCCAGCATGAAGAAGGTGTGGCCCGTCTTCTCTAACCCTAATGTGATTAAAGAAGTCTTATCTCCCCCACACACACACACAGCTGGAGTTGTTTGCCTCGACAACACTTCCTCTGTCTGAACTCTGAACTGGACAGCAGTTCCAGAACAGTAGCCTGTTCACACAGACACACATTCTACTTATATCAGCATGCAGACATAGTGTTTGAAGGACACACACGTACACACACTTGCTTACATATCTACCCTCACAGAAGCTAAAACCCGGGCAGAACGCCCTTCTTAT
This sequence comes from Brachymystax lenok tsinlingensis, assembly GCA_030435695.1. NCBI lineage: Eukaryota > Metazoa > Chordata > Actinopteri > Salmoniformes > Salmonidae > Brachymystax > Brachymystax lenok. The sequence goes on from CM059794.1 coordinate 26,119,676, forward strand.
CTGATAAAACCAACAAGCAGAGCATAAAATATAAGATTAGCCACAACAGCTTCCATTTGATATCAACCGGGTGGTCTGGCCAGAAGTCGACTCCGTCCACCACTCCATGTTGCCCTTCAACCTCTGTGGCTGCGCTGCACACATCAAGGTGACATTTCTACATCAAGCCCAGACACCCACAGGAAAGCATGGCTGAAACCTAAACATTACAGAAGGTATATAAGGAGAGGAAGAAACATGGCAAGAAGAGTCTCATAAAAACTGCTTCAATCCGTCAGAGCTGTGGGAAGTTCGTCACTAACTTTTCCCAACAGAACATATCTGTTCTGTAATTGTTTTTTTACTCCGTGTTTTCTGTTAGTTCATACAAAAAACAAACTGGACATGGATTGAAGTGCGCTGTGGAAACAATGAGAGACTTAAGTGTCTGGGCCACTCCATAGGTTAGGCCACCTGTAAACAAGTTGTGTGGGAAGAGAGAGTGGGAATGTGGTTGTTTGTTAGCAACAGTGATCACCATCAGACAGTTCCAGAGTTACAACACCCATCATGCTAAAACATGAAACATAACATTGGCATTGGTGACTCACTCCACCATTTAACAACAATGACTTTCCACACACCCAACGAGTGTGATATGTTGGGAGGGTTGGGTCCAATTCACCTCTACAGTACAGAAGAGCCAAACCAGCCCGTGGGTTGCCTCTCTACAAGTTGTAGGTATGAATAGAATGTATATCTAGGTGATAAGGGGAAGAATGATTTGGGGTAACTTACATCCTGGGCCTCCCGGCGCTGGCCGTCTGTGTTCCTCAGCCAGCAGCGGCTCAGCTCACTCAGCTCCAGGATGGGCTGCACCTTCAGCCTCACCGTGTCCCCAGACTGACGGATCATCTCCACAATCTCGTCCCTGGTCTTGTTCTCCACGTTTCCCCCGTTGATCTCCACCAGACGGTCTCCCGGCACCAGCCCCAGGGCCAGGTCCTTAGTGCCTGCCCCGGGCTCGGCAAAGTGCACCACCCTCCGGTAGACCCCTCCGTCGGCTCCACGGTCCAGCATGGTGGTGCGGCGCAGGGAGAAGCCGAAGTCACCCGTGTTGCGGCGCTGGAGCTCCAGCTCCCGTGGCTCCGGAGACTGTGGAGGGATGACAACCGGGAGCCTCAGGTCAGCAGGGAAGGTCTTGTCCACTACCTCAGGGATGCGAGCCTTCTTGACCGGCACTGGCCAAGGTGCTGGCCCGACCCCAACCCCGACCCCCATCCCCAGCTTCTGCTGCTGGAGGCTGTGCTTATTCTGAGGGTCGAACACCTTGTTCTCCACCTGCGGGGACGGAGCGGCTGAGTTCTGTCCCGAGGGCGTGGAGGTCTCCGAGGGGCTCTCCTCTTTGCTCCTCTGGGAGAAGGAGAAGCGCTTCATGACCTGAGAGGAGTTGTGCTTGGCCATCGAGCCGAAGTGGGCCACGCGGTCTCGCACCGAGCCCCGGTCCTTGTCCAGACCGCCTCCCCCCTCGCCCTTCAGGTCGTCGGTGGAGCTGGCAGCGCTCAGGCCATCTGCGTCCAGCACCATGCTACTGCGGTTGCTCAGGCCGTCTGACTCGATGTCAGTGAGGCTGAGCTCGTGGCTGCTGGCCACCTTGATGGGGATGGGGTTGGAGATCTCCAGCTTGTTCTTGGAATCCCGCTTGGACTCTCTCTTGAGGTTGAAGAAGCCACGCCTCATGCTCATCTCCTCCAGGCTGCGCAGCTCCGCCGCAGACATCCTCTCCTTCTTGTCCTTCTTATCCTTCTCCTTCTTCCCTCCATCCTTGTCCTTTTTGATCAGACTGAACATGGTGGTGTGCCTGCTGTGTTGCTCAACACAGTGCGTCCTACCGGTTTGGCTCCTGTTTCCTCAGGCAAGGGGGATTTTTCCATACAGAGGCAGAGGTCCAGTTTTTTGGGGGGGGTGGGTCCAGTCTTTCGGAACTTCCAAAAAGGGTTTAAGCTGCCACTAATTCAAATGCCCTGTGGGAGAGAAAAAACACCTTCAGTCAATCTTCACATCTGGCATGACAGAATGAGTAACAGCGCTCATTATGTTTCATAAATACAATTATAAAATGGGTGGTTCGAGCCCTGAATGCTGATTGGCTGACAGCCGTGGTATAACAGACCGTATACCACGGGTATGACAAAACATTTATTTTTACTGCTCTAATTACGTTGGTAACCAGTTTATAATAGTAATAACTCATCTCTGGGGTTTGTGGTATATGGCCAATATACCATGGCTAAGAGCTGTGCCTAAGAACAGCCCTTAGCCGTGGTATTTTGGCCATATACCACACCCCCTGTGCCTTATTGCTTAATTAGATCACATACAATATATCACTTCCATTGCAGAGGGCGAGTGAGGAATTTGTCACATAGAATAAAACTGTGCATTTAATAAACAATAAACATTTAATATTTCTCGTAACCAAACATCTTTCAAAGCCTTTTGAGTAGGAGTATAGATAGAGCGACCGCCGACGTAACACTTTGCAACAGACCATTACCATGCCACACAAAGCACTAGCCGATAAAGTGAACATGGAAAAAATATTACACATATCACAACCAAGGAACAGTTTAAGTGATCTTGGCAAAAGAGACAACATTCCTAGCCACCATTAGAGCTGCATTTGCCAAAACCTCAAACATCAAGGAAGATATTTTTGCCAAAGAGCCACTCTCAATATACTGCAGAAAGTAGGCAAGAGCACATTCCCAAAATCTGGGTTTTATTACTATTTTTCTGCCTCAGAGGAGCTACTCGGACTCCCCTCTACATGGGGTAGCATTGCGCGGAATCCCAAACAGCCTAAGGCTTCAAACCCAAATTATGAAGGCTAGGCCTAAGCTATATTTCAGTCTCCATTTCATATGTGTAAGTCACATTCAATGTAAGCCAAACACCCAAATAGGCTTTACCTACCTCCTCTACCTGAGAGATAGAAGACATTTTGAAAGTGAAATCTGTTTAGCCTAACTGTTGTTCCAGTGACGGATGGGGCGCTCAAAATGGGTCAGAATCCACACACTCCCCTCTGGTAGTCATTGGTGAAACTTTGGTGTCAAAGTTCCAGTTCTATTTGACGTTCCCAGAGTTTGACGTCCCCCTCCCCCTCCAAAAAGGTGTTTTCAGGACTAGCTATAAATTATCTGGAAGAGAACAATAGACAGAAAAATAAACAATTTATCAAATTGTCCTTCTTGTAGGAGAAACCGACCATCTAACAACTAGTATGATGGAAATACCCTAGCTATGTGAATATCCTGCATAATAGATCTAAGCTTTATTCATTTCTAATAAAGGGCTTGGCAGCTACCACCACATGCACAGTTAAAAAAATATACTGGCAAGTACAACACTTCAATCACCCTTTTTCCAGGAGATAGCAAAATCTTATAGTAGCTTAAGTAAGCTAGTTTAAAGAAAGTAAATTATTAAATCATTAATAAGAAGATGTATTGATGGAAATAGATTTTTAATAATGGTATAGCTACATATAGCTCACTATTTGGCATCCTGCGAGCAAAAAATATGCCATTGAATCATAGTTGCATGACGCTCCGTAACAGCCTAATTTTGAGCTGAAATATGTCATACACTTTCGTGGTTATAGCCAAGCTTCCTTGTTGCTACAGATGTTTACACTTTTTTTTTCCAACACCGCAAGGATGCTATAGGCACATCATTTTGCCACTTACATCAAGGCTTTTTGTTACAACAATGAAATGCAGCCGAAATAGTAGGCACGCTCCACTACGCTAGCGAGTGAGGTGTCATCATTCCCCATTCCCTCAATGGACAGGGGAGGACAAAAAGCGAGAAAGCTACTATACTAGCTAGCCAGCTAGCTGATGTCACAATGAGAATTATAATGTTTTATAGGCCATTGTTAACTATAACTGTCAAGTAATTTCCTCTAAATCTGACTGTCACAGAAAAGCCCTGGCTACAAGACTTCATTGAGAAAAGTGCTATTTTGAAACTACCAATATGCCTTTAGTTAACTTGCACGATTAGCTGGCAGCCCAAGCCTCTGTTTGCCCACATTAATTATGGTGTAGCCTATCAACTAGGCTAGCTAGCTGCTACATCCCTAAGAAAATATTTTGGGATTTCTGAGAGACCTCTATCTATAGCTATCTAGCTAAGCCATTCTGCTTTCAATGTTTAGCTCAAATTGGTGCATCGAATCATTTTGAGACATTCTATCATCTTCATGAAAGTATGGATGACTCACCGTTTGTGTGTGTTCTTCCTCTGCTCTGTGGCGGTGGGTTGACACTGGTGTGTTCGAATCGGAGGGAGCTATATTGATGGGTGCAGCTCGCACTAGAAAGCAGCTGCGTTGACTGTATATGATTAGCTAGATGACTGGTTATAGCATGCATGCAACATCACTGAAAATATATCGAATAGTGATTCCTGCTGGCCAGTTGGGTTTATTGCAAGTTGGACACAGGATGTACCACTTATGAAAGATTACATTAACGCTCTCTGATCATAGATTTCTATTGGTTGTGGTTGCATTTTATATTTTGTGGGTAAAGTATTAATACATACACAGTAAATAATCTAGGAGTGACTGGTTTGTTTATCTGGGATTCATTCAAACAAGCACTATTAAGCACCATTTGGTACCAAGTTACCAATAGGCCTACTTTATCACCGGCCCTAGCTTTTTGGGGGTTCTAAGCAGGATCCTGTTTAGGGTCCCCCTTCACAGTTTGTGGGGTGCCCCTGGCCATTGAGGTGGGCCCTAAGCAGTTGATTATTTTGCTTATAGCACTGGCCGCCACTGTGGTGTCGGTTTACCAGTAGTGGAAATTCACACCACACCTTCGCTCATGCAGAGTGAACTGTTTGCCTCTATGTTTGGCTGCTGCATCAACTGCACGCCTGGAAAGTGAAAACATTATGCATGGTAGAGTCATAAACTATAAGGTAAGTTTAACAAACTTTAATAAATAGTAGGCCAGACTGTTACCCAGTTACTGGTAAGACAGCGTTGCTAAGGGGAATAGTTGTTTGTGTCATGCTGTAACTTGACCTACTTGAAAGAGAGGGCCCTTGGATTCTGTAGACTCACAAAGGAGTTTGAAACAAGCTGAAGTTTAGTTTTGGACAACAATTACCTAAATTGTCTAGTAAATGTTCATGCTGATCACGATGTCATCATTATAGCTGGAAACACATTTTTGCATTTTGTATGTTTGATGGTAGGTCGAGTTTCAATAGTGGAAGTGTCTTGTTCCATATGGTCACTCAAGGATGGATTGACATTTCCTCAGGACAGATACACCAGGCACGCGTTTACTCCGTGGAGGCGGCTGGCCATAATGCTGTCTCTCTACCCCCAGGCTTTGTGCCCCCTCAGGCTCCTGTGATGATGCCTGCTCCTCTTAGACCACTAGGTTGCCCTCCAGAATTGGAATACCTGACTCAGATTGACCAGCTCCTTGTCCATCAGAAAGTTATTCTGGCTGAAGGGGTTCTGGACTGGGAGGTGAATGATAACTACATTGTAATGAACAGTGTCGGGCAGCAAGTATTTGCTGAGCAGAGGAGAACGACTCCTGCACTCTACAGTTTTGCTGCCCCGACCGACCTTTCACCTTTCACATCCAAGACAACCTGGGAAAGGAAGTGATGACCCTGATACGCCCTTTGAGGTGCAACTCCTGCTGCTTCCCCTGCTGCCTGCAAGAGCTGGAGGTGCAGAATCCCTCTGGTAACCCCATAGGGTACGTGGTGCAGGATTGGCACCCTTACCTGCCCAAACTCACTGTGCAGAACAAGAGAAGAGAGCCCCAGCTTAAGATCCAGGGGGCATGTGTTGTCTGTCAATGCTGGTCAGATGTCAACTTTGATGTGAAGTCTCTGGATGAAACAGTGGTGGTGGGGCAGATCAGTAAGCAGTGGGTTGGATTCCTGCGGGAACTTTGGAATCGCCTTCTCCATAGACCTGGATGTGAAGGTGAAGGCGGTGATGCTGGGAGTCTGCTTCCTCATCGACTTCATGTACTTTAAGAAATGTAAGGGAGACGGATCACATTCTCATCCCTATGGGTGACATTTTCTGCCCACTGAACAACACCAGGATTAAAATTATACAAAAACTGTATGAATTGACGACTTCCATGTTCCATCCATTGATGCTCAATGTAAAGTATGTTGAAATGTGAAGTTAAGAGAATGTTAAAGGCATAATCTGGGATATTACCTGCTGCATTTATTCACTGAAAAGAGGGATTCATTATGTTCTGTTGTCCTTTGTTTGCTAAATCATAAGTTGTTAACTGAAAGTGTGTTATTTTAATTATGAGTTTCAAATAAAGTCTTTAGTGCGGACATCAACCTTGAATCCTGAGCCTGTGTACCCTGAGACCCCTCTTACTTATGGTCCTTAGCAGTGGCCTCTTCCCAGGCCCTTCCACACACCTAGGGTAGTTTGTCACTCCACTAGACTCTGCAACGGCTTTGAGACGTCCCGTTGCACCACACAGAGTAGAGAATTTGGTACCTGCCAGAATTTGTAACTTTACCCAAGCAACCTTTCTTGTTCAACAATCATGCGTTATAAATCCGTGACTATTTATGTGTATTGCTCAGTTTACTAAATAATCGCCTCCTTATAACGCACATAGAAATGTTTCAAATTAAATCACGCTGGAAGACTATAACGAGGTTTTGTCCTGATTGCACAATTATTTTGCCCAATGAAAATGCCCCCAAAGTCTAAAAAGTAACAATGTTGTGTACCTACTGGCATCTTTTATTGAGGGCTTTGTTTTAGAAGTCTGGTAATAACTTTGGTCTAAAAAAAAAAAACAGTAGAAAAGAATGGTATCACACTGCTATTGTCATCACGCTGTCCATGGTACTGAAATGATGTGCATTCTAATGTCTGCAGCCATGTACATTTCCTTTTCATTAATCAGTTGTATTACTGTAGCCTATCTAGAAGGTGCACCTATGATAAATTATACAGAAGAATAATAGAGTCCAGTAACAAAACAATTTCAGAATGCACAAAATCTTTACAGAGAGGATATGAAAAAAATTGTCAGTAAATCCCCCATCAATATTCTCATTTATTTATTTCACACCAAAGAGTTCTCATTGTCCATTAAGAGTAGAAAGTGTGCGAGTAAAAGTCAATTTGGGATATTAAGTTATTTATTTTTCATGAAGTCGATGAGGAAGCAGGCTCCCAGCAACTCAGCCTTCATCTTTGAATCGCACCTCAAAGGGTGTATCAGGGTCATTACATCCTGTCCCAGGTTGTCCTGGATGTGAGGGGTGAAAGGTGAGGCCTGGCCGCAGAACTGTAGAGTGCAGCAGTCGTTCTCCTCTGCTACAGCAAACACTTGCTGCCCGACACTGTTCATTACAATGTCGTTATTATTCACTTACCAGTCCAGAACCACTTCAGCCAGAATAACTTTCTGATTGTCGAGGAGCTAGTCGATCTGAGTCAGGTATTCCAATCCTGGAGGGAATCATGGGGGCAGGGTAGAGGCCTGAGGGTAGTGGGACTCCGGGGCTCATGGGGGCAGGGTGGAGGACTGAGGGTAGTGGGACTCCGAGGCTCATGGGGTGGGGTAGAGGCCTGAGGGTAGTGGGACTCCGGGAATCATGTATGCAAGGTAGGAAGCATTAAGGCCATGTGGCACCAATGTCATGGCCTCAGTCATGATTGCCTGTCCTAAGCCAGTGCCAATCAATCCAAGACCTTGGGTGGCCATGGGAACAATGCACTTTCACTTCTGAAAATTCCTAAACAAACACCAAAAATATAATTTCATATTTTCAAAATCAGCACTCCTTAATTTCAACAAAAGGTAAGTAGGCCTAATCAGTACACAGCATGCCAGACTAGACCAGCTACTGTAACTGTAAGCATAGGCCTACCTGCTTTGATTTTATGTATTATTAGTGTCTTGCATCTTCAGGATGTCCAGCTCACTTGGTCAATTGGGTTATAAAACACTGTATTCATGAGTCAGTGTGTTAAACTCTTTTTTTGCAGTAGCAAAAGAAAATGAACATATATGTTTGTCCCGTAGTGTTCTGATGTGGATGACAGACACAGGTAGCCTATAATACTTTGTATCATATTCAACCTAGCCTTCAGCAAAGAGCTCTGGATGTGTTTCCTTAGTAACCTCACTATCTACCTGTATATTCTCTCGTTGAAATGCACAGATTGATTTAACACATAGCTTCGAGGAGTTTCCTGATGAAAATGAATAGGCTGAATGACTGATGTATCAGTTTAACGATCTGCTGACCCGTGACCAGCTACTCTTCTCTTCCGTAGACTGTGTGGATGTAAAAGGGGCCTTTGGTGCGCTCCAACACAAGTGCGTTCGAAGTTTCGATTTTTGTTCCCACTCCGAATGCACGCTGCATGCACCACTCTATGGTATACTCGCAAGACCGATGCTGGAGTCGAGAAGCAGGTACGGGGAGTTGACATTTAATTAGGAACAGACAAAGAGCAAAACAGGAACAGAATCAGCACACGGATACACAACTACAAAACAACAATCAATGCAGCAGCGGGGAACAGAGACGGGGAACTGACAAATATAGGGGAGGTAATAAACAGGTGATTGAGTCCAATAATATGCTGATGCGTGTGACGGGGAAAGGCAGGTGTGCGTACTGATGGTGGCAGGGTTCGTTCGACAGCCTATATGGTAATAAATGGCGTTCTTTTTTATTATTGCCGAAAATGACTTAATTGGTAAATGCAGGCTTATGTTATACTTTTTGTTCTATGAGATAATCTTCATCAGCTAATGTTACATTTCGTGATTTTTTAAAGCATTTATCCACATAAAGCACATGAAGGCTTCATAATTGATAAAGGTCAAGTTAAATGACTGATATTATCTCATAGAAGGAAACGTATAAGATCTCCTAAGCCCATCTTAACCTGACCTTATTTTCAGCGTTTTGTCATATTCCTACCATTATTACATTTACATTTGAGCAATTTAGCAGACTTTCTGGTAATATTTTACTAAATACATCTACTGGGACATCTTTTAGCATTTTCCTCACAGTATCACACATTTTCAAGCTTTATTTGTCTTATTACACCAATTATTTACAGGATCAGTGGGTCCCCGGCGGGACAGTTGAGCTAACGTAGGCTAATGTGATTGGCATGAGGTTGTAAGTAACATGAATATTTCCCAGGACCAAGACATATCTGATATGGGCAGAAATCTTAAATTCTTGTTAATCTAATTGCATTGTCCAATTTATAGTAGCTATTACAGTGAAAGAATACCATGCTATTGTTTGAGGAGAGTGCACAGTTATGAACTTGAAAATCTGTTAATAAACCAATTAGGCACATTTGGGCAGTCTTGATACAACATTTTGAACAGAAATGCCTTGGTTCATTGAATCAGTCTAAAGCTTTGCACATACACTGCTGCCATCTATTGGCCAAAATCTATATTGTGCCTGGCCTCCTAAGTGATATAATGGCCTTTCTCTTGCATTTCAAAGATGACGGAACAAAAACAAAAACAATATGCATGTTTTTTCGTTCTTTTACCAGATCTAATGTGTTATATTCTCCTACATTAATTTAACATTTCCACAAACTTCAAAGTGTTTCCTTTCAAATGGCATCAAGAATATGCATATCCTTGCTTCAGGTTCTGAGCTACAGGCAGTTAGATTTGGGTATGTCAGGGGGCTTTACCTTGTAAATTACCTGGAGCCAGTGGGTTTGGTGACAAATATGTAGTGAGGGCCAGCCAACGAGAGCATACAGGTCACAGTTGTGGGTAGTACAGTGGGGCAAAAAAGTATTTAGTCAGCCACCAATTGTGCAAGTTCTCCAACTTAAAAAGATGAGAGAGGCCTGTAATTTTCATCATAGGTACACTTCAACTATGACAGACGAAATGAGAAAAAGAAATCCAGAAAATCACATTGTAGGATTTTTTATTTATTTATTTGCAAATGATGGTGGAAAATAAGTATTTGGTCAATAACAAAAGTTTCTCTCAATACTTTGTTATATACCCTTTGTTGGCAATGACAGAGGTCAAACGTTTTCTGTAAGTCTTCACAAGGTTTTCACACACTGTTGCTGGTATTTTGGCCCATTCCTCCATGCAGATCTCCTCTAGAGCAGTGATGTTTTGGGGCTGTCCCTGGGCAACACGGACTTTCAACTCCCTCCAAAGATTTTTATGGGGTTGAGATCTGGAGACTGGCTAGGCCACTCCAGGACCTTGAAATGCTTCTTCTGAAGCCACTCCTTCGTTGCCAGGCGGTGTGTTTGGGATCATTGTCATGCTGAAAGACCCAGCCACGTTTCATCTTCAATGCCCTTGCTGATGGAAGGAGGTTTTCACTCAAAATCTCACGATACATGGCCCCATTCATTCTTTCCTTTACACGGATCAGTCGTCCTGGTCCCTTTTGCAGAAAAACAGCCCCAAAGCATGATGTTTCCACCCCCATGCTTCACAGTAGGTATGGTGTTCTTTGGATGCAACTCAGCATTCTTTGTCCTCCAAACACGACGAGTTGAGTTTTTACCAAAAAGTTCTATTTTGGTTTCATCTGACCATATGACATTCTCCCAATCCTCATCTGGATCATCCAAATGCTCTCTAGCAAACTTCAGACGGGCCTGAACATGTACTGGCTTAAGCAGGGGGACACGTCTGGCACTGCAGGATTTGAGTCCCTGGCGGCGTAGTGTGTTACTGATGGTAGGCTTTGTTACTTTGGTCCCAGCTCTCTGCAGGTCATTCACTAGGTCCCCGTGTGGTTCTGGGATTTTTGCTCACCGTTCTTGTGATCATTTTGACCCCACGGGGTGAGATCTTGCGTGGAGCCCCAGATCGAGGAAGATTATCAGTGGTCTTGTATGTCTTCCATTTCCTAATAATTGCTCCCACAGTTGATTTCTTCAAACCAAGCTGCTTACCTATTGCAGATTCAGTCTTCCCAACCTGGTGCAGGTCTACAATTCTGTTTCTGGTGTCCTTTGACAGCTCTTTGGTCTTGGCCATAGTGGAGTTTGGAGTGTGACTGTTTGAGGTTGTGGACAGGTGTCTTTTATACTGATAACAAGTTCAAACAGGTGCCATTAATACAGGTAACGAGTGGAGGACAGAGGAGCCTCTTAAAGAAGAAGTTACAGGTCTGTGAGAGCCAGAAATCTTGCTTGTTTGTATGTGACCAAATACTTATTTTCCACCATAATTTGCAAATAAATTCATTAAAAATCCTACAATGTGATTTTCTGGATTTTCTTTCCTCATTTTGTCTGTCATAGTTGAAGTGTACCTATGATGAAAATTACAGGCCTCTCTCATCTTTTTAAGTGAGAGAACTTGCACAATTGGTGGCTGACTAAATACTTTTTTGCCCCACTGTACATGTACGCTACGGACACAAGACGCAGGCCTCCTTACTGTCCCTACAATTTCTAAGCAAACAGCTGGAGGCAGGGCTTTCTCCTATAGAGCTCAATTTTCATGGAATGGTCTGCCTATCCATGAGAGAGACGCAGACTCGGTCTCAACCTTTAAGTCTTCATTGAAGACTCATCTCTTCAGTAGGTCCTATGATTGAGTGTATTCTGGCCCAGGAGTGTGAAGGTGAACGGAAAGGCACTGGAGCAACAAACCACCCTTGCTGTCTCTGCTTGGCCGGTTCCCCTCTCTCCACTGGGATTCTCTGCCTCAAACCTTATTACAGGGGCTGAGTCACTGGCTTACTGGCTTACGGGGGTATCGTCAGACAGGGCCACAGTGTCTCCCGACCCCTCCTGTATCAGCCTCCAGTATTTATGCAGCAATAATTTATGTGTCGGGGTATAGGGTCAGTCTGTTATATCTGGAGTATTTCTCCTGTTTTATCCGGTCTCTCTCTCTACCTCTCTCGACCTGAGCCCTAGGACCATACCTCAGGACTACCTGGCCTGATGACTCCTTGTTGTCCCCAGTCCACTTGGTTGTGCTGCTGCTCCAGTTTCAACTGTTCTGCCTGCAGCTATGGAACCCTGACCTGTTCACCGGACGTGCTGCCTTGTCCCAGACCTGCTGTTTTCAACTCTCTAGAGACAGCAGGAGCGGTAAAGATACTCTGAATGATCGGCTATGAAAAGCCAACTGACATTTACTCCTGAGGTGCTGACCTGTTGCACCCTCTTCAACCACTGTGATTATTATTATTTGACCCTGCTGGTCATCTATGAGCATTTGAACATCTTGGCCATGTTCTGTTATAATCTCCACCAGGCACAGCCAGAAGAGGACTGGCCACCCCTCATAGCCTGGTTCCTCTCTAGGTTTCTTCCTAGGTTCTGGCCTTTCTAGGGAGTTTTTCCTAGCCACCGTGCTACTACACCTGCATTGCTTGCTGTTTGGGGTGTTAGGCTGGGTTTCTGTACAGCACTTTGTGACATCAGCTGATGTAAGAAGGGCTTTATAAATACATTTGATTGATTAATTACACACTACGGACCAACAAATATTCTTTACATCAACAATTTAGGAATCACTACAAAATGTATTGTATGACGTCTTGTACACTATATTAGTTCCAGCCTTTGGAACTTTGGTTTTTCTAGATCTGGCTACTATATTGTGATCACTACATCCGATGGATCTGGATACTGCTTTCAAGCAAAATTATGCAGCATTAGTAAAGATGAGATCAATAAATGTTGATGATTTCATTACTGGGCTGTTTGTAACTACCATGGTAGGTTGACAGATAACCTGAACCAGGTTGCAGGCACTAGTTACAATTTGAAGCTTTTTCTTGAGAGGGCAGCTTGATGAAAGCCAGTCAATATTTACATTTCTATATTTTCTGTAAATGGTATAACCTTGTATTGCTACCACTATATCATCAAAGATATTATCTAAGTGAGTTTAAGAGATAGTGTCACGTGTGCTCCCTCTCCGACCTCTACGTCACCAGGCCGCTCCTTATGGCACACACCTGTCACCATCGTTACGCGCCATCAGACTCACCTGGACTCCATCACCTCCCTGATTACCTTCCCTATATATGTCACTCCCTTTGGTTCCTTCCCCAGGCATTATTGTTTCTGTTTCTTGTCTGTACGTTGGTCGTGTTTCTTGTTTTGTATTATGTTGTGTTTATTTATTAAAACACTCACTTGCTTCCCGACTCTCAGCGCACATTGTTACAGATAGCCAGACTGTCATCTGTTACTAGCAAATTATTGATTTCATGAACCTTGCATCATAAACTACATATGTTAACTATGCTATTTTGAGCACTTTTCTTCTGGGATGCTTACTTGTTTTCATTGCTTTACTTGGAAGCGTAGCATTAGTAGATATGCTCATGTTATTTATGTTAGTGCAGGGTGAGCTGCACACAGTGGACTTCCTCCTAGGGCACACTGCCTCAGTGCTAACAGTATAAATCTGGTTCATAGGCACATGATTACTGCATAGAATAGCTGTAGGATCAGCAGAGACATTCAGGGAAGTTAGAGGGACATAAATTAGGTTACTTACAGTTGAAGTCGGAAGTTTACATACACTTAGGTTGGAGTCATTAAAACTCTTTTCAACTACTCCACAAATTTCTTGTTAACAAACTATAGTTTTGGCAAGTCGGTTAGGACATATACTTTGTGCTTGACACAAGTAATTTTTCCAACAATTGTTTACAGACAGATTATTTAATTTATAATTCACTGTATCACAATTCTAGTAGATCAGAAGTTTACATACACTAAGTTGACTGTGCCTTTAAAAAGCTTGGAAATTCCAGAAAATGATATTATGGCTTTAGAAGCTTCTGATAGGCTAATTGACATAATTTGAGTCAATTGGAGGTGTACCTGTGGATGTATTTCAAGGCCTACCTTCAAACTCAGTGCCTCTTTGATTGACATCATCGGAAAATGAAAATAAATCATCCTTGGGAGCAATTTCCAAATGCCTGAAGGTACCACATTCATCTGTACAAACAATAGTACGCAAGTATAAACCCAATGGGACCACACAGCTGTCATACCACTCAGGAAGGAGACGCATTCTGTCTCCTAGAGATGAACGTACTTTGGTGCGAAAAGTGCAAATCAATCCCAGAACAACAGCAAAGGACCTTGTGAAGATGCTGGAGGAAACAGGTACAAAAGTATCTATATCCACAGTAAAACAAGTCCTATATCAACATAACCTGAAAAGCCGCTCAGCAAGGAAGAAGCCACTGGTCCAAAACCGCCATAAAAAAGACAGACTACGGTTTGCAACTGCATATTGGGACAAAGATCGTACTTTTTGGAGAAATGTCCTCTTGTCTGATGAAACAAAAATAGAACTGTTTGTCATAATGACCATCGTTATGTTTGAAGGAAAAAGGGGGAGGCTTGCAAGCTGAAGAACACCATCCCAACCGTGAAGCACGGGGTGGCAGCATCATGTTGTGTGGGTGCTTTGCTGCAGGAGGGACTGGTGCACTTCACAAAATAGATGGCATCATGAGGAAGGAAAATGATATGGATATAGTGAAGCAACATCTCAAGACATCAGTCAGGAAGTTAAAGCTTGGTCGCAAATGGGTCTTCCAACTGGACAATGACCCCGAGCATATTTCCAAAGTCGTGGCAAAATGGCTTAAGGACAACAAAGTCAAGGTATTGGAGTGGCCATCACAAAGCCCTGACCTCAATCCTATAGAAAATGTGTGGGCAGAACTGAAAAAGCACGTGCGAGCAAGGAGGCCTACAAACCTCACTCCGTTACACCAGCTCTGTGAGGAGGAATGGGCCAAAATTCACCCAACCTATTGTGGGAAGCTTGTGGAACATTTGTTAAACAATTTAAAGGCAATGCTACCAAATACTAATTGAGTGTATGTAAACTTCTGACCCACTGGGAATGTGATGAAAGAAATAAAAGCTGAAATAAATCATTCTCTCTACTATTATTCTGACATTTCACATTCTTAAAATAAAGTGGTGATCCTAACTGACCTCAGACAGGGAATTTTTACTAGGATTAAATGTCAAGAATTGTGAAAAACTGAGTTTAAATGTTTTTGGCTAAGGTGTAAGGAAATACATTTTTAAAAGAACACACATATATATATATATATATATATATATATATATATATATATATATATATATATATATATATATATATATATATATATATATATATATATATATACAACTTAAAATGTTTATAGAAAAGAGTATAGAGACTATAGGGTGATATGGATATACCTGGGTGATATGGATATATATATATATATATATACAACTTAAAATGTTTATAGAAAAGAGTATAGAGACCTGGGTGACAAGGCTACATATGGAATTACCAGGCAATGTCCTCAGGGTACTTCTCATGATAGGTAACATCAGGTCTGGCATTATATCACAAAATAATGATTTAAGAATTTGTGTAGCACTACAAAAAAAATGGCTAAAGCAATCAATGTGATTTCTAATGGCTTTCTACTGTGATTTATAACAAACAGGAACACGTCTCATCCTTGAAGTCGATGGCATGGCCCTCACTAATAATACATTTGCAAGTGAGATAATCTAACAGGCAGTGCTAGCAGTAAAAAAAACAAAGTTCATGTCATTTTGATCGTATTAAGAACAGATAAAAAAATACAAGTGGTTTGGGTCAGAAGTGACACAAAATGAAACAAGTGGCTAGGTCACCGAAGACCGTTGTGACCCACAGCACTAAATCATCACAGAGGTCAAACTGAGGTCTCCATCCACCTCCAGGATGTTGACCTGCTGGATGGGGGTTTGGCGGTGTTTGTAGGTGCTCGTCTGAATCCCGTTGACCACTATCTTGTAGCACTGATCCTCACAGTAAATAGACAGCTGAAAAGACCAAACTAGCCTTATTAGTACTCAGTCTGATATAAAGAGAGAAACAATCTGGCATCTTTAACGTGGATAATCTCTCTAATGAACGTCATGCCACAGTCTGAGTGACTAAACCAGAAAGGAAATCAGTATCAGGAAAGGGCTTAGCTAGACAGAAAGATAAGTGGCATGCTTGGTGCTGAAACAATAAATAATTATTCATCCTTGAAACAGAGACTGTATACAAGGTGCGTTGCGTAACGCCAGCCTTAGATAAAAGTGGATGGTTCCTGGTGGCTAGTTACCGTGAAGGACTGGCCCCTGTGGAAGGGCATTCCACCAGAGCGCTCCTCCTTTCCCCACTGGTCTCCCAGCTTGCTGTTGCGTACCACTAGGGTCTCGTCAAATCGGGGGTTGAAGTGCAGCGCAATCCCAGAGTTGAACAGTAGGTTAACGTGGAACCTATAGGCAAGGGGAAAAGAATAAGATCAGTGTTGGGGGAAAACCATGACAGGAGAACTGCTATAGTTTTAAATTTTAACCGTTATTTAACTAGGCAAGTTAAGTTTCTAAGCCAAGGGCTCATTGACACACTTGCAATACCATGGAAATGAGGTAAACTAGAATTGCCAAAGTTCTTTTATGCTTTTTTAAATTAAAATATATATAGGGTTTTATATTGTAACTCCAGGGGAAGTGTACTTCTCACTGTTGTTCTCCTTTACTGTAAAGACAATAAGGCAGGATCAGACCTATTGGCATTGGGGTTAACCACTCCCTGGATGTTGATGGTGCGTCCAGGGTAGAGTCCACCATTGATCATGTTCTTGTATGGAACAACCTGGATGAAAATGGAAGATTTGAATGATTCACTCATTATGACCAATAGACAATGATGCGATAGAGCTAACTAAATTTGCTCAGCAACACTACAGTACAAGAAAGTAGAAGATCATTTACAAAGAATGGTGGCTGGACATATGGAGGAGGGGCCTGTGGGACATTGGTTGAATCCTTATTCAATCACGCCTAACAGGCCAATATGAGCTTTGTGGGTGTACGTTCCTCGTGTCTATATAACACCCTGCACTGCACTGGTTTCCTCAATCTACAAACAAGTTGTGCAAGAGGAGCAATCTGGTGAGATGTCTCCCTCATCTCCTTAAGAAAACCGGGGTTACGTGACGTAACCCACATTTCTCTTTCAGTCGACTCGGTTCGACATCTCACTATGGGACACTTGCAAAACACCCCAATTACCAATAGCCCGTTTCCTGAGAAGCCTGTTGTGGTTCATGGTAATGTATCTGATCCATACTACTCAGCTCCAGCACCAATGACTGTGTGTGCCAGGGAGGGCGCAGTAATGACGGGAAGCCCAACTAGCCGGAGATGCCTCTGAACAGTGCCCATGACGTGGCAATTCCTCTAGTGGAATGTGCCCGGACACCCAGTGGAGACTGCAATCCCAGACAACTGTATGCCTTGGCGATAGCCTCCATTACCCAATGGAAGAGGCGTTGTTTGGACCAAGCCCTACCCTGAGTGGGGTGGCAAAGCAAACAAACAGTTGGTCACAATTCCGGAATGGCCTAGTCCTGTCCATGTAGATGCACAGTGCACGCACCAGACACAACGTGTTATGGTGCCGCTGCTCTGGAGAAGAGAAAGGCTGAGGGTGGAAGGGAAAGAGGTCAGTGGCTTGACTATTATAAGTCATGGGAATGCACTCGACATTAGCACGTGTCCTAACCTTGGAGAAGTTGGGGGCAAGTCAAATTGAGTCAAATTGGACTTCTCACGGGCCGGGCCCAGAGATCCATCACCTTGGGATGTGGGTGGAATATTTTGCACTGGGCAGTATACCGTATTTTAACAATATACCTATATTGATGGATGGACTGGTTTGGGTTTTTACTTTACCTAACAATATTTGAATGTTTGGTTTGTTAAATGTGATACGCCGTGTGTAATTCCATCTTTATAGTTTACTTCGCTACTTGAGTCATCTCTCTCCGCTCTCTCTCGCCACGCCGCTTTCCACACAGACCTCGCACCGCCCTCTGTCACTCGAGGAGCGCATTTGTTGTTTCTCTACCACGAGACACTTGTGTTCAGTCTGGACGGCCAATGCAGCACACGCAACAATGTTGATGACAACGATGCTGTTTTCACTCTGCTTCTTAATATACATCCACTAGCGTTCTATAATTAAACTATTAGTTCGTGTTTCTTACATCAGCAAACAGCTAGTTTGTCTTTTCTTAGCAAGTTGGGCCTAAATCTTGTTAGTCGCTAATCGCTAGTTACCTAGCTAGGTAGCGTGCTAATAAATGTACTGAGTCAGAGCAAACGTGATTAGCTACAGAATACAGCCTGACAATACCAGTGAAGGTGTAGACCTAAATCAGCATGTTGTTTGTGCAACAGTGTCTTCTAAATCAAAGAGGAATACGTAAAGCATGAATATGTTAGCTACATGAAGTAGCTATGAGAAAACAGTCCATGTAGCCAAAGAATGTGGAGACCCTAGGAAACACTGAACAACAATTTGGTTCATAACCTGTCACAATAACTCCGATCTTGCATTTTCATTTGTTGTCATGCTGTTGTCATTTGTTGTCATGAACAGTGTATTCAAAGCGCCCACTATCATATTCTAACTACAGAATTAGAATAATCATTATATTTACATGATTCCAACAGTTCAAGTGTTTTGCTAGAAATCGCAAATCAAATCGCAATTGCAACATTTGTTTAAAAATAAAGCCTACATTTTTTCCCATATCATGCAGCCCTACATCGCAGTGTCGAAATGATCTCAAATGAGTGCAGGAAATACAGAAATGTATGAAAATGCTGAAAATCATTTTTGGTTCAAGTTGAATTTAACCGTATAAAACAATCAGAATGGAGAAAGACCCATTGAAATCACTTAGAATGTATGTGTTAACACCCTAGGGTCATGCAACTACTCATAAAGCAAATGTTTTACTTTTATTATTTAAAAAAAACTACCGTCAAATACTGGCATACCGTCCACATTTTTTTAAAATACCGTGATATCATATTTTGGCCATATCGCCCAGCCCTCCAGGAAGAGATACAATCTCCGCCAGCCATGGCTTCCAGGGCCAATGCGGAGCTATCAAAGTGTGGGATAGACCGTTCGATCTCACTCTGTCCAGAGTAGGGAGGATCAGGCCCACTGGAGGGTAGGCGTGCAGAAGCATGTCTGGCCACTTGTGGGCCAGCACGTCCACGCCTAGAGGACCGTTGTGATCTCATTCATAGAGATCGCGTTGTCCTGTGATGCGTACAGATCGACGGCAGGCCTGCCCTAATGCCCCCCACCTCCTTGACGACTTCGAGATTAAGTCGCCCCTCCCCTGGTTGGGACATGGCACATGTATTGCTCTGAGAGACAACAGATGTTCACTGCTCCTTAGCAAGATCTCTCTTGCCAGAGAGTGAAGATGACAGGAGCGCGCTCCTCCTTGGTAGTTGACGTATGCCAGCATAGACGTATTGACTGACCTGACCAGGACATGTTGGCTCTGTAGGAAGGGCTAGTTACACAGTGTAGAGCTCAAGAACATTGATATGGGCTGTACTCATAGAGTCTGACCATACGCCGTTCGCCTTACGCCCTTCGTGGGCAGTCCCCCATCCCTGTAGTGATGCATCCGTTGTACAAGCACGCACCTGTGCCGGTGGAGAGACGGGTCCAAGCGGAGTGAGGTCACCCAAAGCTGGAAGCCTCTGTCATGACGTAGCCCTTTCTGGGTATAGATCGTGGCACCCCCTCCCCTCCCCTCTATCTCCCTCTCTCTCCTACACCCAGGTTCTGTTATCTCAGGTCGTAAATTACTGGTGGAGACTCTCTCCCCCTGGCCATGCAGAAAGAGAGACACAGAGTGAACAAAGGATTTCACATGGCAAACTCCTAAATCACCAAAATGGGAATTTGATACAAAATGTCCACTTGTGAGGAGGTGGGAATGGTTGTTATTCTATTGTTACGAATAAAACCCCCTCCTGAGGAAATCCTCTTCAGACCCTGCGTACCTCGGTGGACACTGAGGGTGCACAGGTTTTAGTTGAGACTAAGCAAAACCACAGCGGGAGCTGTGATTGCAAATAGTTATTGAATTCCTAACCATACCTCGTGGAGCATTGGCTACACGGCTGGAAATGGTTAAACTCTGAGACTATCGATCCCTACAGAATAAGAGAAAATCTTAGATACTAATTTTTAGCCTGCAGCAACAAAGTGACAACAAAGTAGACGAAATCCGATCGAGGGTTGCCTTTCAGAGAGACATCCGAGACTGCAACGTTCTTTGCTTCACGGAAACATGGCTCACTCAGGACACGTTATCGGAGTCGGTACAGCCACCTGGTTTCTCCACGGATCGCGCCGACAGAAACAAACTTCTATCTGGTAAGAAGAAGGGTGGGGGTGTGTGTCTTATGATTAACGAGACGTGGTGTGATCATAACAACATACAGGAACTCAAGTCCTTTTGTTCACCTGACATAGAATTCATTACAATCAAATGCAGACCGCATTATCTACCAAGAGAATTCTCCTCGATTATAATCAAAGCCGTGTACATCCCCTCAAGCTGATACATCGACGGCACTGAAAGAAATTCATCGGACTCTATGTAAACTGGAAACCACATATCCTGAGGCTGCATTTATTGTGGCTGGGGATTTTAATAAGGCTAATTTAAGAACAAGGCTCCCGAAATTTTACCAGCATATCGAATGTGCCACCCGGGCTGGTAAAATCCTGGACCACTGTTATTCCAACTTCCGTGATGCATACAAGGCTATTCTCCGCCTCCTTTCGGCAAGTCTGACCACGACTCCATTTTGTTGCTCCCAGCCTACAAACAGAAACTAAAACAGGAAACGCCCGTTCTCAGGTCTGTTCAACGCTGGTCCGACCAATCTGATTCCATGCTGCAAGATTGCTTGAGCACGTGGACTGGGATATGTTCGGATAGCATCTGACAACAACATTGATGTATACGCTGATTCGGTGAGCGAGTTTATTAGCAAGTGCATTGGTGATGTTGTACCCATAGCAAATATTAAAACCTTCCCCAACCAGAAACCGTGGATTGATGGCAGCATTCGCGCAAAACTGAAAGCGCAAACCACTGCTTTTAACCAGGGTAAGGCTACCGGAAACATGACTGAATACAAACAGTGTAGCTATTCCCTCCGCAAGGCAATCAAACAAGCTAAGCGTCAATATAGAGACAAAGTAGAGTCACAATTCAACGGCTCAGACACAAGAGGAATGTGGCAGGGTCTACAGTCAATCACGGACTACAAAAAGAAAACCAGCCCCGTCGCGGACCATGACGTCCTGCTCCCAGACCAACTAAACAACTTCTTTGCTCGCTTTGAGGACAATGCAGTGCCACCGACACGGCCTGCTACCAAAACCTGCGGGCTCACCTTCACCGCAGCCAATGTGAGAAAAACATTTAAATGTGTTAACCCTCGCAAGGCTGCCGGCCCAGATGGCATCCCTGGCCGTGTCCTCAGAGCATGCGCAGACCAGCTGGCTGGTGTGTTCACGGACATATTCAATCAGTCCCTATCCCAGTCTGCTGTTCCCACATGCTTCAAGAGGGCCACCATTGTTCCTGTTCCCAAGAAAGCTAAGGTGACTGAGCTAAATGACTATCGCCCCGTAGCACTCACTTCTGTCATCATGAAGTGCTTTGAGAGATTAGTCAAGGATCATATCACCTCCCTCCTGCCAGACACCCTGGACCCACTCCAATTTGCTTACCGTCCCAATAGGTCCACAGATGACGCAATCGCAATCACACTGCATACTGCCCTAACCCATCTGGACAAGAGGAATACTTATGTAAGAATGCTGTTCATCGACTACAGCTCAGCATTTAACACCATAGTTCCCTCCAAGCTCGTCATTAAGCTCGAGACCCTGGGTCTCGACCCAGCCCTGTGCAACTGGGTCCTGGACTTCCTGACGGGCCGGTCCCAGGTGGTGAGGGTAGGAAACAACATCTCCACTCCGCTGATCCTCAACACTGGGGCCCCACAAGGGTGCGTTCTCAGCCCTCTCCTGTACTCCCTGTTTACCCATGACTGCGTGGCCAAGCACGCATCCAACTCAATCATGAACTTTGCTGACGACACTACAGTGGTAGGCTTGATTACCAACAACGACGAGACGGCCTACAGAGAGGAGGTGAGGGCCCTCGGAGTGTGGTGTCAGGAAAATAACCTCTCACTCAATGTCAGCAAAACAAAGGAGATGATCGTGGACTTCAGGAAACAGGAGAGGAGCACCCCCTATCCACATCGAGGGGACAGTAGTGGAGAGGGTGGAAAGTTTTAAGTTCTTCGGTGTACACATCACGGACAAACTGAATTGGTCCACCCACACAGACAGCGTGGTGAAGAAGGCGCAACAGCGCCTCTTCAACCTCAGGAGGCTGAAGAAATTCGGCCTGTCACCAAAATCACTCACAAACTTTTACAGATGCACTATCGAGAGCATCCTGTCGGGCTGTATCACCGCCTGGTACGGCAACTGCTCTGCCCACAACCGTAAGGCTCTCCAGAGGGTAGTGAGGACTGCACAGCGCATCACCGGGAAACCTACCTGCCCTCCAGGACACCTACACCACCCGATGTCACAGGAAGGCCAAAGATCATCAAGGACAACAATCACCCGAGCCACTGCCTGTTCACCCCGCTATCATCCAGAAGGCGAGGTCAGTACAGGTGCATCAAAGCTGGGACCGAGAGACTGAAAAACAGCTTCTACCTCAAGGCCATCAGACTGTTAAACAGCCATCACTAACATTGAGTGGCTGCTGCCAACATACTGACTTAAATCTCTAGCCACTTTAAACATAGGAATTGGATGTAACAAATGTATCACTAGCCACTTTAAACAATTTTGTATATAATGTTTACGTATCCGACATACTCATATCAAATGTATACACTGCACTCTAAACCATCTACTGTATCTTGCCTATGCCGTTCGGCCATCGACCCAAATCTCTAGCCACTTTAATAATTATAACTGGATGAAATAATGTATCACTAGCCACTTTAAACAATGCCATTTATATAATGTTTACATATCCTACATTACTCATCTCATATATATATATATATATATATATATATATATATATATATATATATATATGTGTGTATATACTGTACTCCATACCATCTACTGCATCTTGCCTATGCCGGTCAGCCATCGCTCATCCATATATTTATATGTACATACTCGTATTCATTCCTTTACTCTTGTGTGTATAAGGTAGTTGTTGTGAATTTGTTAGATTACTTGTTAGATACTACTGCATGGTCGGAACTAGAAGCACAAGCATTTCGCTACACTCGCATTAACATCTGCTAACCATGTGTATGTGACAAATAAAATTTGATTTGATTTGATGATGTCAACCTGGGATGCGAAGACCAACAACCACCGAAACATCTATTCTATGTGAACATTTCTGAATGGTACTCTGAAGTATTCATTCTAACCACAAAATACTTTGATCTTCAGGGAAGCAGAGAGAGATACAATGATGAACTGACTCTCCTCAGACGGACGATTACAACAGAAATCACGACGACACACTGGGCGTAAATATATATTGATTGCAATTATTCCCGAATGAGTGAGCGTTCATGTGCAAAGGATTAGCATTTCAATTAATATAATTATCAACTGTGTAGTGTTTACTTTTGTCTTTCCCGCCTGTTCTCAGTCCACACCCACTTCCCTTTGTCCAGCAAGCCGTCATATCGGCTTAGCCCACTGAGGAATCTTCCCTATCCTTTGTTAGTAACCATATCTACTGTTGTTTGTGTACGCATTTCTGTGATTATTTAGTTAGTTAGTAAATAAATGATTAAGACAATTGGTGTATGGAGGATTCATAGTAAAGGCTGGGTTCGTGCCGATAACCAACAATTTATGACGTTTGGAATGAGACTAACGTGAGGTAAAGAATAATTCATTAATTAGAAGACTAATTGTTCAAATATTAAAATATCTGAAGAGTTATATTAGGAAAATTATAACTTTGCAATCTGAAGATTTTTCTTGGTGCCCCGACTTCCTAGTTAATTACATTTACATGATTAGTTTACTCATGTAATAATAATTACAGAGAATTGATTTGAGAAAAGGAGTCTTCACTTTTAATGATGCCAAAGACATGACACCTCTCATGAGGAGGAGACCAAGCAGAACTGCCACAATCATGAAGACCATGAGCCCAAGAAGCCTCAGGCACATCCAGTACGTGACTGATGTTGCCGGGCAAAAAAAAAAGCCATCGCTCTCCCCCCAAAAATATTTTCTGCTGGATCGGTAAGAGCGAGCTTTTGGCACGATTCATCCTGAAGCCTAGAGCGAGCAGGTGCAACAACAGCTAGGCTGTGTGCTCCGCTGCCTGAGCCAGAGTGTCCGTGCAGATCAACCAGTCGTCGATGTACGTCAAGACTGTTAAGCCTCTCTCACGAAGGACGGCTTCGGCACACTTTGTGAATGTCGGTGGGGCAAGGAACAGACCGAATGGTAAGGTGAGATATTCGTAGGCTATGCACTCAAAGGCGAACCTTAGATATCTCCTGTGTGAAGGTAACTAGCTACAATTGCGATGGGACTAGCTAAAATTTGTGGGAACCTGCTATTAGTGGGATGTTAAAGCAGTGGAGCTAAATAGCTAACAACGCCAATTGTGTTTAAGTTACCAGGCAACAGGTGTACTGTAGCTAGACGACAACAAAAAACGCTGCTAACAAGCTAACCGAGGTAACTTCACTCTGTTAAGTGAAGCTAAAGTTAGCAGAATTCCTGAAAATAAGCCATTCAACGCTTTGTGGTGGGGTGGTAACCCACACCAAAAGGAATAGTTAAGTTGAGAGATGCTTAACGGTGAGAGATGCTTAATAAAGGTGCTTAACGGCTAGTAACCAAATAGACTTATGATGACGCGAAGAATGAGGAAACCAGAGCAGTGCAGGGTGTTATATAGACCCGCGGGGCGTACACCCACAGAGCTCTGATTGGCCTGTTAGGAGTGACTCTGATTAGGCTGTTAGGTGTGATTTGAATAAGGCTTCAACCAATGACCCGCTAAATGGGGATGTCCCATAGATAGATGTCGAACCCAGTCGACTGAAAGATAACTAAAATCTAGAGACTCTGAAAGACAGTGAAAGGAATACAAATCACAGATCTGACAAAAAAGATGTAATGAGTCCGAAAACCAAGAAGTGGTTGGCCAATAAATGATCATTATTGATTCAGATCCAGATTAACTCACTGGATATCCTGGTTGTGAGGGAAATCCTGGTTGTGCCGGAAATCCTGGATAAGGGAATCCTGGTTGTGCCGGAAATCCCGGATAAGAAGGGAATCCTGGTTGTGCCGGAAATCCCGGATAAGAAGGGAATCCAGGTTGTGCCGGAAATCCTGCCTGTGCATGAAAGGTGGGCTGAAGGACATTAAATCACTTTAAATCAGTTGAACTGTCTTCAAATTCTCTGTCCATCTAATTAATATGTTAAGTACTACTCACCGCAGGGTTCTGGAAGGCGATGGAGGACAACTCCACTTTCCCCCCGACTGAGATGGTGTCCACTGAGTAAAACGGGATACGATGCTTGAAGGTCATGAAATGGTTCCCATTTGCATTCAACTGAAAACAGAGAACAGAGAACGACCATGAGCAGAGTCATTATGCACCCGAGGACAGTGACCGAGAGAACAGGTGTCACTCACAACTATTCAAGTTATTTTCCAACCCATGAATTGAAATCCATTTTAACTCCTAAACAGACTAGAATAAAATGAATCACACTGTAAAATAGGAAAAAAGAGAATACAAATAGAATACATAACATTTCATTTCAAGAAAAGAAGAGTGCAGCACCATGGGCTCCCGAGTGGTGCAGCGGTCAAAGGCACTACAGACCCTGGTTCGGTTCCAGGCTGTATCACAACCGGCCGTGATTGGGAGTCCCATAGGGCGGCGCACAATTGGCCCAGCGTCTTCCAGGTTAGGGTTTGGCCGGGGTAGGCCGTCATTGTAAATAAGAATTTGTTCTTAATTGACTTGCCTAGTTAAATAAAGGTTAAATAAAACATGTAAAAGATTCACTGACTTCATTGAAATCATGTGGGAGCTTTGTAAGCGTAATATTTTTCAGACATTTATATAAAACAGGAAATGCTATATTTCACAATGACAGACTGAAAAGGTTGTTGTGTAGTCGGAATGTACAGATGTAGGATCTTAATTTGATCACTCTTTTGTTGATGAGAATTTTCCTGCCAACAGGAAATGCTAACTGTTTGTATATTCAAGGTTTAAAAAAGGCTTCTAACACTTGTAATTTCCACTTTAAAACCCCATTAACTATATTCCATATATTAATTAACATTATTATTTTCCTGCTGTAACAAACTGGCTCAAATTAAGATCCTACATCTGTATCCTCTATTTGCTATTTGCTATAGTAGGGGAGGGTTTGGGTGACCTGGAAGGCATCCTTCTGGACAGTGATCTGGAGGCTGAAGCTGGAGCCATGCTGGAAGGGGGAATGCTGCTTCCGCTCCTCTGTCCCCCCATCTGGACTGCTGCAAGGTGTTGGTCACCACATATCCAGGGTGACTGTCATAGCGTGGGTTGAAGTGAAGGGCAATGTCTGCCCCTGCCCTAGAACCACACTGCAAATTCACATGGAACCTGAGAAAGAGAAAGCGAAAGAGAGAGTGAGACCGAGAGAGATCAGGTGCTTCCGGATATGTTAAACAGTTCTTCAAACAAGTTTGAATCTGCGCTAAAAATGTGTAGTAGGCATTATCTGGACTGTAATGCACCCACTGAATCTCTCAAAGACAAATAATAAGGAAATGTATTATCAAAGCTTATATCGGTGAGTGGTGACCCACCTGTCCGCCCCATGGTGAACTCTCCCAGTGATAGTGATGGTCTTCCCCTCCTGAAGCCCACCTTGGATAGAGCCGGTGAAAGGGAGACTCTGGGACATATATTAAACTGAATCATTAATGACAAACTGAATTGAAAAAGAATGGATACATTAAATTAAAAACAACTATTATGTAGGCTAGAGGCCATTGACTCTTTCCTCTTTACTACATCCACTATTACTGCTTGTGTGATAATTATTAATAGGCCTAGGTCTACATAACGGAATACGCGAGACACATAAATGTTAAATTTGCACAATAGCATAGCATGATACTATGAATATCTAGCTATGCATATATTGATTTTAGCATTCAATCTGTGAACGGAAAAAAGCTGACTATAACTGAGAAAATAATGTACAGTATATTACTGAGAAGAGGATGGGAACGCATTTTTATTACCATATTTGACCGTAAGCACACGGCCAACTCTCCCAAAGTTAAACATTAAGAACATCTACATTTTAAATACACAACACAACAAATCACATAATAAATGGTTATAATAAACGTACCGGATTATAGAACGGTTCCTGGTTATAAAATGCCATTTCTCCAAATCTCACTGTAAATCGAAGCGTCTTCTCAGTTGCGCAACTCTCTCCTCTCAGTGAAGACAAAACTTCAGAAATGTGTAGTTTCGTTTTTTTCGTGCACTGAAGGGGTGGGAGGAGTAAGCAAGTAACAATGTAGCCTAGTTTACAGTTCCCTGATTACATTGTTTTTTCCCCTAATGAATACCTCTGTCGAAATATGCTGCAGTTGCGAAATATCGGTCTTGCCCTAATTGGTAGGCCTACACATAGACTAATCAAGAGATAATACGGGCCGATAGATTTTTTTGCTTTTTCAATCATTAGCATGCAGTTACTCAGTCAGGTGATGTTGTCAGGAAGTTCACTCATAATTGGACAGAGTTTGCTGCGTATAGAGCTCAGTTTGTCTCCAAGCACACACACGCATGCTAACATCACATGTAAAATGTAATAACAATGGCATCTTTTACATTTCTAATAATTTCTTATTCCTTATCCTAATTATTTGCCCGATTGTCACCTCAACCCGACACAACTAACTGTAGGCAACCCGACACTTCCATGTGTCTCTCCTGGATTCGGTGAGGATCTTTCTAATTTTGGTGTTTTAGTAATAATGCCACAAATACACACATTCATTTAATTGTTTCAGAATGTTCTAGAAGAGAAATAACCATGTAGTACGTTTGTTCTGACATTTTGCACATACTGTATATTGCATTACACACTTTTTGATGTAATCCTGCATATCAGTAGCAGAAGTGTAAATCAAATCAAACACTAGGAAATAAATCAACTGTATAAATGGTGTCTTGTGGGAATTGTGTGCTTGTAATTTAGCTGCTTAAATCCTTAATGTAAAGTGATACCTTTTTTATCTAACTGATCATACATTCAAACTGTTGTAAGCATTCCACAACAAGACACAGAACCAAATGACGGGAGTTTATTTTTATCATCTTTCACTGAGGAAACCAGAAACTCATTCAGCGTAGCCACAATCTGTACAAAAATATACATCTTATGACATAAAATACACCAACCCATCTTTAAGTAATGTACAATTTGTTTACACAGTGTTTTGTGAGGGAAAAATATGTATTAAAGCTCTACATAATTAGATGTGAAGTACCTATAATGTAACGTACAATGTAATATAAAGACTTTGTACACATAATAAAATAAATGTTATCTGTACATTAAATAAAACAATTCAATATATATTTATATATTGGATACATTTATCTTTGTGTTGTTATCACTGCTAACATTCAGTCACTGCAGTGTTTCACAGGGTTAACCTCTGGATGTCCAGCACGTTACATTCAGCTACCAACCAAACAAGCATGCACACATGTCCCTATACACACACACACAGGGCATGCTGACACAGGCACACAAAGAGTGCACAAGAGGCAAATCAACATTTGACATTGAACCTCATAGTATTACTTCCTCTTGCATACTGAAGGCTAGAACCTAAGTTGTAGGGTGAGAGAGAATGTGAGAGAGAGAAAAAGAGAGAGAGAAAGAGGAAAAGAGAGAAGAGCGCGAGAGAGAGTGAAGAGAGCGAGCGCGAGAGAGAGTGAAGAGAGCGAGCGCGAGAGAGAGTGAAGAGAGCGAGCGCGAGAGAGAGTGAAGAGAGCGAGCGCGAGAGAGAGTAAAGAGCGAGCGCGAGAGAGAGTAAAGAGCGAGCGTGAGAGAGCGAGAGAGAAACATTTAAAAGAAAGCAAGTGGTTAGACTATACTGTGCATTAGCCACTACTAGTACCAAAATGTCAATACATGAACTGCAGTGAGGCAAAGAACAACAAACTAACAAACAACCCAGGCAGTGCATTGTGGTACATTTAGCAATATGACAAAGATACATTACCCTATATATTGGTTACTCTATTGGCTGTGATACCAGTTGATGTCATTATGCAGAGTAGTCCATTCCTCTGAATTACTCTGAATCTAATACCAAACAGCCTATTCCTTAGAATTGATAAGCACAAGTTGCCACTGAGAGATGTGTTATTTGTATATGTAGGGGCAGCGAGACTGCAGGCCCTTACTGCAATGGTCCCGCAGGCAATGATGATGAACCCAGGGCCTTCACACAGAGAGAAAAATTAAGTAGGATGGGATAGATCAAGGAGAGGAGTGGAGGGATGATTCAATAGGAGATGTTCACGGAGGAGGGATGATTCAACAGAAGTTGTTCACGGAGGAGGGATGATTCAACAGGAGAAGTTGTTCACAGAGAAGGAAAGAAATTATATGGGGAAGCAAATGTTGGTGTTGGGGGGGGTTTGAGGGGTTGGCAGTAAAGAGGAGGTGGAGAAGGAGGAGGGGTCCAAGGGAGACAGGGAGGGTGAAGTGGAGCAGGAACAGGTGGAGTCAGTCAGTTGTCATCCAGGAGAGAGCAGCGGCGCCCAGAGAAGAAGAGAGGGAGTGAGTGAGTGAGACCCAAACAGAGATGTCGGGAGAGAGGTATGACAGAAATATTCACAGAAAGGGAAACACAGGAGAGGTGGGACACTCAAGCCTCCAATCACTGCCCACAGAGATGGACAGCATGGAGACAGGGAGAGGGGTAGGGGTGGCGCTATTATAAAGTATCCTCTCTTTTAAAACATGGACAGATTTAGGGAATCAAAACAATCAGCTCTGAAATGAACAGTGACAAACCAAACAGTTTCAACAGGGATATTTCACCTTTTGTCCTGTTCAACCTTTACTTAAAAATTATCACATTTCTATCTTTTAGCAAAAATTCCTTATTGAAGACAACATTTCTTCTCACTGTATATAAAGCTGGTGATTTGTATTACAGTCATCCCTTTTAGTTATTTAAATCAAAGGTCTTACAAAAAACCATACAGTAGGCCCAGGTTTATCAGAGGGCTACACCCCTCCACCATAAACACATTCTTATTTACACACTCATACAAACACCTCCTGTTCTCCCGGCTCCATCCACTGTGACATCACTGGAGGGACAGGGATCAACAGGTACATTGTGAGCCATCAGAGTGGCATCCCCATAGACATAGGAGAAGTATTATAAATATATACAGTGAGTATAAACAGTATATCTCAAACGAGATTCTGGTCTTTAGGATACATACTCGGCTGACTTCCAGAAGTGTCCTGGGTGGGAGAGCCTGCGGTTGAGCTTCGGCAGCTTCTCCAGCATGTCAGTCAGCTGGGTGAAGGAGGGACGCTCTTTTGGCTTGAAGGACCAACAGGCACACAGTATCTCCTACAGACAGGAGGAGGGGGGGTATTTATCTAATCCTAAATCCATCATTATAGCAATACACACAATGTAGATGTATAACTGGGATCGAGAGTTTGAAAAAAATCTCAAGGACATCAGACTGCTAAACAGCAATCACTAACTCAGAGAGGCTGCTGCCTACATTGAGACCCAATCACTGAACACTTTAATAAATGTATCACTAGTCACTTAAACAATGCCACTTTAAATAATGCCACTTTAATAATGTTTACATATCTTACACTACTCATATCACATGTATATACTGTATTTTATACCATCTATTGCACCTTGCCTATGCCGCTCGGCCATCGCTCATCCATGTATTTATATGTACATATTCTCATTCACCCCTTTAGATATGTGTGTATTAGGTAGTTGTTGGGGAATTGTTAGATTACTTGTTAGATATTACTGCACTGTCGGAACTAGAAGCACAAGCATTTCGCTACACTCCCATTAACATCTGCTAATCATGTGTATGTGACCAATTACATTTTATTTTATTTGATAACCCATTCAAAGGTTTGGCTCTGGTAGTACGATGTCAGTCTGTTTTAATGATATCACTCGCACACTGAGAATAATATTGTTTGGTTTATTATCATGTCAATACAGTACACTAAGCTTCCCAGAGGACATCACACTGTCACAAACTGCTCTTTGACCTTACCGTGACTTCCTTGCCCAGGCTGACCTTTGCCAGGACCTTCTTGATGCCCTCTCCGCTGCCCACCTGCCAGATGGTGGCCTCTGCCGGCTGGTTGGTGAGTGGCCAGCCACGGGCCTGCAACTCGTACCAAATGGTGCTGGGGGTGAAATATACTGTATGGTTAGCCCCTCAGTCATAACCCGGTATACAAACAGCATACACACATTAATTTCATGGGGAGCCACATTTCAAACGATTTCTGTATGTAACCCCCAAAAATCCAGTGTTGTTTGTTTTGAGCTAAATGTTCTGAAAGCATTCATATGTCCTATATTTAAGTAAATGCAGTATTATTATTATGGTAGGATGTAAGATGACTGGAAATGGTGTGCACCCAAAGGAGTAGACGTCTGCAGAGTTGGAGAAAGGCAGGCGGTCCTCATGGTTCCCAGTGCCCATCCTGCGGACGATCTCAGGGGCCAGGTAGTAGATCCAGCCATGAGGGAGCCTTAGTTCATTCTCTCGCCTGGACACACACACAGGCACACACAGACCCAGACACACAAACAGACACCCACAGATGGAAAAACGTACACTTTTGATCTTTCATCTGGACTCAAAAGGTATAGAATTATGCTCCTCAGACTTTTTACAAAGTGTTTTTTTACTTACCTCTTGTGGTACTCTTGTACCACTCCGGACATTCCAAAAAGACCAAAGTCTGTGATTACTACTTTGTTTGTGTCATAGAACACATTCTTGGACTTCAGGTCCTTGTGAACGATTCCTTTAGCATGAAGGTAGCCCATACCCTGAGGAAGAGGTCAGAGTTTAGTCACTTTCAGTGAAAGGAAGAGTAGGCTGCTTACAATGTACTTACAGTTAAAGAGATGTTTAGTAATACCACACCTTAACAATTTCCTGAGCAATCTGCCTTGTCTTGTTGATGTCTAGTGTGTTCTTGGCATCTCTTACAACAGAGAATAGTGTCTGACCTTTGCAGAAACTGAGAGAAAACAAGAGGAAATGTCAGGGGGAAAAGGGAGTGAAAACTGGATCAACTTGTTTCTCGAAACAAAGCCTTTCCTGGTTTCCTCATTTGATAAACCAATACACATTTCATACTTCTCATAGACTGATTCAAAGGTTCCAGCTTTTCCCTGCTCAACTCCCTTACCATCCACACCTCCCTTTCCCCCTTCTCTCCCCCTAACCTGGTGATGATGGCGAGGTGTGGCGGGGCCATGCAGGCCCCCATGAAGAGGACCACGTTCTCGTGGCGGGTCTGTCTGTAGTTCATCACCTCCTTCTTAAACAGCTTCAGGTGGTCCTGGTTATTACCATCTATCTCTAGCAGCCGGATGGCCACCTCTCCATGCCAGCGCCCCTTATGCACCTTCCCCCAACGGCCCTGGAATAGGGAGGTACAATATGGGCACTTGTGTTATTAGCTACCCTGTAGCCTATTTTTTTATTTTCCTTTTCAAGGAACTCTAATTGAATCCATTGGCCTTTTTTTTTAAGGAGACATGCAGATACCAATTCACTTGAATATGAGCCCCACTACCCAGTGGTGTAAAGTACTTAAGTAACAATACTTTAAAGTACTACTTAAATCGTTTTTGTCTAACTGTACTTTATTACTTATATTTTTGACAACTTTTACTTCACTACATTCCTAATGAAAATAATGTACTTTTTACTCCATACATTTTCCCTGATTCCCAAAAGTACTAGTTACATTTTGAATGATTAGCAGGACAGGAAAATGTCTAATTCACACACTTATCAAGAGAACATCCCTGGTCATCCCTACTGCCTCTGATTTGGCGGACTCACTAAACACAAATGCTTCATTTGTAAATTATGTCTGAGTGTTGAAGTGTGCCCCTGGCTATCCGTAAATTAAAAAAAAACAAGAAAATCGTGCTGTCTGGTTTGCTTAATATAAGGAATTTTGCATTATTTATACTTGTACTTGTAATTTTGGTACATAAGTATATTTTGGCGATTACATTTACTTTTGATTCCTAAGTACATATTAAACCAAATACTTTTAGACTTTTACTTTTTACTAGACTTTTTACTGGGTGGCTTTCACTTTTATTTGAGTAATTTTCAATTAAGGTATCTTTACTTTTATTCAAGTATGACAATTGGGTACTTTTTCCACCACTGCTACTACCCCACCTCTGTGTAGATACACTCGATGCCTGTCTGCCTGCAATATATAGCAAACCACGGCCACGTGACTCACTGTCTGTAGGAGCGAACCATTTTCGTCAACGAGGTAGTGTACCTAATAAAATGACCACTGAGTGTACAGTACGAGTCAAAAGTTTGGACACACCTACTCATTCAAGGGTTTTTCTTTATTTTTACTATTTTCTACATTGTAGAATAAAAAGTGACAACATCAAAACTATATAATAACACATACGGAATCATGTAGTAACCAAAAAAGTGTTAAAACAAATCAAAATATATTTTAGTAGCCATCCTTTGCCTTGATGACAGCTTTGCACACTCTTGGCATTCTCTCAACCAGCTTAACCTGGAATGCTTTTCAACAGTCTTGAAGGAGTTCCCACATATGCTGAGCACTTGTTGGCTGCTTTTCCTTCACTCTCTGGTACAACTCATCCCAAACCATCTCAATTGGGTTAAGGTCGGGTGATTGTGGAGGCCAGGTCATCTGATGCGGTACTCCATCACTCTCCTTCTTGGTCAAATAGCCCTTACACAGCCTGGAGGTGTGTTGGGTCTTTGTCCTGTTGAAAAACAAATGATAGCCCCACTAAGCCCAAGCCAGATGGGATGGCGTATTGCTGTGGTAGCCATGCTGGTTTAGTGTGCCTTGAATTCTAAATAAATCCCAGACAGTGTCACCAGCAAAGCATCCCCACACCATCATACCTCCTCCATGCTTCACTGTGGGAACTACACATGCGGA
Source organism: Brachymystax lenok tsinlingensis (assembly GCA_030435695.1). Taxonomy (NCBI): domain Eukaryota; kingdom Metazoa; phylum Chordata; class Actinopteri; order Salmoniformes; family Salmonidae; genus Brachymystax; species Brachymystax lenok. Next base: position 26,154,015 of record CM059794.1, read on the forward strand.
GATCATCCCTTCACCTACACTGCATCTCACAAAGACATAGCGGTTGGAACCAAAAATATCAAATTTGGACTCCAGACCAAAGGACAGATTTCCACCGGTCTAATGTCCATTGCTCGTGTTTCTTGACCCAAGCAAGTCTCTTCTTATTATTGATGTCCTTTAGTGGTGGTTTCTTTGCACAATTCGACCATGAAGGCCTGATTCTCACAGTCTCTGAACAGTTTAGATGTGTCTGTTATTTGATCTCTGTGAAGCATTTATTTGTGCTGCAATTTCTGAGTCTGGTAACTCTAATGAACTTGTCCTCTGCAGCAGAGGTAACTCTGGGTCTTTCTTTCCTGTGGCAGTCCTCATGAGAGCCAGTTTCATCATAGCGCTTGATGGTTTTTGTGACTGCACTTGAAGAAACGTTGAAAGTTCTTGAAATTTTCCAAATTGACTGACCGTCATGTCTTAATGTAATGATGGACTGTCATTTCTCTTTGCTTATTTGAGCTGTTCTTGCCATAATATGGACTTGGTATTTTACCAAATAGGGCTATCTTCTGTATACCACACATACCTTGTCACAACACAACTGATTGGCTCAAACGCATTAAGGAAAGAAATTCCACAAATTAACTATAAATAAACACAAATACAAATACAAACAAATACAAATAAACATTCCAGGTGACTACCTCATGAAGCTAGTTGAGAGAATGCCAAGAGTATGCAAAGCTGTCATCAAGGCAAAGGGTGGCTACTTTGAAGAAACTCAAATATAAAATATATTTTAATTTGTTTAACACTTTTTTTGGTTACTACATGATTCCATATGTGTTATTTCATAGTTCTGATGTCGTCACTATTATTCTACAATGTAGAAAATAGTAAAAAATAAAGTAAAACCCTTGAATGAGTAGGTGTGTCCAAACTTTTGACTGGTACTGTATATTTAACACTATGTAAAGCTGTAGTCATTTACCTTGCCAATGAGCTCCCCCAGCTCCAGCTGCTCGTAGGGGATGTCCCACTCCTGCAGGTACACGCTGGTCTGGCTGGCATTACGGGAGATGGGTCCCCTCCATCGGCCCCCCGTCCATCCTGCCCGGGTAGCTGGGCAGGTCCTCTAACTCGTCCCCATCACACTCTCCGTTTGAGTGGCCCTTCTCTCTGCTCTCCCTGCTACCATTTCCCTCATCTTCCTCATCTAGGTATTCCACCTCTTCTGCCTCCTCTTCCTGAATACACAGAGACAAACCATGCACAAACTGTGTCATGTCAATCCAAACAAAACATACATTTAGGCTGGTATTCCATGTAATTGCAGATTGCAGATTTCTGGAAATCAGTTTCAGTAGTCTATTCAATTTTTAGCTGGTTCATCTGCACAGCACAGGTAGAGAGATCTGAATAAAAACTGGAACCCAAACAGAAAAACAATATTTTATTAAGTTCTCTATATGGTAAAATGATCACGTCAGTATCATTGCACCACATAATTAACTAGACTAGAGAACTGTCACTTGATCAGGTTTCCCAATCTCAAAAAATGGAACTGTCTTCTCTTTCACTTTTTCAGAAAGTACTGAACAACGCAACCGATTTGCTGAGTTCTTCAAGGCTGAAATCAACACCATTCAAAAGAACATTGTATTCTCCAACCTCAACCCCACTCTGGCTCCTAACCCACCACCCATATCTGCACCCCCTCTAAGTGATTTTGCTCTGGTCTCACCTGCTGCTGTGTTAGAAATCATCTAATAAAATGAAGACTACCAGGGGCCCCCACGACCCTATTGTAACATCACTGTTCAAAACATACTCAGCTGCTCTCAACTTGTTCAACAATTCTCTCCATACTGGGCAGGTGCCGTTACTGTTCAACATCGCTGTCATCACCCCCTTGCTCAAGAAACCATCCCTTGACCAAGACCTCCTCTCAAACTAAAGTCCTATTTTCAACCTCACATTTTTATCTAAAGCCATGGAGAACAAACTCAGCTTCAGTCACACCTCAGCGCTAACCAGCTTTATGAAGCTCTCCAGTCTGGCTTTAGGCCCATGCACAGTACTGAGACAGCCCTGGTGAAGGTTGTAAATGACCAGTTCATTGCTGCAGATATAGGCTCCCCCACCATCTTGATTCTTCTGGACCTCAGTGATGCTTTTGACACAGTAGATCAAACCATTCTAGTGTAGCCCCTCAGACAGCACACTACCATCTGTGGGACTGCCCTGAACTGGTTTAACTCATCCTTTCTAACCGCAAGCAGTACGTCACCCTCGGTGAGGCAAGATCAGAGGAGTCCACCATAGCCTGCAGTGGTAGGGGTTAGGACCTATCCTCTTCCTGCTCTACATGCCCCCACTTGGCCAGGTCTTCAGACAGCACAGTGTCCAATTCCACTGCAACGCCGACGACACACAGGTGTACATTAAAACAACGCCTTATACAACATCTGCTCTGTCAACATTGTCCAACTGTCTGAAAGAGGGCAATTCTTGGATGCAGAACAACTTCCTCCAACTCAAAAGCAACAAGGCAGAGGCAATTCTGATAGACATCCTGATAGACATCCTATTGCAGCATCTGCCCTGCAGCATCCACCCTGCAGCATCTGCCCTGCCATACTTGGCCACATCATCCCCCTCAACACAGTCATCAATAGTTTGTGTGTGAAATTCAACAATGCTCTCTCCTTCAATGCCCACATCAGTCACTTCTGTAAAACGCCATTCTTTCACCTGAAGAACATCTCCCGCCAAAGACCCTCTCTCACCACATCTGACGCAGAAGACCCTCTCTCACCACAACTGACGCCTAAGACCCTCTCTCACCACATCTGACGCAGAAGACCCTCTCTCACCACATCTGACGCAGAAGACCCTCTCTCACCACAACTGACGCCTAAGACCCTCTCTCACCACATCTGACGCAGAAGACCCTCTCTCACCACATCTGACGCAGAAGACCCTCTCTCACCACATCTGACGCAGAAGACCCTCTCTCACCACATCTGACACAGAAGACCCTCTCTCACCACATCTGACACAGAAGACCCTCTCTCACCACATCTGACGCCTAAGACCCTCTCTCACCACATCTGACGCCTAAGACCCTCTCTCACCACATCTGACGCAGAAGACCCTCTCTCACCACATCTGACGCCTAAGACCCTCTCTCACCACATCTGACGCCTAAGACCCTCTCTCACCACATCTGACGCCTAAGACCCTCTCTCACCACGTCTGACACAGAAGACCCTCTCTCACCACATCTGACACAGAAGACCCTCTCTCACCACATCTCCTGCCTAAGACCCTCTCTCACCACATCTCCCGCCTGAGACCCTCTCTCAACACATCTCCCGCCTAAGACCCTCTCTCACCACGTCTGACACAGAAGACCCTCTCTCACCACATCTGACGCCTAAGACCCTCTCTCACCACATCTGACGCAGAAGACCCTCTCTCACCACGTCTGACGCAGAAGACCCTCTCTCACCACGTCTGACGCCTAAGACCCTCTCTCACCACGTCTGATGCAGAAGACCCTCTCTCACCACGTCTGACGCCTAAGACCCTCTCTCACCACATCTGACGCAGAAGACCCTCTCTCACCACGTCTGACGCAGAAGACCCTCTCTCACCACATCTGACGCCTAAGACCCTCTCTCACCACGTCTGATGCAGAAGACCCTCTCTCACCACGTCTGACGCCTAAGACCCTCTCTCACCACATCTGACGCAGAAGACCCTCTCTCACCACATCTGACGCAGAAGACCCTCTCTCACCACATCTGGCGAAGACCCTCTCTCACCACATCTGACGCCTAAGACCCTCTCTCACCACATCTGACGCCTAAGACCCTCTCTCACCACATCTGACGCCTAAGACCCTCTCTCACCACATCTGACGCCTAAGACCCTCTCTCACCACATCTGACGCCTAAGACCCTCTCTCACCACATCTGACGCCTAAGACCCTCTCTCACCACATCTGACGCAGAAGACCCTCTCTCACCACATCTGACGCAGAAAAGCTAATCCATGCATTCATTTTCTCCAGAATTGATTATGGGAACACAATACTTGGGGGCCTGCCTGCAAATTCAATAAATAAACTACAGCTCATCCAAAACAATGCTGCAAGAATTCTGACAAAAACCAAAAATGTTGCCCACATCATCCACATCTTTGCTGATCTCCATTGGCTACCAGTTCCTCAAATAATTAATTTTAACATTCTCCTCGTTTAAAAAACCCTAAATGGCATCTGACTCACCTACCTGTCAGACCTACTCTCCCTTTGACTTTTCCACATTTTGTTACGTTACAGCCTTATTCTAAAATCGATTAAATTAATTAGTTTTCCTCATCAGTCTACACACAATACCCCATAATGTCAAAACGAAAACTGGTTTTTAGACATTTTTGCAAATGTGTTAATGATAAAAAACAGATATCACATTTGCATATGTATTCAGACCCTTCACTCAGTACTTTGCTGAAGCACCTTTGGCAGTGATTACAGCCTCAAGTATTATTGGGTATCACGCTACAAGCTTGGTACACCTGTATTTGGGAAGTTTATCCCATTCTTCTCTGCAAATCCTCTCAAGCTCTGTCAGGTTGTATGGGGAACGTCGCTGCACAGCTATTTTCAGGTCTCTGCATAGATGTTCGATCGGGTTCAAGTCCAGGCTCTGGCTGGGCCACTCAAGGACATTCAAAGACTTGTCCCGCAGCCACTCCTTTGTTGTCTTGGCTGTGTGCTTAGGGTCGTTTGTCACGATCTTCAAAGGAGTGGACCAAGATGCAGCGAGGGTTCCAGTATACATACTTTTAATTGACGTAGTGAAACTGGCACAAAACAACAAACAATGAAACAGACCGTAACACTGGTGTGGCACACACAGGCACACACACAGAAATACAAACAATGACCCACAAAATCAGTGGGGAATTACAAACTTAAATATGGTCCCCAATTAGAGGTAACGAAACTCAGCTGCCTCTAATTGGGAACCATCAATGAAACCAAAACAAAGAAATACACCAAATAGAACAAAACCCTTGATCACGTCCTGACCACAAACACCATAGAGAAGCCAAAAAAGGGCTTTCTCTGGCCAGGACGTGACATCGTTGTCCTGTTGGAAGGTGAACCTTCCTCCCAGTCTGAGGTCATGAGCGCTCTGGAGCAGGTTTTCATCAAAGATCTCTCTGTACTTTGCTCCGTTCATCTTTCCCTCGATCCTGACTAGTCTCCCAGTCGCTGAAAAACATCCCCACAACATGATGCTGCCAACACTGTGCTCCACCGTAGGGATGGTGCCAGGTTTCCTCCAGACATGACGTTTGGCATTTAGGCCAAAACGTTCAATCTTGGTGTCATCAGACCAGAGAATCTTGTTTCTCTTGGTCTGAGAGTCATTTAGAGGGCTTTTGGCAAACTCCAAGTGGGCTGTCATGTGCCTTTTACTATGGAGTGGCTTCCGTATAGCCACTCTACGACAAAGGCCTGATTCGTGGAGTGCGGCAGGGATGGTTGTCCTTCTGGAAGGTTCTCCCATCTCCACGGAGGAACTTTGGAGCTCTGTCAGAGTGACCATCGAGATCTTGGTCCCTCCCTGACCAAGGCCCTTCTCCCCCCAGTTGCTCAGTTTGTCCAGGCGGTCAGCTCTAAGAAGAGTCTTGGTGGTTCCAAACTTCTTCCATTTAAGAATGATGGAGTACACTGTGTTCTTGGGGACCTTCAACGCTGCAGCAATATTTTGGTACCCTTCCCCAGATCTGTGCGTCGATACAATCCTGTCGGAGCTCTATGGAAAATTCTACGGCATGCACTGTCAACTGTTGGATCTTATATTGACAGATGGACTCCAATCAAGTTGTAGAAATATCTCAAGGATGATCAATGGAAACAGGATGCACCTGAGCAACATTTTGAGTCTCATAGAAAAAGGTCTGAATACTTATGTAAATAAGGTATTTCTGTTTTTTAGATTTAATAAATTTTCTACAATTTCAAACAAACTTTATGCATTGACATTATGGGCTATTGTGTGTAGATTGATGAGGATTTTTTTATTTATTTAATACATTTTAGAATAAGGCTGTAACTTATTCTGAATACTTTCTGAATGCACTGTACATATTTATTTTATTTTTTAAACTATTTTTCACATTTTTATTTAATTTTATGCACTTTGACATTATTGTTGTATAATGAAAAGCGCTTACAAATTTAATTCATTAATATTATTATTATTATTATTATTATTATATTCCTGCCGCTAGGGATTTTGGGCACTCACCACTCCTTCTTCCTGTCCCTGAGATGGAGGTTCTGATTGGGCCAGTTGCTGTGTGTCTCTGTGGGGACAAACATCACCATAAACAGGGGTTCCTAACTTTAACCTAACCCTGTCTAGTAGAAACTATGGTAACTATGGTGGACTTACAGTAGACAATGTGGGTGCAAAACCACAGCATTTTAAATGGTTTTTACTCAGACTCTACGATGACTTTGTCATTAAAAGCTGTTGCCTCTTACCCAGTGCCATGGTGGCCTTCAGAGTCTAGTCCAACAGGATACGGTAAAGAGGAAATGTCTGTGTGTGGGACAATGAGGATGTTCAGCAAAGGAACTCAAATATCTGATTCATAGTAAAACTATTATGTGACTAAACCAATCTATCTTCTTTGTACTTCAGAGCATATATTCTCTAAATTGGGATGGCTGCCTCTAACTCTGTCAAACCATGCACAGCGCCAAGCAGCACAGTCAGTCAGTTTACCTCTTTGTCTACCAGAGGGCAGGCATGCACTATAAAAGCCAAAGCTATCAGCATGTAATATTATGGCTCTGCTAAAAGCTTGTCATAAACTACAGTGGCAGACGACAACATGCCATTGCAGCAGTGCCCAAGGTAACACCAACCCCCCATGACCCCTCCCACAACACAGCATGAGTCATAGTAAGCCACTGCAGCAAAGCAACATGGGGAGAGAGGGAACATGATAAGGGGATGGTACTGTATTAGTTGGGCGGGACTACAGAACACACAGGAAGGGAGCGGTGTTAACGCATTGTTAACTCACCAGGGAAGATAAACTGTTGTCTAGGTTGTAAATAACAGTCAGCTAAAGGACAAGAGGAGAAACAACCACCAGAGGAAAATAAAGAAGAGAGAGCGATATGATTGGGTTAGACAAGCCACAAGCAGTTAAGGAGATGTTATAATAGGGTATATTATATGATTAGTGGTAAAATAGCAAATTAAGTGTAATTAGGAATTGTAATATGATTAGAGATGTGATATTACTGGCTTAGGGTAGATTTGGAGTTAAGTGTTGTGAGTGAAAGGAACAGAGTAGGAATCTAGAGTCTTTGGGGTGGATGCCTGTGAGAGATACTGGAGAAGTGTTGCTTTGGAGTGAAATGTTAGTGGAACAGGGTAGGAATCTAGAGAGTGCTTGGGCCTGTAAAGAGTGCTTGGGCCTGTAAAGAATGCTTGGGCCTGTAAAGAGCGCTTGGGCCTGTAAAGAGTGCTTGGGCCTGTAAAGAGTGCTTGGGCCTGTAAGGGGCTGTCAATGTGAGTACCTGGGAAGTGGAATCGGCTGTCTCGGGGCCCCCTGGGGTCCGGGCGAGGGATTGGGGGGCGGTGTGGCGGTGACGCCGGGAGGGTTGCTCTGCTGGAAGGGGGTGGGCGAGGAGGGTGTAGAGGAAGTGGTGGAGGAGGGGTTACTGCTGGAATCCATCTGGCTCAGCATGGGAGGATAGTCCTGAGAGAGGGTTTTCAACAGAAAGGTTTCATAAATTAAGGTTCAGGACAAATGAGAGGTTCCATGTTTGGTGATACTACTATTAATACACATACACACGTATGCCAAAACACTTTTTTTCTACCTTTTTGGTTAGCACCTTAGGTAAAGTGCCAAACTGGATTGGTAACTCTGCCGTACGGTCAATTTGATTATTGATATCGGACGGTACAGATTCTGCCCGGCGGATTTGCGGGACTGAAAAATAAGGGAACAATGATTCAGTACTAAATTGACATTCTTGGTATGTATCAGGAAAAGGATAATTATTTTTTGTCGTTTTGTATGCAGGAATGGACCAGGGCTTACGTGGAAGAAAAGATATCCTGCAGGGAAGGGCTTCTTTGGTACATTTGTTATGGCACTTTAACCTGGAAGCAGAGGAGACAGTAGTTCGCAGAGGAGCAGAGTGACTTGTGAACAAATGAAAGCGGAGATGTACAGTTCATTCGGAAAGTATTCAGACCTCTTGACTTTTTCCACATTTTGTTACGCTACAGCCTTACTCTAAAATTTATTAAATCGTTGTCCCCCCCCAATCCACACACAATACCCCATAATGACAAAGCAAAACAGGTTTTTAGAAAAACGGAAATATCACATTTACATAAGTATTTAGACCCTTTACTCAGTACTTTGTTGAAACACCTTTGGCAGCGATTACAGCTTCGAGTCTTCTTGGGTATGACGCTACAAGCTTGGCACACCTGTGTTGGGGAGTTTCTCCCATTCTTCTCTGCAGATCATCTCAAGCTCCCAAGTGGGCTGTCATGTGCCTTTTACTGAGGAGTGGCTTCCGCCTGGCCACTCTACCATAAAGGCCTGATTGGTGGAGTGCTGCAGAGATGGTTGTCCTTCTGGAAGATTCTACATTTAAGAATGATGGAGGCCACTGTGTTCTTGGGGACCTTCAATGCTGCAGAAATGTTTTGGTACCCTTCCCCAGATCTGTGCCTCAACACAATCTTGTCTCAGAGCTCTACAAACAATTCCTTCGACCTCATGGCATGGTCTTTGTTTTGACATGCACTGTCAACTGTGAGACCTTATATAGACAGGTGTGTGCCTTTCAAAATCATGTCCAATCAATTGAATTTACCACAGGTGGACTCCAATCAAGTTGTAGAAACATCTCAAGGATGATCAATGGAAAAAGGATGCACCTGAGCTTATTTTGAGTGTCATAGCAAAGGGTCTGAATATTTTTAATTTTTTTTTGCAAACATTTATAAAAACCTGTTTTTGCTTTGTCATTATGGGGTATTGTGTGTAGATTGATGAGGAAAACATTTAATTTAACCAATTTTAGAATACGGCTGTAACGTAACAAAATGTGGAAATAGTCATTGGATCTGAATACTTTCTGGATGCACTGTATAGAAGGATTCTTCTTACTTGCAGTGTTTGCACTTAACACCAAACATCATGTTCTTATGACACACCTGGCATGTCTGTGAGAGCCAGGATTTGGTTGAAAATCTTAGAAGGAGAGAGAGAAGAAAAATATTAATATATTTCACTTACAGTGGGGAAAAAAAGTATTTAGTCAGCCACCAATTGTGCAAGTTCTCCAACTTAAAAAGATGAGAGAGGCCTGTAATTTTCATCATAGGTACACTTCAACTATGACAGACGAAATGAGAAAAAGAAATCCAGAAAATCACATTGTAGGATTTTTAATTTATTTATTTGCAAATTATGGTGGAAAATAAGTATTTGGTCAATAACAAAAGTTTATCTCAATACTTTGTTATATACCCTTTGTTGGCAATGACAGAGATCAAACGTTTTCTGTAAGTCTTCACAAGGTTTTCACACACTGTTGCTGGTATTTTGGCCCATTCCTCCATGCAGATCTCCTCTAGAGCAGTGATGTTTTGGGGCTGTCGCTGGGCAACACGGACTTTCAACTCCCTCCAAAGATTTTCTATGGGGTTGAGATCTGGAGACTGGCTAGGCCACTCCAGGACCTTGAAATGCTTCTTACAAAGCCACTCCTTCGTTCGGCGATGTGTTTGGGATCATTGTCATGCTGAAAGACCCAGCCACGTTTCATCTTCAATGCCCTTGCTGATGGAAGGAGGTTTTCACTCAAAATCTCACGATACATGGCCCCATTCAGTCTTTCCTTTACACGGATCAGTCGTCCTGGTCCCTTTTTGCAGAAAAACAGCCCCAAAGCATGATGTTTCCACCCCCATGCTTCACAGTAGGTATGGTGTTCTTTGGATGCAACTCAGCATTCTTTGTCCTCCAAACACGACGAGTTGAGTTTTTACCAAAAAGTTCTATTTTGGTTTCATCTGGCCATATGACATTCTCCCAATCCTCATCTGGATCATCCAAATGCTCTCTAGCAAACTTCAGACGGGCCTGAACATGTACTGGCTTAAGCAGGAGGACACGTCTGGCACTGCAGGATTTGAGTCCCTGGCGGCGTAGTGTGTTACTGATGGTAGGCTTTGTTACTTTGGTCCCAGCTCTCTGCAGGTCATTCACTAGGTCCCCGTGTGGTTCTGGGATTTTTGCTCACCGTTCTTGTGATCATTTTGACCCCACGGGGTGAGATCTTGCGTGGAGCCCCAGATCGAGGAAGATTATCAGTGGTCTTGTATGTCTTCCATTTCCTAATAATTGCTCCCACAGTTGATTTCTTCAAACCAAGCTGCTTACCTATTGCAGATTCAGTATTCCCAACCTGGTGCAGGTCTACAATTTTGTTTCTGGTGTCCTTTGACAGCTCTTTGGTCTTGGCCATAGTGGAGTTTGGAGTGTGACTGTTTGAGGTTGTGGACAGGTGTCTTTTATACTGATAACAAGTTCAAACAGGTGCCATTAATACAGGTAACGAGTGGAGGACAGAGGAGCCTCTTAAAGAAGAAGTTACAGGTCTGTGAGAGCCAGAAATCTTGCTTGTTTGTATGTGACCAAATACTTATTTTCCACCATAATTTGCAAATAAATTCATTAAAAATCCTACAATGTGATTTTCTGGATTTTCTTTCCTCATTTTGTCTGTCATAGTTGAAGTGTACCTATTACAGGCCTCTCTCATCTTTTTAAGTGAGAGAACTTGCACAATTGGTGGCTGACTAAATACTTTTTTGCCCCACTGTATATCACAACTTCTAATGTTGGAGTTGCCTACTGAGTAGTGGACAAACTGTTCCAGAGAAGTTTATGTGTTGGAATTCTGCCAGATCCCAAATGGTTTTCATCTCTTTTCTCCAAACTTTTACGCAAGATCAAAATGAATAAATACACAATTTCCAGTCAGATAAACACTAGGTCTGACTGAGTGTCTGCATAACTAAAATGTTCAGATTCTTGAGGCGCCATTCTCACCAGACCGATGCAAGAAATGTTTGGGGTCTGTGCCAAGGTAGAACGCTGAGCTGGAATGTATTTTTTTTCACAAATCCCATCGCATACCCCACTAAGACCCAGAGGGCCTCTAGGGCTTAAGCAATAGATACGTAAGTATGGTGATGATGTGTCCTACCTGTGTGTTACAGAGAGGCCGATGTCTCTCCTCATTATCTGTGGAGACCCCCGGCGCAATGCCAGGTTATCTGGAAGGAAATGAGAGAGAGGGAGTGTGAGAGGAGCTAGACAGAAAGGGGAAACGACAGGAGATAGGAAGAGGGAGGCGGGGGAAGAGAGAGAGAGAAACAAAGAGTGGGAGAAAGAAAGACAGGAGAAAAGTGAAGGAGTTCTAATCGAGTATGAGGGAAACAGAAAGGGAGGAAAAGAGAGAGAGAAAAACGCAGAAAGGCAGAGTTCCCAGGTTTCACTTGGGCAGCAGGACTCACGTTCCAGCAGCATAGGGGTGCCTGGGAGGGTGTAGGGGGTGGTGGCCGGACCAGGGGTGCGGGCGGAGTCTTCACACCCGTTCCCACTGCTACTGTTGATGTGCACATTCAGGAGCAGCTTGTTCTTCTTCCCCCCCCTGCAGAGAGAGGGCTAGCTGTGTGGGTCACTCAGAGAACAGACACATCATTCACACAGAAACCAACTCATTCCATAGGTTTTGACTCAAACACCCACACTTGCGATAAAAATGGCCACTCATATTCAACAGAGGAAACACAAAATACTAGTTCAATCAACAAAGGAAAACAGCAAAATGGCTGCCTTAATTAATTTCAGAAGACAGAATAGAGAAACACCCACTTGTTGGGCACTGGCTCTTCTATGCGATTGGCCAGCTGTGACTCGTGGCTCTTGCTGCGTGTGAGGGTGATGTTGAAGGGGGGAGTTGCAGCAGCATTCGGGAGGGGGGTGGTGGCGTGCGTGGGGGGGTGCTTGGGGCGTCTCTTGGAGGGAGGTAAATTGGAGAGGAGCAGTGGCGAGGAGGGGAAAGCGTCTGTCATGTCGCCTGTGTAGACTTGATGCCCTTTATTGTCCACACAGGGTACAACAGTCACAGAGACAGAACGGGCGTGGGTGTGGGGACTGAGGATGGAGCCACGGGGTAGTGTGGCGGGGGTGGAGGGGCGACGGTCCGGAGGAGGTAATGTGTTACTGTCACGGCGGGGCGATTCTGATATCAAGGTTCCTGTGTCTTCCCTGACGTCCCCACCTAAAGCAGAGGTCAGAGGTTAGAGTTACAAACAGTACTAAACTACAGAGCACACACCATCAATAAGCACTGTTATTAATGACAGAAAAATACCACAACGGTGTGACTGGCCTGTCTCAGTGGCACTCTTCAGGCAGGAGAGGGCAACAGTGAGTCGAGAGCACTCCTCTGGGTTGGAGCCCAGCCGTCTCATGGTGTCCTGCACCTGACAACTGGACATCTGCAGCAAAGCATCCAGGGACAGCTTCACTGGTACAGCCTGAACAATTTAGAGATGGAGAGAGGATGAGAATGAGAAAGGATGGAACGAGACCTTAAACAGGTGGGTAGAAGACAGACAGGGAGGTATGTGTGCCAGAGATGAAGTAAAGAGAAAGGGGTGAGAGAGAGAGAGATGTGGGCAACGTGTGTGTGGTTGTCCCAGACAAGTTGCTATGACATTCTACACAGATGTGCTGTGACACACTTTCAACCCAACCTTCAGACAGGACTGTGTCAAGCCTGTCACTTCAAGGCAGGCAGGGAGTGGGGGACATTGTGTAAGATGTGACATTTGGTCACTCTAGAGGTTACTTGGTGGCTATTTCAAGTCCAATGAAAAAAACTATCCTTAAAGAGATAGCTACACTGAACAAAAATAAAAATGCAACATGTAAAGTGTTGATCCCATGTTCCATGAGCTGAAATAAAAGATCCCAGAAGTGTTGCATTGGTATAAAAATATTATTTCTCAAAAATGTTGTGCACAAATTTGTTTACATCCCTGTTAGTGAGCATGTATCCTTTGCCAAGATAATCCATCCACCTGAGATTTGTGGCATATCAACAAGCTGATTAAACAGCATGATCATTGCACAGCTGCACCTTGTGCAGGGGACAATAAAAGGACACTCTAAAATGTGCAGTTTTGTCACAACACAATGCCACTTGCAATTGGCATGCTGACTGCAGGAATGTCCGCCAGAGCTGTTGCCAGATAATTGAATGTTAATTTCTCAACCATAAGCCACCTCCAACATTGTTTTAGAAAATTTGGCAGTTATGTACAATCCATAGATTAGGGCCTAAGGAATTTATTTCAATTGACTGATTTCCTAATATGAACTGTAACTCAGTAAAATATTAGAAATTGTTGCATGTTGTGTTTATATTTTTGTTCAGTATAGTTCACTCAGAGGTTTCTGAGATGAGGTACCCCAGTGCTGGACTGTTGAATTCCGGAATCTACTGGCAAGCCATGAAAAGAAGGCTTATACCAACCCATATACCACCAACACCCCCCGTTGTTTTACTGGTCTCCCTGGCGACAGTCCTCAGCCCAGTGGACCGTACTAACCAGAGTGGCGGGAAGGGGGGTTTCTGGGATGGAGGCTTATTCGCCTGGCAACCATGTGCTTCCTGCATTGTCTCCATGGTAAATGGAGGAAACGGACAAAAGGGAGCATGAAGTGGTTTGGCCCAGTGAGGGAGGCAGGAGACTGAGGAGTTGGTTATTATCTAGGTCTATTAGTTATAGTCACGATCTGGAGATCCACTAAGTATATGTTTCTACAGTCATATCAGTGCTGCTTGGGAAAACTGGGGCTTGAGTCAACTTCAAAGGCCCTTTGTTTAGTTTCTTACTGTGGCATGTTCATTTTACTGTAGTACCTCACAATACCATGGAAATAAAAAAAGTTATTTATTTCCCTGCGTCACTGAAATGATGAGACCTGGTTAGAATTCTACTTCATAAAGCCTATTCCCAATAACCTAGCTGACCATAACGTTACTATGTCCACACAACAATAGACCTCAATACATTTGACATTCAGAGTCAGCAGCTTAGACAAGCACTGAGACTACACAGCTGTAGAATAGTAGGCCACCTTTTCCAAGCCCTCACACTGACTCCCTCACCCCCCTAAGAACCACTGGCCTTCACAGCAGGGCCCAGGAGGTTGGGCAACTGGTGACAGACACGCCGGGTTCTATTATTAGCCTGCCGTTATTTTGGACCCTTTTGTTTTGCTTGACAGAAATAAACCAGCAGGATTGGTACAGGCTGTGTGTGGGCCCTGGAGGAACCAACCCAGCCAGCCAGCCTTTTGCTATCATATTGACAGATAGTGTAGTGTGTGTGTGTGTGTATTTGTGTGTGTGTGCTTGGGTGCGTGTGTGCATGGGGTGCTTGCGTGTGTGAATGCATGCACACGTGGCAGAAATAGGTAATCAATTCAACAGCTTGTATCATTAGTGTTATAGAACTTAATGACTTTTATGTACAGATTAATAACAACAAGGTATTTGTGTAAGGGACATGGTTGGGACCAGAGGCTTAGATAAGTGCCCACTTATTCCAGTAGTAGCAGGATCAAAGGGAGGGTGGAGTGGGTGGCAGTGGGCCAGACCAGGGCTACTGTTCTGTATCGGTATCTGTATCTAGGCAGATGGCGAGAGGAGAGTCCCAGGATACAAAGCCCCTGGCTGGAACCTCCCCATTAAAACCTGATTATTTCTTGGCCCGTCATGCTTATTGCCTAAGGTATTATTTCTTCAATAAGCACTGTGGCACTTGATGTGTATTGAGGTGCAATGGTCTATCATGGAACAACCCCTAAATAGAATGATTTGTTTTTCCAGGGAGTCACTTTCTTATTATCAGCAGACAGACTTGTTACCCACAACAAAAGACAAGCTGAGCTGGAAATTCACCAGGAAGCAAGGTGTCTAATGGGGGATATGGTTTTGCTTGAAGGTACATTTAGACTCTTTATCTTAGGACTATATGACACAATCTCAACCAACTGCACTGTCATGTCGGTAGAACCTGTCCAACTCATCTGTTGAATGTACACACACACCCTGTGCCCGCAGAGCACACATAGCAGGTGTGTGTGTGTGAGAAAGAGACACACACACACACACTGTGTGCTGTGGGTTATGATACTGTGTGTGGGGCAGGCCAGAACTTCAAACTGATAGCGTATGAAAAGGCTGACACATACCGTTGCCTGGGTGTCAGCCTTTCTGGGCATGCTATGACTGGCTGTGTTTGGTGTTGACGTAACCTAATAATGACAGAACAGATGACTGACTACACAGAACCAGAGAGAGAGAGAAAGAGGTTGACAAAAACAGCTCAACTAAACGGTCCCTTACCACAAACAGACACATGACCACACAGCCCATGATCACAAACACCATGACCACACACACCATGACCACACACACAAACCACTTATCTCATCCGTGTGCCACCTGCACCCATTAAACCTCTAAAAGTCTAAGCCTTGTACTACTATAGCCCATAGAAACGCATTCAATAACACATTCAGAAATGGCATAAAAGACAGTCCAAAAATCAATCATAAGGAATAAGGTTCTGACGTGTCTGTCATATATCTAGGAGGTATACAGTAAGAAAGCTAAGGAAATATATATTTTTTACACATATTAACCCCTTTTTTTTGTTGGCACAAAACAACCACTTCCATTCATTTGTATAGGTTACCTTCAAACGAGTCCGTGACACTTGTGGGGGTCGAAAAGCAAAATGGAGAACATCATCTTTCCATAGAATGTAGGCCAAACCGTTCAGACGCAACAGACGTTTTGTGAGAAGACCGATTTTCGGGATGTCTCATGGTCTGACAAACACCGCTGTAGCTCGGCCACCTTCCACCTCAGATGCGGAAGGCCGACATAGGCGGATGCGGCGGATTGAGACGCAGCCCATGCAAAACAAATTGATATTTCTAGCTTAAACTGACGGATTGAGATGGGGATTTATTATGTTTCTTAGATTAACGCACGGATGGGTCAATAGACTCTTAAGGATTTAATAACACCCAGCACAAGCCCCCTTCTATAAATCATCAAAGAAACACACTCACCCAGACACCCAGAACACCCAGAACATACACGTGAGCCAGGAGGTGAACACACTAATCAGCCTAGCTACTGGGAAGCTACTGGAATACATAGAAATGTATGGAGGTGTAGTGAGATACCCAATGGGCTGGATGATTCTCTTCTCATCACTCATCTTGAAAAAACGTATACTAAAAACGTAGAAATCAATCAATCCGCCATTATTAACACAATGGAAAAATCTAATTATTTATTATTGAAATATTGAAATAGCATGGGCAACCGAGGAAAAACAAATTGATACAATTTAAGGCCAAGTGGCAAACAGTAATGCAGGCACTAGGGATGGGGGTGTGAGCATGCGGGTCTGGGCAGATGAGATGTTGTCATTGTTTGTGTGTGTCTGTAAGTTGTTGTTGGTATGTAGAAGTTTGTATCTGGAGTGAAATGAAATACTATAAACAAAGAAAAATAAACTTCGCAAGAAACACACATCAACACACAAACACACACACAAACACACACACAGACACAAACACACACAGACGGGAGCATACTAAAACCTGTTAACATCAACAAACTAAACAGAACAACCGCAGCTTGAATCTTCAAATGAAAAGAGGCCAGACTAAACAACATGAATCTTCTCTGTGCTACTAAATCCCATGTCTTGTGTAATAGCACAGTATTATCAGCTAATAACTTACTTAGTCTAAACAGAGCTACAGTCTATCAGCACTGCGGAAACAAGTCACTCTCTAGTAAGACACCTCTGGCTAACAGGAAACACCTGGTAAAAAAAAAAAGCCATATTGCTATGCTATACAAAAGGCTTTCCTTCAATAGATCGTTCAAAAGCTTTCCTATAGTACGTACCATGTGCTCCTTATGGACCCTGTTGTGTTGTAGCCTCTTCTCTAATGTCCCAGTGATATCCCTAGTGCTCCAAACCACTGTCAAAACACTGTGAGAACTCAACTCCTCTCCTGAGCGCAGTCTCTCACACTCCGTTTTTTTTTTTATCTCGCTCACTCCCTCAGTCCCTCCCTCCCTTCCCTCCCTCCTTCTCTGTCTCTCTCTCTTTTCTTTCTAAGCAGGCTCTGCCAGATAGCCAGCCTGTCTGTCTTTCTCCTTCTGGCATGCCAAAGCGGTGCATCAGGCATTGGGCCTAACAGAACATCTCCATGCTGGGCATAATAGGGAAGCCCTACAGAGTAGCCCAACACAACAGCAAGCCGCCAAAAACAGTGGCCCTTGTAACCCCACAAAGCAGCCGCAGAAGAATGGAAGACTGCTAGAAATAGTAGTAGAAAATCTCAACAGATGGGCTGTCTGTGCAGATTGTAGCCAGTGACCTCAAGTCTAACAGCCAAAGAGACTATTTGATGGGGTTGATTCATATATCTCTCTCAGTCTCAGATGGCTCAGGAAGTCCTTCCTCCAGACAGGACCATGAAGACAAGGAGAGAACCATAACGAATCAGTGCTTTGCCCCCCCAATCTCAGATGACTGCCTTCACTTCCTCTGAACACTAAAGTTTTTCCACAGGCCATCGTCCTGGATGCTCCACTTAAGACTAAAGCTGGCCTTAAGACCAGAGAACCGGGGATAGTGAGAAGGGAGTATGGAAGAGAGAGAGAGAGAGAGAGAGAGGTAGGGGAATATACCGTTGAAGTCAGAAGTTTACATACACCTTAGCCAAATACATTTAAACTTAGTCTTTCACAATTCCTGACATTTAATCTTAGTAAGAATTCCCTGTCTTAGGTCAGTTAGGTTCACCACTTTATTTTAAGAATGTGAAATGTCAGAATAATAGAGAGAATGATTTATTTCAGCTTTTATTTCTTTCATCACATTCCCAGTGGGTCAGAAGTTTACATACACTCAATTAGTATTTGGTAGCATTGCCTTTAAATTGTTTAACAAATGTTCCACAAGCTTTCCACAATAAGTTGGGTGAATTTTGGCCCATTCCTCCTCACAGAGCTGGTGTAACGGAGTCAGGTTTGTAGGCCTCCTTGCTCGCACGTGCTTTTTCAGTTCTGCCCACTTGGGTCAAACGTTTCAGGTAGCCTTCCACTATTGTTTGTACAGATGAACGTGGTACCTTCAGGCTTTGGAAATTGCTCCCAAGGATGAACCAGACTTGTGGAGGTCTACAAGGTTTTTTTCTGAGGTCTTGGCTGATTTCTTTTGATTTTCCCATGATGTCAAGCAAAGAGGCACTGAGTTTGAAGGTAGGCCTTGAAATACATCCACAGGTACACCTCCAATTGACTCAAAGGATGTCCATTAGCCTATCAGAAGCTACTAAAGCCATGACATCTTTTTCTGGAATTTTCCAAGCTCTGTAAAGGGACAGTCAACTTAGTGTATGTAAACGTCTGACCCACTGGAATTGTGATACAGTGAATTATAAGTGAATACATCTGTCTGTAAACAGTTGTTGGAGAAATTACTTGTGTCATGCACAAAGTAGATGTCCTAACCGACTTGCCAAAACTATAGTTGTTAACAAGAAATTTGTGGAGTGGTTTAAAAACAAGTTTTAATGACTCCAACCTAAGTGTATGTAAACTTCCGACTTCAACTGTATCTTCCACAAGGACACAGGAAACAGAAGTTGTGTTGAGGTCCTTTGTACTTTTTCTGCTCTGACCGACCTCTTTCCTCTATTCCTTGGGAGACATACTTCTATATCTTCCCTGTTACTGCAGCTGACCTGAGATTACACTAACTAACCCCTGGTTCTTCATACATGTGTTGATTCAGTCTGGTCCCATGCTGACACCAAATCATCTTTAACACATATTGACATCCCCCATTAGTTGAAGTTTTACACAAGCAAGTCCCAAGTGTTTTAGGTAGCTATATACAAGTAAATGAGTAAATATTAGGAACAAATGGAAAAAATATGATATTAGTTGATAGGAACAAAAAGTGGAGCTATGCTAACTAAACACAACTCTTTCCCCCTGGTTATCACTGCCTCTTCATACATTTTCCTAAACTGTCCAGTCATGCAAATGTGGCAGAGAGGCACGCCTGATCTGGGCTCTGCCCTGAGGGCCATTCCTCACCTCTTCCTGTGTAAACAGTGGCAGCGCTGGAAAGGGGACAAAGCCTCCCTCTCTCTCATATCTCCCAAGGTTTACAATGGCTGAGGCCTGGGAGAAGAGCGCTCATTATCTGAGAACTTTTATAGCCTAGTCTGAGATTTGTTTGTGCTGTCTTCCTAACTCCTATGGTCATTGTCACCACCAGGACTTGGCAAGACAAGTTTCAAGTTTTAATGTCACATTCACAAGTATAGTGAAATGCTTTTCTTAAAAACTCAAAAACAACAACACAGAGTTATACATGAACAAATGTACAGTCAATAACACAATAGAAAAATCTATGTACAGTGTGTGCAAATGTAGAAGAGTAGAGAGGTAAGGCAATAAATAGGCCATAAAGGTGAACTAATAACAATTTAGCATTAACACTGGAGTGATAGATGTGCAAGTAGAGATACTGGGGTGTAAAAGGGCAAGAGGATAAGTAATAATATGGGGATGAGGTAGTTGGGTGTGCTATTTACAGATTGGCTGTGAACAGCTACAGTGATCGGTGAGCTGATCTGACAGCTGACGCTTAAAGTTAGAGAGGGAGATATATTTTTGCAATTCGTTCCAGTCATTGGCAGCAGAGAACTAGCATTTAAACGCAGTTGGAGGCCACGGAAAAAGTGTTGTATGGCATGATGCCCATTTGGAGGTTAGTTAACACAGTGTCCAAAGAAGGGCCAGATGTATACAGAATGGTGTTGTCTGCGTAGAGGTGGATCAGAGAATCACCAGCAGCAGGAGCGACATCATTGATATATACAGAGAAAATAGTCGGCCCGAGAATTGAACCCTGTGGCACCCCCATAGAGACTGCCAGATGTCCGGACAACAGGCCCTCCAATTTGACACACTGAACTCCATCTGAGAAGTAGTTGGTGAACCAGGCGAGGCAGTCATTTGAGAAGCCAAGGCTATTGAGTCTGCCAATAAGAATGCGGTGATTGACAGAGTCAAAAGCCTTGGCCTGGTCGATGAAGAGGGCTGCACAGTACTGTCTTTTATCGATGGCAGTTATGATATCGTTTAAGACCTTGAGCGTGGCTGAGGTGCGCCCATGACCAGCTCAGAAACCAGATTGCATAGTGGAGAAGGTACGATGGGATTCAAAATGGTCGGTGATCTGTTTGTTAACTTGGCTTTCGAAGACCTTAGAAAGGCAGGGTAGGATGGATATAGGTCTATAAACAGTTTGGGTCTAGAGTGTCTCCCCCCCTATCCTCAATGCAATATTCAGCTGGGAAGAGGTGCTCTTATTCGCAATGGACTATACAGTGTTCCAAAACTTTTGGGAATTAGTGCTACAGGATGCAAATTTCTGTTTGAAAAAGCTAGCCTTAGCTTTCTTAACCGACTGTGTATATTGGTTTCTGACTAAAGCAGAACGCCACAGGATGTTTTTGTGCTGGTCAAGGGCAGTCAAGTCTGGGGTGAACCAGGGGCTATATCTGTTCTTAGTTCACATTTTATTTAATGGGGCATCAAATCAAATCAAATTGTATTTGTCACATACACATGGTTAGCAGATGTTAATGCAAGTGTAGCGACATGCTTGTGCTTCTAGTTCCGACCATGCAGTAGTATCTAACAAGTAATCTAAGAAACAACTACCTTATACACACAAGAGTAAAGGAATGAATACGAGTATGTACATATAAATATATGGATGAGCGATGGCTGACCGGTGTAGGCAAGATGCAGTAGATGGTATAGAGTACAGTATATACATATGAGATGAGTAATGTAGGATATGTAAACATTATACAAATGGCATCGTTTAAAGTGGCTAGTGATACATTTATTTCATCATTTTTTTTATTATTAAAGCGGCTAGAGATTAGAGTCAATGGCCGAACGGCATAGGCAAGATTCAGTAGATGGTTTAGAGTACAGTGTATACATTAGATATGAGTAATGTCGGATATGTAAACATTATATACAAAATTGTTTAAAGTGGCTAGTGATACATTTGTTACATCCAATCCTATTATTTAAAGTGGCTAGAGATTTAAGTCAGTATGTTGGCAGCAGCCACTCAATGTTAGTGGTGGCTGTTTAACAGTCTGATGGCCTTGAGATAGAAGCTGTTTTTTCAGTCTCTCGGTCCCAGCTTTGATGCACCTGTACTGACCTTGCCTTCTGGATGATAGCGGGGTGAACAGGCAGTGGCTCGGGTGGTTGTTGTCTTTGATGATCTTTTTGGCCTTCCTGTGACATCGGGTGGTGTAGGTGTCCTGGAGGGCAGGTAGTTTACCCCCGGTGATGCGTTGTGCAGTCCTCACTACCCTCTGGAGAGCCTTACGGTTGTGGGCGGAGCAATTGCCGTACCAGGGGGGGTGATACAGCCCGACAGGATGCTCTCGATTGTGCATCTGTAGAAGTTTGTGAGTGTTTTTGGTGACAAGCCAAATTTCTTCAGCCTTCTGAGGTTGAAGAGGCGCTGTTGCGCCTTCTTCACCACGCTGTCTGTGTGGGTGGACCATTTCAGTTTGTCCGTGATGTGTGCGCCGAGGAACTTCAAACTTTCCACCTTCTCCACTACTGTCCCGTCGATGTGGATAGGGGCGTGCTCTCTCTGCTGTTTCCTGAAGTCCACAATCATCTCCTTAGTTTTGTTGACGTTGAGTGAGAGGTTATTTTTCTGACACCACACTCCGAGGGCCCTCACCTCCTCCCTGTAGGCCGTCTCGCCGTTGTTGGTTATCAAGCCTACCACTGTAGTGTTGTCAGCAAAGTTCATGATTGAGTTGGAGGCGTGCTTGGCCACGCAGTCATGGGTAAACAGGGAGTACAGGAGAGGGCTGAGAACGCACCCTTTGGGGCCCCAGTCTTGAGGATCAGCGGGGTGGAGATGTTGTTTCCTACCCTCACCACCTGGGGTCGGCCCGTCAGGAAGTCCAGGACCCAGTTGCACAGGGCTGGGTCGAGACCTAGGGTCTCGAGCTTAAGGACGAGCTTGGAGGGTACTATGGTGTTAAATGCTGAGCTGTAGTCGATGAACAGCATTCTTACATAGGTATTCCTCTTGTCCAGATGGGTTAGGGTAGTATGCAGTGTGATTGCGATTGCGTCGTCTGTGGACCTATTGGGACGGTAAGCAAATTGGAGTGGGTCCAGGGTGTCTGGCAGGATGGAGGTGATATGATCCTTGACTAGTCTCTCAAAGCACTTCATGATGACGGAAGTGAGTGCTACGGGGCAATAGTCATTTAGCTCAGTTACCTTAGCTTTCTTGGGAACAGGAACAATGGTGGCCCTCTTGAAGCATGTGGGAACAGCAGACTGGGATAGGGACTGATTGAATATGTCCGTAAACACACCAGCCAGCTGGTCTGCGCATGCTCTGAGGACACGGCCAGGGATGCCATCTGGGCCCGGCAGCCTTACGAGGGTTAACACATTTAAATGTTTTACTCTCGTTGGCTGCGGTGAAGGTGAGCCCGCAGGTTTTGGTAGCGGGCCGTGTCGGTGGCACTGTATTGTCCTCAAAGCGAGCAAAGAAGTTGTTTAGTTTGTCTGGGAGCAGGACGTCGTGGTCCGCGACGGGGCTGGTTTTCTTTTTGTAGTCCGTGATTGACTGTAGATCCTGCCACATTCCTCTCATGTCTGAGCCGTTGAATTGTGACTCTACTTTGCGTCTATATTGACGCTTAGCTTGTTTGATTGCCTTGCGGAGGGAATAGCTACACTGTTTTTATTCAGTCATGTTTCCGGTCGCCTTACCCTGGTTAAAAAGCAGTGGTTCGCGCTTTCAGTTTTGCGCGAATGCTGCCATCAATCCACGGTTTCTGGTTGGGGAAGGTTTTAATAGTTGCTATGGGTACAACATCACCGATGCACTTGCTAATAAACTCGCTCACCGAATCAGCGTATACATCAATGCTGTTGTCTAATGCTATCTGGAACATATCCCAGTCCACGTGCTCGAAGCAATCTTGCAGCGTGGAATGAGAATGGTCAGTCCAGCGTTGAACAGACCTGAGAACGGGCGTTTTCTGTTTTAGTTTCTGTCTGTAGGCTGGGAGCAACAAAATAGAGTCATGGTCAGACTTGCCAAAAGGTGGGCGAAGAATAGCCTTGTATGCATCACGGAAATTAGAATAACAATGATCCAGGATTTTACCAGCCCGGGTGGCACATTCGATATGCTGATAAAACTTAGGGAGCCTTGTTTTCAGATTAGCCTTATTAAAGTCCCCAGCCACAATAAATGCAGCCTCAGGATATGTGGTTTCCAGTTTACATAGAGTCCAATGGATTTCTTTCAGTGCCGTCGATGTGTCAGCTTGAGGGGGGATATACATGGCTGTGATTATAATCGAGGAGAATTCTCTTGGTAAATGTATGTGCATATTATGTGTGAGTGAGAAAATTATGGAGTGAGTGTTTGTGTGTGTGTGTTGGAGTGACAGTGTGTGTGTGTGTGTGTGTGTGTGTGTGTGTGTGTGTGTGTGTGTGTGTGTGTGTAGGGCCCTGTGAGTGTGCATTGACACAGTGCAAATATTGAATGAATAGGTCTACCCGTGTGGCTCAGTTGGTAGAGCGTGGTGCTTGTAATGCTAGGGCTTTAGGCTTGTATGAAAATGTATGCACTCACTACAGTAAGTCGCGCTGAATAAGAATGTCTGCTAAATGACTAAAATGTAATAAAGATACAAGGTAAACTCGGTCAGTGTAGCTATTTAGTTAGTTATTCATCAGTCGTATTGCTTAAGGAGAGAAGCTGTTCAAGAGCCTGTTGGTGTCACCGGTACCTCTTGCCGTGTGGTAGCAGAGAAAATAGACTATGGCTTGGGAGGGTGGGGTCTTTGACAATTTTCACAACGCCTGATATGGAGGTCCTGGATGGCAGGGAGCTCGGCCCAGCGATATACTGGTGCTGTCCGCACAACCCTCTGTAGCGCCATGCGATCGAGGGTTGTGCTATTGCCATACCTAGCAGTGATATGCTTCAATGGTACAACTGTAGAACCTTTTCAGGATCTGAGGGCCCATGCCAAACTTTTTCAACCTCCTGAGGGGGGAAGAGCACTGTTGCACTTTCTTCACGACTGTACGTGTGTGTTTGGACCATTTTAAGTCTTTAGTGATCTGGAACTGAGGAACTTGAAGCTGTCTACCTGCTCCACTGCCACCCCATCAATGTGGATGGGGGCGTACTCGCCCCCCCGTTTCCTGTAGTCCACGATAATCTCCTTTGTCTTGCTGACGTTGAGGGAGAATTTGCTGCTCCGGCAACCACACTGCCCGGTCACTGACCTCCTCCCTGTAGGCTGACTCGTCACCGGTGATCAGACCTACCACTGTCGTGTCGTCAGCGAAATTGATAATGGTGTTGGAGTCGTGCGTGGCTACACAGTCTTGGGTGAACAGGGGAGTACAGGAGGGGACTAAGCACACACCCCTGTGGGGCCCCTGTGTTAAGGGTCAGCGTGGTGAAGGTGATGATGCCTACCCTCACACCCTGGGGTCAGCCCGTCAGGAAGTCCAGGATCCAGTTGCAGAGGGAGGTGTTCAGAGTCCTAAACTTTGTTACGAGCTTGGAGGAAAAAATGGTGTTGAACACTGAGCTGTAGACAATGAACAGCATTCTCACATAGGTATTCCTCTTATCTAGTTGGGTGAGGGCAGTGTTGAGAGCAATTGAGATTGCGTCATCTATGGATCTGTTGGCGCAGTAAGCAAATTGGAGTGGGTTTAGGGTAGCTGAAATGGTGGAGTTAATGTGTGCTATAACCAGCCTCTCGAAGCACTTCATTATTACAGAAGTGAGTGCTACAGGGCGGTAATCATTGTGGCATGAAGCCTTAGAATTCTTAGGAACAGGGATGATTGTGGTCATCTTAAAACATGTGGGGATTACAGACTGGGACAAGGAGAAGTTGAAAATTACTGTGAATATGCCTGCCAGCTGTTCTGCACATGCTCTGAGAACGCACCCAGAAATATCGTCAGGGCCTGCGGCCTTGCTGGTGTTGACCTGATTAAAGACCCTTCTCACGTCGGCCTCAGAGAGTGAGATCACCCAAAACAAACAGATATGGGACCAGGCTAGCTCTTTTAGCACATCGGATCCCAAATGGACCCAACAGACTGTCAGCCGACTGGTGCCACTTTTAGTGTGATGAGGCATGGGTGAATACATTCCTGTACTGTGAGTCATATAGAGAATGGAGAGGAGCCCTGGCTAAATTAATGGCCATTGTTGCCAGGACACTTTCATAGGTAGGGAAAGACTTTATGGAGGGAATTGACAATCCTGTTTTATGAGCTGTGGTAGCATGGTCCACACAGATGCTAAAGTAGATAATGGCTTGTATTCTAACCTATTCAATTAAAACAGGTCGCCAGACTTACAGGAACAGTCAAAACATTGTTGTTCTGCAAGAATGCACATTTGCATTCATTGATTTTTGGGGACAAAACAATGTTGTCAATCCTTTGCATAACAACATACATCCACATGCTTTCTCACTGTGAGCGGAGAATTATGTTATTTTCATTTAGACGTAACATTAGCCTACCTCAGTGTCCCGGACACAGCACCACATGTGCTGCTCTTCACTGGTTTGATCCTACTATCTCTGTCTGTCTTTCCCTATAAGTCCACCTGTTGAATCCAGGACCTGCAAGTTCAGCCCCGTAAGTTCCTGTCTTGTAGTCTGTATCGGCGATCCTACGCTGTCCAGTGTTACGTGTCTGTGTGTGAGAGCACTAGTGTCCATGCGTGTGTGAGAGAGTGCTTACATCCATGTGTGTGAGTGTGCGTGTGTGTGGTATGTGGGGAGGCAGGACCGTGTGTATAAATAGCAGGGGGTGGACTGTAGCTGGCATGGGGCACTGAAAACACTACAACCTATCTACTAACTCTATATCTCTTTCCTTCTGTCTTTCCTTTTGTCTCTTTCCTTCTGTCTTTCCTTTTGTCTCTTTACTTCTGTCTTTCCTATCTCTTTCCTTCTATGTCTTTCTATTATCTCTTTCCTTCTATGTCTTCACTTCTAGGTCTTTACTTCTATGTCTTTTCTTTTCTCTCTTTACTTCTATATCTTTCCTTCTGTCTCCTATGTCTTTCCTTTCATCTCTTTACTTCTGTCTTTACTTTTATATATTTTCTTCTATGCATTTCCTTTTATTTATTTCCTTTAATCTCTTTACTTCTATGTCTTTCCTTTTCTCTCTTTACTTCTATATCTTTACCTCTTTGTCTTTACTTCATCTCTTTACTTCTGTCTTTTTATGTATTTACTTCTGTCTTTCCTTCTCTCTCTATCCTGGGCCCCACTCTTTCTTTCTGTGTCACTATTTCAGTCTCTTACTAAACTCAGCAAAAAAAGAAACGTCCTCTCGCTGTCAACTGCGTTTATTTTCAGAAAACTTAACATGTAAATATTTGTATGAACATAACAAGATTCAACAACAGACATAAACTGAACAAGTTCCACAGACATGTGACTAACAGAAATTGAACAATGTGTTCCTGAACAAAGGGGGGGTCAAAGTCAAAAGTCACAGTCCGTATCTGGTGTGGCCACCAGCTCCATTAAGTACTGCAGTGCATCTCCTCCTCATTGACTGCACCAGATTTGCCAGTTATTGCTGTGAGATGTTACCCCACTCTTCCACCAAGGCACCTGCAAGTTCCCGGACATTTCTGGGGGGAATGGCCCTAGCCCTCACCCTCCGATCCAACAGGTCCCAGACGTGTTCAATGGGATTGAGATCCGAGCTCTTCGCTGGCCATGGCAGAACACTGACATTCCTTTCTTGCAGGAAATCCCGCACAGAATGAGCAGTAAGGCTGATGGCATTGTCATGCTGGAGGGTCATGTCAGGATGAGCCTGCAGGAAGGGTACCACATGAGGAAGGAGGATGTCTTCCCTGTAACGCACAGCGTTGAGATTGCCTGCAATGACAACAAGCTCAGTCCGATGATGCTGTGACACACCGCCCCAGACCATGACGGACCCTCCACCTCCAAATCAATCCCGCTCCAGAGTACAGGCCTCGGTGTAACGCTCATTCCTTCGAAGATAAACGCGAATACAACCATCACCCCTGGTGAGACAAAACCGCGACTCGTTAGTGAAGAGCACTTTTTGCCAGTCCTGTCTGGTCCAGCGACAGTGGGTTTGTGCCCATAGGCGACGTTGCTGGTGATGTCTGGTGAGGACCTGCCTTACAACAGGCCTACAAGCCCTCAGTCCAGCCTCTCTCAGCCTATTGCGGACAGTCTGAGCACTGATGGAGGAATTGTGCGTTCCTGGTGTAACTCGGCCAGTTGTTGTTGCCATCCTGTACCTGTCCCGCAGGTGTGATGTTCGTCACGAAACAATTATTTTAATGATTATTTAATTAGCAAAGTGGGCCAACTTAGGCAGGAAATGCCAACAAAGGACAGTGAGCAATTGTATCCATGCATAAAAAAACTAATAATGAAAGAAAATCATTGCAAGTTTGAATTTTGTAAAGTTAGTGTGGGAGAGGTGGAAAAAGTATTGTTATCGATCAATAATGACAAACCTCCTGGCATTGATAACTTAGATGAAGAGCTACTGAGGATGGTAGCGGACTCTATAGCCCCTCCTATCTGTCATACTTTTTATCTGAGCCAAGAGAAAGTCTTTGTCCTCAGGCCTGGAGGGAAGCCAAACAAATTCCGCTATCCAAGAGTGGTAAAGTGTCCTTTACTTATAAGCTTGCTGCCAGCTCTTAGCAAACTGTTGGAAAAAATGGTGTTTGACCAAATACAATGCTATGTCTCTGTAAACAAATTAACAAGACTTTCAGGATGCTTATAGAGAAGGGCACTCAACATGTACTGCACTGACACAAATGACTGATGATTGGTTGAAAGAAATTGATAATAAGAAGATTGTGGGAGCTGTACTGTTAGATTTCAGTGCAGCCTTTGATATTATTGACCATAACCTGTTGAAACAACTTATGCGTTATGGCTTTTCAACCTCTGCCATGTTGTGGATTCAGATATATCTATCTAATAGAATTCAAAGGGTTTTCTTTAATAGAAGCTTCTCTAATGTCAAACATGTAAAGTGTGGTGTACCGCAGGGCAGATCTATAAGCCCTCTACTCTTTTCTATTTTTACCAATGACCTGTCACTGGCATTAAACAAAGCATGTGTGTCCATGTATGCTGATGATTCAACCATATACGCATCAGCAACCACAGCTAATGAAGTCACTGAAACCCTAAACAAAGAGTTGCAGTCTGTTTGTTTTGGAATGGGTTGCAAGTAATAAACTGGTCCTGAACATC